>JANZLQ010000001.1:29723717-29753394 GCA_026212715.1 Elanus axillaris | reverse complement strand
AGGGGGCCGCCGTGGGGCGCGGAGGCGGGCGGCCCCGCGCTGTGCGGGGGGGCGGGGCGGCCCCGTCCTAGCGGGAGGCGGGGAGAGCGGCCGTGGCCGGCGTGAGGGGCCGCGCCTGAGAGGAGGAGGGCGTAGTTGCGTGCCGATGGCGGTCCCGGAGCTCGTGGCTTGGGCTCCGCGGTGCTGGCCGGCTCCGTGCTGGAGGCCCTGCGGTGCAGCCCGGCCTGCCGCGGCGGGGTGTCTCCGGCTGGGCGCTCCCTCAGCCGCGGCAGGCGACGCCAGAAACGGCCTCTTTTGTGTCTGGGGCCGCGTCCGTGCCAGGCCGGGCCGGGAAGGTTTTCTGTTCCTCGTCAGCACCAGCAAAACTGAAGCGTGGGCAAGGCTCAGGGGTCCTGGGAAAAGCAGCCAGCTAAACGGTGCTGGGGAGAAGACGGCGGTCTTTAAATTGCCCTGGCTAGTTTAAGCTGTATTTATAAAATATTTGGCCCGGACGGCTGGGCCTGTGAACTGGTATCGGTTAGAGCATTGGACTCGGGTAGCATCTGAGTGTGGTTGCAGCAGGCTTGGCCGTAGGGTTGCTGCCACCCTGGGGAGGTAAAATGAGGCATTGCCAGTAGAAACGGTCCCTGGGAAATGAACACCTGAAGCTCATCAAAAAAAAGATATTTCAGCCTGGTAATAACAAAGCAGCAAGCTGCTGTGTCTAGAACAGTAGTTTCAATGCTCTTCTTTTCTGTGGATATAATCCTTAGTCCCTTCCTTAACAGATGCAGTGTAGTTAGTGTGTGCCTCAAACTAAAAAGTAATTAATGCATCGGAGCAGATTTCTGGGTGCTATTTGTGTACTTGTACTTTTCTCCAGCATTTTCTAAAATGAGTGCAGAAGGATAGGATTTTTGTGCATATTTCCATGTGGCTGTTTGCATAAAAGAAGTATGTCTAAATACTGAACAAAACTCTTCTATAGCAATGATCAGAAATGCATCAGAGCAGAAACTATTCCCATTTCTAACTTTGTCAATTATTTCAAAGCTGGTGATAATTCTGCTGACTTGAATACAAGACTGTTAAACATCCTAAAATGTCCAGACCTCCTAAATTTCAATTTAAGGATGTTCTTAAAAGCTATTATGCTGCAGTAGGTCCGTTTTACTAATGGTGTTGACATTGTCCTTTTGCAGCGCCGAGCTTGTTCAGGAAGGAAAAACTTCATGGTATTCCGAAATACAAAACTGATTCCCATGGAAACATCCTCATCCTCCGATGACAGTTGTGACAGTTTTGGTTCTGATAATTTTGCAAACACGGTAAGTACAGTACAAGAACAAGTAAAACTGAGTGTGCAGTGCTAGTAAAGCTTGCAAAAATGTAAAGCTAGTAAATATTTTATGCAGGATTAAAGCCGCTTGTTCTGCTTATGTTTTTGTGGAGTAGTTTTAAATCTATGCTATATGCTGTAATTTCATTTTACTCTTCACTTGTGCTTCTAGGTGGTAATTGTTGGAAACAAATTAGCTATTTATTCTAGCCTTTGAAATGTCACCTAACCTAACATGCCTGATAATTTGCAACTGTGGTTCTGAAACCCTTTGTTAAGTGCCTTAACTATATTTTTTTTTATTAAAAATGATATTTGCTTATAGTGCACTTGTAAATGTGAATCATTTTCTGTTCAACTTCAGTTAAAGGATATTTTATTCTTCACAGAAATGCAAGTTTAGGTCTGATATTAGAGAAGAACTGGCAAAAATTTTTCATGAAGCCTCTGATGATGAATCCTTCCCTGGGTTTTCAGAAAATGAGATTCAAGATGCATTGGTAAGACAGTTGATTTGAGGTTGCAATTTTAAATTTAAATCCTTACACATTGTTAATTGAAGCTGTCGTTATTTTTCAGCTTGGAAGTTGAGTGTTGTCTGAAAGAAGCATCATTTTATTTAATGTACAGTCTAAGTAGCCATGGTTTCATTTTCTTTTTGTCTTGGTAAAAAGCCTCCAAGTTTTCCAAGTTCAGAATAAAATCTGCCATATGGATTTTGAAATATAATACCTCTTAAAACTGTCCTTACTGGATGTTACTCTTAGACTCTTAACGTTTCTGGTTTCCTCAATATGAAATGTTATGCTCTGCCATGGAGTTCAGCAAACCTGAGAAAAATTTCTGTGTATATTGACATGCAGTCAGATCTGCACCTGATAGTGTAACAGGAAGTGCTGTACTCATTTAGCACTAGAGAAATAGTGATAGGTGGTGAAATCTGCCTTCCTGCTTTTCCTTGACATCAGTGTAAGAGCAGTTTTAGTGATTAAAAAGACCAATAATTGGTATTCAGTAGTGAAGACAGAAGTAGTACCATATTTGGCATAAAATAGGTTTGTCATAACTTCAGAATATGCTGAGTAATGATCAGAAAAGAATGTCTGACTGGAAGAGGACATGTCTGAGTTAAATAAGGGACAACAGTAAAGAGACTAAGTAGGAGACAAAGCTGGAATAGGTATGTAAGAAAAAGGCATCAGAACCACATACCTGGTTTAATAAAAACCCTGTACAAATAAGGATTGCCATTTGAGACTGGTGGTCTCTGCATATGAAGCAGGAAGCCTGTTGTTACCTATGACCAAAATAAGATTGCCTTACTAAGTCTAAACCTAAAAGTCAAAGCCTATTGTGAAAATGGGCTTTTGACTAAAGAAATTAATTTCTGTCCTTGCTGAACCCTTGGCTCTTGCAAAAGTTGTAGGCAAAGCATCGGAATTCAAAGATAAAATACTGGGATTTTATTCATAATTATTTCATTGACTGGCTCTAGAAGGAAGTTTTCACTTAGTAGTGTTGGTACTGTGAGATGGCTGTTCTTGACAGTTTACAAACTTGGGTTTGACCCTGTGCTGAGAACTGTGTAGTGGCTTTTTTTACAGCCAAATACAATATGTTGCAAAATAGAGCCCTTTAAAGGGGGCTTTAAAAAAAGAAAGAAAAAATCTTTCTCGCACTTGCACACAAACTATCTTTGCTATTAGACCTGCAAGTGACAGTTAAGACTGCTCCAATGGAAACCAAGCTTTTTCTGATGTGTTTTGGCAGTATAGCATGGTTCTCCCTGAGAGTTTTTTATCCCCGTGTCCCCTTCTCCTGACCCCTTCCCTGCCTCCCCCTTAAAATATAGTAGAGCAGTAGGACTGGAGATTTAACATCTAGATTTCAGCCAGATAGCCACTTTAACCACCCCCAAACAAAATACTGCTGAACTGTATTTAATTGCAGATCAACTCACTTGGGTTTATATGCTTCCATTCTGGTTTGTTAACAGAAATTGAAATCGGATTCAGAGGAGAGTGATACAAGTGCTGAAAGTGAGGTAGCTCAGAGAAGGCAGAAATGCCCTATTCCTCTAAAAGTAGCCATGAAGTTTCCACCTCGAAGATCTGAGAGGAGGAAGGGTGCGATGGAACCTCTTCCTGAAAAGCTGATGCCTGCTCCAGATTCAGACTCTGACTCCGAAGAAAAGGGTGCCATGTTTTTAGAAAGGAGAGCTTTAAACATAAAGGAAAACAAAGCAATGGCAAGTATTCAATGTCTCCCTGGGGACCACCCGTTCTCCCCCGCCTTTCCCCCCGCTTTGGCTCATTATGTGAATGCATTAAGAGGACTTTACATTCCTAGTATTTAAATCTGATACTTTATGTCCACTGGCATGTGAAAATCCATAGGCTAGGTACTTCAGTAAAAATCTACTGGCTGTAAGCCTAAAGAATAGGGCTTCAACATAATACGTTTCAGCTTTTTCAAATTACTTGCAGTCACTATAACATAAATAAGACATAAAAGTAAAAAGTTGAAGAGTAACTGCATTTCCTGTAAGTAATTGTACTTCTAGCCAATTGCCCTAATCTAATAGTCTGTAATGGCACATAAACACCCTTTTAAGGCTCTGCTTCCTTTTTCTTTCCCTTGTTAGCTTGCAAAACTAATGGCCGAGTTGCAAAATGTTTCTGGTATCTTTGGTGGGAGAAAATCATTGCCAACTGTCAGTGATGTAAGTATAAACTTAATTTATAAGTAGTTTATAAGTAAGCCTCCCGATTCCTGAGAGTCAAATTCTGACATTACAAAACAGGACTCTCAGTTAAAAAAACTTAATGAACAATGTAAATCTAAGTTTAGTTCAGAATTTTATTGCTTCCTAAAATAGGCATCCTCATTGTGCATTTCTCTTGATTTACCAGCATATAAAGCGGAACAGATTAATTCATAAAGGTTAGATGTCTCCGCGGGCCAATAAAATTAAAGAAGGTGGTGTGTAAATATGTATTTATGCAAAGGCTGGAGATAAGGCAGGCAGTTCAGACTTTGAAGCTCAAGCATGAATATTCTCTTGAGTTTGGAGCCTTGAAGAAAACCTGATGTTTGGCCTAACTAGGTTCTTAAAGAAGGTTGGGTTGTGAATAGGCAGTGTAACAAATTTCACTGGTAATTTACCTGTAAGCTGTGTGGAGGTGGGAACAACACTCAAAACTCCTCATAGACATGGGTTCTGCTGCTGTGTGGTGGAATTATTGTATCTTATACCTGCGTGGACACAAACTTGCTTTTGACTATTTCTCTGCAGCTAGCAGAATGCCCAGGATGAATTTGCTAAGGATGTTTTTACCTTGTGTTTTCTGATTTGGGATGGGTGGGAGACTTCATCTTTGGGAAAGACAGAAGGAAGGCATGTCTTTTGCGGGAGGAATTCATAGTAGGGACAGGAGCTGTCTGGGTTTTCACCTATTTCATTAGGGACCTTTAAATTTTACCAGGGACCAAAGCGACTTCCAAGGCGTTCATTGCCCAGAAGCGCTTTGAGGAGGAACCCAGACCGAAGTTCTCGACCTCACACAAGATCGAGGTCCCTGATTGAAGGTCCTCCTACTCCTTTACCAGAAGAGGAAGATGATGACCGGTATATCTTGGTGAGAAGAAGAAAAATGTCTGATGAAGACCTGGAGGTATGTTGAGGTTCTAGTTCTCCTGTTGCAAGTTGATAATGAAGGTGGTTTTGTATCCCTTCAAGAAAATAGCAATTCATACAGAGATGAGCAAGATTATGAGTATGCCATGGCCTGGGAAGAAGTACAGAAAATAGCATGTTGTATATGTTCTCCATTTCCCCCCACCTTATCCTTGAAAAATCAACTTCCTCTTGTACTCTGGCAGGAACTAAGCAAGATCCAGTAGCATCTCTACACCCTGAAGGTGAAAGATCAAGTGAAGGTGCTAAAGTCGCATCTGTATCATATATGTCTTTGCAAAGATCTGTTATCACTTTTTAAAATATATGATGGGTATTTGAGACTTTGGCATTGCTTTGAAGATCCCCACCTTGTTTCTGTAGAGTTTTTGCTGAAACTAATACTGAAAGTATTGTGTCTTCACTATTCAGCATGAAGCTGGAGCTCCCAGGAGGGGTCACCGTGGTGCCATGGCTTTTCCACACATTGTGCGCCCAGTTGAAGAGATAACAGAGGAAGAGCTGAATAATATTTGTGGCTCTGCAAGAGAGAAAATATATAACAGGGCCATGGTAAGTATATTCCAGCTTTATGAAATGCATACTCTGTGAAGGCGTTTATTCCCTGCTTGTGATTTAGCATCAAATAGAGCAGGCTCCCTCTCACTGAGAGGAAGGATGTGATTTTGGGGAGAAGTATGCCTGAGATCTTGAAATGTCACTCTTACCTTTCCCTGAATTTATAGAATGGCCTTTGCCAAGCCAGTTGGCTTGCTTTCACCCTGTCACTGTAGTATCTAGGTGGTACTAGCTGAGGAAAATGATTAACAGACACTGAAGGTGCAATGTTAAAAACAGTCTTGGTTCAAACTTGCAAGGTGTCTTTCTGTTTCAGGATAAGCACTGCTAGCTGCCAAAGAGATTGCTTGTTAAATGCTCTGTTCCCCTAACTAAAGAGCCATCTTTAATGTTTTGTTTTCTGAACTAATTTCCCTGTGTTTTAGGGATCCACCTGTCATCAGTGTCGCCAAAAAACCATAGACACCAAGACAAATTGTCGTAACCCTGATTGCGTAGGAGTACGGGGCCAATTCTGCGGGCCGTGCCTCCGCAATAGGTATGGGGAAGATGTCAGAACGGCATTGCTGGATCCGGTAAGACAGCTTTGAATATTGGCTTTATTGTGCTTAACTTGAGCAGAGAGGTGCATTGGTTATTCATAGTGAAAGAGTTTTAGCAGAGGAACTGCTTACAGTGCTGTAGTACGTAATGCAATCCTGGTTTGATTCAAACTGAATCACAGAACCTTGTGTTGTATAGAACTCATTGTAGTTACTACTTCTGTAGCTTTATTTGCAGGAGTAAACTACAAGAGCAGAGCAACTGCCAAACTATTATTGTATTTGAGCATCAGAATAATGTTCTCTTTTGCCTTGCATTAGTGCTTAATGCCCTGTGGAAAGGAACTGTATTGTGGACAAAGTGCTGCTGTTGTGGGCTGTGGAAGTGGTGCAGGAGTTCAGAGTAGAATGCTTCCTGTGGTTATGTGCAAGGCAGGCAAAGGAGAGTTTAATCCCTTAGACTGAAGAATTTGTACTCTTGCACTGGTTTGTACAACTTCTGCCGTGCTGATGTTCACTGCAGAACTTGGTGCAGAGCAGGGGCCTCTTAAGTTGCAGGTGTGAATCATGTCTGGCATTCCAGTTCATTTAAAAAGGCTTGTTGTCTTGTCTAGACCTGGAGGTGCCCACCATGTCGTGGAATCTGCAACTGTAGCTTCTGCAGACAGCGAGATGGCCGATGTGCTACAGGTGTCCTCGTCTATCTAGCCAAGTACCATGGCTATGACAACGTCCATGCCTACTTGAAAAGGTAAGTATGCCATTGTGTCAGTGGCATGGCTCTGCTCTGTGAGGGATAAGCAGCTCAAAACTGGGTAAGGAGAGCTCTCCACATTGCAGTTTGTCAGGTAAATCTCAAGATCAGTCCACGTTGCCTTTAGAATCTGAGATTTTGCCATATGATTTTTCTGACATGCTGGTTCTTACCTAAAACAAGTGGTATATCCACTCTGTCTTTTGGCGCTCAACTTCAGCTGTGTTTATTGTCAGGGCTTCCATTAATTTGTCTAAAGAGTTTCCAAACAGTGTTTTGCTCCGAGCTAACTCATATTTCTACTTGTCTTTCAGTCTGAAACAAGAACTTGGAATGGAAGACTGAAGCTGTGACTGCCTTTAAATTGCGTACTTTTTCACCAATGTCATGTTATTGCCTACAGTGAATCGTTTAATCAAATGAGATTACAAAGCCAGTGCCTGCCTTCCCTACCCTTTTGGGTAAAAAAGGATAAAGAACTTTCACTTACCTCAGTGCAAATCATACTTGGGAAAACTGTTTAATGAAGGTCTTTGCCCACAGGCTGTTGTTTTCTTTTTAAACAGCTTTGCAAATCAGATAGCATTAGTCTTTGCTTTCATGCCAATAACTTTCTTTTTTTTTTTCCTGAAAGGAGATGGTGCTTTAAGCCATTAGGGTTTTATTCATGCAGTTATCTGTGGTGCAGGTTAATTTATGCTTTGAAGTTGATCACAGAAAGATACAGATGTTCTGAAAAGTCAGGGCACTCTTCCCCACAGAACCAAGTGGGGAAAGGTATGTGCTTCACTCCAGGCCAACTTCTGCTGCAATGCAGACTTACTAAACATAAATGATCAAATAGAAGATAGGAATTCTCTAAAACAACAATGCATTCTTATGTTCAAAAAGGAAGCCCTAAAAGTTGCAGGTGAGCAGTCTCCAAGCACTAATATTTGGTTTTATAGGGTACTCAAAGTGCATGTTGGCCATTTTAAGGGAGATTCTCCAAGTGACTTAAAAAATGCAGCAGCAGCAGTTGGGGCTGGCACTTTGTATTTTTGCTCAGATGAGAGGCCGCTGCTTAAAACTTCTGCAGCACTAGCATTACCTGTTGATGAGTGATGTGAATGTACTGGTATACATTGTGGAGTGACTGCTCTGTCTAAAAATGTACCCTTTGTTAAATTACTGGGTTCTCCCTGATCTTGCTGCAACTGCAGAACTGCTTCTTTGCAGAATCGGCACTGGTCCTGGGGAAGAGGGATGCCTCCAGACCAGGTTTTGGTTAAGTAGAGGGGTAGTGGTTCATGTGGCTGTTGGCCAACTACAGGTGGATGAAAGATGGTAACTTGTTGAATTTGGTTATCATTAAAAGGGGCAATGATAAACAATGACTGGAATCAGAAGCCTGATTTGCTTTACCTCTGAAAAAATTTAAAAAGCAAGGACTTTCTAAGCTACAGTCCAGCTTAAAGTAAGTTACTCTTCCAGTTGCATGGAGCAGCATAAATGTAAATAGATAAATGCTCTCAAGAGACACCCTAGTTGTAACAGATGAAGAAGAACAATTGCCTCATAAAAAGGATTTTAAAAATAAATAAAGGGAGGTGTAATGGGTTGCATACAGTTTGTGAGCACTTACAAATGTGGTTAGTGCTGTGGTCTCTTCCTTAATAGTCCAGTCATATTTCTGTATCTGGCTTTGCATTATTATAGTATAGAGGATATTTCACATCATGTTGTTAATGAAGCCATGAGTACAGCAAAAATGGAAGTGAGGAATTCTAACATGCTGTGTGGATGGGGTCTTGGTACTCAGTGCTCTAGAAAAGAAGGTGCCATGCAAATTGCATCTGGAGAACCACAAAAGTGTATAAATGCGCTTAGTTTGGTATGGAAACTACTGTATTAGCTTTGTGTAAGGTTTAGAATGCAATGTTAGAAATAATGTACAGTTGAATAGTAGAGGAATCAACTTGCTTTTATTGAGCAAAACATGGGTTTAGGCTTCTCTGCTTGCACAGTATTTGCACTGTGTGTATACATAATGATCTACAGTTTGTACCTTCCTGGGAATTACATCAGAGTCTGTGGGAGGGGAGGAGAGAGGAATTTAGAAACAAAAGCTATTTATGTCTCCGAGTTGCAGTTCTGTTTCATAAATCATCTGTCGTATTGAAAATTTCCTGTCCTCTCTTTGTCTGTTTTTATAGTGTGAATAACTGTGCAATCTGAGGTGGAGAGTGCTCTACCCTCTAGGTACATTTCATGAAGAAGGAACTCTAGAAATACATGTTCTGACAGATAAGAGTGATATTTTCCCCCCCCTCTTTTTTTTCCTCCTAATGGCTGGGCTTGCCTTCTGATTGCTAGAGTGTGAAAGGACTGTGCTAAAAGCAAACGCTTGTGTCATATCATGGAGACTGCTGTATTTCTTAAGATCTACAATGTTCTGTACAAATTTTTTTTATTTTGAAAATAAAAAATCCTGGGTTAGAAGTTTTGCCTCTTAACTGTTTTTAAAAAGCCCATTAAAGCTGTACTTAGACTTTACCACCTTTCAGGTAAACTTTTGTTGCAAAGTGAAGAAATGGGTTGCTCCCATCATACCTGTGGGAGCAGTGGGACTAGGACATCTTTCTTTCCCCAGCCCTGTGGCCCTGAACCAGGCTTGCTCTGATATTCATGCTGCTTGGGTTGAATTGTTTGGTACCTGAGGGCTAACTATCTTGTGATGGTAGAAATATATAGGTGCTGAGTTCAGGCCAGATACAGACTTTAAGCACAGTGCTATATGCTTACTCTTCTGCTTTTTTTTCCCCTATGTTTTTTTTTAAACTGGATGCCTACATCCCGAGCTCAGGAGGATGAGGAGGATATTACAATTTTGGACACAATTTGAAGTCAGGTGCCTGCTGATAGATATATATATGGGGTTTTTTATTATCCCCACCCCCCCAAACAAATTTAAGTAACTTCTCTTGGGAGCTCTGTGCTGGAGCAGAGGATTACCTAGGGGGCCTTGATTGCAGGCTGACAGTGCTGAAGACTATTTCTGATGCTTGTGCTGCTTGCTTTTGTGTCAGCGTAGCTGGGTCTAGAGAGAAGAGTTACATGAGACTGGCAGAAGATTGCACAAAGCTGACCTGCAGTGAGAGAGGAAATAGGAAGGAAATGATCAAGCAGAGTGATAGAGCTGTCCCCAGATACTCTGCTGGTAAAATCCTCGTGTTCCTCTCACTTAAAAGCTTTGTTTAGATGTGTAGCCTTTCATCACACTGCTGCTGATGCGAGAGTAAATTTGTATGTGATTGTGTTGTATGTTTACAGTTCACGCAATGGTTTTGAGGTGTCTCAATACAACTTTTCCCCAAGCCTCTGTACCACAGCTGCTTAAGTACTGTTGATATTAACTTGACAAATGGTTAAAGAGCTCATGGTTTATATCTGCAGCAAATGGGCAGCAATTTAAGAAACTTCATGAGGAAAAGATCCTAACTCAGTCAGCTTTAAAAACAAAGATGCATGGAAATAGAGTACTGCTGTTAGAGAAGAACAGAAGAATGAACCTCATGTATGAGGTAGAATGACTGCTAATTTATTGAAAAAGGCTGTATGAGTTTATACTCCCTCACTATTCTCAGCTTTAGGGCTGGGTGACCTTGTGCCTAGGTCTGATAAAACTTCTGGGTTTTTTTTTTTAACTGGTACAATTATTTATAACTGCTAGTAATACAATACTGAAAATACTAATATGCAAATTAAACTTAAATTCCTTGGACCTTTGTTCCCTGTATGGGAGGTGGATGGTCAGGGCATTTGTGGCTATGTGATAGTCTGAGAGAAGTGACTATGCTGGAAGGGTGAGTGATAGCTTTTTTTTTAAAAGTCAAATATGTAAATAAAACCCCAAACTTACTTATAAGTAAACTTTTCATTACAGTGATACAGTATCTACTGATGGAATTAGCTAAAACTTCCTTATTCTCTGAAGTTTCTGTTAGACTAGTATATAGTAATACATGTTACTTGCTTCTTCTCTGTCTCACTTGCTTTTTAGTTAATCCAAATGGTGAAGCATTAGGTTTCTTCAGATCTTGAGAGAAGGGGTTTTCTTGTCTTCCTTACCTATTTAGCAAACTTTTTTTTCATTATACGCAAGTTACAAAAATAACACTGAAGTGTTGCTTCGCAGGGTGGTGAGCATACACTGTACATTCCAGAGCAACCCACTCAGCTGCTTAACCAGTTACCTTAGTTAGTGTAGGGTGCTGCAATGGAAATTAAAAAAATTTTAGAAACAGGCATTAGCTTTGGAAAATACCCCATCTCCCTTCCATGGGCTAATATACCTTTATTTTGTCTGCCAGAAACCTAAAAACATGTTTTGAAGAGAAAAGCATGGAGATGGTAACATAACAAAGCATCATCATCATTTGCTTGGGTAGGCTAACAAGACCAAAAAGGGCAAAATGTTGCATCTGGTCAAAGAATGGCTGTCGGTGTTCCAGGGTGAGGGAACATTGCGGACTTTGAAACCTTATGTGTAATATACAATGTGCATTTCAAACATTTGGCAAGAGTCACCCACTGACCTCTGCTGGCATAAACCACTTTTTTGTCTTACAGCTTTTTGGTAGTGCAGCATTTGCATGGCTAATGGTGTAAGATAGTGTGGAGATTTTGGAAACTGTGTGCTGTTCTTTCACGTTCTTGGCTTCACAACTAAAAGTGAGTAAAAAGATACAGCTTTCCCTGTCAAGTACAGGCTGGCCAGCCTATGAGGTTCTAAATGCTAGCAACCAGGCAATGCTGTACTGTGTCATAGAGTATGAGTGTATTGGCTCCAAATGTTATGAGAGGACAGCATCACACTTTCATGCTCGGGTCTTGCCCTTCTTCCAAATAATAAGCCTGGCGCTCCTAGATAGGTGTCAAAAAAACCCACAAACCCTTTGGTGTAGGGGAGGCAAAGGGGAGGGCAACTCTATGTTTGAACCCAAAAATGTAATGATCAGTACTAGTGGCAGGAGTCCTGAAACCGGGAGGTGAGGGCGGGGGGGAATTGGGAATCCTATTGTGACTGATACTTATATGAAGTTGCAGATGTTCAATTTGTATGAAAACATGTATAGAGCATAGAGATACAGTCATATTAAACAAGATCTGCTTGCTGCTGCTTGGTACAGGCTTTTCTTCCAGCTAGAATTGATCAAGCTCTGGTCACAAGGATGGCAGACCATTCTGTTACATGAAGAAAATAAACCATAAGTCATAGTATGGTTAGGATGGGGTAGGAAGGCATTGCATCTGTCTCTTTATTAGTGGTACTTTAGTAGTATTTGTGCTGATCACTTGAACTAGAAAAAAATTCAGTTGAACTGTAGATCGCTGCATTGAGCCCTACTCATACAATCTTTCCCCTGGAGTATGTCTGCACATAAAAATTACATCTCCTCCTAAAAATGGAAGCAAAACCTTACTGAAATTATAGATTTGTGTTTGGGCTCAAGTTAGCTTTCTATCCTTACCTGTCTGTTAATATCATTGCAGTGAGGAAGAATGAAATTGTGTGCTAGGTTGTGTCAAGAGGTGTAAGCAATGTAAGCCTATGGCAAGTATCCTCATTTTCTTTTAGTCCTGTGCACAGTAACAAAGCAATCCTACCAGCACTCCTTCTTTTGGCCTTGCTTTACCTCCTTTTAGCTTGAATGCCCATGTAAAAGTGGAGTTGTTTGTGAATTGCTACATAAACTGGGTATTCACAATTGACTGCCACCAGGGCTGAGGGTGAGAGGGCTCGCACAAACACAAAAATTTGTATTGTTCGTATTTTCAGAGAAACAGCAGTTATGTATCTCCTCCCTGAATATCCAAACAAACTCATGTTTGAAAATAAAATCCTGGAAAGACTACACTGAAAATTTAAACATTTTGGACCTCAGAGATATTTAGATGTTTTCTATTTTGTTATATAGCTGAAGTAAAACAAGAAGTTCAATCAGTATCTACCATTTTGTTTAATACTTTGGAGATTCACCATCTTTAGATGTGCTCTAAAGTTCTGGATCTAGAGGCTTAGCTATGTTACTACTCAAATGTGAATGAACATAGGCACTCTTACCTTGCGTGATTCTCTTCTTATATAGCTTATTAGCAGAATTTAGCAGTAGGAAAGATCCTATTTCTTAGTGCTTTTGTGCTATGGGTTTTTTGTTGTTGGGTGTAGGGGGGAGTTGGTTTTGGTTTTGGGTATTTCTTTTTGAGGCTGGTTGTAATGTGAATATAAGTGATAACAGTGAATCATCAGGGAAAAAAAAACCTTTGGAAGTAAGCCAGAGTCAAATTCTTTTCTCATGCTCTGTTCAATCTGCTTCCTCTTGAAAAGAAAACTTTCACATTAGCAGAAAAATAAATGCTTAGCCAGAGTTCTTTTTGTGTCCCTTTCAGCAGGGAGAAGGGGATGAGTGTGCCGAGCTCAATGCCCATGCTGGCTTCCTCCTGCCGTGGAGAGTTAACACTCTAAAAGCTTTTTCTTCCCCCTTTATTTCTGTTTCCATTTAATTCTTATGAAAAAGTTGCGACGTTACAATTTTGGTATTGGAAACCAAGCACAGAGTTTTGTTGCAAGGAACTGAACTGCTTTGATATAATCCCAGTTTTCTCTGGGAGAAGTAACTTCTAGTTTTTAAATGGTTGCTGTGGCTGGAAAACAGCATCTGCACTACAAAGCTCTGAAGAGTACCTCCAGTAAATAAAAATATGCCAGTATATATGGTATCTATATGCCCATTACAGCATACAGATAGTGTTCTGTGAAAGCCTTCTGGTATGATCTTAAACAAGTCAGTTTTTCTGCAGCTGTAAGACCAAAACCCCATTCATCCCCACATAGCTACACCCTGCTTTAGAAAAAATTACCAATTTAATGTTCTTAACATGATTACAATTGACTTTCATCAAGACATGCAGACTTAGTCACAGCATGGAATAATGCGCTTTTTTTCCCTATGTACCTTCTAAGCACAGACTGGAGATAGACACCCTTTCTCCTTGCAAACAGTTAGTCTATTTCTTAGACATACCCACTATTAAGTATTTTAGGCATTATAGCTGAAACAAGGGAGTTGAGCATATTGCAATCTATTAGGTACCATTTTCTTTCTTCCTACCTGTTTTTCCAGTTTCCAAAAGGTCATATCTAGCATCTGGGTTTTTTTCAGTTCTGAGGAAAAGTTGTGAATGAAGTGAACAGTTTGGCTGGTATCAGGCTTAGCTAACTTGCTAATTAAGCCTGACTGCTGAAATCTAGCTTCTGTTTTTCCCCTGTATAGATATCACATTATACTTTTAACATGTTGGGATCCACAAGGAGGTGTGACTCTTGCCAGATCTTAGGGTTCCCTGCTATCTAGTGAAACAGCCAGCTTTGCTGGAGTGTCCTTGCTCCTCCTGCTATTCCATGGCTTGCTGTACAATATGCAAGAAGACATGAATTTTGTAAAAGGGATTCTCAGAGGTCCTCATGATTAACGGCTTAGTTTGTACAAAACACTCAACTTGCCACAGTTAAAAACACCTAAACCTCTTTCTGCCTCAGTCTCTTGAGCAATATTTTCCTGGTATTTGCAGGGCACCTAAACCATGTTGACTTTATTCCTCAGAAAATAAAGTCATTGGAGTAGAAGAGAGGTACTGGAGCCACCAGACCACAGAAGTGCAGGGCACTGTTACTATTACTTTTACTTGTAGTTGTACCAAACTCTGCATGCTGTGGTTAGCATATTTCTGGGACATGGAGCACCAGAAATACAAAGGAAGAAGAGAAGCTGTCTTGTAGTTGCTTTTTGTGCAAGGATCATTTGGCAAGTGCCACCAAACCCTACCACTAGTGAGATGAGGGGAGTTATATTTTATTCAACACCATATCTGGAAGCACAGATACTCATCAGCCGGTGTTGGTGAGACTGAGGTTCCTCCACATCTGTCACAACAGAAACCTGTGTTCTAAAGGGACTTTATGAGAGCAAATGTTAAGTGTTGTGAAATAGAGATGCTGTGGAGTTAAGCGGCAACTGGATGTAGTCGTAAGGTCCTATGTGGAGTTAACTGCCTACAGTTTACTTAGAGGTAATGTGTAAGGGGAGAAAGTCACATGTTTGTGAAAGTCAAAGGGGCTGTTCTGATGACATACAGTTACAAATCAGTAACTGCACTGTACTCATTCATACTGCACTGTACTCATCATGTGTACTCATTCAGTGAAATTTGGTGGAGGCCGGATCACAGTTTGGCCACAGCAAGGAGACTGAGTGGGAGGTACTGAGCTAACATAACAATCTCAAGACTCCTCAGGTTTCCTTAAACTGAACAATCAAGGGAGAAAATGCTGCTCATTCAAAGATGTCCATTGAATAGGAAAAAATTCTTTCGGGTATGTGAATTGCCCTCAGTGACCCTGGGTTTATCCACACACCTTTTTCTCTTGCCCTAAATGAAATACTTGCTTAAACAAAAAAAACCCCTGATGGCACAGGCCAGCAGTGCTCTTTGCTGATGTAGATAATTTACTTAAAAATTATTTAAGTAGTGCTCAAGCTATGGAATTGGATCGATCTATGTGGTACTATATAGCTGGAGGTGCAGGAAACATTCTTGGATGACAGAATTTCAAGGGTTTTCTCCTGATACTGAGCTCCTCTGATGTATATACTAAGATGTTTCTGGTGCATGCCTTTTGTTATGGTTCAAAGGGGTTTGTGTGCTGAAGTCTGCAATTGCTGAAAAAGGTGTAAATGATGCTGGAAAGTAAATATAATTTGCAGCCTTGGTTTCAACTACAGGTTCACATTCAGCATATTATGTATTTCTGTATTTTTCTTAAACGTGTTAGAAGACTTTCATCTGATCAATTGATCTAAAAGCAAATGAAACATAAGGCATTGTTGTTTGTTCATGTGTTAGTTCTCTGAGATAAAGTGCTTTGCTGTATCCTGCTAATACATCCTAAATTTTTTGGTATCACTGACATAAATCAGAGACACCAGACTTAAGCAGGCTGCTTTCTTGAGGGCTAGGAGAGAGACTCACATCAGAGCACTCCTCCTTGACCTCCAGACAAACCCTTTATCTTTACTAATGTGTGTTATTTTACTTTTTGCAACTGATACCCCAATTTCTGTGTTGCCATCTGCTCCATGGCAATTGATGCTTCAGAGGGCTGTCTATTTATTACTTAGTAGCCATGGATAGGAATACAGTAAATTCTTTACAAAATAAAAATCAATACTCACTGACTTGCTGCGTATTGAAGAAAATAATTGTTTATGGCACTCAGCTTAAGCTGTTCTGGTAATCACGTTGAAAAATACAATATTTATTCATTAGATCAAATTTAATGAGGCCTCCTGGCAGTAATTATAAAAATTACTGTAGCAGTAAATTACTAATGAGTTGTGATGTGCTTCCTACCTGTGAGGAAGGACTGGGGATTGAAAAACCTGATATCCAGACAACACTAGGGAGGGTGAGATCTTGAGGCTAGGAGTCAAGCTCACAGCAGTGCTGAAGTTGTTCACTGCACCTGAATGGTAAAAAAACACAAAGGGGCAAAAAAAGCAAAAAAAAAAAAAAAGCAGAGACATATAATCAGGAGTTTCACTTTAAATAGACAGTGACTCTAGGTTTGTTTCCAAACAAACAAGTATAGGCAAGGGAACAATGTTATCAATGGGAGGAAGAGACTTCTTTACTGTATATACATCATCTTGTCTACAACAGCAACTGAATTGGCCTAATTTACTGTAGTAGATCTTAGGCTAGGAACAACTTCTTGCTTTCTCGTTGTTATAAAGTTGCATGCAAAACACAGCAATGTTTTCTTAGTACCCTTAAACCTTCAGAACAGTCACCTAAGATGTGGAACTAAGACATATGTTGAAATCCCCCACCAGCTTGCTTTGATGCAGAGAGTTTGACCTGGATTTCTTTCTTCTTCTGAGACAAAGCTTTAAGGAGTGTAGAGGCTTTTGGTAGCAAATGGTACACAGTATGTATAATACCAAGGCATAAAGGTGTAAAAATGGTGCTGCTTCTATAGAAGTCCAGGTTTCTGAGGGTGGCTAGAGAAAGGGGTTCTGCATGCTAAAATTGATGCACAAGTGAATTGGCATGTAATTATGTTTCTTTCTGTACCTTGCAAAGGTGCCATAGATTTGACAGGTGGCCTTTGGTATTGTGAAACAGTGAATAGACTAGCTTTTAGTAACTATTTGCTGCAAAAGGTTGATCCTCGCTTCAAACTTCCACCCAAAATCAAATAGAAAACAGGTATGAATTTTAATCTTTTACAGCACAGAACTGCTCTTAAATGTACTGTTGAGGCTTGAAAAGGAGTGGGGAAGTCTAGCACAATTTATCTTCTCCTTATGCTGGTATGTTGTACTAAAAGCGACCACTGGGCAGGGATACTTCCACACACTCATACACATTGTGAAGTCAAAGGGGAGAGAAGTGTGTCCATCCACTCTTGAGTCATCTTCCAAACCCCTTGAAAGAAGCAGAAATGTAGGTCCCTTGCACAAAAACTACTTCTGTGCAGAGATGCTGGCTTTTGTGGAGCTATGGGTTTCTTAAGCTGAAAGAGCTCCTAAGAGTCAACCATTGCAGTACTGAGCCCAAGACCCTTTGTGGCTTTAGCCTCATGCCCAAATAAATGTACACACTGAAAAATATATACAGTTGGGTCTTGCAAAACCTTGGGCGAGCTAGTAAATGAACAGCAACAACAGGTCAGCATACAGCAGGACTGTTTTGCAGTTTCCATAGTTTCAAGAAAAAGGGTACACCTTTGTTACCCACTCTAAAAAGCAGCAGTTTGCAGTGATTTAGCCAATTCATATTACCTAGCTTCTTGTTACTGAAATAAAGCAAGAAGAGCTTTTGCCATGATGCAATTACAAAAAGACAATATCTCTCTGTCAACCAGAAATTAACCTTATCGAACTTCATTGCCACAAAATCCACAGAGCCTGCTCTGTCTGTGCTGTATGTCACCACAACAGAGCTAATGCAGTCACACTGCGGAGAAAAGCCATCCATTTTTGGCTGTGAAGATGGTATCTCAGCTGTGAGTGCTGAGTTCTTTTCCTAGCGCTGCCACACATTTCCTCAGTGACCTTAGGAAATTCAGTCTCTCGCTTGTTTCCCTTTTTAAAGCATGGAAATCCTCTCCAGGCTTTCCCTTGCAGTCTGGTCCTGTCTGGAAGAGAAAATAAAGTGTGGGTTTTTTATTATTAGCTAAACTGAATTTGGCAATGGACAGATGTTCACTTTGCATACAGCTGTGCTGGCTGAAGATTCATTTTTCTGTCTTTCTGGAGTTGTTGTAAGGCTAAATTAACGCTGATAGAAAATTCCGTGGTCTTCAGATAGAAAATACTTTAGAAATAGTAGTATTGTGGGTTGGATTTTCAGAACTGCTGTCAGCCACAGCTGAAATCAGTGGAAGCTGTGGGCTGAAAAAGCTGGAGCCCTGAACTACAATAGTTTACATAAATGTAGCTGTAGTTCGTGGCTGGTACAGGAATTTGGATCAATCTACCTTAAAAGCTCTCAGGTAAATACAAAAGGTAGACTTGGCGGAATGACCTTTTTTTTTTTTCGCTTGGGCTTTTTTTTTTCCAAACTGCAGCATGCAGGGCTGAGGACTCTAAGCCCAGAAGGCTACAAGCTTTCACCACAGGCTGGCTGACTATTGTCTCATGATGCAAAACAGGTTTTCAGTTAGTATTGTGAATTCTTATGGAATCTTACAGTAGCAAAATGGAAGCAATTTACCTAATGTTTCTTCTTCTACACCTATGAAATTAATTTAATGTGTGTGGAGGGGGGGATACTGTGGAACCAAACCTAAAAACTAAATAATAATAATGAAGCTTTTAAGAGAGAATGTCTCACAATCTGGCATAGGTAGTAAGATTGTTGCTGTGCACTATTACTATAATTAAATTACATTATGCTATTGCATTAAACTAATCCGTCAGTAATACTGTACTTAGCAGTAAGATTTTGTCACATAAACTTTATGAGCCTTTAAACTTCTGCATTTTGTCTTGTAAAATGCAAGGAAAATACAGAAATTGGAGCAGCAGAATATAACATGAAAAGCTATAGCAATGGAAAAAGGCCAGCTAGTTCAACATGCCAGTCCTTTTAAAGCAGGTAAGTTAAGAGTGTTAGAATACATTTACCAAAAGGGTGGAACATGAGATGTACGCATGAGGTGCCTGCTATTACTTTGAAAATATTAGGTACCTATCTAAAAATTCTTTTTTTAGTATTTTCCTGGACTTCAATCATGTGTAAGGTTAAATCAGAAGCTGCTGAGAGTAAACTGTTAAGAAAAACATGGAAATAACAACTGAAATGAAGCTGCAATCTTTTCTCTGAACAGACGCAGAAAAAGAAGGAGCCTACAGATCACTTAGACTATGATCAGTGAAACAGGGCAGCTGATCAGAGAGGTGCAGCCTTTAGAACAATGTTAGCTCTCGCAGACCTAGGAAGCAGAATAATATTTTTCAAACTGAAGACTTCACTCCCATTGTAACAGATCAAACCATCATTCAGACCAGCAGATCCTATCCTCTCAGCCTGGTAAGCTGTTGTACATTTATTCTGGTGCTAGATCTTTTCCAAATGGGTTACTGGAGCTTTCATCCACATCCTTTGAGAGCTATCCCTTTTCTCACCTTTGCAAAATACAGACTTAATTGTTCCTTTTTGTTATGCACAAACAGTTACTTGGATTTTAGCAAAAATTACCAAGCAAAATGACAAGCAGATTTCTGTCCCTTTGCCTTACCTCTTCCACAGATAGCATACAAACACACACTGTAAACTGCTGTGACTGGAACTACAGCATTTGCTGTACTTCCTATATTTGCCTCTGCCTTGAAGTGTTCACTGAACCATCTTGGTCTGCATTCCTTGTGATCTAATTGTGCACGCAATATGCCAGGACGGCCATGCTATTCATTAAGGATTCAGAATGTATACAGGGGTCCTCTTCTAGGTCCTGGGGGTAGGAATAGGATGAAATCATTATGAGACTTAATAAAGTCTTACAAGACCACCACCCCTTGCCTCTGGCAGCCTCAGGAGTGGGAATTAGCCTTTACAGGGAGGTTATCATTCATAATACATATTTATGCTGTGTCCATCGTGTATAAGAATGCTCTCAGTAAAACTTAGGCTAGGCTATAATAATACTTCGCACTTCTTTGTTGCCTTTCATCTGAGGATTGTATTGTGCCTTTAAAAGCTTTCATTAACTAAAATTCACAAGCCCATTGTGCAGTAATTGTGCAGTAACTGTGCATTAACACCTTCACCATATGCAAAATATAGTTCAGAGAAGGAAGGACTGGTTGGTATAAGTGGTTTAAAAAGCTGGAAAGAATGGGGGGGGGGGCAGGACTGGAATTGATTATTCCCACATCTATGTGCTAGCCCTGTATTTTCTATCTAAAATATTTTAGACTTGGATTGATGCTCTGACTGCACTTTGCTGCATTTTTAAATGCTGATGTGTGTCAAATTTAGCATTGTTTCAAAATTCTCAAGACATTCATTTCTAGGTTCACTTGTTATCTGCTAGAAATCTATCCTTTGATAACTGGATGCAGATGTAGCAATGAGAGTGATATAATTGCCTGTGGAGCTAGGTATGCATTTTCACTATTGTTAAGCTACAGGGTCTAGTTTCCCCAGGATGTGCATGACTCTTGTGAATGCTGGTTACACACATTCCCAAGAAGAGAATATGCCCCTAAAGCTACAGTGTCCTTCGTGCATAGCCTCCAATCCTCTACAAAGCTTACATTTCACAGGATTCAACAGTATTGGTTCTTTTGGGATCAATGAGAAACTCACCACCCATCTCCAGTATCTCTGAATTACAGAGCAGAACCAGATCAAACACAGAAGAGTTCCCTCATTTATCCTGCCTCTGTAATACATCAGAGTGTGTGCTGCATTCATTTTGTGTAGGCGGGCTGGTGTCTAATGTACTCTGTGAACATATTTATAATGGATTAACCTGTGCCTGGTATTCCTAAAAACTGATTTAGTTAAAATACATATTTTATTCTACTTGTCTCAACCATAAAAATCATTCCTGTTTAGCTTTGATATTAGTAATTTTTGCTGGAGTGTAATATACTGCACATTATCGGTAGTCCTGCTATGTATGACAGGCTTTTTTTCCCCCAGCCAATACTTCTCAGCACATTGTATGATCTGCGTCTGAGAATTTTAACCTGCAGTGAAAATGTTCGTTAATAGAATGTACTGCTTGGCAAACGTTGAAACACTGAGGATTTGAACAGGGTGCTCTTGCTTTAAAAGTGTTTAGAAGAAAACCAGGAGTAGGAGGTCGGGAATCACAGGTGCTGGGAAGGACCTAAATGCACTGTGTATCTGGAATGCTGTGTTTGAGCACACACACTTGTGACATGGCACCTGCCACACTAGGAAGGATCTAGTAATATGATGCTCCTGGACTGCAAATAATTGCAGCCCACGCCTCCCACCAGCCCCAAGTTAAGTATATATGTTTTAAAATATTTACTTTTGACACAGGCAATGTTTAGATATTCATTTTGTACAGGAGAAGGATTAAAAGGAAATACAAATCAATAGCTTAGTAATGGGGAATTCTGACCCTCATCTGCAATATGTGAAGAAAGCTCCAAAATGTTAATGGTGATTTGAGAAGTTTCTGACTAGGAACTTGGGATAAAACTGAAGAAGGGCTGACGTCTGATGAAGGATTAGGGGTAATTTGCTAAAGATCATAGCCACAGGGAAAATGATCAAAGCAAACACTGGAAAACCTATTACTTAGCATGTGTGACAGCCAGACTTAAGGTTTCTTCTCACCTTGACCTTCAACCTGGGAATCAGGGCTTGATTTCATTTTGGTTTTGGTGTTTTGGTTTGTTTTTTTACTTTGTATCAGCCTATACTTGGATAGCAACTGTGTGAAAAAGCTTATAGAGTTTAGTTTTCAATATCTAACATCTTCTGGTAGAAAGGAATAGTGGTAATTGATTATATTTTTGCCACTTATCTGATTGCCTTTGAATTCAAGGAGTTCAGCCCATTTTGAATTCTGTTCTTGATACCATGTTTTATGCATAGCTTGTGTGTCAGATACTATTTGTTGTACCATCAGTCCATCTTATCCGAGTATAAGAAAACACAAAAATGAGTGTGTGTAGGGGGGAGGAGGATGCAGCCCATCAAGCAGTTTTTCTAGTTCATTTTCTTCCTCATTGTTTGAATACCAACTCAGAAGCTTGCAAATGTTTCTTTTTCTTGCCAAGACAGTGGTACTTTTGCCCTGGCACACATTAATGTTTTTTTCCCTTTTCTTGTGTTTTGAGTGCAGCTGAACAACAAATTCCTCTCTGTTTAACAAGCAACTTCCTCATATTAAGTTTTTTTCCATACCAAAGTATCTTTTTAGATTTCAGCACAGCTCTGCGTTTGTATTTGTTAATTAAGTACCGACAAGCAAATAGCAGCAAGTGCAGCAATATTGTGTGCTTGTGGGCTTTCAGAGCAGCCCCTCTGGATCCTGAGCCCATCTGTCTCAAGGAGCCATGGCAGCAGCCGCACTTTGAGAGGTAGACAGTTAGACAGTAAGTTGGTATTCAGGAAATGAGAGTGGCTCCTTCAGAAGAAATCTAACCTCTTTTCTGGTATTGCACATGCATTAGACTTAACAGTACTCAGAAATTTTCATGCAAGGTACACCCATTTCACACTCCCCCCTGAAACCTAGATCATTTCAAGTTTTAGAGCAGCAAAGTAATTTGCTGCCTGTTTTCTCACCAATGTAAGAGGCTTTCTTTAAGTGGAAGTTGGCTTATCGGAGGCCATAGGAGGCCATGGACAGATGGATGGATGTGTGTGTACAAGCATCTGGAGTTCTTTTGTTCTCTCTCAGTTAGCTTTGATTGTTAAAACAACCATTTCAGTAATTTCTTGTCTGGCTTTGCAGGGAAAAAAATCTTGGTCTTTGCTGCTCCTGGAAGAGAGGTTGTCATAATGTTGCTCCCCCACTTGACTGACAGGCACCTTTGCAAACACACAGCGTGTTTCATCTCAGAGCACTCGATGAATATCCTTACCCCCCCCCCCCCTGGACCAGCCCACCTCTACTTGCAATGCTCCTTGCTTCTTCTAGCAGGATTGCAATCCCTGCCTTTTGTTCCTCCTTCTCACGAGTTAATACCTCCCCACCTTACAAGTCAGCCATGGATTCTGTCAGTTAAAACCCCCAAATAACAAACCCTCCTACCCTGAAGGCCTTTTGCTTTCAAGCATGTATTTTTCTAGCCTGCAAGGGCGTCAGTGCCATAACCCTGAGCTTTCATGGAACAGTTTCTAAGCCTGTATCTGTGTATTATGAATATCTTCCAAAGAGGGAACGAACATCCTCTCTCCTGGCAGCTCATATGTTTTGTGACTTCCTGCCCCCCCTGCTACCCTCTGCTCCTTACAAGCCCCTTTACTTCATCCCCTCTGCATGTTATGTCTCCTTTCAAATCCTTCCACACTGCTGCTCTCACCTCAGCCTGGTCCAGCCATTGCCTGCCAGTGCAGTCACAGCCCAGAATCCAAACATATTTGCCTCTGTTAAGTTGTCCCACTGTTGGTTGTCTTCAGATTTCCAGAAAGCTGGAAGGCCTGTGACACAAACTTCCAATCTTTCTCTTCCATCCACACTCTTTTTTGCTATCTGTTGGACTTTCCTCTGAATTTCTGTGGTCTGAAAAAGAAAGCATCAGCTTGTTTTTTTCCTTTTACCCCATTTAACATCAGTGGCATCATGTGCCCACCTTTCTAGCTGAGGTCGTCTTTTTTTTGGCGCTATTCCGTGTTACTTCTTGCTTCCTAACAAGCTGTTATTAAGAAATGCTAGACACATCTTCTGCCCTGGGGATAGTTGTCTGTCTCTAACGCAGAGACAGGAGACTGCTGGCTCAGGGGCAAGAGGCAACTCCTACACAGAAATGTGAAACACTAGGTGACATATAAGGCCAGCTTATAAAGGGAAGCATTAACAGAATTCATGTTCATTTCAGAGATGTAGAAAAGGATCCTGAGGATAAACTGAAGATCTGAGATTATTAGGCGATCTGACATCATCTCCATTTAATCACTCACATTTGCTGGTTTTGACACATTTGCCAAGCCCACGATGCTTAAATTCTGCATGTATTCAGATTTTTTCCCTTCACCTCTTCGCTCCATCTCACCGTACTTTGAAATGGCACCTGCTTAGAAATCAAAGGTTTTTATCTGATGTCTTAGACGGTGGCATGTCAGGTAGGTATATAAGAGACGGAGGGATGTAAAAAACAGGGAGGATAAAACTATCAGGATGACTGAGGACTTCTCATGCTTTGCAGTGTGCATAACAGGGTGGTATAGAGAGGATGTCCTTCCCTGCAGGAAGCTCACAGCTCCTGCTACTGACACCAATTACTAAGGGCTTTTTAGATGTGACAGTGATTCAAGTTTTGTTTTCAGTCTCTGTTGTTTTTTTTTCCATCTCCTCAGACCCAAGGGACTGATGGCCAAGCAGAACTGGCCACTCCACTGGTCAGGTCCATGAGTAACCTCTCTGGTGCTCCTGACAGACCTCCCTTTTACCTGCTCCCCAGTTCCAACCCATACACGCTCTGTTCCAGCAGGGAGGCTGTCCTGGAGCCCAGCTGCATAACACAGCACCTCCTGGCAATGTTTTTTCTTCCTAAGTGACTCACTGTATTTTGCACCTGATGGCAAAAGATAATGTCACCTCAAGTCCTACTAGTTCTGCAAGACAGCTTATATATAATCAGCGGGAACATTTACCCTCTTTTCTCCAAACATGAATATAAGGTCCAGCTTGACTCCCCCATACATTTTTTGGAAGAAAGCAGCTGTGTTGTCCTTCAGGAAAACAGCTTGTAATTTAGCATTACTGCATTATATCCCCTAGGCAACGCTTTCTGTCTTCAGGACATATATTTATCACAGACATCACAGTGTCTCTATGGTGCTTTAGTTTTCCATCAAGGGAAGCCAAAAGAGCATTTAATTCCATAAAGCCCTGGCTGATCTTCACCACAATGTACTTCTGGTGCTTCTCTCAATGTCTCCTCTGCTGAACAAGATTTCTTCTTCCTTTCTTGATCTTTCAGAAGTCTGAACCGATCTCAGAAGTGCGGGCTTGCTTTGCCTTCTAGCACTGTCTTTGTGCTAGGCAGAGCTTTCCTGTCCTTTGGTCAGCTCTCCAGTCCTGGTTAGCTCTATCAGCCAGTGGCTCTTTGCTTTACTCGGGAGGCTCCCAAGAAGAGCTGAATGTATGTCAGCAAATAAATAATTTGCCAGCATTGGATGGCTTTTCACTTTCTGTTCTCAGTTTCACTTTTGCCATTACAAGACAGCCATGGAGAATAGGCAGATGGACACATCTTAAAATGAGTTCAATTAAGATGAACAGAAATGTGATGGCCCCACTACTTGCTCTGAAACTTTTCTCTGTTCTTAATGCAAGCTGCTTTGTTAATTGCTGCTCCTTCTGGTGACCATTTCACCCTTGATCTCAGAGTAGTACCCTTCTATTGTTACAAATTCTGATCCCAAAAGATGCAAGAAGCCAAGCTTAGTCTTCTGAGTAGGAGATACTATGTGCTACAGCACTTGCCAAACCTATTTGATCAGCACACACAGCTGGAGAGAACAAGCAAGCAAGCACAGAAGAAGTGGGAATGCAAATTTTAGAGAAATCTTTCAAAAGTCTGCAGTAATTGGCAAGGTAAATGCAAGGCTCTTTCTGCTTTTCATAACACTGGTAATATCAGTTTATGATAAAAAGCTATTCTGAGTTACACAAGAAGGTAAGATATTTGCCAAAAAAATTCTTTAGTTTCTATTCTATTTTTTATGATGGGCGAGAAGCACCATCCATACTGATTGACTGTTGGCATGCGACTTACCACTGAGCAACTGTATGTTGATGGATAAGCCAGTCTCATCCAAGTGTCAGGAAGATTATCAAAAAAAAGAGCTGTCTGTAGTTGCTCCATCTCTGAGGAGATTGCCAACTCACCCTAACAAAAGAAAACATTAGTGTGCTATTTGCGTCTCACAAAGAGACTGTGATAAGATGACATGATAAATGATAGAGGGCTTTTTTTTCCCCAGTAAAAACACATAAGGTAGCTAAATCGTCAAGTGTAAAGAATATCTTGGCTCTTGCAACTGGGATGAGTCATTTATTTTTTAAAAAGGGCAAGTGGTCAGAAAAACAAGAGTGTAGGTTCTGGGTTTTCTTAAATTCACTCTAATTGCATTAAGTAATTATATGATATAGTAATTCATATACATACGCACAGAAGCACCCGCCTACGCATATGTACAGGGAGAAAATGGTAAAGGGCCAAATTACTAACTTGCTTTCAGATATCCCACAGAAAATTGTACACGCAATCAAGCTACCATTCTGCTGGCTTGCTTGCACTAATGGCGATTTGAGTGCCTGTGTTTTGTTACTCTGAATTAAAGATCGAAAGGAAGGTAATTCTAGGTGGCAAAAAAGGAGGTCCCTCTAAAGAACTAGCCCCGTGAATTAGATTTTCAGTACCTAGTCTTGGAGTGGTATGCATTAACTACAGCTGTGCATGCATATACCACGATTGTCTGTGTGGTAAGCTACTTGGTTGCCCAGTTCCGTGATTTGACCATAAATTAAATGTTCGTACAGCAGGTACATCGCTGTTTGAGATTGCCAGATATTATGAAAATTTGGCCTTGCATGGTTAAGAACATTATATGTTGCTATTCAGCACTTTGTTGGCATTGAGAGACATATTATTACAAAAAATTGCCAAAGATGTGTGATGCGTTACTCATGTCCTTTTTACCTAGCTTCACTGTACTTACTAGACACACAGTGAGATCAGGACTTGGGTGTTACTGTTAGTGCACCTTTACTCGCAGCTAATGGCCATCTCCTGATGATGGTCAAATGCCACATACCAATGTCTTTGAATATGTTGATAATGCATTTAACATGATCTGAACCATGTGCCTTACATAATAGCAGGGATCTGTATGAAGCAGAGTTCATTTTTGGCATCAGAGGGTCTCTGAGGTATCAAATGGCTGCCTTCCTTCTCTCCTATGGATTGTGTAAAACACATGTGAATACACACTGTAACTAGCAACCAGATCTGTTAGCAGTTACAACAGAGAAACCAAATCTCTGCAACAGCGGAAGAGAAGAATGTCCCTATCTTACCTCCAGGTCTGTACTGAAACAGAAGACAGACCGTAATCAGAGGCCTTGCATTTTGCTTCCTAGTGTCTAGAGAGAGAGAGAGAGAATTTCAATCTCCTGAGCAGTTTCATGATCATTTTTCACACAAATTAAAATAAATAATTTGATATACAAAGATGAATTACGTGCTTGTAGTAGGCAGTTTATGAAAGCACAATTTTTTAATCAATGACATCAGAAAAAAGCTCCTCAGGTGTCACTCACAACTGCCTGTTACTGGCATCTACACTGATGCTATGTTTAAACCCATGCATGCCCTGAGATTAGTAAAGCAAAGCACACATACCTCCAGACCTAAATTAAGTTCTTGAAGAGAATGCCTTACTTCATACATCAGCAGATCCAGTCTCCCATATCCTGGAAAACAAATCATTTTATGTGAGGAGCATTCTGCTGGTGTTTGGATAAAGTATCTGAAAATATCTGATCTTACTGTTTTCTGAAAGTTTTTTTTCTGTATGTCATCTAGCTCTGCCTTCACCTTCAAGAGATACCATGTTGTCATGAGTCTCGTGCACCCACTTCTGCGATAATGTAAAGGAAATTATAAACTCTGTGTATCTTAACTTTATGCGGTAAAAGCTGTTCTACTGCCTTTGTGTTGTAGTGTGAAGGATATGGAGGATTTATCCTGTGAAATGGAGAAGGAGTGGAAGACCTGTGCAGCAACATTTCATGCTGTTAGGAAGAAAAGGAAATTCTGCCTTGTAGTTTGCAAATAATGGCATTTTGCAACCTGACAAAGGATCCTAAATGGCCCAACCCTATTAATATATTGTAAACACTCCAGCAAGATCTTTTTCTGTGTGGTGCAAAATAATGCGTATATTTGTGTCTCATGTATACTAGAGATCCCTCATTACAAATTTCAGTTTGAATCCCTGTAAAAAAACAGGTATGAAAATATCTAGTTCTATTGAAATTGGTGGCCACAGGAGAAAAAAAAAAACATAAACCCAGAGACATCACACCATCTTGTGACAAATTTGCAGCCTGCTCTGTGTTTTGACTGACCTTGTCTTCCACAGCTTGGGAGACTCCTTCCCCAGTGACTGAGCATTTGAATTGCATCTCTAATAGCATATGGAGCATGTTGTCTGCAGTTATTATTACAAAAGCAATCTCCACATTGGGGTGCGGGACATAACGGATGGGGCCTTGCGGAGGTAGCATTTCATCCGTATTTTTATGGTAACCTTCATAATCCAGGTTTGAAGAGACTGCAAACCCAGAAGCAAGCACTGACTTCCTATCAAACTGTCAAAGAAATAATAAAAACCCTGTCACCAAGGCACTGGTGGCAATCCTCGCTAGACAGAATAAGGAACCTGCTTAGGCATAAATGAAATTGTTCTGTTATGGAGTCATTGTTGAGAACAAGACTTTTGTAACACTTTTACATTTGTAGAAATTAATCTAATTTGTTCTCCATTTTAATTAGCCTCTTTATGTCACATCCAAGTTCTGATGCTTACAAGAAAAAAAAATTATGAATTTTCTAATAATCAGGTTATTCTTCAGTTAGAAAACAGCAGAGAGATAATCTTCATTTAAAAATAAAGAGACAGAAATATTTTAAAAGAAAAATGTTATTTCTTCCAAATTATAAAGTGCTGCTCTCTGGTGTAACGTTATTATTCCGTGTAGCAACTTATTAAATGAAGCAATTTATGGTAGCATCTCTGAAAAATGCCATCCTTTATTGAAATGAAAGCAAGTAATAGCATAAGGACTGTAAAATAAAAAGGCAGAATATCTTCTTTTAGACCATTACAAAAATACATGTATTGTCTCCTTGATGATCAATACATTACCATAAAATAAAATGAAGCTGTGGTATATCATTGTAATTTCTATTTCAAATGGTTTGCTGAGAGCCAAATTATGTCTTTTATGGAAAAGAATGACAAATGGTTTAATTCAATATCTCACACATGTGTGTATACGAGCTAAAATCCTGTTGCAACTCAAAGCTGTTAGGCAAATATTTTAGTATCATCGCAAGTTTAAAAAACAACAGACATGTGGGAGTACATCCATTTATTTACACTTGTACTGACTTAAAATTCAAAATGTTATTGGATGCTTTTAAAGTGCTGCTGTGGGATGTTAAATTACTGCTGAATTCTTACTGTTCTGAGATACCTTTCAAGCTGCCAAGATGCGTGATGATGATGATGATGATAACAACAACAGCGGTAGTGCAGGGATCTTTAAAATAATGTGGGGCTCATTCCTGTAAGATAAATACCATTTTCACTAACCCCCATTTTATGATTCAGCATTTCTGATGCAACAAAGTAAAATAAGGAAAGTAAAATAACAACAGGTTTGTGTGGGATGGGAAAGGGAAAATGAGCATGTGCATTGCCAGAATTTCTGCAGAAATTGTAGGGAAAAAAAGCTCTTATAAATGGCACACACC
>JANZLQ010000001.1:29689644-29710344 GCA_026212715.1 Elanus axillaris | reverse complement strand
CCGCTGTGTTTTTTGTGTACTAAGAATAGAGGGAACATGTAGCAAGTGTCATACTATTAAATTTGTTCATGACAAATAGTGCAGCTGCATGTAGTGTGCAAGAACATCTGTAGAATCATGACACATGTGGAATCCCCCACACTAAGAGTGTGACATTATACTGAAAACAATTCAGATGTAAAAGCAATATAAATCCATTTTATGTAATCTTTCTCCACCTTCTCCTCCCTCTTTTCTTTTGAATTAACTAAAAGGTTCTGTCGCTCCTTCATGGCATCAGTAAAAATCACAATATTAAAGGGACAAAGCATTTCAGAATTGTCCCCTTCTTTCATAAACGGCTAGAATGCAGGTATGTCTTTCCTGAAGAAACAGAAAGTTTAAGAAAGAACCAGCGACAGAATTGGACTGGACACTAGAGCTTACTCCAAGTGGAACCAGACAGAGTTTGCAGATGCAATTTAACTCTTCAGAAATCAAGGGGTGATTTTCTGTGACTGTCTCTTGTGCAGTTTCTCAGTTCAAAGTGAGCAGTGGGATTGCTACTAGTCTTTACTTCACCCATGTAAATGACAGCACAAAGCACAGTGATATGGAAAAAAGTAGTGATATGGAAAAATGTGTCTAAAATATATAGATTTCTGAAGTAAGGGCCTGAAGTAATCTTGCCTGGGATTTTGTGCATTCCCACAGTTTACCATTCAAATGCAGCTATTGTGGAATTCAGTAAAAGTTCCTTTAAGCTCCACATGGCCACAAAGAAGGACTGCCTTTTTCAAAATCCTTGAAGGCTTCTATTTTCCCTAAAATAATTTAATCAAAATGTTTGCTTCCTTCTAAATATTCTACTGTTTGCTCTCTGAAATAGTTTGTGATGTTTAGATTTTTAAAGTAAGAAATTTTATAATGGCAAAACAGACACTGATTTTTGTAAAGTCTGAGGTTGTCTAAAGACTATGTTATGATAACACCATGACAAGGCAAATACATGCATGCTATGTAAGCTGTTTCTTTGGAAACATCTTACTTTCAGTTGTTAGAGCAGCTCAGGCATGATAACTACATGAAGTTTCATGAACATTTCCACATCCTTTATGCAGACTGCAGGGCAAGCCTGAAGCTAGAAGAGTCAGCTAGCTAGGTCATAATTTTCAACTCTATGCCCATTAAATTCCTGCAACCTAACTGCAAAAACACAACTCTTGTGAGAGATTTCCTTAATGATTTTATTGATGGTATACATTTTTGAGTTTACTGCCTTGCTGATACTCTTTGGTCAAGTCCTTTGAACTCTGCTTCATTCTCCATCTGAACAAAGCCTTTTTTTCCTATTTCAGAGACATACTGTGTGTAAATGAGAAGGTTTTTAAAGCACTCTGGTGATGGAAAAGATATGCAAGTACAACTGATATCACTTGACAACATTTGCTTACTATTAAGGGTATACTTATCTCAATTAGATATGATTCCTCATTTAATAATGCAATGATTTTTAATATCCACTTCCTGGTTTGCACGTTCAGTAACTGCTTGCACAAGATGCATAATCGTGTGCATCGCCATAGCAGAAAGGAATATCATATGCCCTGCAAAGCAGTTACAGAGTTAGAAAATGCTTTTTTATTAACTTTTCAGTATCCCTGACTTGTGCATGGAGATGTGGACATCCAGTGGCCAGATGTTACAGCAGTTAACTGTGGCCAGTCCAAGCTAGAACTGAGCGTCTGAGTGATGCGTCTCACTCACTAATCCTTCCATTGGTGGTGCTTGTGTTTTAGCTGGTCCCTTGGGTAAATGGTCCAACAGATGCAAACAACTCCATGTAGTCCTGGGCTCCAGTTAGTAATATAAACAGTGATACAATTTTTAACATGTTAGCACTATAAGGAGTTGTGGAAAAACGTACCGGAGAAAACTACATTTATATGGTATGTAAAATGAAACACTAAAATTCCCCTCTTGCAGCTTTTACTTTAAATAAAGAGTTTTATGGTGATTTAAAAAGTTTTATTTTATTTTTCTTGTGATGAAGACACAGTGATTCTTGGAGAGTAGACACATATACATGGATACATTCACCATGGATAAGTCATTTGAAAAATACAGATTATGAAATAAATACAATTCTAAAATTTAAACATATTTGGTTTAGACACAAAGGAGCTAAATTCAGTGTCAAAATGATTATTATTGTAGCTGATCTAATTCTTTTAGGTTTTTGTCTTCATTTCTATTGCTACTGCTGAGACTCGTTGTTTATAGCTTCTCAGCCAGAAGAATATCCTGAAGGAAATTACTGTCAGCAGCCAAAAAAAGTATCTGTAATTCATCCTAAAGCACTGTCAACTTAATTTTAAAGTAATTTTTCTGCTTTATGAGTTCAGGCTGAAGTGCTAAGTTTGCAGATCCATAAATCAAACCATATTAATAAAGAAAATAATATGTCTTTTTTCAAATATTCTGTTTTCCTAGAACTTCATTGTAAGCTTAGATTTTAGTAATTAAATCTTCAATTACTAGAAACAGGAGAAAGAATTAAATTTGTGAACTGTATTCTGTATATCATAGGAAGGTTTAAAACAGAAAAGCTAGCTCACTATTGCCTATTCAACCCTAACAAATCCACACTGAACATCCACATTTATGACTGACAGTTTCCTAAAGTTACATCTGGGAGGAGCTATGTCAGACTCCTTCACTGAAGAAAAATTTTGGGATGCTAATCCCAGTTGTTGGAGCTAGCTGTTGAGCAGAAATTTCAGGATGGCACCCAAAGTATCACATCTCAAAACGTTCCCAAATGCAGATCATACCTGCAGAGCATCATGTTAACACGGATGTGTTGTACCACCTGCATGTGGAGGTGTTTAAAAGCCTCACTGTGCTCTGATGAAGTTGCTGTTTGATTTACAGTTATTACCACTCATAGTCTGGCATTCAGGCAGGGAAGCTATGTGCTGCTGAAGACACTGAAAAGCCAACAAAAAGTAACAAGTTAAAGTAAGGCCTTGAACCTTAGTGAAAGCTCTGCTGGATGCTTATGCTCCATTGGAAAGTTTTTTGTCAATGGTAGCATGAAATAGTACTTACCTTTACTGTGCCATTTGATTTGTTTAACTACACAAGCAGCTTGTCAGCCTGCCACCATGTCTATGCAAGGCAGCTTGTCCCTGAAGGCAATGCCATGCAGGCAGCAGACTGGGTGCTCTTCACTTCGCCTTGCCTGCAGAGCCTTTAATGCAAGAAACCTAGGGCCAAGAGAAGGAATTAATTTTGCATTGCTTCATATACCTTAGAATTCAATGGTTTCAGGCATGGGGTTTTGCTGAAATCGGTTGTAATGATGAAGGTCATTTATGAATCCAAAAGCTGAATCTAAGCTGGTGTTCTGGTGTCCTCTGAAGCCTGAAACTGTTCTGTACAAGTCTTGGATGCCTGTCATGGCTATGTTAATGTCTCTGTGTCTGCAGTTCAGTTGTGTGTATCTACTGTCCATAAGCAGATTTAATAGATTTAAAATGGAAAGAAGATTTGCATACAAGCATTACTTGTAGGTTAAAGAATGGTATCTGGGAACATCGATATAATTCTGTTCCTAGCTGTGTTGTGACTGCACAGCCATTTCCTGGGTTGTAGCAAAGTTCTAGATTTACAATATCAGGAATGAGTTTAGATTGTGTGTTCCTCTGAGCACAGTGAGGAGCATGTATGTGTATTTGTGTATCAGGCTCAGCCTACTGAGGCCGGTAAAAGGGATACTGTGCTGTGAGGTCTCCAGCATATGCAAGTGCTGTTCTGGGGACCTGTGACAGATGTGAGAGTAATGCAGACACTCAAGAAATGTCCTCAGTCTAGGCTTTCCAAATGGTTCCAAACTGACCTCATGCATCCCGAGTAACAATGAAGCTGATTCAAGTTCTTTAGGTCTAAAAGTCTCCTTTAGAGAGCAGATGTGGAAGCTTTCTGTGGAGAATCAGTGAAAAACCTGGTGAAACCTACTATCCTGAGTGCAAGAACAGCAGCCTGGCAGTCAGCGTGAGTGTGGCTTCTGCTCTTCTGCACACTGGGGAAAACGTGCAGAATTCATTGTCCCAGGACCCAGCTTATTGCCACAGAAAGAGCGAAACCTCAGCATGCATTCAGACTCAGAACTGTAACCAACATTTACTGAATAGCAGCCACTTTCTGAGTCTTAACACACTATGAAAATCCTCCTTGAATCAAATGCTCCCAGGGGAGCAAGAAATTCAAGATGCTTTTCTACCCTGGGCTAGTGCATACCACTAGATCAATACTCAGCATAAAGAGCTTTCTGTTTGTCAATGCAGTGTGGGAGAGGCAGTCGAGGGGACACTTGTAACAAGCAAAACCAACAGGCAGCATGTAAGGTAACAGGAGAAAATGAAGGTAGCAATAACGAAGAGGTGGAAGGTACCGTACTGAGCGGGGCACTGTGATGGCTGAATCTGAAAGCGTTTTGCTTCTCAGCTTGAACTTTTTAATTAAAGAATTTCACAGTAATTTTGACTAAGCTTAAAGAGTAATAATTTCAGTGCTCTGGCTCACTAAATACTTCCTTGCAGTCTTAACTAAGCAGCAAAAATTGGAGCCGAAGGAATTCAGTGCATTAACAGCTCTTTCTCTCCAGCCTGCACTGTAGTAAGTGCTGTCCTGTGGCAACCTTCCCGGCGTCAAGTGATTTAGAGAGCTCAGGCAAGGCAGGGTTCAGCATCCTTGTATACTCAGACACAATCCTGAGTAGCAGAGGCTGTGAGGAAATATTTTCTGTCATTTACTAGGGGGGCAGGGGAGGGAAGGGAGGACTCCTGGTAGCTGTAGGAGGGGCAGTAGGTACAGCTAAACTAGAAGGAGGGGAAGAGCTCAGGAATATAATGAGGAGGTGGGGGAAATGACACTGGAATAAAAGGGTGAGTGAGTATATGAGATACCCACTCACCCCGGCCTTCCTCTGTTCAAAGTATTCCCTCAAAGGGTGGGTACAGGACTTGAATAGAGGGGATGGATGTCAAAATATTTCCATAAGGAATACAGTGTAATAAATCAGAGAAAAAGGGCAGAATAGAGGCAAGGAGCAAACAGTAGGAGAATTATTTTAATACTAAGTGAATGATTATGTCGTCTCCTGTGTGATTATACATCAGGATGGTGGTGTGTTGGGGAGGACTATTCAGCTAGATAGAAAGGAGTGCTCAAATTGCAATCATTGAACTATAGTGCATGTGAGGGTGTAAATAAGATAAGAAAGGGTCAAATGGACAAGTAAAGATCCAGCAAGAGTCAATGTGTTCGGGGCACTGCAGTCCTTGGGAGTTAATATAACTATCATACAGGTGTAGGAAGACAGCTTTCAGAGGAAGATGCTTTGAATACTTGCAGAACATAATCAGAGAGATAGCTGGTGGAGAAAATAACAGACTATTAAAAAATACTTTGAAAAATAAATAATTTGCAAGTACAGGGTCAAATATGAGATTGATCATTTCTTCCAGGTTGTCTACCAAAATAGGGCCTCCAGCAAAAAATACCTGCTGTATAGCACACACATATAAAAATCATACCAGTATAGGGCTGGCGAAAGACAAGGGGTGTCAGTGTACTGTAATGTCAGTGTACTGTATGCCATTCATTATACCTTGATAAGCCTAAAGTAGGAAAGTGCTGTAGCAGAGTTGTTATGGTTCCTGGGACATTAAGAAAACACCTTGTGCAACACCAGGAGTTCAGAAAAACATAGTTGCCATGTTTCCTCCATAGCTCAGCAGCTGTTTTTACTCTCACTAGTACTTCTAGTTGCTGACTACCTCTTTCTCTTTTTGACTCAAATAGGTAACTTTTAAATCTGAGCCAGGTTTAACTTTTATCCATTTGATCCCTGGTGCTGAGGGTTGATCAGTGTATGACAATGATGACTATATATATTTAAGACCAGGGGCTTTTTATGTGGCCATGGTATTGCTAGGTACTGCCATCACTTTCTATAGCAATTGCTGTGTCATCCATCCACACAGTGACTGGATCAAGACCTTTTGTTCCTGGAATGGGGACCTGAAATAATAAAGGTTAAGTTTTAAATTCCTAATTACAGAAGCTGGTATGTCTCAGCATTCACTCACTTGTTTTTTGTAATAAGAAGCAGCATCAGTGGGAAAAACATATCATTTCTCCACACTTCACTCAAAAGTCAGGGAAGAAACAGATGAGGATTCCTGCCCTGAATCTAGTAGTCTTTATTCTGCCTCCAGGAAGTTACTGGGAACTTAGTGCTGGGGAATTTCTGAACTCATCTTTGCTCCATGTGGAGCCAGGTCAGCAATTACTATGGGAACCTTTGACAGTTATGGTTTCAGATGCTTAAATTACAGTTATATTGCTTTATTTACATGCTTGTATTTCATTTCCAGGTGTTTTATAAGAACACAGAAGGTTACATCACAGCACCTTTTTTTCTGTGGGTTAAGGGAGACTGTTCTAACATTCCTAGCTTCTGCTGCCCAGGTACCCTTTGCTGAAGCAATTCTTTGGTACTGTGGAGAGTCACACAGTGCTGACCAGATTATGTGCAGCCTGTTATGTCCACTAATATATGGGAATATAGCAAGGAAAAGAGACTACCAAGGCTTTAGTGGTTTGGTGTCCCTGACAGCCAGTGTACTAAGTTGGAACAAACCACAAAAACTCTGAGTTATTTTCTGTAGCAGCCTGGCATTCAGAGAGACCCAGGACGTGGACACAGTAACTGCCACTACACGCCGTTCCACGCCCTCCCCCCTCTCCCCTGCCTAGCTTTCTGGCCAAAGTTAATGATTCATAAGATTCTGCACTGATTTCACTGTGAGCTTCCACATTTGCATAAGTAAAAGCTTATGCAGCTTCTGTAGGGAGATTCTTAGTGAAATTGCAGTACAAAACACTGATATGTAATTATAGTAGTTCATCGTAACTTCAATGAAATTGTTACTTTAAACTTGCTCTAAGTGGCTCACAATGGAACTTTTGTATGACACACCTACAAAACAAATGAGTTAATCACAATATGTGTCATTTTTAATTTTTCTCTTTCATTTTTCTTTCAGTCATTCTCTCTTTGTAATTAGCATGAAGACTATCCTTCAGTCAAAACTAGCCACCTGGAAAGTTTCAGCTTGTAATATGCAGCTTTTTTTGTGAATTATGAATGTGCAAAAAAAGAGACCTTTCTCCCCACACCCCCTTCCTTGCATAATTCAAATATGAATGAATGAATTTTATTCAGGCTTGCCAAAAAAAAATCATATTTCAGCTGATAACAAGCATGAAAAATTTCAGATGAAAGGGATTTTTTTTAAAAAAAGAATATTATGAGCATGGGAGAACAGCAGGTTAAGACGGAAGTCTCAGTGCAGCCTTAACTGTAAGAATTGCGAGCAAGCAAATACTATATCCAAGCACTAAATCTTGCTTTGTGCTGCCCTGGTGCACAGTAGTGGGGAGAGAATAGAATAATAAAAGCCGGTCCCCTTATGCAAACAGCAGGGCATAGGACTCAACAGAACACAAGAAGGTGAGCCTGCCTACTGTTCTGGCTTGCTAACCATATTCCCAAGGTCTGTGGGTTAGTTGTCACCTCTAGCTCCAGTTAGCTAGCAAATGTACTTCAAACACTAGCAAGGGGCACATTTTGGTCCTTTCCAGAAGAACATTTTACCAATTCATTGCCTCCAAATATACTGTTCTATTAAATAAAGTATTTGAAGGAAGTTCATATAAGCAACATGGTAGTTTAACAGGTCAAAAAGGGGATGGAATAGCTGCTAGATTTTTTTTCTGATTAACTGTGTATTTTAAAAAATATAGAGCTGTGAAGGAGGTATTATATGCAAGACCTCACTTACCTTATTGCTTTTCAAGCAAAGCAGGCAGAGATTTTGGCTCACACCAGTGCCACTTTGAAAATGAACTATATCACAAGAATGAAAGATTGCAATCTGGAACACATTTCTGCATCACATTTTCTCTTCTTCCTAATACTGCTATGTTGATAAGCCCAGCTCTCCTTTCCTACCTAGAAAACAGGATTAAAGAACCATTCATTTACTAACTGTTTATCAAAAAACTGCCCACTACTGTGTCTAAACAGTGGTGAGTACTTCAGTATTACCCTGCGGATTCACATTGATTAGACGATCAACAGAAAGGATTTGCATGTGGCAAGCCTGGACATAAAAAAAAAATCCCTTTCTAGTCTGACATGAGTTGACTGTTGCAAGTTGAGTTTGGCAGTAAGTGACCAAAATTGAGTTGTCAGCATCCATAGTGGAAAAAGTTGTTGCTTTCTTGTGCAGATGCAAGAGTTTCTGTGGGAAAACAGAACATAATCACAGTTCTGAATGTCTCTGTGGATTGGTGATGTCTCTAATACATAGATCACTTGTGCAAATCCAGTCCCAGCTGGATGGGAAATTATTGAAAATGGTTGTTGTTTGATTGATATCAAATGAGTTGTCAGCTTGATTCAATGCCTCCAGGGCAGATGTCCACAGCATAATTGGCACCTGTCAGAAGCAAAAAATTCCTTGGTACAGAGTAACAACTACTCATGCAACCATCCAAAATAGTCCTTGCATGCCAGGGCACAGAGAAGAGGGCAGGAAAAAAACGGTTTCTACTTTTGGGCAGGATCTTTCATGCCATAAAGTCAATAAGAGATTTGACATGACACTTGGTGCAAGCTTTTCCCTGGGATCCTGGCTAGATGCTATCAGCTGTCCTGCTGTTTGGTCAACACTTTCCCTAAGAATTAGAAGAAAACACACATTTGGTTATTTGTTATTGTTGTCATGGTAAAGATATATTTATAAAGAATGGTTAAGAAAGAAATTTGTATGTATTTGCTTATTATAAGAAATGTTGTGAACAATTTTATTTTCCTATTCCTTGAGCAATTCTCCTCACGGCAATAACTTAACCATACAACTAGGGAAATAAGAGAATGTCTTCTCAGAAAAAAATAAGGCAAAGAAACAGCCAGGACTGACAGTACACCAGTGTCAGTATTACACTGTTTGCTAATAGTAAACAGTGACCTATTGTTTACCACATACTGGATTAAAATGGATTTTTTTCCTATAAGTCACCAAATAGCTGTCATATGGTTATTACTGCCTTTGACTGAGTGTGGTACAGCTAATGACAGGAATGAATTCAATTTCCCATCACCAACCTGTCAAGCTGGCCACCTTCTTCATGGAGCTGGTGCTTTGGGAAGTACCAGCTGAAGGGCTTTCCATTAAAATTCATTTTACTGTCTTCATCTAGCGCGTGGTTCAACTTTCCTTCTTTCTTTTCATCTCTGTTTCTTCCTTTAGCTTATTTTTCATTATGCCTCCCTTCCCAATATACACACACTTTGCCTTTCATCTCTATATGTATGCTATTCCAGCACTTGCCAGGCCCAGCAGGAGGGACATGGTAGCACCAAACAATATATGTTAAGTGGAAGAAAATATTATTATCAGTCGCCTTAGAACAATCATTTATTGTCACACTTTAAAGAGGTCTGCTATGTTATTTATTTTATTATTCTGTGTTAGGTACATGGTTTAATTTTACAGGCATTATTAATCACTAAAATATATTACACTTTCAGCCAGGATGTTAACATTTTAAATGCATTCATCTTGCTTCTTTAAACAGAAACAATGGGCCTTCTGCACTGCCATCCCTCCCCTCTAGTCAATAAATCCTTTCTATTGATTCAGGAAGTAACTCTAAGCCCTGTTTTATATTTTAAGTTCCACTAGACACATTCAGCCATATAATTTTGCTTAATAACAAATGGATCTTCTATTTTTGCTGGTTACTACATGTTTGGTTATCAAACTCAGCTTGAAAGTACTGGTTAGAAGAGCACAAACCCTATAATGGCGGTGAGGCACCACAAGAGATTTCCTAAATGAATGTTACAGTAAAATAAAGTATAACTGTAAAAAGCGTAAGCGTGTGTGTGTGTGTGCACATGTGTGTGTATAAAAAGCAGCTTTATCAGTAGATGAATGATAAATGAAAAATCCATCAGTGAGTATGGATTCCCTTGAGCCAGCCTGGATCAACAGACAATATGGATTTTTGATAATTCATACCCTTGCCATTATTTATTCTCTCCTGAAATACCCACTGCAAATCTCAGAGAGATAATTAGAGAATTATCATATTGCTTAACTAAGTAGTGCAAATTGTATTATATTCTATGTATCCTAACCCAGGGCAGTATCATTAGTGTTGTTTAATTGTTACAAATATAGTCATTGCATTTTAATAAGTTGCCTTCATAGTCAATATATACAATCGACTATTTCTCGTCTCTTAATGTTCATGGATAGGTTAGTTACCAGGTAATCTTACAGTTAATATATACCACAATGAAGCAAAATGTAAGAAAATGCAAAGGTCAAAACCATGTTTCTATTATGAAAAAAATGAATGATAATGACATAATTTTTTCAGCTCATCAGGTTCTTTGCTAAGTGCCTCTGTTATTGCCAGATCAGTAGTGTATAACAAAGAAGTGCTTTCTGTAGGCTGCTTCATTAGCCTGCCCTGTAGGACCTCACCTCAGACCTTTCACTAATCTGTTGGCCAGCTCAATAGCCTTGTTAGTTCTATTCACTTTTTCCTGGCAGCGGATTTTCTCAGCTGTAGCTCTCTCAAAGGCAGTGGTTAAGGCAGCCAGGATTGTGTCTAGTTCCTTCAAATAAAACCAGTAAGAAACAACTTTGGACATTGTAAGAGCACATAAAAATATTTCTGCTGTCCCATTTTGTATTTCAGAAAGTTAAGTTACAAAGTGCAGGAAAGGTGTAAACATTAACTGTGCTCAGAAATTTGTCTAGGTCACGCTCCAAAGGTGGATTCAGGAAAATCTGGGGGAAAATGTGGCTGGTCTTCTTATTTCCCCTGCTTGTTCAGAACAGCCTTCAAAATGAAATTACAAACTTGATCTTGTATCAGTAAAAAAGGAAAGTCACCTTCTCCCAGAGGATTCTGAAATGAAGTGAAATATTTCTTATTACAGCTGTATATCCTCTATAGGAGATCAAAAACTTGCAATGATGACTGTTTGGAAACTGAAGAGAACAGAAAGGTTTAAAGATGATAGATAAAATACTTGAAAATGCACAGGTCCATGTCCTTTGCTGACTTTCAGTTAGACTGTGCTTCCCAGTGCACAAACTGTTTCTGAAAAATACAGCCTGAAATTGCCAGCCACCTTGGATTTGGGAGCAAGCAGCTCAGTGTCTGGTCCATCAAAGCATTTAAGCACACAAACAGTCCCACTGGGTCAAAGCCTTAGTTATTCCCAGAGGGTGGAGTGGAAGATAATTCAGCATGGATGACTGAGCGCGAGGACAAGGCAAGAACGACATGCAACTCAGGAGAGTCGCAGGCAAAGCACCCAAATGACTCTGAGCGCAGAAGATGAACTGGCTGGGGAGCTGGTAAATGAAAAATCAGAAAGATGCTGTAAGACCCCAATGTAGTGAGGTGCTCGAGAAGAGGTGTCGTTGGCTGCATGTGGACAGAGTGAGCGGCTGGAGCCCGGGGCTGTCTGGGCAGCTAGAGAAACACACATGGAAGAGGCGTGATCCCACCAGCAGCAAAGTCGACTTGGCAAATAGGTGTCCATGCAGCTTGACTGAACTCAGTGGTACTCCCCAGGGAAAGTCAGAGTTGAGCATGGCTCTTGGGAGAGGGCTGTGTTTTATCCCAGCTGTGCTGCTGCCGAGCTCTGTGCTCCTTGGGGATGACGCTGGCAATCTCCCTAGAGTGATGCTGAATGAGCACCTCAAAGCCCCTTCTTGCTTCCTGCCTCGAGGACAGCATGAGGCAGTACCTGTGTGCATTATAGGACATAAAAAGGCACTGGATGATGGGACAGATAGATATTTCACTGGGAAGATTTGGAAAAACAGAGTAAATTACAGAACAAACTTTTCTAAATGGGCCCCAAAGATACCCTTTAAAGCAGGGCCCAGTAGGAGTTGTGGAGCACCCACCCAGCCTACAGGGATTCAGAAGTGAGCAGAGTGGGGGGCACGTTACCTCCCGCCTTCGGGTGCCTCTGTGCAGGGCGAGAGCAGGCGAGTGCCTGTGGTAGAAACATGTGCTGTCAGCAAGGCTGCATGAGGCACACTGACCGAATCCTGGCTCTCCTTCCTGTACAGGGAAGATCCAGGCACTGACTGGGAACTCGCCACACATGAAGACAAGCATCTGCTAAGGTCTCAAGGCATGTCATGTGGCTGCAGAGGCTGGGGATGTGGCCCAATCATTCACCTGAAACTTAAAGGTGTTGGTGAGTGATAAATCATACTGGCAAATACCTTTGCTCTATACAATGAATCATGCTGGAAATACCTCAGACAGAGAAAGATACTATAAATAATTGAATTTTAGAGTCCTCTAAAGTGACCAAAAAAAGTTTTTAAAACACATCTGTCTAGTGGTCCTGACTTTCAAGTTCGGGTCGTTGGGCCAACCAGGATTCCAGCTTTCCCTGAGATTTCTGTCTCCCGCTGCAGTGCATTCCCACAAAGCTTGTTGCTTGATATGTATATACATTGCCTATACACAAATGACAGCTGACAAATGGGTAGCAATAGGTCTGCAAGTGAGATCAAGGACCAGCACTTAGGCACTGAACCTAAGGGGATGGAGAGAGAAAAAAGCGTAAAAGCTACCTGCTGTGCTGAGCATGGATGCCGCAGCTCTCATGGCGGGGAGCAGAACTTGCTTGAAGCTGGGTTTAACAGGTCATTCAGGAGCTAGGAATGATTTTGTACTGCAGTTTTGGCTCTACTGAGCCAGGCTAAAACATGTTGTCTGCTACCCTGCCCTCAGACCATTCAATGTTCAGCAAATCTTCTTGTAAAATAACTAAAATAAAAAGGAGGTACCTGAAGCAAAAATGTAAATAGACAACAGAGGCATAAAAGATATATATATATATATATATGTGCGTGTGTGTGTGTGTGTGGTTAAACAATAGAAGAACAATCCCAGTGCATGCAGGTCAAACCCAGGACTTGTGAAAGGTGCCAGAGGCAGTGAAAGTGGTGGTGTGTGGATGGACAGGAGCCACATGGGGAACTGGAAGTTGCCAGCTCCTCCACAATTTTTTTCCAAGGTTTTATCATACGAAACACTGCATGCCAGCAAAGGTACGTAGCTCACTATTGGGTACCACCTCTTCCCTCTCATCTTTTTCTACCTCACTTACAATATGAGCCCCCCTTCTCAGTACCCCTACTCAGCTGGCAAGTTACGTGGGATGTGGAATGGATTTGGGCAAGGACAGAGAGGCCAAACTGCAGGTGAAGAGGGAGCCACACAGCACTACTGCCTATTCAAATGGAAGCCCAGAACAATCAGGCCCTTAATGTGTTACAATCCATTTGACTATCCACATTTTTTACTTTCTGTAAATAATGTGCTAAATGGATAAAAGAAGATACCATTTTTCCTTCTTTCCCCTGAGTTACTGATAACAAGACAAGTTCCTTCCCTTACAGTTTGTGCATATAAATGTGATTAATGTAAAAAAAAAATTAAAGTGCCAAAATCTCTTTCTCTCTCTCTCTTTTTTAAAGCATTGCCCTTTTCAAAACAAGGGGAAATTCAGTATAGTTTCAGTGCCACAGTGATCAAACAGTGTCACATCACTATGGCAATTGCTGCCCAGGCCAGGAATACAGATCAGCTTTAATTGTGCAACGCCTTATTGCTGGTGCATGTCAATCAGAACCTATGAATTGAGAAAAATTTGCTCTGTTCATTCTGTTAAATGATGTATCCAATTAAACCTGTTAGAATTCATGATCTTCAGTCAAGGTTAAATGAAAGTAGTTACTCCTGTCAGCTAGGTGATTAAATGCTGCCTACATCAGGCACATTTATGTGCAAAATTAAAATTTTGGTATAAAGCATGAATCTTTATGCATGCCAGTTAATTATCTTGCGGTTCCTCCATTTATTAAATGCCCACTGCATTTCTTCTTAATCATCAGCTTCCTTTCAAAACTTATTTCATACTCTACATTATACCAAATTTCAATGTTTAAAATGAAATGCTTTCTCAATGAAAACTTCCTCTTTTCAAGGGTTTGGCTGTTGCTATGTTACTAAAGATGGTCATTAACAGTTTTTTGAGACATTATGCAGAAGGTCTATTTGTGTTGTTTTGTTCGTTTCTGAGAGAGCGTGATAGGAATCCCTCGAGTTGCTGCTGTCAGGCAGTTCCTCCTTCCCAGAACTATTTGACTTCTGCTGCACATCAGCCAACTTCAGCACACGACAACGCAGGAGCAAAACTAACTGTGGTTATGCTGCTTCTGCCTCCTTGCGTGGGAATGGAAGGGCAACGGGGGCCACGCAGCACCACAGGGCCTGTGTGCCCACAGCTGCCAAGCCCCTGCTCCCCACTGTCCTCTGCAGCAGGGCCAGCAAATCTGGGCTGGACCGGGAGGTCCCAGAGACACCACGGCCTCCAGGCAGGGCACCACGGATGCCCTGAGCGGAGGGCTTAGAGCATTGGCCCTCTTCCTCCCACCAGCGTTCAGAGCGGTAGCTGTATTCCCTTTGGTTTGGCAATGTGATGTGTCCTGTTGGCCCCAGGCAGCTACCATATTGCAATATCATATTTTAATTGGAAGAAAAATTATGTGTTGCATGCTTGAATTAAATTAAATTGCATATTTATATTTATAAGACACAGTATTGGCAGGATTTAAATGCTATATGAATTGAAGAACCAGAACACAGGTGTATTATAGTGTTTTGTAGCTGAAACGTTTGCTAGAAATACATACAAAGCAGAGCAGTACCAAATGCTAATTTAGTACCCTAAGACAAAGCTCCATGCTCTTGCAAGCACAATTTCACATATTCCATGTGAGCATTTATTCCCTTTCATTATGAAAAGGTATTAAGAACCTTTGTTACAAACAAGCAACATAAAAAATATGTCATACCATTTCACGACTACTAATGAATAATATCATTTAAAACAGACTGGGAAATAAACTAGTATAACACATTCTACTAAACTAGTACTATAAATATGCACAAGGTTGTTATTAAAGATAAATGCACACAGTAATTTTCTACTTGTAGGTTTTACAGGTATAATTTTGAATCGTACAGTATTTTTTCAAACACATCACAAGGATGGAAACTAACAGAAAGACAGACTGGCAGCGATGCCTTGTGATCAATATGTGATGTCTCCATCTATCTTTGAGGGCCCACATAAATTATATCGTGGTCATGTGAACCTTCAGGATGGGTGATATGATTAACTTGTTCAGGGTCCCAACAGGGAGTGTCTGATCATAAGGATTTTACACCTGTGGCATTGCCCTACAGTGGCTGCACTTGCAGAGATCCCGCAGGTGCCAGCAGGTGCCCTGGTGCTCTGCCAGCAAGGGCAGGAGGGCTGTGGGCAGGTCAACCTCAGCTTCACATTTCTGAGGGGCAGCTCCTTTTGTCTCCACTGTGTGTGCCTCTCAGAGTGTCCAAAGTTGAGAGATCTGTTTCATAGCATGCGAAGGTACGAATGTCACACACACACACCTGTGCCTAAGCCTGTGAGCCTCCCTGGGAAACGATGGCACAGTAGGCAGCGGTGGCTGCTCCAGCCTTCCCTTCCCAGCTGGCAGCAGGCTCTGCTCCAGGCCCCGGGGAAGCAGCAGCAGACAAAAGACCCTTCCTCTTCTGCTTCCTTATCAGCTGCAAATAATGGACTTCTCTTTCCTGGCAGCTGCGGAGAAAAACACAGGTATTTTTTCCTTTTTTGTTCAGCAAATATAAGCTGTAAGTTAAATCCCAATATCTTTAGATAACTCAACAAAAGAGCAAAAAGGGAATATTCACACTCACAGAGAATAATTCCTTGGGGGCTCCGGCAGAAGACGGTGATGCACCAGGGAAGGTAGTTGGAGAATAAACCTCTTTGCAGGTTTCTGGGATGTCTATTGCTGAACCACTTCAACTCACTTGGACCATCTAGAACTTATATTTAATTTCTATTCTTCTTTCTCTACATGTTTGTACTTTCACTCCAGTCCTCCAAAACCAGACATCATAAGCTGAACCCCAGGCCCCATGTGCCTTTATGTTACCTTGTGAAACAATACTAGCAGGACAATTTATTTCTGCTCAAAACAATTTCCCCATCTTAAAATTGTGATTGTTAGGTTAACATCCCATTGAGATGAGAGAAGAAAAGAGCTGCAGTTTCAGGTTGCATCTAAAATTTTAAGGAAGGCAAGCTGCACTGATTTATCCTGGCATACTGTTTTACATCTGTAAGAGCAAAAAACTTCTTTTTAGTGGCAGATTAAATTGTGCAGAAACTGACTGACACTGATAAGGCAAACACTGCAGTCCACTTAAACAGGCTGGGACTCGCACATGAAAGACTGCTTGGCCACAAGAATGTAAGTGTGTACATGCACAGTCTCTGGTTTATTTGATTTCTTAAGCAATTTTATCTTTGATACACATATAAAGCAATATACAAAATAAAATTGGCATGGAATTACATATTTTTAGTAGATAGATTTACACAGAATTTGTGGTTTAGATTATAGTCATTTCAGGAAACTTACTGAGAAAGTAATTAAGTGTATTTTATCCATTAATTCATATTTTTTTGTTTTGCATTGTGCTACCGAAACAAATCTAAGAACTATGGAATGGAAGGATATTTATTTTACTGAATATTATAAATGAATAGAACAAGGGTATTTAATGTTTGTCATTTGCCTTATCTGTACACATGAATATGTTATATGCTCATTTCCATTGCAAATGGAACATCAGAATGATCATCGCAAACTGAAATATACTGTACATTTCCTTTCTTCATTTCTTTGAAAATACCACTGACAAAAATAATCAATTGCTAGTATTCTTGTATTACAGCTTTGCAACTCAATGAAAATTGAATGAATTAATGGTGTCAATCCAGAATAAAGAAGGCAACATACTCTGGAGGGTCATTATTATTCACTGCTGAAACAAAATCAGCCTATGGAGCCCTGAACCATGGACTGGGCAACTGTGCAAGGCACTGTACGAACATGCAGTCACCCTGTTTCTTGCACACCTTTCCTCTACCTTCCTCACATTTAATGAAACAAATTGAAGGCTGAGAGGAGATGTGACATCAGTGAGTAAATACTGAAGAAGGAAAAGAATTATATAAGGTAAAGGACAAGGTTGTCACATGAACAAACCTGTATAAAATGGCTGTGAATATATTTAGAGTGACAGGAGGTTTCTATCCACCTGAGTGGTAAGGTTCTGGAGTAGCATTCCTATAGAAGCCATGAGGCAAAAGAAACCTCCCAAAGGTTAAGGAGAGACTCTGTTTGGGAAAGAGCTTATAGGCTTTAGCTTTCAAAGTATTTTTTTCCATCATAGAAAACAGAACCAAAGGAAGAAAGAGCTGTAAGAGCTGGCATCAACACTAAGCTTAGAATGACATTGGAAGATACAGTAAAAAAATACTCAAGATGGAAGGAGGACTGGTACTCTTCACATAAAATAAGGCTCTGTTGGCCAGAAAATGAAAAATATGTAGAATAAATACGCAGGAATAAAACCACATGATGAATATATAATGGGAAGGTAAACCACACCTACTGAAATGAGGGGAACCAATATCCTTGTATGCTCGGTCTTACTGCTAATGGACACCAGGTCATACCCTGAAAACCCTTACTTATGCAAGTAATCCCACTAAAATCAATGGGAACCCATGACTGTAATGACTGCTTCCTTGTCTCCGCTAGGGATTGCAAGGTCAGGTCCATTTTCTGTGCAATATTGGATGAATGCTGGAAAATCAATATCTCTATTGAGACTTCTTCTTTTGGAGTAAAAATAAACCTGGATCATTTTGAGTTCAAATGTTCATTGTTCCTGGGTGTTTTTATAAATTCCTTTTGAAAGCAAAATGGTCAAGTCAAAATGGAGTGAAATGCTCACCTTTTTGGTGTGTTTTACAGCTTATTGTTATAACTAGCTTTGTAATGCCATAAAGGTTAAAGGCAACTTCATAGTTTCTTTGTATTTATTCTCTATCAGTTAAAATAGACATAAGCTCAAGGTCATTGTTTTATAATATTTTAGTTTTAGCAATTCTCTCTATTTAAATAACTCAGGGCTGAGGGATGTGTGGGGGGAAAGAGAACACCAGAGTCTGTTGTTTTAGGAATTTTGCTATATTACTGAAAATTTGTTGGTCTTTTTGCCACAGAAAATTCAAAGGAAGGAGTTTCTTTATAATAAAAAGATTTCAGTGCAGTCATAGAAATATAACTCGTTGTGGAGCATTGCTTTGGTACCATGGGAAAAAAATTACTCAATTCTGTTCACATTACAGGTTATTATTGTACTTCAATACCTATGGAGCACCTTAAACTATCATTTTGTTTAAAATGCCTAAACCTAGCTTGGTATTTTTATTCTTAGTTTACTACTAATCTACAATTACATCTACTTGTAATTGTGTCCAAACTGAATTTTCAACCTGCAATATGTTAAAACCTTGTGTTTGGTTGCCTTATACTTCACTTGTGGTGGGTCAAAAGGAAATTACGATTAATCCAAGGCATACAAATAAACTCTTTTAAGGATTTTCTAATAGCTTCAGGTTGTTCTGCAGCAATGGCAAGCCCTTGTTGGCTTGAATGAAAGTTTAAAACGCACTTCATTATGTTGGAGATGTGAAGTGATCAGCTTCATGCCTGGCCTGAACGGTAGGCTGGGGTAGAATTCAAACAGTGGTTACAAAAGAGATCTTCTCACAGAAAATAACAGCTAATTCCTTTGACCTTGATTATTATCAAGATACCTTAGAAATGTAAAGTCCATCAATTAAGAAGCTAATGATTAGGAATTGGTGTGCTTTGTCTCAGAGAGAGTGCCTTAAAATTTTGAGGAAATACATCCCAAATCCATTCTGCATCCACAGAACCCTAGACCTGACACATTTGGTTGACCCGGATCAAATATTTTTCCCAAGAAATTTTATTTACCAAGTATTAATGGAAGGATCAACTCTCTTTCAGTCCAGCTTAATGGGAATTTTGGATGATCAAGAAATAAAACTGTTCTGATGCCCAGGGTTCAGCTAAGGCAATTGTGTTGTTCCTGGGACCAATACAAAAGTATGGACTTATCCTAGGATTCCAGCTCAGCTGGATTTATTGGCATGCTGGGGAGCAAATCCAAGGATGTGTTCAGTGCTCACTCCCTTTTACCCACCTCTGCACAGCTTGTTTCCCACCTGCTGTGTGACACATTAGCCATAACTTCTTCCACTCTTGCACCACTGAACAAGTGACTGTAGTTTGGCTCTATGACTGCTAACATTATTGAAAAAGCAATGCTCCACAATGTATAACAATAAACTGTTATAACACATATTTACCTCTTATCGTATGCTTTTCAGATACACCATGCTTGTATTGTTTTCGGAGCTGTATTACTCACACATATTTACTAGCACTAACATTCTTAATAGTACAAAAAAATGTAACTGAAAATCCAGGAGAACAATTGGGAGTGTTAAATCCTCACACAAGCACAGCACGATGCTACAGCAAATGATCACCAGTGTCTTCACTGTGTGCCCCGCTTTACTTCATTACCTGGTGGTTATATTATTAATGCAAAAAAAGCTAACCCAATACTCAAAGCAGTGGCAACACTATACAGTCTGTTTTTTAACTAACTGTGCTGGCTACTGTATAAGAATAAAAATATTCCAGTTCTTGGAAAACTAAAAATTAGGCATCAAAACAGGTCAGATGCTTACATATATCTTTTTGATGTGCTCATATGATAGGAGAGTAGATTGATAAAGGACAGAAGAAATGCTAAATATGCACCATGACAAACAGTGAAAAATTAAGTATTGTAACTAACATTAATTACACTCTAGTAAGATGAATAGGCTGCTCATCATTAATGAGAATGTACACCTTTGTCTAAGTTTCACATCTACCTGTGATGAATGTGCTAATGGCGATAAAATACATCATAGTAACATTTGAATTAACAGCACACTAATAGATTGACATACAAGTGTGAATAAGGCATTTAATCATAAACATTGTACCACACCCAACAGCAATTTTTTTTTGCATATATACCAAGCAAAAAGGATAAACATTACAATCTTATTTTAGTTTATGCTGAGGTAATCTAACAGTATTACCTCATACTATCCCAATATTTGTAATCCGGATTATTAGATATGTACACGGTGGTTTTTGGGAGACATTCAGGCAGTGTAATTAAACAGTAAGGGGGATTTCTGAATAGAAAGGGTGGGGCTTGATCTCAGTACAGACTACCCACTGACTCTTGCCCATGTGGCAGGGATGGAATATTCAAGCAATCTTCGTGATGGGTTCACTCCAATGCCTATTAAAGGACTAACTTTAGTTCATGCTTCATGGAAATCAAAGCAAGCCCACTAGTCTACAATGCTTCTCTCTATCTTTAGTAGCCTTTCTCGTGGCAGAGAGGCACAGGGGTGACTGAGCCGGTGTCGTGGTTTAACGCCAGCGAGCAACTAACACCACGCAGCCACTCACCCCTTCCCCCACCCCAAGTGGGATGGGGGAGAAA
>JANZLQ010000001.1:29663030-29689544 GCA_026212715.1 Elanus axillaris | reverse complement strand
TACTGAACTCAAAACACAGCACTGTACCAGCTACTAGGAAGACACTTAACTCTATCCCAGCTGAAACCAGGACAGCCGGGCATGCAGTGTGAATGGCCAGCCCTGCCTTCTGTGCCTGCAGAGCACAGAGCCACAGGCAGTTGCAGCCTCCCTGTTTTGGAGGAGCTGGGATGGGCGGCTGCCATGCCATGCCCTGTGCCTCCACAGCAGCCCTGTGGGGAAGGTCCCCCAGGTGGCCATGCCAGACCACTCCCAACAGACAGGTCCCCCATTCACCCATTGCCCTCTGCATGGCTCCTGAGGCGCCTGGCCTGGAAACTACTGCTGTTTAGCTGGGAAGGGCCACCTTGCAACACAGCTGCATTACCTAATGCCACCACTAAGAAAGCCCATGGGAATGCTTGTGCTTGTCATGGGGTCTCAGCCAGGGACGAGCAGATACTCCCAGCTGAGGTGCTATTAGAGGCAGCTGGAAGTGCAAATGCGTACACCGCTCCAGACAGATTCACAGGACAACCTCTCACTGTTCTCCCCTGGTAGAAGAGACTTTGGTCCTTTGGCTGACAAGTGATCTATGTTGGGCATGGAGCCAGAGCGCACAGGCACTAACTGGCACAAGCTTTCCTCCTTGCCCAGGGCCAAAGCTCCAAGCGCGGCTGGGAAGGAAAAGGGCTGGAATTCAGTGCCCAACTCCTCTCACGTGCCATTCCCCAAGTCTCCACTTCAGTGAAGAGCTTGGCAGGCAATGATGAGAAAGCAGAGGGAAGAAGAGCAGGAGGAACCTGCGGGCTTAGTAGTGGCAAGTATGGCTCTGCTACAGGTAAGACTAACACACGGTATAAAGAGCAGCTGTAATTCACAGAACAAACATTGTGAATTGGTTAAACATTGCCAAGAGGGAATTGCTTTAGTCTAATAGCTTCCTGAAGATCATTCAAACAGTGCAAGCTCATCAGCGGATTTTTAATGCAATTGAGCAGATGGTTTAAAATACTTTAATTACTGCCAGGGCTCACCTAGGCTGCACAGTAGACGACACTGGACCTGTGCAGTGCCTGTTATAAAATGCTCTTATAAAATCCCAAGAGACAGTATACAAGCAACGTATGCTACTCAAGCACAATTCATCCACCTGCATGGACCACCACAAAAAGGCTCTGCTGAACGTGAGCAGGCTTATGGATACAAATGAAAAATCGTGCCTGCTGCCATTCTTGCAAATCGCGCTGTGCCAAGACAACCTGCGCTGATTATCTGCTGGGGGAAGCAACAGCAGCATTCCGGGGGAAGGAAGTCCCCACGTGCAGAACAAGGCATGCGCACGTGGCCGAAGCACTTCAGTCTAGCTTTCCTCTTCTGTCTCAACTGACAGATCTCTCCAGCAAAACTGAAAATCTTGACAACTAACATAGGGATTTCAAACCGTTTATACGTTTTGTACTATTCTACTGAGCAAGCAAGCAATATAATACAGTGTGGCTGTACTGGTAGCTGCCATACTCACACTGAAAACGTATGTTTTATTCTTTCTTTGTTACACTAAATGGTACATTACCCTAGTGCTGTTTTCCTTTGCATTCCAGCTGACCACTTATTGATTAGGGGAACACTTCTGAGCTTCTCCCTCCCATGCAATAATCTTTATAATTTCACATTTCTAAATGCTAAAAGTGCACTAATGCAAGTGGGAAGAGTTTCCTCTGCTATTTCACATACTTAAGGAGAAGATGTTATCGATTCATATGCTCTGCTCGGAAAGTGCTTTGTAAAGGCCATAAGTATTATTATTTTCATTTTAGCAAGCAGGAAAATGGCACACAGATTGCCCAAGGTCACTCTGCAGATCAGTGAGAGAACCAGGATTAAATTCAGATCTTCTGGGTCCCCATGCAGAGACTATTCTGCTGAGCTATTTTTGGAAGGTCAGAACCCTCCAAATGAAGCATGGCCATGATATACAACCCATTCTCACGGTATAAAAATAAGTTATGACATTCAAAACATTTTTTCTCTAGTACCTTTTAATGGCTATAAGCATGAAATGAGTTCTTTGTGTTAACAAAAGAAGAGCTGAAAGAAACAAAATTTTAAAATTTCGAGCTGAAGAAGTTTACACCCATTTAACTCCTACCTTCTGGACTCTAATGATGTTAACAACCAAAGCACTGTGTGCAGCAGCAGCAGCTGAAATTTTACTTACAAAAATTTTGAGTTGAACTCTGGGTCACAGAGATAATCTTCTTTTACAGTTTTAATAATAGCTGCAGAAATGTATTCCCTATCAAAATTAATATGCTTTTGCAGAAATCCATCTACCTAAAGAAAAAAAAGGAAAATATGTGTGAAGATTTACTAACCAGGTAATAAAGTTTGAAGCTTGTGGAAATTTCGGTATGTGCCACAAAAATATCGGCTTGATAAGTTGTGGGTAGAAATGGTAGAAAATGGTTCAAATCTGCTTTTCATATATATTTTGAATGTTAGTTTGGATATTTCTTCTGACATTAAATCTGTTCTTTCTAAAGCTTCCCTTTACTGAAGTTTATTGTGACCTGAAAATACAAGTCGTTCTTTACCAATAAATTGTCTCCCACTCTTTTTCCACATCTCCCTTATGTAAGTACAGTATCCTGCGGTTAGCTAGTGAAACCTAAAAAATGTTTTAGTACAGAAAAATTAAGTAAGTGACCTCGCATACATAGGAAGCAAAATATAGTTCACAAATATCATTATTTTGTTATGTATGTTAAAAAGAAAAAAGTCATTACAAATTTTGAAGGACAATCTGGGGAAATATTGCAGTTTTACCTCAGTAAGACTGTCAATATATAGCATATAACACTCAGTTCTGGCCTTTACTTTGCATGAACAACTCCCACTGACGTCAGTATGTTCAGACTGACTGCAGGATACTATTTTCCCATGGGTCTTATTGCTATTTTCAAATGGATAATGCTGTTTTTCTAAGCCCACAGTTTTGAATATCTTTAGTATTAAGCATGACCTTTTTATGCAGGCTTGTTCTCTGATCTCAAGTCTTCTGGGTAATCTAGCAATTTGCTAACAACAGTCTCATAAAGAAAAATAACATAAAGCTTTCATTCTACATGCAAACTATGCAAATACTGTATATCTCAATAACATGTTTCGCTATCACTGTTTTAAATGTCTGTGATCCTGGGGATATTCTAGCTGTTCCAGGATATGGGAAACAATTAATCTCTGGAGACAAAGATTATTTAATTGGACTAATGACTGATTTACTAACATGAACTCCACTTGAAATGTGCAGCAATTTATTTGTTTTATTCACCAGGGACTGTTGTTTTTCTGAAATACATCAGTAAGAAACCAAAGTAACAAAATATTTTAGATTCATTACTTCGCAGAAATGTAACTTTTAAATTTTTAATCTAAATGAGTTATTAACTCCAGTGAGTCAATCATTAACTTAATTTTAAGCAACAACTTGATTTGTCTTATTTTCTACATTGATTAATAGATCAAACCGGGTCTTCCAAGTAGTGGCATGAATAATCCCCGGGATAGACATTATTACAAAACTATTAATGATTAATAACTCAGGATAAACTAAAGCAGTAGTCAAAATATCATCTTCACACATAGGGTTTCTTGACATGCTTTGTACTCTCACACGGGACTTCTGCTGAAGGATGTCTGTGCAGCCCTGCACAGACACTGCCTTAAAGCGTACTGGAAGATGGACAGCTGGAAACCCCCTACCCCTTTGAGGCTTTCAGCAGTTTTATGATCAGCTATGATAATCAATTATTTTACTTTTTAATTTCAGTATGTTGTTACTTTGTATGGCCACAACAAATTTGCAGTCACTCCTTTTTTTTGGAAGACTGGAGTTGTACTCTCAAAGACAGGGAGAGTGACATCTGCAGAGGTTGAAACCTAACCATGTGCTTCCCCACACCTCTGTCTCAAACAATTTTAAACCAGTAAGGATCAAGGTCTTTGATTTTCCATCGCACCAATGGAGACAGAGCAATCTGTGAAGTGTATATCAGTATCTTCTTCCCTTCAGAACTGTCAACCATATTTTTGTAATTTCTCTGTCCTTTACAGCACCACCAAATTAGAGAGGCATAGGTAGTATGCTTACTTCCTAACTCAGAACAGAATTTTGCAGTCTACTAAGATGGGAAGCGCACTTCTTCCTGACGTGCACTTTGAACATTTTTTACTTATACTTTCCAATCATTCAACTTTAGATAACCTGGGTTAGGCAGTGCATAACTGGAGAAAAGAGCAGATACTGGAGGCTGGAACACTGTCCAGCCTTGGCACTGTACGTCTGCTATACTACGATTGCAGTATTCCTGCTGGGGACTGTCATGACACCACTCACAACAACTGTTACTTCACCCACCTGAAGGCATCCAGTGCGTTCTCAGCCTAACCCATCGGCAGGGGTTGTGCAGTTACACTGCTACTGGCAATTAGAAAAGAAATCCACAATACTTTTCCTCCCATGAAAGCTTCTGAAAATGTTCACGCTTTCCCTTTCAGGGATGTGGGGCACAAAGGAAATTCTTTATCTTCTAGTAAATTTAGTATCTATATGTTAAAGATCCATTTAGCATTAATGAAAAAATTATTTTTCTCTCCACAATTAACAGCTATTGGTATATAACAACTGTAAGGCTTTGGAACCTTACCCTCTATTCTGTACCTCATCAGAGCTATTACTGAATGACTGAGAAATGGAACCTTACCCAGAGTAGGCAGGATGCAATCTACCCCTGCCATCCCATTAAGTAAGGCTTCAACTTTAAAATGTGCTGGTGCTTAACTGGGCCTCAGAGCTTGCAAGAGCTGCAAAGGATGCAATGTTGAAACTGAACCTTTGGTGCCTGACACTATCTGGTACATGAAATTCATCAGCATGATAAGTGTTCCCCTCATGCAGTATCAATAGCCATCTTTCTTATGTGGTATGAAATTAATCCTTCACTTGAAGCAACTTTCTCTTGGTCACTATATCTTATTTCTTGGTGACAGATGAACAGGATGTGCTACAGAGGAATCTAGCACAGAGGAGATGAGGCAATGTAAACTGGCATGCTGTAAACCTCCCACTGCCTCTTTGGCATTTCAGCACTGCTGTCACCAGCTGCTCAGCAGTATGATAAAAGTTAGTATTTCCCAAGCTTCAAGCAAAGCTAACAGGAGCTGTTGTCCCTTTTCACACATGGGCATTATTTGGGAGTTGCAGGCCTCCAAGGCACAGCAAGAACAGGGTACACTGTTGGGTAGTCATTGGCTTTTCTTATGACTGCCTACCTAAAGCACATTGCACCAAGCAAGGCTGAATACTCCAAGTTTTCAGCCTGTGGTTGTTTGATGTAGTCCAGTCCAAACAAGCCTGATCCAGCCCCCTCAAGAGCTGTCACAGAGTTGCATTAATAGTACAGACTAGACTGAAATTTCTGAAGCTTCTTCAGAGGAAGATTTTCTGTGCCACCCATCTGGGGAATCTGGGTTTTTGACATATATCTTGGAGCCTTTATGTTTCCTAAAAACATACTGACATTTAAGAAGTGTATTCTTTGGCAATGTTTAAATACATCACATTTTGCAGAGATAAGATAGCAAAGGGGCTTACAATTAACTTGGGAACATTTTTTGGAATTTGACAAGCTCCTGCCATTTCTGTGATCTTTGATATTTTCTTGAAATATCACTAGAAAACCTATGCCTAGCAATAAAATCTCATTTAGTTGGACTGTTCAAATAAATCACATTTCTTAAATGTGCTCACATCACTTTTTCAGTTACCTTCTCCAGGTGTATCTTTACAGTTTTCCAGTCTCAGTCCTCTGGACTTTTCCTTGTGGAGATCAAGGCCCTGCAGTGCTGCATCATACTGAGCTTGAGTAGGTTCAGGGAAGTTGTCAACTCCATCAGGTTTACCTAAAAGCTGACAAGATTACAAAGCTCAGTTGTAAAAAATACAGATCCAGAACTTACAACTGGGGGAAAAAATATTCTAATCATTCTACCACAGAGCAAGAAACAGAGACACATTATTGTATTTAAAATATTTAAGGCAGCATTTATTGCATTAAGAGCAGGGTCAGCTTTATTAAGGTCTTCTTCAGACTCTTGTTGCTGTTTCATAACTTTTGCCTGACTAGCAACAACCTGGAAAATAGCAAACCTCCATTTTCACACCCGCTGCAGTTGTGCTGCATGGCAAACAATGATTAGAAGCAAATGTATTTACAGCCCAATGAAACCAACGTATTTACAACCTAGTCCACTCAGGAAACCCCTCAACTTCAAATTCAATTGCACAGGTGCAAATGACAGCCTATTTAACACTTGATTTAAATTTCAAGGTTTTACAAATTAAAGAGGCTTATTATATATGCCATACTCCTAGCTCTGAAGGATACCATTTCTATATGAAAGCTACAAGATTTGCGAGTAGTCTATGCAGTTAAATAAAAACATAATTTTGACATCTTAAAATTTAAGCATTATGATTCTAAGAAAAATTAAGGCATACAAAGTGTCAGTCACAAACATGATGAATTTGTATATTTGCAAATGAACAGATTATTTGTTAATGCAATAAGGCAAGTATGTGAAATCTGTAATGTACTGCCTTCTCTAATATTTTGCATCTCTTATTTCCATTAACACTCAATGAATACGCAATCTGCAAGCACAGAGAAGTGCTATGAGGATGACTGTCACCAGCATCAGTAATGCTAACAAATGCCTGGCATTTCAATCAAAAGGAATGCATGCAGTGGACAGAATGAACCAATGGGAATTGATTCTCAACCAGATGCTGTGCCAAATCACTTGAATTTATGCCCAGTGGCAATTGTGCAGTAGCTGGAAGTTTGGATGCACATGCCTCATTGTGAGTATGGTCATACTAAAAAGGGTGAATTAAATCAATACAAAGCTGCTTTCAGTTGGACGTGAAGGCTAACAGAAATGTGTTCTAGCTCAAAGCAGAGGAGCAGACAGTGACACTTGTTACTAAACACTAGCTGGCAAACATGACACAAAGAAAAGACCTGAGGCAGCAGTCTCCGTGTCGATGGGATGTGTATCACTGACGGAGGAAGTCAAGAAGCTACCCTGTTTTCTAGATTCCTCATCTTTCTTGGCAGCAAAGGTGGAACTGGGGGGAAGAGGGGGGCAAGGGGCAGCACCACAGTTGCAGAGAAGCCATATGCTCTGCTCGCTGCCTTACCTTTCATGTAAAGAGAGAAGACGGTGCTGGGATATTTGGACAAACACATTAAAAAGTAATGGGTACAAAATCTTCTGTAAATCAGCCCAAAGAAAAGGTTTTGACAGTGCAACGTTCCTTTTAAATTGCTTATCAGGTGCTTTATTTGGGGTACAAAGCTGAGGCCCTCTCCCTGACCTCATACCTTTGATAGAGAGATAGAGTTGCCATTGTACCCATTTCTATCAGCCATGGAGAAAGAGAACAGATTATCTTGTTTGGAAGTGCAGCCTTAAAAAATAAACATGGATCCTCAGGTATTCAAACAGTAGAAATTCCCCATAAAATGTACCTACTCCACACATTGCCTAAACCCTGTAGCCAGGCCAGCTTTGAACTTAGAGCCACTCACTTTTACAGCTGCTCTGAGTAGCCACCACCTCCCAGAGAACAGCTGGGGAACAGGGACAGAGAATGAAAGCATCGGTCCTGCAACTCCCCACCCAGATGGATACAGCTTGAGCTATACCAGTATGAATGAATAAATCACCACATATACATAGGTATGCATGTGTAGATGTAAATATTACATTTAGGTTTATATATATGTTGGTGTATTTATATTACCATCATACAAGACATCAGCTGAGTTCCACTTTATGTGGATGTTAATAGATGTATGTATAGTCTATTCTTCATTATCATCTGCGATGACTTTTCCTTTACCAAGTTTTTCTGTGCACTGTCCTATTTTGTCGATCTGTGCCTTGGTGTCTTTGTTTCTCTGATGAAGTTCTCTCTCTCAAACAGCAAGCTTAGACCTCAGTTCTTCCACCTAAATTATTACAGAAGAGAATTGGTAATTAAGTTTTAACAAGATTTAAATGATATTAAAAACAGACAGTTAAAAGGAGACACTGCCTTGGGCTTTGTTGTAAATTTGTATAATTATTTTTAGTCCTCTGGAGGATGCATGATTATGTTTCTGTATTTATAAAAATACTGCCCTGGAGGGACCAAAATGGATTTTATAGTCCACTGATTTGCACATTAATGTTAGCCTTGTGGTGTCAAATGTATTTTTCAGCAAAAAAATCTCCATGACATTATCAAAATTTCTAAAGAATTTGATAATATTTTTGACCTGGATTAATTCATTTTTTATTTTTTAAAAAGGTATGCTGTAGAGACAAAATAAGAAAACCAGCACAGCACAGTAATAAACATACAGGAGAGACATGAACCAGATGTACTAAACAAAACATCTACAGATTTTTAACAGTTTTGGTATGTAAGTGTTAAGTAAAGACTCAGGTTCTGATCCAAAGCTCTTTGAAGACACTTGGGCTGAAGATTTTCAACAATACAGTTCTGTACATTTGCCTTTCTATAAAAACATAATCACTGTGAAAGATCCTTCCTTGGATCAAGTGTCCTTAGATACTTTTCAGAATGAGAATAAAAATCAGGGATAAAAGATATTACTTGCTACAGCCCAGAATCATATTCAGAGGCTGGAACTGTAATGTCCAAAGTTTGTATCAGCAGTATAGTGAAGGCTCTGGTTTAATGGTTGAAGATCATGGATGTAGACGCATCTCTTCTATACTGCTACATACAGGAAATAGTAGTTAGGTTAAGATTTGTTGTTCTCATTTATTAATCTATCCTGTAAAATCCTAATAGATTCACAGTTGGTTTTATCCCTTATTTGTCTTGCATTTCATAATTTTTAAGAGGCATTTTCAAACAAGTCCTCTTCCTACCGTGCTAAGAAAAGGTATAGACTTCTGGTGCTTGTCTAGACAACAGCAGAATAACAATATTGTACTCGTTCAGGATCCAGTCCTGTTATGCATGTGTAGCAAAAACTCTCACCAGCAGTCAGTCAAAAGACAATGAACTCAATGGGAGATTTCTTTGTGCACGGATGGAAAAATCATAATCATAGTTAATAGTAATCCATTTTGTTATCAAGATAAATCCATTGGCCTGGCAGTTTATCTCCCTATGGAACTAATGTATTGTCAGCTGAAATAATGTGTTATTATCAGTGCAATAATTATCATTGTAATAATCTTAAACAATTATTTGGATTAGAAACTTATCATATTGTCCAAGTTTATGAAGAGAGATAAATACAAATTTTGTGATTTTTCCACACACAGAGTGGAGATGAGATGCTTGTTGTGTGCCTAAAATTAAAAGAGGAAGTGCCATCTCAGCACCTAATAGTAACAGATAAGGTGAATTTTACAAAAACCAGTTGAGTGTCAGTCAACTGCTGGCTCAGGGCAACACTTGCTAGGCCTTAAATGAGCTGATTGCATGTTCAAAACGACAATTTCCATGAAGACTCATTCAAGGAGTTATTAATGATCATTATTTAAGTGTGACAAAATGGTGTCACAGAGGGAATATATACCTGACACTCTCCACCAGTCCCTTGCAAACATAACTCTTGATATGTGAACTTCTGCCCTTTATACACGTTAGCCACAATGTTTAAAGGAAAACAAAAACACTTAAAAAAAAGTAAAATAAAAAATGAGCAGTGAAGTCTGAGTAAAATGTTTCTGTGATGCTTCAAGGTTGATTGCCAATTGTGTGTGTAATCTTAGAGACAAAATGAGGTGGTCTGAAAAAGCAAGCACAGAAAATTCTTGTGTTTCTTTTTTTAAAATCAAGAAATCTTTGGTGGGTTACTGAAATAGTTTGCACTTGGAATTTTGTACCTACAGTCAACTGCAGGAAATAAATTAGAGATATGATTCTATAAAACTTGCCCTTGCAAAGTGCTAAGCATCAGCTTTGAGATGAAAAGCAGGCAGTGGTTGAAAACACCCAGCTCCTTGGAGTACGAAAGATGAAGCGAATGAATTGGCAATGGATCAGATCGGAGCATGCAATCACTGTTCTGCAGGGTAAATCACAGCACATGGCACAATATTTATGCTAGCCTTGTGGTGGCTGTGAAAGGATAGGCTGTGAAACTACCTGATCCAGTATGAAGTCTGTCAGGCAAATCTTCTCAAAAATCTTGGACTAAATTTGAGCTAGCAAAGTGAATTATACTGGTATGCACTATATATATATGAGGTTGGAATATTTTTAACTCAGAATCACATGCCACAAAACCATATTTAATGTTTTGTAGTCCCATGATTTATAATATCTGCCTACAGACAGAAAAGTATACTTACTGTTAGTAAAATATAATTAGCTTTTGTTTGCAGCTTTTGTTGCCATAAATAAAGAGTAAAGCTTGAGGGCAGGACCTATTTACCTTCAAGGGTTTGCCAAAGATACAATGAGGTTCACACATACAAAGTTATAAACAGTTCTGCATTTAACAGACAAGAAGTATTTGAAAGAGCCTCCAGTAGAGATTTAGCTCATGATTTTAAAAAACAATTTTCCAGTCTTTCTGTTTTCCCATGCTTGCCCTGGGGTTCCAAGTAAATTCAGAGGCAATATTTTTACACATACACTATCCCGCTTTATCAAGGAGATAGTGTTTTGCAGGCAAATGTTCAGAATTACTACCTGCTCCAATAATTTTCTTTTTAATTGATGTTAATCATTGGGGATCAGTTACTGTTTGGCTTGACTCTGTGTGTGTGGTAGGGGAAAAATGAACAGAGAAGGGATGAAGACATGGCCAAAGAAGCCTTCCTTGTCTTCAGTCAACCTGCAGGAAAAGTCAATCGCCACTGTAGTGCTCTGGGCCAGCCCATTCTGCTCCTCTGGGATGCAGTACTCCCATCAAGGGTACAGGGCAAGAGTACTGCCATTGCCACAGATGGGCTCAGTGCACTAAAAGAGTGGCATCCGAGTGGCTCTAAAGGTACTCCAAACTGAGGAGGAATCCCAACTCTTTGAATTTGTTGAGACAATGTAACTCTGCTCTGTCCCTTGTTCTGGGTTGCTTGCATTGTGAACTGCTTAGTTGTAAGAGAAATGAAGGTAAAACTGCTGCTAGGGTTGATCTACAGAAAAGCACCATCACAAAGGGGCATGGGAAATCAGATTACATACAACAATGTCTGTGTACCTGTGTAGCCACATTGCTAATGTAATACTATAGAAAGCTGATTTATTACCACCATCTTGTTCCAGGAGCTTGCAGCACTGTTTCATACTTCGAATGCCTCATTATACAGAACCTGCACCTCTGGACTCTTCCTTTTCTGGGTGGTGTCATTTTGAAGTAATACATTATCAGTTTCCATCATCCGGTGATGCATTACCAGAATACATCAGAAAAACAGCTGGCTCAGTCTCTCAATCCTTGGCGTCCAGCAACAGCTGACTGTGATGATATATTACATGAACTCTTCAGTCTATCATTGTAATACATCAAAACAAGGCACTGGTCTGAAGGTGTATTACTCAAAGAAAGGCAAAGCTGAGTGAACCTGTCCAGGAGAGGAGTTCAGGTTTAATTATGGAACAGGAGTTACAATACAGTGGTCAGAGAAGGTTTGTTAGCTTCAAAATTTTGGTGCATTGGTAAAATACAACTTGCACTCACACAGATGATATTATAGGAGAAGGTCATGTTGGTACTCAGTTTGGAGACAAGCACATCAACAACCAGAATTCTGTCAAAATGTTGCAGTGTGCTGTGTATCAGAGAGGCTGCACATTTTATAGCTGAGCCAAGTGGGATTTGAGTTCAACTGGCAAACAAGCACCAATTCCTATTCTTTTCACTTCTTTATGGAAAGCAAAGACAAGAACCTGATATTTGAGTGTAATAACTGAAAACATCCCACCAGTGGGTTCTCGCTGCTGCCTCTTTTGGTGGCACTCTCAGCAGGTTCTGGGTGATGCTGTGAGTCTGCAGAAAAGCAGCAGCAGAGAAGAGGGCTTGAGGCATTGGCAGGGAAACAGCTGAGCTGAAAAAAAGAAAAAATAGAAATTGAGACAATCATCAGCAAATTAATATAAAATATTATTTAATTGAAGACTTTTCATAAGAGCTTAATTTACTGTAGCTATTTACACCATACTTCACCTTGCTGGATGAACAAGAACCTCCCATTGATCAGGACTGCAGATTTGCCATAGGACTGTCTTGGGCTGTTAAACTGATGGCAAATCTATTCTCCTCCTCTTAGGTCACAAGGGGTGCAGTAGAGAGAGTGTCTACGTTTCTCTCTCCATTTAACCAGGGCTTCCATTCTGTTCAAAAGACAGGAAATGCTCCCAAAATGTTCCCTCTGGATTGGATTCACACAGAGACTTAGAGTATGAGCTGCATTTTTCATCTGCAAACCCCATGATGACAGGCAGGGCATGATATGAAGTGCAACCAGTTAGAACTAAGGCAGCAAAAAGTTCACTTGCCTCTAATGTCAGAAGTATTGTTTCAAAGATTCAGGTGCCTCAACATTTTTCTGCCTATCTCAAGTTCCAGCTTCTTTTTAATGGGGCTTAGGATAGCTCCTTCAGTGTATGCTACTGACTTCACATCCCACTATTTTCTCTATGTCCCTGCAATATTAGCCTCCATGAGCCCTTCCTTCTCCTGCCTGTCATGCTACTACGCGCTCAGCTTTATATGATTCCAGTAATGCCCTTAGAATTGAACACTGTCCTGATGAAAATTCCTGTAACCTTATTTCAGTCCCTTTCCATCCTTTTGCTCTGTCTATATAAAGTAAACTTTGGTTGGTTTGATGCAGATAAACATATGCTAAAACCAGGGCATAGAATGATATTACTTTAATCTGCATCTTTTTTCCTTTCTCTGTTATTCTTCATTGCAACAGACTAGACTAGACTAGACTAGAATATTTCAGTTGGGAGGAACCTACAGTGATCATCTAGTCCATCTGCTCTCTATCAAGAAGTAGAGAAAACTTTCTGAGTGAGAGTTGCAAGATCTGAATTTACACTACTAGCAGAAAAAAAAACAGAGATTAAGTTCACTGTGAACTGGGAAACTGAGGGACATACATTCTTCTCCTCCATGTTTCTGTTCAGTAGAAGCAGCCAGTATCTAATGTTCTTTGGCAGGTATTTGAGAACATAAGTTGTTCTGAGAAAGGGACAATGGGCAGCAGTTGGTTTAGATAGCACAGTATATTATAAGCATTGTGAATCAGACAACCTGAGAATGAACATTTCACCAGTGTGTTATATTCATCAGGACAATTTTAGCTCTGTGTTGTTGTTTTCAAGAAGATCTAACCAGTCCTTTATTTATGAAAGAAATGGCTCACATTGAGACGCATGACAAGCCCCTGAATAAAACATTTAGCAGGAACAGATTGAATGTGTGATCAGTAGTTAATGAGAATGGACTAACATAGGGCTGTTAAAACCACTTTTGTAAGCCTTGAAAATGGTTAAGTGTGTTATAGATTTAGTTGTGAATGTGGATGACGTCCTTTGCTGCAATATCTCGCTGTACTTGTGGTGTGGGAGGGTGAGAGTGAGGATTAAAGACAACAGAGAAATGGGATGACACATGTAAACACTCGTTACAAAATAGCAGGAAGGAGAGGAATTGATTAATGGATGATATCCCATAAGGATACCTCAGTTGGGGGGACAGGTGAGACAGCTGCTGAGATAAAGTGTGCCTCAGTGATAGGATCTTCTGTCACTAGCTTGCTGTTTTTTAAAATATCAGTCCTGCAGAATGCACCTTTTCAGTGCAATGTGAAAGAGCAGCTCCATAGCAGCATGGCTGCCTGAGGTCTGTGCCCTGTTTGTCACACAACACAGGAACTAGTGTAACCTCCCCAGTTTTCCTTACCAATGCAGTATCCCAGTAGATAAGAACTTGGATTTTGTCACAGGAATGTAGAAATGCAAGTACATTATAAAAGTCAGAAATGCTGTGTGGTTAGCCATTTTACAGTGTCACCTTCCTGCTACTAAAAGCAGAATAAAGAAGAAGTAAGAATTGGGTACTGTTTAAACACATCGTTCAAGGAAAATCAGCAGATTGAGAATTTATACTCTGGTTGCACTTGGAGTACCTATCTTTGTTCAGTGGGAATACAGCTGAGCTGTATAACTATTTCTGATTTATTGACTGAAAGGGCCAGATTTGTCCGTGATGACCTGCTCTAGTTGAAGATGTCCCCTCTCATTGCAGGGGAGTTGGACTAGATGACCTTTAAAGGTCCCTTCCAACACAAACCATTCAATGATCTATGACTCAGGCCTACCAATGTCAGGCCATGCAGTGCCTGGTAGAAACATCACACAGAGCTACAGAGCAGAGCTGTCTGTAACCAGCCTTTGGCCACTAACCCTCACCTGCTCTTTGTGCTTCACCCTACAAATTCTGAAAGGAATAATCTGGAAAAAACAGCTGCTGAAAAGCATTATTGCACTTCACAGACAAAAAAGGCAAAGTATCTATGTTGAGTCATTTCAACCTTCCTTAGACAAGACAAGAAAGGACAGAAGGAGAGCTTCTGGAAGAAGGAATTCATTGCTCTACTTCTTTCTCTCGTGGATACTACCAAAGTATGACCTGGGACAGGTTTTATTGGGATATATGGAACAAATGATGTTTTGATAAATTCTTATGTTTACACTCAGCAGCTTTCTTAACCTGCAAAAAGTGTACCAGTCAGTCTGTGAACTCCATGGAGGACTTAATATATACCAGTGAATTATACAAGAAGCTCCTGTATATTGTGACAGTAGCCAAACTAGGGGCCAGTTAAGGATGTCAAAAGATTTGACAAAATCATATTTTTGTTACAATCTTTTCCCTGTGTTCTCTAATTGTCTTATGTGTCTTCAGGGTACATGTGGTTAGTTGCCTAAACTGGTACCTAATACCTCAAGGTTTCCAGAACATAACTTTTCTGCTTCTAAGCACCATGCCCTTACCAAAATAGTGATAAAAATAGTGGTTACAGTGTGCAACTGTTTACAAGTATGTATAAATAAATCCATTTTAATGAGCTGAATGAACCCATTCACTAGCCCAAGACACACCCTACCCTATGGATCAGTTTTAAGAGGGACACAGATGATAGACTCAAACCCTAAAAATGTTCATACAGCTGAATTTTGTCCTGACTTTTACCAGCCAGTGAATTCAAGACAAAAATGAACAAATCAAGGTCGACTACCTTGTATATCTTCTTTCTTCCGGGAACTCAGAGCAATAAACCCACCAGAGAAGGTCACTGTTTTTTTAACCTCATCTAGGAATCTACCTGAAGTTAGTGTGGCACTTGATTCTGGCACTCTCTGCAATATCGGTGCTCCATTGTCATTTAGTATTAGGACAGCTGAGTTGCTATATTGCTCTGTTTCTATGAAAATCATTTCTTGTGTTGACTACACTTATTCTTTTCCTCTTCATTTCTATATTGTAAATAATCTTAAGATCATCAGGGATATTATTAGTAACTTATTGTTACCTTTTTCAGTGTACTTTGAAGACCAACATTCCGCAGCCGCAAATGTCAGCATATTAAGTGCCATTCAGACATTTGAACATAACATACTCTGTTTCTAAGGCTTCCGTTGTATTACTAGTATGATAATTATTACAGCAAATGATAAAATACTCCAAAATTGTTTTCTCCCCCCTTAATAACATAAATAAAAGGAGCAATTAATTTCCTACAATAAAAACAGGCAATACAATAACGTACAAATGTGGAGTTTCTTCATTATTGCATCAAATTGCAAAACGGAAACATATAATTTCAAAAGGCTCATAAGCAAAAATGGAAACACAGCTGATGTTGCGTCAGCATGTAGTACAAAACTGTGAAGCTTGCACAGCTCACAGCTAGTCTCCTCAAATGAACCAGTTAACATTTCTAAATGAAAATACATGACACAAAGAAGCTTCTCCTTTTTTTTAAGGCCATACTTCCAGAATTTAAGGTAATTTTCCAGGATGTCACTTATATATATCCATCTAATACTATAAACTCATAGCATCACCAGTTATTTTAAAACCTTTCTATCATGCATAGCTACGTCTATAGCTTTATTGACACATCTTATGACAGATGGCAATAATGTTTTCAAATGAAATCAATGTACTTCAAAACTGATACACCTCCCTCTACACCCCATATATTTACCAAATCTGTTTTTAAACCCTCTTTCCGCACTGGTATTTTGGTTTGTTTGGTTTTAGGTTGCTGAGAAAAGGTAACACATTTTCTTTGACATCTCATGCAATTTTACAAGTATTCAGGGCACATTCCCTGCTTTGCATGGAAAATGTATTTGCACAGTTGTCAGAATGATGGACAGGGGGAGAATGATAGGAAGGAGCACTGATCTTTGCTTGTTATTACATACAATAGCCCAGTAGGAATCATGATGTGTTGGTGAGACAAACTGTGTCCCATTCTGGAACATATTAAGTTTGTCTCCAGGACACACATGACTTCACTAGGGTGTCTAACCTCATTCATAATAGATGCTAATCTTTTCAGGGCTGACTGATGACAGCACTTCCTGCCCTTCACGGAATTAGAGCTGGGTTTTATCAAAGGACTCAAACTGCCTGCTAATTAGACTAATTCCCTTCATCATGAATTATTTATTTCCATTGGTAACCGACCACTGTGACATTAATGGGTTCTGCTCAACTTAGTTTCATACTAATATACACTATAAGTTAAATGTTTAAAAACTCCTGATACTTCACTCCAGGTCAAGTGTATCTTCACATAACTCTTGATGTTTTCAATAAAGTTTTGATAATTAAAGACTGTTAGAACAAAGTGCTCATTGCTAAGAAAGAAAATGAAGAATAATTTTAAAATTCTGAAATCAAGTTCCCCCCCCCCCGAAACGTGAGGTAATATACACAAATTTATTTAAGATTAATAATAAAAGCTCTCTACTGTACTAATAGGGTTTCAAGGCAACTCACAGAACTGAATGCATACCCTCAGCCAGAACATGTCATGTCTGGGTGTTCAAAATTCTCACCCAGTGCAAGAAGTTTGGGGATTGTAGTATCAAAAGTAAGTTCTGTACTTAGGTAGCAAGTATTAGATATACAAACACAAAACAAAGAATACCTGGACAGACAGCAGCATAGCACCCCAGTGGAGAAGGCCAAAAGCAGGGTGTGGGTCATCAGTGAGACTGAACTGGAAAAAACACAAAGCATCACTCTGGGATGTCTTAGCAGCAGGATCTGAGCAGGACACCAGAGGTCATCTATGCAATACATACAAGGTCTCAGCAAGAGAACTGATGGAGGGGTTTTGGCATCACTGTTCAAAAGTTATATTGACAACTGAGTGAAAAGTCCATGGAAGAGCAACTAAAAATTAGAGCAATTTAAAAAAAAACATGACCAATGGGGAAAGACTGAGAATGTTTAGAAAAGAGATGAGAGTATGACAACATCTTTACTTATGCAGAAAGGTGTTATCATTAGGCTGATGATCAATTTCCTCCATGTTTACCACAAGCAGGACAAGAAATAAACATTTCAGTCTGAAGCCATGAAGAAGCTGAGAAATGAGGAAAGGTTTCCTAGCTGTAAGGACAGAGAAGCACATGTCCAACCTAGATAAGAAGGTGGTGGAATTCTCAACACTAAAGGGATTTTGGCCCAGACTAGATAGGCAGATGATTGTTAGGAAAGGTTTAGGTGTATGTGAACTCAGCTCAGTCACAAACCTATTTTCTATGGTACAAAGAAATGTCAGCTCAGTTACCATAACAAAAATGTCTCATACAAAATTCTTCAGAATTCTGCTGTTTCTAAAGAAAAAACTCCTACTGAAAAGTTGCAATTATTTGAGTATTTCTCAATTATAAGAGTGTCTATTTTAAGAGCATTCTATACAGAATAACATTTCAGTTTTCTGAAATTTAACCATTGGTCTTTTCCAGTGTCATCACAGACAGTAAAATTGACTTTCATGCAATTAATTGATGGAATTTTTATGACTCATGCACAGGATAGTATAGTTCAGGCTGTGCATTTTACAATGGCACTACTTCCTATTGTAGTGGGTTGGTCTTGGCTGGACGCTAGGTGCCCACCAAGCTGCTCTACCACTCGCCTCCTCAGCAGGACAGGGAGGGAGAAAATAAGATGGAAAAGAACACATAGGTCAAGAAAAAGGCACTTTAATAAAGCAAAAGCAAAGTACACGGGGAAGTAAATGAAAACAAAAGATTTATTCTCTACTTCCCATGAGCAGGCAATGTCCAGCCAATTCCTGGAAAGTAGGGCTTCAGTATGTGTAATAGTAGCTCCAGAAGACAAATGTTGTAATAATGAATGTTGCCCCTTCCTCCTCCTTTCTCTTAGTTTGTATTGCTGTGCAGATGTCATATGGTATGGAATATCCCTTTGGTCAGTTTGGGTCAGCTGTCCTGGCTACGTCCCCTCCCAAGATCCTGCCCACCCCCCAGCCTACTGTGTTTGTGCGGGGGGGAGGAATGTTGAAGAAACAGCCTTGATGCTGTGCCAGCACTGCTCAGCAGTAGCCAAAACACTGGTGTGTTACCAACACCTTTCTAGCTACCATTACAAAGCACAGCTCTATGAGGGCTGGCTATAGGGAAAATGAACTCCATCTCAGCCAGGTTGAATACATCTATTTAACCTGAACTCTTTGGAGATCAAGAGACAACATGCCACTTGGTCATTGAACCTCTTCTCTTTCAGCAAAGTTTAAAGACTTTCTACATGTTCCAGAGTTGGGCTCAAAGTTCCAATACATTTTATACATACTCATGACTAAATGGTGCATATTTCACTCATTTCACAAAATAGATTTTATTTCAGTTTGATTATCCTGTCTGTGAAATATGAGAAAAATATATAGAACATGTCAGAATGATCAATAAGAGGCTTGTTTGGGGTAATATTTGTAATGATAAGGTGAATTTAAAATAATAAACAGCAGAATACATCTGGACGGAATAGTTTATATACCTTAACCTAATAAAGACTTGGACTACGGTATATTTGACAAATAGTCTTTCACGTGATAGCCATAAAAGAACACATATCTTTCTAATCCACAGTGATAACACAGAAGTTAGATAAAAATGAACAGAGATGATATTCAATAAGCCCATGTACATTTCTATCACAGTGTGAGATACTTTGGCTGTGAAAATAAAGGTGTTATTTTTCCACTGTTGAAATAATACAGAATCAATGAGAGGCAACTGTGAGCCTCAATGGCATCAAGGGGTTTCTGTTGACATTCACAAACCAAATGAGCAGAGCTCTGCTGGATTGAGATGTCACCAGAAACCCCAAGATGGCATTACAGCCTTGTTTTTCTAAGTTGTGGGTTTTTGCAATAAACACATCCAACTGTCTTCTTATTTTAATTGAAAAGCCACTTACTAAATTTCTTTCTGTTTCTCCTGCTCGCCTGCTTTTTTTTTCAGGTTATCTGTCCTTGCTCCTTTCCTCCACCGCATCTCCTACTTCCTGCCCCGACCATCATCTTCTTGCCTTTCTCTCTTTTCTCATTCACCTTCTTTCTTTCCTGGTTCTCTGACTCCCCAAATCAAAACACTTCTGGAATGGGTGGCTTTGCTCAGTGTGTTAGCAGCGCTCCCTAATGTCATTTCACCAGCACAAACCATTCCTTCAGCAATGTGGATAGTCTATCCTAATAAGCCAAAAGAAATGTCACTCATGTACCACTCGTTATTCGTATAGAACAAGAGACTTCAAGTAGCACCTGATGCAGCAATATAAAATAGCTTTCACTTCAGAACTAATAATAACTGACACTTGAACAGAGATTTCCATTCGATGTCCTCAAACCATTTCACAGGCATTAATGAATTATGTCTCACAAGTGTGCTCTGACAAACAGGCTATCCCCATTTCACAGATGGAGATAACTGAGGAGGAAAGAGAGGAGTAATTTGTTATTACAATGTCTCTCAGGGCCCAGTTCTTCACTGTTGTATTTAAAGAGTTTCTGTTGCTGGCTTCAAGACAGCAGTAAATAAATAACATTAAAGAGCACTCAGATGTTCCAAGCCTCAGTCCTTTAATAAGACAGCCCTTCTCTATAAAGAGAACATTCTATAAAGCAGAGTATGTTCTCCTTGCAAACTGGTGTATAGACACCTTTGGGGCCATTTTGCTTCATAATTCTAATTCATAAGTTACTAAGGAAAAGGAGATTTTGTGCTAAATTGCTCTACCATCACAAATTAAACCCAGCTAACCCAGCTTTTAATTCTTTATAAGCCTTTGACAGTGGGAGATTCTTGAGGGGGAACATTTTTTAAAATGAGACATGAAAAAGTATATTCTGTTGTAAATAATATAAAGCGTGACCAGAAATTTATCTTTCGGCATCATGAAAAACAGCTAAGATCACTGAATAAAAGGACAGTGGGCAGACAGTCCTTAAAAAATACATGTCAAAGAATTTGCATAGACTGGTAACTACAATTTTCTTGACTTAACAATTAAAATTATGAGTGTGTGCAGTGTTACTCAAACTGTTTCTGAGTTGTGCTTATCAGAATTGACTGATATCATGAGACGTGACAAAAAGATGTCGCTCACACACTCTATAAAGGTCAGTTATTTGTAATTATTTTAGAAGTTTTTGCTTGTTTGAAAAATTGATAGAAGAAAAATTACACAAAAATATATTTAGACATATTTTTACATAGAGTATATTGATACAAAAGGGACACCAAGACTTGGTGTGAAAGCCCAAGGAAAAGCAGAGTAGTAGGTGGGGCCATCAAGAACAATGTCTTTAAAACAGAAGTTTTTACTGTGTCCATGTGCACAATTTAAGGCAGGATAAACATGCAGGATTCCTTATGGAACAGGAAGAAGAGGGTTCATCAGAAAAAAATTGTTTGCTTGCAACTACAGAAAACCTATTTAATTAAAATTGGTCTTGAGCAGAGATGAAAGAGCTAATAGTTGCTCCAGTTTCTGAAACTAAGCACAATAGGAAAAAATGAAGAATCTTGCACAGATTTGTTTCTTTTTAAATCCTGGTCACTGAAGAGTCAAGGAAGCATAAGAAGGTAAGTTTCCAGAGTGCTGAGGTAGTCATGGGGTATTGCATAGGACTGAGTGAATAACTGTGTGGGATGTTAAAGCAGTGGAGCAGAACCGACAGATAGGTTATTCTGAGAGGCAAAGAGAGCAGGAGGAAGTTAGTATTGTGGGTCTGGGAAATCAGATGTGAGAGGGAGAGGGACAAGAAAGCAAAAAAAAAATAGATTGAGCAGCCACTCATCCTGATTTTCTACAGGGGAGCAAAGGAGGATCACTGGAGTGAGAACAAGGGGAGCTGCACTGGACTGGGCACTTCTGGCAGTTGAAGAACACAGTTTGTTCCTTGATTTTTAACAGTGTCATTATGTTTGTGGCACATAAACCTACCTCATTTAGGAAGGGAATTTATCTCCTCTTGTTTATGGGCAACACCTTGAAAGCAATGCTGACCGAATCACTCCTGTATTATGACACAGTCTACATCTTGTCCTAAACGTAGCTAGAATAAAGTTCCCTGAAAGTACGAGGTGCTATGATGCAGTAAGTATAAATCATCCATCAAAATAAAACCACTGTCTCTAGGACCAGCCCACAAGCAAACCTACATATGAACCACACCTAACCCAAACACACCCAGCCATAAACAATAAAAATAAAAATAGGGTGCCTCATGCTATTTACAATGCTTTTGTGTTTCCCATCTACCTAGAGGAACATCCCTATCCAAATTCCAAGCTAGAAATTGGACAGCAAACATTCTTGCAGGTACAAAAGATGCACATGAAAGCCTAAGGGTACCCAAGTCACCCCTCCTGGTTTCTCCCAAGTCTGGCAGCTAGCTCATTCACCCCCTCAGGGAACTGCTCTCCTCTTTGGAGCTGATGAGTTGGGATTTATAGACACCTGCCTAACTACAACATCCAGCTGCTGCTTTTGAAACAAAAGAACAAGTCTGTGATTTGTTACAAGCCACCTACATGCATAAAATGCACCCCCACAAATTCTGTCGGTGATGGATTCTTTGCAGAACATTGCTTTGAAATCAGCCTCCATGCTAAAAAGAACAATTACACAGTTGCCACAAATTCAGCATAGTTTTGGTTCCATATCTGCACATCACCCATCAGAATGGAACCCATGTTCCACTGGACTTTTGGACATTATCAGACAAACACTTTGTGCAACAGCAACAGTAAGAGACAGCTGGGATAATAAAGTACATATTCGACTGTACAGAACACTGCCAGCAACAGCCATGATTTGGAGGCAGCAACGTGCATTTTTAGAATTGTCTTCATATATGGTCATATGGGAAACAGAATCAACTGACAGAAAACTTCACAGGGAAGTGGTGGATGATTATAGTGGCCATTTATTAGCATAGCATTTAAGCTCACCGGAAGTCCAGTGTCCGTAACGCTTACTACTTTAGCCTGGTAATTTACAAGGGCAATAACTTTGAAAATTTTTTAACTTTTTTTTTGTTTGGTGACAAGAGATCCAGGCTCAGCTAAAGTTATGCCCATGATAGCCACAAAGGTGAAGTGAAGGTTAGGCACATAATGAGTACTTTGAACAAATGTCCATTGGTAAATCCAGCAAATAGAAATGAAAATCTTTTTTTCAGTTCCTATAACTTTCCAGTTCCAGGAAGCTAAACCCAAGAGATATCTGCTTTGTTTCATAACATCCCATTACACCACTACTACTATTTCTGGAGATACTGGCCTGTGCGAATTACTCTTTCAGTGTGAAGGAACGAAACAAAAAAATATCCAAACAGTAAAACTTTGTTATTTATGCATGAGAAGATTTTTGAACCACTCAGTGAGTCATTTTATGGAGCAATTAACTTTCCTTTTTATGTAGATACTTTTTCTTCGTTTGCCACCTTTTTAATAGTCCTTTGCATAAATTGGTAAAATAATTTCTCATTCCCTCAGAAACAACAGCTGCATTGTGAACTCCTGAATTGGCATGTCTTTGGAATATATTATAATAATTCAGAAACTGCTGCCATTTCTGTCAAGCTTTCATTCATACGAAGGTTGCTTCGAACATCCCATCCTCCCTCCCCCTTTCATTGCTATTGCTGATCTCAGATTGTCCAGCCACTTCCCCTACTCTCCCAACTCCCTCTCCCACCTCCAGTCTCAGCCCTTTCTCTCTCAAGCTCTTGACACAAATCTCCTTCCCTTGTCCCTCCCTAAGTCTAGCTCTCTATAGCCTTCTCAGTCGAATTAGACACAAATGACTTGTCTTGACTTTCAAAGCCCTTTGTGGCCTATCTGCTCACCACTAACCCTCTCATGTTCAATATCAAAAGGTCAGCTCTTGCTTCCAATTAGTCTATGAGCCAAGGTACCCTCCTCTGAGTGTAATGCTTTCAAAACAAGCCCAGTCATGCTCTTTCCTCTGTTGCCCCTCACACTTGGGGAAGAAATTGCCTATCAGTATCTGTAAAGCCTTCATGTTCTGCCTTTTTAAATCCCCCCTCAGATCTTCACTTCACCTTCTGAAACCACAGCAAGAGCCAGGCTGTTCACGGGCCAGGGCAATGCTAACCAACACAACAGGAGGGCTTCCTAGGGGTCCTCCCTTGTTTGCACCTCATTGGTGTCAGTTCTTACACGGAAATGCAATTTTTGTTTGCCCTGTTTTGCACCACCTCACTGGGGGAGTTGTGGCTGTTAACTTCAGCTTGTGGGTCCTGCAAAGATGCAAAAAATAATGAACAAGAGAAGCAACAAGGAAAGCACAGATCCTTTGCTTCTAGGGCCCAGACTTGGCCACTGCAAAGCTCACATCAACTGAAAATTGTTACTGAATGAAAAGTCATCTACAACTTCAGGGTGGACCTTTTTCATTTCAAACAGAGCTGCGAAAGCTGGCAAAACAATACACAGCTCACGTGGTTCTAACTTGGCTAAAGTTAGGTAGAATTCCACGGAGTTGGCAAAAAGTTTGTTTTCTTGATCAATTTCAGAACCCTGCCCCAACTACTAAAAATTTTTACATTCTCAAAAAAACCAGTCACCGGTGTACTTTAACTTGAGCAAATTCATCCACCTTGCCTCAGCGTTTCTGTTGAAAATAGCTGCACTGCTTTGGTTGCAGTTTTCTCAAAATTTCTGACTGAGGTATACATGCAGAAAAAATTCATTCTGATAAAGGTTATAAGTAATTGAAATTCTATTAAGTATCTGAAATTCATTCATATGAATAACTGAAAACATGGCCATTTAATGGGAAGTTCAAAGCAAACTGATATATGATGCTCCCAGCTCCATTATTATAAACATAGTGGTTTATTATGAAGAACTTTTCTAAGCAGGGAAAAATCACACATAATGTGTACATAACCATGTGAAATACAGAAATGCGATGTATTGCATTACGTAATTTACTGAAAGTTGTAGATTGCTGACAGAAAGGCCCTGCTGGGTTTCACAACCTAGGAATGTGGCTTTCATGAAGCAAATTATTCTTCAAGAAATGAGCAACAATGCCATTTACTTCATATCTCTGACACAATATTTAGCTCTGTCATTTAAATATAATTGCTCTATTTTTACAATGTTAGTGCTATTGATAAATGCAGATTGCAAGGAGTAAGTAAATTCTCTTATGGCGATAAAGTGATTGTTTATAAAAAAAGTAAGAAAGCTGGTATTTATTCCACATTCTAGATTAAAAAAAAAAGTTACCATTATTATGGTAGCTTAGTTATGGTAATGGTTCAAGGTTTTTGTGGTCTAGTATTTTTAATACTCCAGTGTAATCTACTCCAGTCATCCTTGACAGAGAATAAAGATGGGTTTTCAAGGATCACAGCTTTCAAGCTGTGAGGAAATGCCCATTTCCCATCTTGAGAGTAATCACATACACACACAGAAAAAGACAATGATATTTTGAGTGGTATTTACAAACTGAATCTAGGACAAAGTGCATGTTTCTGCCAAAAAACAGTTTTTTCATGGCTAAATTCACTGTGTACCCAGAAATCCCATACTGCTAGTAAAATTGCCATCTTTAATGGGCATTTCATCCCTCTGGCAATCACAACTGCAGCCTTTAGCACTGACATGAAGCCATCACTTAAAAACAGCTTGTCATTTTCTAGTGAATGTAAAATTTATACTGTTCTACAAAGTTAGAAGAAAAAAAATCCCAAACCCTCTAGCACCTATTTAATGAGTAATATGTCAATACATGTATATATATTTTTAAACAGATATAAAATATGAAGACTTTTGGCTCCTTCTTTCCATGCCTGCCTGAGATGTTGGACTTCAAACTTAGTCAGTCTTCAAACTGGCAATACAGCCCTGACCTCCGAGTTCAAACAAGAATTCCTGATGGACTAGAAGCAAGAATCTGCATTTATGACACGTCAGCCAACTACACTCTCCAGATTAGTTAAACACAGTATTCATTTTGGTGCAGAGGGCAGAGATCTGACGAGATGAGGCAGCAGAAGATTCTGCAGCAGCAGCCAGAGACCCCAAAATCTTTTTCCCTAGTCATGCCATGCTCTCCAGAATACTCCTTTCTCTGCTTCTCCCTGAGTTCATGAGGACTCAGTGCCATCTGAGGAGGATGTTTCATTCTGGCGTTGGGATACAACTTAGGTCTTAGAGATAAGGAAACAGGAAATTCTGCTAATACAAAGGAAGGAAAAGGAAAAACAAGAAAAAAGAATGAGAAAAAGCTAAAATTTCCCAGCAATCCCTTGATTTTCGGAATTAAGGCTTTAAGAAGAACCTAGACGACAAATCTCACAAAATCCAATAAAGTTGTAAGAATTGACAATCTTGATTCATCTGGGTGTGTTTGAAGGACATTATGTGGATCATTTTTTCCAACACTGCATAATGTGTAAATTTTGCCTTACTCTACTCTTAGTTTGGCACCTTTCAAAAGGACTTAGCAGAAATAAAATCGAACAGATCTAAGAGAGATTCTCATAACCTAGGAATACATTTCACAAATTGTTTTGCATTGCTGACCTGCATTACAGTTAGCAACATTCAAACTATCCAGCTTTTAGCTGAATCTCTTATTAACAGATAGTTCAAAATAGCACAATATTGAAGGAGGGGGAAAAATCATATTAACACATGAAAGAAGTAACATAAGCTTAATCAAATAACTCTACCTTCTCAATGACACTGCTGCTGACAGTATCCAAGGCTTCCAGATAGCATGCATGAGTCAGAAAATGGCTGTGCAGTTCACCAGGACTGGAAGTTTTTTATTTTAAAAATCACACAATCAGGAAAGACTTTTGGCTGTGTTGTGCTCGGGGGGGGGG
>JANZLQ010000001.1:29618935-29630233 GCA_026212715.1 Elanus axillaris | reverse complement strand
GTTAATTTTCCCCAAGCTGAGTCTGTTTTGCCCGTGACAGTGATTAGTGAATGATCTCTCCTGTCCTTATCTCGACCTACAAGCCCTTTGTTATATTTTTCTCTCCCCTGTCCAGCGAAGGAGGGGGGAGTAATAGAATGGCTTTGGTGGGCACCTGGCGTCCAGCCATGGTCAACCCATCACAACTTCACTTCTTTTCTATGGCAAGTATGGAAACATCTTCTTCGTGGAGATTCTCCTTTTGCACATAGTTCTTTCTCTTTCAAAGAACAAACACAATTTGCTTTCACAGCTTTGTGACTCTATGTCCACAGCAGGCGGGAGCTCTCAGTGATCCAAGGTCCATGAAGAAAGACCATAACAGAAATCTCCACAGGTAGCAATGGAGAAACCCACAGAAATCCTACTAGGCTCTGAGGTTGCATTAGTTTTCCCACACACTCCTTTTATGCTGAAATTTTTGCTGAGAGGTTTCCTTGTAAAATAATTTCCACAGGCAGATAGCAGGTGAGGAACTAGAGACCTCAGAACTAGTGCACAAGCTAAAGCTCCCATAGTCTACTTCCGACTTACAAAAATTAATGGCTTTTTTGGTGAGTTTTTTCCTTCTGAAGGTTTTTTATTTATTCTCCCACACTCTGCAGTCCAGGGCAAGGACACATATCCCATGACTCCCTTCCTCTGAACTCTCAGGTACTCAGTTTTACAATGAATACTGCAGACTGATTCAAAGGCTGGTTCTTATACCACTAAAAATCCTAAGCAAATCCTAATAACAAAAGTGGAGACAAACACCATAATAGGATCATCTTAAATAAATAGCATCAACTGAAAACTACTAAAACTTTTACTGATGGCTGTAGTCAAGGCATTGCTGTATTAGAGCATAAAGCTAAATGGAAGGACAGGCATCAGTATCAGGAATATTAAGATCATCAGTGTAATTAATTACCTTTAACAGCCCAAAGGAGCATAATTCTCTCAGTTTTCTCTTCCAGGGGTTTTTGAGAACACCTGCCAACAGAGTAAATGCTGTTACAGTAAATGTTAAGGCAATGCCTTAGGCCTATAAATATCCAAGCAGGTGTTCCACTTTAAGCACAAGTCCTCCCAGGAGACAACCCATGGGATCTACCTGACCCCAATTGCTCCAACACCAACTGCTTCAGAGCCTAAATGTCATTTTTGGGGTAGCAATTTGAATGAATTACTTCCCCTCTCCCAGACCAAAATTAACATGGTCAGACACAACCAAAATCATATGTGATGCTACTCATTAGTCATCTGTAATATCTCAGGATTAATAATCGGAAAAGGTTACCACAAACAATCTAAAACACTTCTACAATTTTTAGCATATTTATAGTTTCAATTGTTTCAAACTTTGGCAAAAGCAAATATTCCTGGTGTATGTTTGGCACAACCACCCTTTATTGCTCTGCCTTTAAGCGCATTTAGAGAAGAGGTGCCAGACTACAATGTTAAACAAGGAAATCTCCTTTTTGTTTTTTCACAATGCTGAACGGTTGCAGTTCAGGAAGTGGGAGAATAAGTTTCCCCACTAAGCTGTGGACACAGAAAGGTTGAAAATCTAACCCCATCTAGGAAACATCCTTTAATTTTTTGCCTTTTCTGCCATGTTTGCTCTGTGGATACTGAAGGTCCTCTGAACCTCATAAAGTTAAGTGAGGTCTTCAACTCATTTTTCACTGGTAACAGAGAGGATGTCAAGCCAAGACTTGCAGATTCTGGGAGTTACATATTTCTTTGCTGATGATAGTTATCCTCCTCGCCCACTACTTTTCCATTTATTTTTGGTTAATTTTTTGCTTCAGCAAATCCTGTGCAGTAATCTTTGAAATTAGTTTTACCTGGCTCAACCATGGCATTGCAGAACCACAGGATGTACACACATAAAAGCTATTATTTTAAAATTTGTCTTTAGCATAAAGGCAGCAAAAATAAACCTGAGCAGTATTCTCTGCTCATGTCCAACAATTCAAAATTGAATAACCAGTGTGCAAAAATCCCTGTAATTGCAATTATCTCCCCCTCCCTCTTGAAATATAGGTTATGGAACTAATAGTTTACACCTGGAAAACAGTCATTTAACTTTTCACATTTATGACAATGAGTGATAGCTATACTGCATTAAGTGATTTTCTCTCCTAAAAAACATGTCTAGACTTGATCAAGGATAGGTAAAGAGGACGTCAAAAATTCTATCAGAATTGACAGCATTTCTATTGAAGAGTTACCATTCATCATTGAGTTACTCAGAGGCTGTGCATGTGGTATAGGGATTTTTTTTTCTGATTTTTTAAATCCTTTTTTTTCCACCAGCACTGAGTGGTGCAAAACAAAGCTACAGCCCACTGAAATGTAGGGAATGTTACAGCTACAGACACTGAGGCACAGGAGAAATTGTGTAGTAACCGCAAGAAACTTGGGCCATTGCATGATTTTCTCATAGTTTGATAACCTTGGCAGACAGAAGGACCTCTTTCCCAACTTCAGCCTTTCTAACCAGGATAATTGATTCCCCTTTCTCCAGAAAGACAGCCACAAAATATTGCAAGAAAACCATCTCAGCAATATGAAGACAACTTATTTGCAAAGACAAGATGCAGAAATACCCCTACATTAGTAGCAAAAAAAAATTAAGTTAAACTGTTAGGAGAGTTCAAACACTCATATAAATCACTATACTTGTATGTTTTTAATGTACCAATTTAACGTGACAGAAAGTCAATTAATAGACAAAGTAAAAAAGTGGAAATACACAGCATTTAGGAATACAGACACTTGATATTAATCTTAATTTTTGGTAATACTTAAGGATTGTTAACACTGCAAAACTAAAATTCAAACAGGTATTTCAGCAAGATTACATTGTATAGCATTTGTAACTCAGTGTAGTAGCATTTTTCTGTCACTGAAAAGGTAGTGAAATGTAATATTAGAATTATTGCAGTATCTGTATGCACATTTTCCAATATGAATGGTATGCCATAAACATAACTCATTCTACTACTGCATGATTATGTTGAAATAATATAACATGGTCATAAATGAAGAGAAATGATGTTGAATTGCTTGCTGTATTGAAATACTATTCAAGAAGATCAGAATTAAAATAGGGACACTTAGTAAATACTGCAGCAATGGTTTTATTCTTTGAAAGTGTCAATTGTATGTGAAAATGAAACTGCAGATACACTTCAATATTTATCGCGCCAGGTACTTAATTCACATTGTGGAAAATAGCTATATCAATGGCAGAAATGAGGTATGAAGTTAGCTTGTGTAGTGGATAAAATTATAATCTGGTGAGGTGGTGGGGAAAGAAAAAAATTGCTCTCTATAAATCTCCAAATGAAAAATAAAATATAGGGCTTCATAGCACCTTCTTTTAGATGAACCCATGAACTGGAGGAGCCAGATAAAAAAATGAATATGCTTTGTATGCCAAATGTGTTTTTTGTATTGTAAAACAGTCTACATAATTCAGATACATTACAGTTATCTGGCTGTTTATATAAAACATGTTAAGATAAACCATGAGTGAAATAGTTGTGGATGAGGAAGCAGAATCGTTTCAGGATTAAAACAGGCTCTGAGAGATAGGGTCAATTAGTTCAATTCTTGTTCTTGCCAGTAACAGTGATTTCTTGGGCAAGTCATTTAACTCTGTTTTATCTCCTCCATCTGCATAACAGATATGCTATTATTAGATCCCTCACTGGGGTGTTATGTGGTTTAATAGTCTTAATATTGAGGTCCTTGGGTGTAGCATTCTACATACACACAACTATTTAATTCTGACAGATAGCAGCAACTTTGAGCTAAGACTGCAACCAGCTTCCACTTACAAATTATTTTCCTTTATAGTTCTGGCTTGGTAAGTGGCCTGGCTTAAAAATTGCTAGTTGGTTTTGGTTTTTTTTCCTGAATGCGTGCAACATTGCATCTGTTTCTGTCAATAAAATTGACAAAGAAAGAAAAATGAGGAGGAAAATAAGGTGCTAGAGGGCATGCTTATATCACACAATCAAGCGTGATGCAGAGACTGCAGAATTAATGCTAGCCAAGCTGATTACAGAACTAGGACAACCCAGCTAGCCTGGCTAGTTAGCCAGTCTTCACAGTGTTGTTCTGAAGACTCACTGTGCACTGTAAGGATTCACTGTTTCATACTGACGCAACTGGTACTACCTTGAGGAATCAAGCTACTTACTGTGGCATTGGCTTGCCTGGTGCAGATCAGTCTGGAAAACACTAGCAGCAAGCCTTCAAAATTACCAGTGCTACTTCTGAAAAGTGAAAGAAATTTGATGGAAATTTTTTCTACCAAAAGCTACAAAACATAGACACTCACTTGCCAAGTGAGACAACATAGGAATACACAATGACAAATTGCCAGAGATCCTCTACCATGATCTCCTTGCAGACCTTTGAGGAGAAAATTATCTTCTCAGATGATAAGGAAATCTCTCTTTGATATAACCAAACAGGAAATATCTGAAAGATGATTAAAACTATTGAATTATTAAACCAAAGCAGTGAAAGGCGCTAAAAGATGACAATACCTCATGTGCAAGACTGATGTAGTTCAGTAGCATCAGAAAAAGTATGAGTATCACCAATCTTATACAGTCCATATAATAAACAAACATTTTTATTAAGTATTAAAAATGCCTAGTTAGTCACCATGAGTGATATAAATGCAGGCCAGGAGCCAGCTGGATCTTTCAGAACAAAGCACTCATCCAGCAACAAGTATATTCTATTCATCAAGCAAAGAGACAAATGTAATGTTACAGCCTGATTTTCTGTGCCAGAGAACTTTGCACTTATCATGCTTCACAATACTGTCATCCTCCTTCAATGGAGCTGTCAGGTCCAGCAACAAGACCATGCAGCAGGGCTGCCTCTAGTTCAAATGAAGGGAAAAAGACAGTGGGGAACTGGACAAGTCCATGGTATGTTTAAAAGGAAAGTAAATGAAATCTCACTTCCCCCCTCTATACAGAACCTAAGAATGTGCTGATGGGAGACCTGCAAGGGCATTAGAAGTTCAGCATTGGTAAATATGGGCTTAGACTGTAAACTTCTAATCTGGAGGACTGACATTTCCCAACAACGTTGTTTAGAAACAAGACCTTGAGCTCCACCTGTCCAGGGAAAATTCTTCCTTGGGAAAGAATAAAATGAAAGAATAAAAGAAACAGAAAAACAGCAAGAGAGGGAAATCCTGAGGAAATAGTAATCGGAGTAAAATAAAAATGAAAGAAGTGATGGGTATAGGGAGACACACAGTCATGGACAAGTATTTTTGGGTGGTTTTTTTTTTTTAAATCCAGTGTGAATTAATCCTTATTGTCACTAAAAGTTAATTTCCTTCCAGTGTAGAATGATGACATGCAACACCTCTCCTAAGAGGCACCGAAGTTTATTATCTGGCCTTGGTTGTAATACATGGATCTATGTTGCAGCCTAATGACATCACATGTTCATGTGCAGCAGTGCCTGGATGAGTACTGCAAGAGGAGAGAAAGAGGAAAAGGGAAGGGGAAAGGGTGGGGGCCCCTCTCTCCTCTGCCTTGGGGCTATGCCAGCAGTTTTCTCATTACAAGCATAAACCTAGCAGCACAGCACACCTGCTCGGCAAGGCCTCTAGTACTTACAGGCCATTTAAGGCTATCAGATTTCACAGAAAAAACTGCATGTATATGCAGTGGCACATATCTCTCTGCATCACACACCCTGCAACACCTGTCATCTAGCACATTTGGTCCTGGATTTCCTGCACAGAAGTTTGGGCCATGGCCCCAAGTAAGGGGAATTTCTGGCACAGCCTCATAGCCTCTCAGCAGAAAGCAAGCAGCTTTGGGAATGACACAAGGAGGACATGGTGGATCAGTGGCAAAGGCTGTAACCAGGTCACATTGGACAGCATCGTGCAGACAGCCTTTGGGTTTGCTGTGCAAGTAATCCAGCTGGTTGATTCCTGCTCACCTCTAGGCCAAGTTTGGCAAGTAGAGCATATGTCTGGGGACAAGAGTGGGCAAGAAAAGCAGAGTGGAGCAGTATGTGGGTGGGTACATGCATACTGCATGTGTGGGCAGCTTGCACACAGTCCTCCCTTCTGCTTGTCACATGCATCCCTGCAAGGGCTGGGTGTTTCCTGTTTGCTTTTTCTTTCTCCCCTGGGTGTGGAAGGGGAAAGAAAGGGAGCAGCCATCCTTCGATGCCAACTCAGTCTAGTGTTGAGCTATGACAAGGGTCAAAGCACCCAGGAGACAGAGAGTTTTTTTCACAAAAGCACATTTTGCAGATAATCTAGAAAGGGTTCAGTCCGAAAAGGACTGAGCAGATGGAGGAGTCTGCTGTCCTTGCCAGTCAGCAAAAAGGATACTAGGAAGAAGGGCAAGTGGAAGGGCAGAGATTTCTTGTTTAAAGGGTTTGAGAGGAAAGGTTTGGAGAGTGAAAAGAAATCCAGAAGCACAAACCTAAGTTACAGGGTGCCTAAGAGTGATTTCCCTGATGTGAGAATAAGTCCACACTTGCAGAAGCAAACTATGCCGAGACCATTGCAGAGATTAACACTGAGATAGCTAAAGGCTCTCTGTCACCTGGTAAAGATTATCCCCCCCTGCAACCCCTGTGTTTGAAATGGTTCCTCCTGTCCTTATAGAGGGATTCTATAGCATTTTTCACACGGATGCCAGCCTGAACTCACAAACAGACTTGAGGATAGCCAATATCCAGCAAGAATGCAGTACGTGACTGGGTCCTCTATGGGTGCTGTGGTTGTCACAGTACTTGTCAAAACAGATCCTGCCAAAAAAAGCCCTCATGGTTAACAGTTCATAGGAGTCCTTAGACACTTTGCAGCATTGTCAGGGTAGGGTGGTTCAATTTGCATCGGGTGGGCTCCCAACTCTAGAAGATGGCACAATGACAGAAAACTGCACTGAAACCCAAATGCTAAATAAAGTTAATTCCCACTAAGAAACATAAATGCCAAAAATCAGCATCCATTTAAAAAAACAGATATAGTAAAACAGAAAAAGCAGATATAATAAAAAGGACCATGTGGAAGGTAATTACAAGAGAAGAGTCCCATGATGGAGACAAGGAATACAAGGTTAGATTTGAGCATACACTGCATTTTGGAAATGTCGCCCTAGAGCCGAACATCACTGCTGTGAAGCTTCATCTCATTACCATTCTTCCCTCAAACCAGGATCTCTGCTTAGATTTCATCTTCCATTTGAATGAATGTGGCATGGCAGCACATGGTAGAAATTAGCAAGGAACCACTAAAGAGAAAAAGGGACCCCAGCTACAGCTACTCTGGTAGCAATTTCGCATGTAAATATCTCAGTTTTCTCCCAAAGTATTTGGGGTGGTGTTGCATTTTCTTTCTATTTTTTTTTAAGTCAAAACTGTTGCAGAACCTTTGAAATGAAATAGTTTCTTTAGTCAATAAATAATTTTTCACCAAAAATTGTTAGAAAATCTTGGCCTTAGCAGTCAACATATATTTGGATGAAAAATTAAATTAGGGCTCCAAGGCTCGAGATTCTTGACATATGTTTGATATTATACATTAGAACTTAAATGCTTCTTGAACTTTTGTCATTGTACTGGTGCACTGATCACTTTGTTTTCTCTTTTTTAAAAGCAACAGCTGTAGTTTTACTATAACACTAACAGTGAGAAAACTACCAACAGCACTGAGCAGAACTTTGGAAAGGAAAACATCGACAAAATACCAAAAAGATGCATCAGACTGTGCAGCATTACCTTAAATAAAACAGTGAAACTTGCTGTTCTGTTTAAAACTAGAAGGACTAGAAAATGTACCTATCCTACCATAACAAAGTCACATGGTCACCAGAAGTAGCTCTTCTCTAATTAGGATTTTCTCTGACCAAAGAGATCAGACACATTAAGCAAAAGCAGTGCAGCCTAATGTTTGAAAGCACCCTTCAGTCTCAGCCAGTCTGCAAAAACCACATGAGCATGTGGCTCATTGACAGCACTGCAGGGGCTCACACAATGCATGACACTGACTTATCTTTAAGAGGGAGATGAAGTACAGCCAAGTGATGTGTTCTGCCTTTCTCTTGGAAAAATATCACAAATCAAATTATTTTCCTTTGCTGCACAAATCCTTTCAACCTCAGCTGAGTAAGCTAATATTTACTAATGTACAGTATTCACATCAGAGTTTCCATGTGTCCCTGTTCTTGCTGACTACAAATTGGGTTTGGCTTTCCAGCACTTTCAGCAAAATGTTAAACTTGTTTCAATTGCAAAAAATGCAAATTTTCCATTTGCCTCCTCTAGTTTGGATTTTAGAGACATATAAATATATCTGAGAGTTTGGGCATGGTGCCGTTTTTCACTGCTCACTTTATGTTAGGAACACAAGTGGTACAGCCAAAATAATGAAAACCAATGATATTCTCTTGTAAATTACAGTGCTTGGAAAAATAAAATGATAAAGTAAAATGTAAACAAATAAGCAGTGGTAAGTAAGAGACACAGACCATGCAAAACATCAAAAACAACCTAGTGTAAACATTCTCACCACTGTGCTCTAAACAGTAAAATGCTGATTTTAGAGTGAAAATTTTCTTATTGTATTGCTACTGCCCTAAGTAGTAAAGTGCTGCTTTCCAGACATCCTGAGGTGAAAGATGTGGGGACCAAAGCAGAGGGCTTGGATTGTTCGAAGAATCGTGCCCTTTTCTTTCATGATCTTCCCTCACCTGAAAAAAGCTGGCAAAGCGTAAGCCAAATTTTGTCTTTAATGTTCAATTGCCCATGTGACTTTAGAGGAGAGATGATTAGTCTAGAATTTTATACCAAAATGAAGCTATAGCTTTGAAAACAGGAACAATGACTTAAAAGCACACCTCAGCCTCATGCTGAGAGACTTAACTGATGCACAGAAATTTGTGGTAACAGTAATGACAGGTCTCCAGTATAGATATATCTTTGGGAGTGGTATATACATTAAAGTAACTGTCATGGAAACTTTTACTTCAGAATGTGGAAAAATCTGGCCCACACTGCTTAGGAGGAATAGCGGAAAGATAGGTGTCATCACCTCACTCACATGCTGGCATGTGGTTTCCTAGAGGAATTTGTAAGTCTATCAACATCAGGCAATGAACTCAAATTTAAGTGTCCTCAGGAGAAAACGTTCATTCATAAATCACATTATGAAGAAGCAGCAGGCCAAAGAATTCCATTGCCCTGGGAACTCTGCTGCTCACCAGAGGGATGGCATGGAGAGAACAGTTAAGCTCTGCTTCACCTGCACAGTACACACAGCCAGAGCATGCTGGATACAGAAACCAAACAACACTGCAACCTTGTGAACATATTATGGTCACTGATGTCTGCTAATATTCATTGCTATCATTACACATGTTCACTAGATTACCTTGCATGTGCTTCACGTTCATTTAGCTGCGCCTTTAGCCCCAGGAGACTGGGCATACTTTTACAAAGCTGAAGCCTAATCCTGCCTGCTCTGTAGGAACATAATCAGACCAATTTACTCATGTAAAATTGTCTTTTTCTTTTCACATGCAGAAGTCCTGGAACAGAATGCCTCACACAGTACAAATGGAATTTAGGTTCTCCTACAGAATTTTAAAAACTGTATCACAGAATGCCTTTCCCCTTCTGGGGAATGAAAAAAAGTAAAATGTCCAAAGCCCAGAGTGTGCCCCATTAAGCACAGGGAAGAGAAAGTTTTTATGCATTTACTATCTCCTATCTTCCCATCTACAAAATATTAAATTACTTTTTTGCTTTAACTCCACTTGCCAGCTTTGGATCCTGTGTTATTAATGCTGAAGTTGATAATAAATACGTACTGCCTTCCCTAAGAACAGGCGCATAGTATCAGGCTCAGCCTTATATATCATTTGCTATTGTACGTGAGTGTAAAATGCGTGTATGTAAAGGTGTATGTTCCATTCATGCATTATTAGTCTAATTTATAGGAAGAAATTTACACAATAAAATCCTCCCCAGTTAATGGCACTTAGGAATTTATCACAGAGCAGCAATGAAATGTCCAGAGTTCTGCCAGCAGTGTAATAATCACATATTTGCAAGACTGCCACAAACCAACACAATTCAGAGTTGTCCAGAATGTTCAGTATTGCAATGAAAAACACAAACTGTAGTTCGAACATGACTTCACTATGAATGCATTGGGTCATTTACCGTAACAATGTGAACGTGTTCTCATTATTATGTTCAACTTGATTAGTGTGTAGTCTAACATTTAAAAGTGCACTTCAGATGGAAGAAGGTATGAACGCATGATTGGTTCCTAATAAATTGAGCAACCCCCTAATGAACTGCAAGAGATCTATAAGAAACTGTTAGACACTAGACATAGACACTCAGAACTAGAAAAAAAGTGGTAATAACAACAAAAGACAGAGTAGAATTTCCTAAATACATTTATAAACTGTACTGTAACGCTCATTGCTACCTGAAGTAGTAGCAAATAGGAAGGTGTACAGTTCTAGGAGAAAGACATTATTAGAAATTTGCTGGGGAAAGGATCACTGTTATTAAAAGCAAATGTGTAAATGAGCAATTTGGCTGATGTGATTTGGAGCTGTGTTACACAACTGTGTCTTATAATGGAGCAGGAGAACAACATTCCCTCTCCATCAGTGTCTGGGAATGTTTTCTTCGAATGACATTGTCATACAAAAGCAAATCAGAAGAAAAGTATAATCTATATTCAGGGGACCAGGCTGATTTAATAGGAAAGATGAAATAAAGAATTAGCTTAGAAACAATAAAGAGAGAGTACAAGTCCACAGTCACTTGAAAGGAGCTGACAGAGAATTCCTTTTTATGAAATATGAATACTGAGCAATTAACTTCGATTACATACAAGAGTGAACTTAAGAAACATTGTCTTACTACTAAAACGTATGAGGCTGCAAAGTTGTTCTTTGTGGGAAAAGTTTCCTCAGTGTGAGACACTACAGCTAAAGCTCTATACTGAATTAAGGGTGGGGGGAATTCACCTCTGAATTCTGTACCTTCATGTTAACAATAAAAGCCTTACTGCTCCCCTTATCTAGGTATCAGACTGCCTCAGAAATGACATAAGACACCTCAGCCTTATTCTGTCTCTCTGTGTCCTTAATCTTTGCTGGCTAGGCATTTAAGCATAGCAGGTGTTTTAGCTTTTTTCCCCTGCCTTCCCTTGGTGGGAAAAAAAGCAATTATGAGAAGACAGGT
>JANZLQ010000001.1:29591466-29618892 GCA_026212715.1 Elanus axillaris | reverse complement strand
CCCCGAAAGGAGTAGTACTCCATACTCCATGTCTAGAAGCCTCCACTTCATGTGAAAATGACTGTTCAGGTCAGTTGTGTTATTTTATACACCCACAAACCAAATGTAAGATTGGACAATAGTGACTGCAGTGAGTTAGCTGCAGTGTGGCAATGCTTATGTATTTATCTGGGACACTACTACATGAATACCTCTGTTCTCTAACCACGTGCTGGTTTTGGCTGGGATAGAGTTAGTTTTCTTCATAGTAGCTAGTGTGGGGCTATGTTTTGGATTTATGCTGAAAACAGTGTTGGTAATACAGAGATGTTTTCATTATTGCTGAGCAGAGCTTACACAGAGGCAAGGCCTTTTCTGCTTCTCATACCATCGCACCAGCAAGCAGGCTGAGGGTGCACAAGAAGTTCGGAGGGGACAGAGCTGGGATGGCTGACCCCAGCTGACCAAAGGGATATTCCAGACCATATGACATCATGCTCAGTATATAAAGCTGGGGGAAGAAGGAAGGGGGGAACATACCAATGGGAAGTAGTGAATTCATTCCTTGTTTTGCTTTGCTTGTGTGTGTGGCTTTTGCTTTATTTATTAAACTGTCTTTATATCAACCCATGAGTTATCTCACTTCTACTCTCCCAATTCCCTCCCACATCCCAGTGGGGGGAGCGAGTGAGTGGCTATGTGGTGCTTAGTTGCTAACTGGGGTTAAACCATGATTCCTACCTCCCTGTAGCTGACAGCTACATCCTCCTTCTCTGAATCAGTAGCTATGGAAGAAAGGTTTCAGGATTGTAATTATTTCTTTTTCTATTATATTCTACTGGTTAGAAAAAAACAAAACAAAACCCAAAACCTAAATCCACATATGCAAAACACACTTCTGCAATAATTTGCTTACTTGAGGGAGATGCACTTCATCAGAAGGTAACAGCAGGAGCATCTACTAGTAGCAGTATCTCTCATGAAAGCTGCCAATATCGAACAGGAATAGCATAAACCTAATGACACACCTGCACCTGGCCAAAGCTGTGCTCTTTCCTAGGAAATAAAGAAATAGACCCTGTCAGGCCACCTCAAATTTGCAACAGCAAACCAGCAGTAAATGTATCCCTTTCAGCATCAACAGTGACAACAAAAGTAGTAAGAGTAGGTTTAGTACTGATGCTCTTCAGCAGCATCTGCTGGTTACTACTAGTAGAGCCAACATCTTCAAAAAGCAAGAAGGTACCACTGGGTAGAGAGGTATGATTTTCCCCTTGCTGGAATGGCCCACTGGACAGGATGCAGGATTAAGCTTAAGGAAATAAGGGCCTGCAAGCAGGCTCAAAGTATAGTTTTGTGTAAAATGTACCATGCCTCAGTTTTTCTGTCTGTAACTTGAAATTTTTTGAGAATGTCAACAGGAAGCACTCTGCATTTTACGGTGCTGTTAAGTGTTCACCACTGTCACTGTTACAAAGAAAATTAAAACAGACAGGACACTATTTGATGCAAGAGAGTAGCCAATATTTGCAGAAGATACCCAAACAAGGAGGAAATATATTTGTTTGGGCAAGAAACAAAAACTTTCCCTCAGGAGGAAAAATAAATAGAAAGCATGAACTGCCTGGATGTTCACGTAGGTGTATCACAGGCATGTAAAGCTGGAGAATGGACTACATGGCCACCTTTGCATGTGGTGAAACAGCACTAGAAAATCCATCCTCTTCATATTCCAAGCAGCCAGGCTTCTGAGGGACTAATGACTTTTTTTTTTCCCCCACTCCAAAAAAGCCAGGAATAGCTATTCAACAATAGTTTCCTATGTCTCTTTCTGCCTGCAGAGTAACCTTTTTGTTTAGTCCCCTTTGAAGTGGACTAAGTTAGACTGCAGAAAGGCATTCCTTGAAGAAAAAAAAAAAGTTCATTGTGCAAGGCAGTGTGGAAGAGCTATTTCAATTCACACCCTCTCCTATTTCACAAAAGCTTCCTCTGCCAGGTGAAACCCTCAGTGTTGCTGGAGCTAACCGAGGATGTCCATACACAGCACAGTGTGGAGTCCAGGTGTTTCTGAAGAGGTTAGATTAGATACAACAAGCAGTTAAGGTACTCTTAACAGCCAGCCCTCCTGACCCTCTCATGTAGTAATATTCTGCTTCTTCAGTATTCTCACATTGCTTTCAGTACCTGGCCTAATCTGAGCCATTCCCTTCCCACATGCCACATTTGAAGAAACAGGGCAATGATCTTTCAACAGCCTGGTAACAAAATCTTCTGTTTATATACTGCCTATGTGTTTCTGGCTGAATACCTCTGCAAAATGCCTAAATAACTGTGATCATACCCACTTAACAGAAATTGGGGTTTTTTAATAGTTGAAAGTAAGCAAAAAATCCCAAACAAAATCATATCATAGCATCCTTTCTAGTACTCCTTATAAATGGGTATGGCTTTCTTCATTTAAAAAAGGGACACAAAAGCCAAATGAGTAAGGTGCAGGTCTAAAGAGAAGGTGGAGGGCACATTGCAACAAATTTGGCATATGACTTTGGAGAAATTGTTCAGTGCTTCAGTTTTCCTTTCCACAAAACAAGATTGATGATACATTTTGGTAATCATAAAGACAAGTTTTGTGTAAGGGCTTAGCTTTATTGCTATTGCTACTTCTCAAATTAGCATAATAGGTTGGATAGACCATCAGCTCCCTGGGGAAAAAAAAACAAACAAACCACAAACAAACCAAACAAGTGGGGACACAGATATTCTGCTTGCCACACAAGTGGTGGTGTTTTAGGTAGAGTCAATCTTCCTATCTGTTAAGCACAATTAGAGCTTCACATTTCCTTGTGGCTCTACATTTTTGGATAGTTGTTGGATAGAGGCTGGTCAAGTAACCACAAGTGCTTCGTGTAACTGTGCTTCCCTGCCCACTACAGCATTGTGGCTCTTGGGATCTTTCAGCTACAATGCTCTGGCAGCTGTGGCTGCAGCTACATTGTGTCTGTTCTTACCAAATCCAGTTTTTATGACTCACAGAAACTCATTTGTGTGTGTGAATTACTGGCTTTTCAATTGACAGTGAGGGAGCAAAAAATCATCTACAAAAGAAAAGCTTATCTACTTACATTATAGTCTCACACATTTTACTATGTGTTTACTGTCAGAACGTGTTGCAGTTAATATCTGAATCTCTGCCAGACTGCTGACAGACAGAATATGATCTATCTTAAGATATTTTTTTTGCGAAGTGACAACTACTAGTCTGTAAATACTGTGTGCAATAATAGAAACACTAATTTGCCATAGCTATATGTTCCAAAAATGTTTGTAGTTTCCTTACGTTTTTCATCCTCTTTGCAATTCCAATCAGCAAATGCATGATCATCGATGCCTGGAGTTGCTACAGCATATTTTAAGATACACAAATTATAGGAAATATTTCATTCACTGCTATTGTTAAAATGGTGCCTTGTTGTCTAGTAGCTTTAGATTTACCTATAGTTCCTCTTAAAATCAAACACAAACTTGAATTCTCTACACACATCATGACAAAGAACACCAAGGAAAATCAGAACAAGGGAGCACAGTGGAAATCTGATAAACTTTTCCAGCTAATTACAAGGCTTCTCTCTCAATGAGGCAAACAAAAGCAAACAAGACTGAAGCAAATGGAAGAGCTCTAGATTCAAGCCACACTAGAATTTTCCCTAAATTTCACTGCACAATTTCTTCAGTCCTCAGGTCTTACATAGCATGTTTAAACTTAGACATTTTTAAACTTCAAAATGATCCATATATTGCAGGGGACTTAACTGGCATGTACAAGCATCCTAGGGCACTCTCTACCCTATTTCTCATTTGCATTTCCTGGAGCCAAATTCTTCAAATGACAACATCAAAATCATTACATTCTACTGCCTTTCATGGCTGTTGCAGTTTTCTCATATATCCGTCTGTTTTAGCGCATACTGTGAGATAGCATTGGATTATGTAATGAACATCCTTAAACCCAAGAAATGCCACTCAAAAAAGCCTCTTTATCTTCATTGTCTCTGCTAGGGTGCTGATCATACATCCATCCCATTTAAAAACAAACAAAATTATTAATTTTTATTGGTTTTAGTAGAGCTATGTATGGAAGAGTCATTTTCTGCCTTAATTCCTTTAAACTTGCATGCGTTAAAGGAGAATAAATGTACATTTGCAGGATGGCAAAACACAGCCACCAGAAAATCTTAGACTCTATTCAGCCCTATTCAACTCTTTTTTTTTTTTTTCCCCTTCACTGAGCTTTGCATAAAGCTAACCCAAACCCACATGGATTTCTATAATATCCAAAAAGAATGACAATGAGTGATGTGATGTAGGTGGAAACTGCCTGAAGAAACCTAAATTGTAACAGGAAAAAAAAATTGACATTTTAGATTTTAAATGTTACACAGTTTTTATAAAGCTTCAGTCAATTTATTTTATTTATTCTAATGAAGAGCATTACAACTGCTTTACTGCACTGAAGCAAGCATCGATCACACCATTAATCACACCTTGTGAATAGTCACAAATCAAGTTCTAACAGCAAGCACTGAATCAGGAGCAATGAAGCATAAACTCCTTCACAATTTATGATCTCTCCAATTGCATCTTTTCAACCATTAAATTGCAAGATACCATAAATTTTTATCTTCTTCACTTCAGTCACATTATTGATTCTGCCTTGTGAAATATAGAATAGCTGTAAATCTAGGCTATTGAATTAAATTTAAAGTCTTGACTTCAGAAAAGAAACCCAACACACTGCCATGGCTGTTAATTTACACTGAGGAACAAATGATAGAAACATTAAAATTTAAATGGACAACAGGGATTTCAAAGAGCCATAGTTCTGTCAATCCTAGTCCTTGTCAACCTTGAGGGTTTTTCTTTTAGCCAAATTTTAGATTACAAAATATAATAAGATATAAGCTCCAGGTGGGTGCAGAACATGTAATTCTTGCAAACAAGTAAATGATGAAGAGGCTAAATCAAAGCTACTGAATAAATGTTTATGCTTAAAATAACTCCACTGAATTCAGCACAATTTACCTACCTACAATGCTGAGGTGCTTTAGTACAAATAAAACCAGCATACTAGTGATAGCACATCTTTAGTCATCAGGTCCCTAGCGAAAAGGCAGATTGCCTTATGTGTCTGCAAGATTCTCTCTAGGACAACACAGGCAGGTTCTTCAGAGAACTGTGTGTCTATCAGGAATGAAAAGAAAGATCCACCAAGGTGGAAGCCCCTATGGGTGGGTGGGAACAATAAAAGAAGATAGAAATGGAAGCTCCCAAGGAACTGGAAGGATGTTAAAGTAGACCTGGAAAATATGTGTTGGAAGAAAACACAGGGTGTGACCTGGGTTTCCAGGGTAGTGCTAGAGAAGAAGGGGGAGTTTCCTGATGTTGTTGTGGGTCGCCCCTGTGAGAGTGTTGTCCAGCCAAGGCCAAACACTGGGTGCTGGCTGCTGCTCCACATGCCCTGGCTTTCCAGGTGCCTGGACATAGCTCACAGTCCTCTCCCAGCCTTTGAGGTGTTTCTCCCTATTGCTCCAGGGGAACAGGTTTGGTGCCCTACAGGCACCTTGCCTTCAAGGTGAAGGCCTTACAACAGCACAGCAGAACACTTTCACCATTTCTGTCCCAGCAAAGGAGCCCCAGCCTGACAGTGAATGCAATTCTGGGTGCACAGCTCCCTGCCCCACTGGGTGTGCTCCAACTCCCTCCAGCATCAAGAACAAAGTTGCCCTCACCACAAGCTCAGGAAGACATCATCTGTTACCAGTTTATAGGGCTTAAATCAGCTTTCTGGCACACTGCTTACATAAATTCCCCTGCCCCTTAGGAAAAGGCCATATAAATATCTGCTGACAGGAAGAACAGAAGCAGAGCAGTGTTGAGAGGCAGTGACTCACCTCTCTCCAGGCCTCCCACATCATGCTGCCCAGCCACAGGCCCTGTACCTCGGCCTCCACATGGCAGAAGCGGAGCAAGGGTATTTTCCCCTTCCAGGGAGCCAGCAGGAGACAGGCCCCATGGCCACCCACTCACTGTACTGGAGAAAGGAGAAGGGACTGGGAGGGTGAGAGAAACAGAGCTGAAGGCACAGCCAAGGTGAGAGCTGGCAAGGCAGGCAAGGCTTCTACTACCCTCACTGGGTGTGCAGGGTGTGGAAAGGGGAATTTCATCGCCAGGAGCAGTTCCACGGCAGGACTGCTGCCAGGAGCGCACTCCTTGAGATCCCAACAACGTCTGCCTGCCCGCCCCCCCTCACAGCTGTGTGTGGAGGAGGCTGGGGTGGAGACAAGGGTGGAGCAGGCGAGATGAGACTGGCAAATGATTCAACCTCAGGGTGATGGGGAAGGTAGGGCTCCTAGCCCAGGCTCTGTTGACATACTCAGAAGTTGCCTACAGGTACTCAGTTGTCTCTTCAGCCCAGTCATAGCTATATTTAATCAGGTAAATCACATAAACAAAAGGGGTGGTCTGAAGACTTTGTAGGACCAGGCATTGGAACTGAGGGGTGGGGTGGGTCATCCTTATCTGACCAGCATGTACCTACACAGCAGTAACCTCCCATTCATTTCCTCCATTAGCTTTTCTAGCCCATGAGTACAGTTTTCTCCCAGTTCTTTGCACATAGAAAAATTTTGCCAGATGTAGATTTTGCAACTGTTTTTATTAAAGTTTTCACTTCAGCCCACCATTTTCCTATCTGCATATCAACTCAAGAGTCAAGAATAACACAATCCTTAAGGAACTGAAAAGTAATAATTACAAAAATGCAATTCAAAACTTACCTCTGTTACTTCTTGCACAACCTAATGGTAGCACCACATTACTTTCTCAGTACAGTATCATACTATAACAGATCATGCTGTCTCAGGCAGAAAGGTTATTTGGCACCAGACTTTGCAGAAGTATAACCCCCCAGAATTTATATCAAAAATACATCATAAATTCCTACAAACCACAGAAGGCAATATTGGTCACTTAATATTATACTTATATCCCCCAGTGTTCCAAATGCACGGTGTTCCTGGGGTGCCATTTTTTTCACCAAGGAAATGAGTACTCACTGCTTGGGATTCATGTGGCCCATACTGAGAAGTGACTAACTGTGTGCTGTGTCACCATTTCCACAGTGCCAGCAGCAAACATATCCATAGTGCTTTTCATCAGAATAGCTATTGCTTTCTAGCCCAAGGAGAAATGCATTTCAGCACTGACTGAGCCAATGCCCAGCAGAACCCTTCTATGTAAAGCTATGTACAAATACAATGTGTTTTGGAAGTTCAACTCAGATTATTTACAATCAGATTCACAATTCAGTTGTGCCAAATAAATGCACTGTTTGTTCTGTGGATTCTGTATTGTCCTAGTACCATTCTATGGGCTTTGCATTCTTACTGATCACAAAGCTGCTTTGTTAATTACTGACACTTGGACTTCAATGTTATGACTTGCAAGCCTCACTGAATCATGCAGTACCTATCCAAAATATGCTGCTGCTTCTATTACTGTGTTAAACTAGTTCATATCTGGAGAGAAATATCCACTTCCCTTTTAACATCCGGAATTTTTTCAGACCAAAAAGTAAACTTGTATTAGGTCAAGGAAGTAAATGAGAAGGAAAGTGTATTGCTCTTTTTTCTTTGCTCCTTCAGTTATTAAATTCCATGAGATAATCAATCAAGCAGAAAACAGGGCAAAAGCTGAACACAAGAGACATGCTACTTTTGATAAATATTTTTATGGCACACACAAATAGAAATGACCAAACTTGAAATGGCCATAGACTCAGCCTCATCCAGAAGTTTAAGTACTGCTGTCACACTTACCTCCAACTTCTTTGACTTGCTTTTGTCTAAAATTTGGGTTTTAAAACTGGAGAGATGTGCATGTCTGAAGCCCCTGTGCATCCTGGGTTTGCTGCTGGCAAAAATTTCCATGATCATAGTTTCTTTTATTTCACTTCCTACTTCACACAAAAAATAAAAGGCACAATCAACCAAAATGCCAAACTCCAACTATGAATAAGCACAAACTTTCAGGAATGGACAGTACTTACACGTAAAGCCTTTAATGAAGCTCAACAGGAGATTAATACATCTCTTACTAACTCCCAGAAACATTCTGAATCTTAAGATTTGAGTTCCCTGGCGGGGGGGAAGAGGAAAACCCCCAAATTAAAAAAAAAAAAAAAAAAGGGTAGGCGAGCAGGGGGAGGAAGAACTGTCTAGCAGCAACACACTTGTTGGTTACTCAAAACTGCTCAGGAATCTTAGGTATCCCAGAAATACTATGGCTCATGGAAACCATAATTTTTAACAACAGAGAACTGTAAGGTGGCCATAGTGTGTGTGCAGTATAAGGGAAACATAGAGCAAAAGTTGTTGTCAAAGCTGGTGTTCCTGCATAAGGGACAAACTGCAGGGCCTAGGACATTCTGCTAGTAGGAGAAGGCACAGCAAATGGGAAATCCTTAACCATATCCAGGTTCTTAATTTATAATACAGATGTAATATTTACTATATAGATGATTCAACTAAACTTAAACATAACAAAACAACACTCTTTCTTCTTGTGGAAAAACACAAATGAGGAATTTTTCTTCATACAATACCGGTTATATGATATGCTTCCTGTTAACGTTTAAAGCTCAGACACTTCCATTTGCAAATGAAATACGCTTCACAGAGCTGAGAAGACTGGCATCGGCAGGCAATCCTGTAATAAACAGAAAGCCTTGAACAGAAAAACATCAATAACAGAGAGGCTTTAATGAAATCCTCACAAACATTTTATTAACAATACTACAGTAAGTATCTAGCACTGTAGTCCCATTTTTAAACTTTCACAGGTAATAAATTTTAAACACTGTCTGAGGTCAGTCAAGATGCTTTACTGAGTGATCAATGGAAAAAAAGTTATATTCCCAAGCTCAGAGCTGGGATTTGTGTGCCCAAGGACTATGAAACAGTCTTTGAGTTAGTAATTTTTCCTAACAGGAGTACATGCAAGCTTGTTGTAGCCAAAAAAAAGGCCTTCTATTAATTATGTGGGTAAATCCATAGCCCTGGTCCTGAGATATCCACCCTTTCTAGGTCTGGACACCATATCAGAATAATGCTTGTGTACCTGCTCTCTCATCCCTGTGCCATGAAAAGTGCTTAATCTGGATGTGGCCTGTACTCTCTGCATAGTGGTGATGACACTTGTCCATTGGTGAAGACACAGCATCTACGCTTAGCTTTGATTGTCCTATATGACATTCTAAAATAAATAAATATTCAACTTCATATTCTTCTTTCATAAAACGATAATGCTCCTAATTAGGCCTCCATAAAAACTGCTGGAACTACTTTGTGTGCCTAAACCAAAAGCCTGGATGCAAAGAGGACACAACTTTCAGATATTCAAAAGCTGGACACGGATCTGAATTTGCATTTAAAGCCCATGTCTTGTATACTATTCGCAAAGCTTTGGTTTTACTTCTGCCTTCTCTTCTTCACAGCTGAAGCATGTGATGCAAAAAAATTTCAAAAAACTCAGTGAGTTGCTCTAAAACTCACTACAAAGTGTAATACCAACACCTCAGCACAAAACATTATGCTTTAAAAATAATGGCAGTTTTGGTCTAATTACCTATATGTTCCAGAACCTCTCTAGAAAGTAATTCCTACCATTTTCCAGGAAGATTACTGATCAGGATGGATCTGATCAACTGTAGCCTTCCCCACTTCTGAACAGTGCCAGCAAGTCACTTTAAACTCCTGTAGATTTCTTTAGTTCAATGAAAATTTAATAATCAGTACTTTTGAGAATTCACCTCTGCCCTTCCCTTAAAAATAAAAGAGGGGAGGGTGCAGAAAGGTCATGTAGCACTCAACACCAGGAACAAATGGCTGCTGTCCTTGGAGCAAACTGAGCTTCTAAGAAGCCAAGAACCATACAACAACCCAAAATATGGAATTATGTGAGTGGCTGCTTTTTCCCCAGTTACGTGAGGAGGAAGTACTTGTATACTAGAATGAGCCCTCCAGCATGACAGAGTTCTATAGAGACAGCTCTGACTGTGATTTGGAAGGATGAATGCTACAGGACCCTTTTAATATTCTTTCTCCAGGACACAGTGGCATTTGTTTGAAGGGGTGAGGAGGAAGACTGCCAGGCAATGAAAAGGACAGATCCGTTGTACAACAAGAAAAGTACTCACTGTGAAGTAGCAAGTGCCGAGGATACCACAGGCTTTCCAGTAAAGGATGTGATTAGGCCTTCTAGTGGCTATGACCAGAATCAGCAGTCTGTGAAGAGCAGTGCACTGCTCTCCCAGAAAAAATAGGATTCCTCAAAGTTTTCCTTGGTCTGCAGAAGGATTCTGCCTTGCACAAAACTGCTCTCAGAAAGAGGGCTGGGGTTGTTCTCTTTGGCCATATGCAGTCCCACCAGATAGCAGTAAGCAACACAAGTATATACTGTTGGTCATATAATTGTTTTCTAAATATTTACAAGATGCATTAAAAAGGTGTTTCTAATGTGACCTGCAAATCACCATTTACTAAGCAACAAATTAATTAGCAACATTCTGTGGAGAATCTGAAAATCTTGGCACAGCAATATTTTAGTCAAATTTGGGGAGGATCTGTAGCCATCTGCAATAAAATCCTGGCAAATAAAAACATAATTTCTAAGAAGCTGATGCCAGTACAGAGATAGCAATATTTCATGGAGGGAAAATAACCCTGAACATAAAGGAGAAAAATGCATCAGAATAAAGACATAAATATGAATCCTTGGCCCAGAAGCTATACCAGGTCACATAATAACCTTCTGTTGTATTTCTTGCTCATAAAGGAGTCCATTTTCACAACTCTCTAGATTTTCCAGGGTAGACTCTTCAGAATATGACTAACATGAAAAAAACAGGCAAGTTTTTTTTCTGTTCCAAAGGAAGTATCTTGACTCTGAATAATTTGCGGCCTAAGCCCTGGCTAGTGATGGCAGCAGAATCTTGGAGAGTGAGTATATAAAGGAATATGGGCAACAGAAATGAGATGGGGTGATGCTTGTCTTAAAAAAAGCCTATAAGCTTGGGGTTGATGAATGGTTTCTGCATATGTGACATTTTAGGGACTGCTGACGGTAGCAGCTCTTGGCAGGGTGGTAATGGTGAAGTGATGCTAGGAGCCAGAGACAGTGCTGGAAAGCAAGAAATGATGTGCTCTGCTCTGCTCTGTATTTTTGGCTGAATACACCAGTAAATGCATGAGTCACACCCTTCACTTTGTAATTTTTGCCTGGTTGATTGATATGAGAACACCAAAGTATTTCACTGAAGATAGAACTCAAAGTCAGACATTAAAAAGATTCACCATGAATGTTCACTTTCTTCATTATACAATGTTCACTGTCTTTGTTCTGGATTGCTTTGAATATCCATTTTGTCATTCAGTAAATGTTTCCTTTTGTACTCAAAACAACCAACCTTTCTCCATCATGGCTGAGATAAGATGGCATTTAAAGGTAGAGTCATTGATTAGGTAATCTTAGACTGAATGTGTACATTACAGGAACATTTTACTTCTCAGCAGGGGTATTTCAGAGAGTGCTAAGCAAATTTTTTGAATTTTGTAATGGCTATTTGGTCAATATGTATTATCTCAAAACATTTATTTGTCATTGGTCATTGCAATTCTGAATTATGTTAACATTGGAGAGTCAAGCCTACTAGCTAAATACAGATGGGCTGGTGTAGAAGAGAAAGCATGGCAAAAGCACGTGGAAAAACACTAGAAGGATGAATGTACAGTAAAATTGGAAAATGTGAGGAAATTTGAACAGACACTCAGCAAGAGACAAGAAGGGACAGACCTACTGCGATTTTACTCTGTAGCATTTGGCATGTGAGGCAGGGTCACGGATGCCTGTACTTTGGCATGAAAGTAAATTAATTAATAATACGATCTATTTAAGATACAATCACCGTTATCTACTATTCAGATTTTCTGCATAGGTAACAACAATTATTCTCTGATTATTGGTTAAGATAATACCTTATTACATTTCCCCTTTCTCTACCTTTGTTTGCCTGCCTAGAGTTTAACAGCTGAGTAGAGATAAAGTATCATTAGCCTAGGGCAGAACTGATAATTGGAAAAAGAATTTTGCCACGGGGCATGTGTGAAGGGCAAGAAAACACTCCTGTCTCTGAAGCATGCCCTCAAGTCAGGACCATGTTAGTAAACTATCCACCTCACACCCCCTGCACACTAGCAGGCTCCAGGCTGTGCTTAGATTTAGCCAACAGGCAGTGACCTTTCCTGTGTTCCAGAATTAGACTAGCAGTAACTGCAGAATAACATTGCTCTGTTACCCTCTACTGTTACTGCTGTGGATTTTAAACCGATTCAGAATATCTGTTGCAGAACTTTCAAATCCAAACTAAACAAATAAGCTTGAAATCAGACCTTAACATACCCAGTCAAGTTTCAGAAGTTATGTTTCTCTGTAACAAACTGCATATGTCTTGCAATCCCCCAAGTCTGCAGAAGGGAAATCACAGCGTGCATACTTGATAAAGAATGGGAATGATGCAGATGTTACCATACTGTGATTTTTATGATTTCATACATGAAACGTGCCTGACTGCTGAAGACTACTTTCCTATTCAACAGCATGACAGGCAGATACCATGTTTTCCATGGCACTGTACATTTACTTTCTTGGGAGCAAACTTGCATCACTGTATAATTAGACAGTTACATTTAAGTGCACCTGCTGTGTCAATGACTCTTCTCCGTGCCTTGACATGTCAAACCTGAAATTAGCCTGTGCCTTCTAGAAATGTCTGTAGTAAAGGGTGAGGAGATGCTTTTCTCCAAGGTCAAATCCTGCAGGCATTGCACCTGCAGCAGTGAACTTGCATTTAGATGCACTGACCCAATAATACATCAACACAGCGCTTTATAGCCTTCAGCAAGGCGTCCATTGCATTCCTTTCTATACCGGCCTAAGTTTAATGACAGTGGAAGGACAAATTGGTGTTGAGTTCATATTGACAAAGGAAACAACTGCAAATGTTCCACACGCAGGCACACTCTCTTTACCCTTCAGTTCTCTCATCTACAACAACCACCTTTGAAAATCAGGTTGGACAGTAAGGAACAGAAGGGAAATTCTGCTCTTCCTGTTACCCACACTGCCATTTTGAGGAATGGGAGTAACAGTTTTAAAGTTGCACTGTCAAAATATAAGGAACATACATGTCAGAGAGGATTTGCTCTTCACAAGTGTCAGTCCAGCTTTGCATAAACCCAGAAAAGTAAAACATTAAAAATAACCACCACCAACATCTTTGGCATAACAACAAAAGTAGCAGACAAACAGTGGGAATTTATATCAATGCTATAACTCTGCTATTGAATCAGATGGCAGAACTTCACCTACTTACTCAATCTTTTGGTTTAACATATTTAACTACATATAGCCTTCCTGGATTACAGCATAAAGCTGAAACTGCTGAGCGCTCGTAATTCCCATTGACTTCCCAGTGGAATGGAAAGGACATCTAGCACTTTGCAGGGTGAGAGTGCAGCATGTTCCTATGCCTGCTTCTGTTCCTAGCTCTCTTTTAGCAGAATCTCCTAATGCGTATTCCAGATGGCTTCTGTTTGAAGTGCCATTCCTCCCAAGCCCAACTGCTAATAAACTCCCTATAGATTACAATCTGGAGGCTGGGAATTTACGCTTCAGTCTACAGCAGGGAAATCTGTAGGCACTTCAATCTGTTTATGGGTAGTCGTAGTATTATTACATAGACCCACTTAAGGCTGGACTTTACCAAACAGAATCCTTAAAGATTAGAAAAGCCACTGATTAAACTCTACGTATTTATTACCAGTGAGACAACTTAAATTTACAAGCAGCATCTAGTTCACTGGCAATGAAACAAATGCACCAAAAAGATACAATACAATTTTCATGTCCTATCCGCTGCAAGAACTAGTCTCAAAATCAAGTACAAATGAAACCACCTGACTGTGTTGGCTCACTTTCAACATGCCAGTCTCCCTGACTTTGCCAAAGAAATGTTCCAAGTCTCACACTGTGAACAACAGAATATATGACTCCAGTGGCCCATAAAAGAAGCAGAGAAAATGTAAAGCTGGCAGACAATGTCATCTACCGGCAACAACTGTATGACTTGATAAATCTTTTCTGTTGTTTCTGCTCCAGAGGTACAGCTTTGAGACCAGAAATATTTGTAACTGCACACATGCACTGCAGTTAAAATGTGCTCTCATATATTTTATTTTCCTAATGAAAAAAATGGAGGGCTAATTTCACACCTGACATACAGGTATGACTCAACAGAAGTCAATGGAACTGCATCACTTGCTGCAAGAATAAATTTGACCCAGAGTTCTCATTTCATTTTAACTTATCAAGAGAAACCCAGTGCTAAAATTAGCTTACAGTAGAAGTAACATGGTCACATGAATAAATCTCTTCCCGCTAGTTCTGTGAAGATGCCTCTGGCTGTGAACCATAGCCATCTGTGGGCAATAATCCTGTCTATCTAATAAATATCAGGCAAAGTCATAAATTACATGAGGCTGCACTGTACATTAGAATAAAGGAACAATGACAGATGGCAGAAAGCCCATGAGGTCACTGCAGGGGTGAACAGAAGTGTGCAAAATGTAGTGAAGGAACTGCTGGGAAACAGAGGTATGTACAGTCTTCAAAAATATTTTGCAAGGGGTAAATAAATTATATGCAGACTGCAAAATATACAGGTAAAGAAACATCCTGTCTCTGCTGCCATCTTACAGAAAAGGAAATGCACCTATATCTTTATGCCTAGACCATTACAACCAATAAACCTTTGCCCTACCTTGTGGGAAGTGAAGAGCCAGAGAGTCTGAAAGTCATTGTGGAGGGAAATTTTGTTCAGGAGTTATGCAATGCTCCATGTACTTCCTCCACCTGGAAAGTGAAAGTGTCACAAAATGAAGCAGGACAACGATGTAGATGGAAAACGCCTCTAAAATTCACCTGTCTTTTGGAAGAGGTGCTTTTCTGGGGTTCTTCTCAGGCATCACAGCAATCAAACTGGAACATGTGAAATCAGATTCTGAAACTATTAGAAAGCCAGATGACAGCTAATTAAACTGGCAAAGAACTTCAGATATTGGAACCTGATCTTCCTACCCTACGTCTGTCTACAGCTTTAAAAATGGAAAACACCTTTGCATCTAAAATTAAACCGTTCTTTTGTAGCAAGCTAGCCTGATACTCTCATTAATCTGAGTAATTTTATTTAAGGACTCCAGCCTAAGTCTAGTGTATTCACATAGATAGGGTCACCTCTGGATACTGTAGCTAAAGTTGCTGCTCAAAAATGGCTAATTTCAAGCCCTGGAAGTCTTAGTGAAATACCTTTATTACTTGGTAATAGAACTTAACCAAAACTGCAGGAACTCATTGTCACAGCCCCCTGCTTGTTTTTAAGTAGCTGCAATGTTCGTTTGAACAGGCTCATGGAATGCCCAAGTAAAATCAGCTTTTTTCCTACAAAACACTACAGTGGTTTGTCAACTGAACAAATAAATCCTTATGACCTGCATATCTTGCACAGTATGCATTAAAACACCTTGGTGATTTCTCAGGTGTACTGCATATCATGGCATCAAGGAAATTAGACATCATTCCATTTTAACCAGATTTTCATCTGCTTCTACTTCCTCTATTTACATAGTTTTCTTTACGCCAAAAGATTTTCTTTGCTAGTCCTATGTTAGAGGATTTTTTCCCCATGTAAGAACATGCAGACAAGTAGGACTGAAAACCATTCTTTTGAAAGTGGAAAAAAAATTCTTCAAACTGTATTTTCTCAACATAAAGCTCCAATCACTTGGGTTAAAGACTTCATATTGTTTCATATAGTGATTCTTAAAGAACATGGACAAATACATCAATGGAAATTTAATCTTGATGGAGCCTTGAGGTTTTTCTATGACTATTATAGTCACTGCTGGCAGATTTTGTACATCATTGACTTCCCACACTTCTCCCTACAGAACACAGTCCCATTTATGCTACTCATAACACTAATCCAAAGCCACTGGAGACTTCATAGGCACTGTCTGAAGTGCAAATCCCAGCATACTTCAATGTTAATGTGTTTATCCTATGGATTCATCAAGCTCTGAGTTGATCTTTATAAATCTGGCAGTATTGCTTGTGTGTAACAATGTTAAACACAAGGTAATTTCTGCAGGACTGGGGTCTCACCTACACTACAGATTTGAATTACGTGTGAAAATCCAGTGTCTGCTTTCCAATAGCACTTAACAAAAGTGTTGCAAAATATCTGATAATTGAAATCTTTCAAAATCCTTCTGTAAGGCTGAAATATCAAGAGTTACTAAGACTGAAGAGTGCACTGTTATTATTGCCCAAAAAAGAAATAATACATGGGATTTTTATCAGCAGTTAAGCAGTAAACAAAATGTGCTGGAACATTCAAGCCAATTTCACTGGTTGGGAGAGTAATCACCACCCAGAAAATTAGGACAAAATTTTCAGACTGAACTACAAATTAACTTCACTGCATTAAAGAGCTGAGCAACTACACTTTAGATCACACTTTACAAAATCCGAGACGTTCGTTAGAGGACAGGTGATGGTTTAAGGCAGTTACAAATCTCCTCCTAGGGCACAGGGATCACGTGGTATGTTTAAGTCATCTGGAGACTGTAAAGGGAAAAGTTGTACCCATCTGCCCCCTATTCACACCAGCCAGCAGGCAGAAGCCAGTCCAAAGTACGCACAGATATGTATTAAAAGACATGGTCATGGCTGCTGCTGTGTCCTCCTACTTCTGAGGGAAAAAAAAGGAGGCAAAAATTTTCCAAGCAAACCTTTGGAAACTCCCAGAGTTGAGACTTTTACATTGAACAATGCATTAAGAATATCTGGGAGGGAAAATCCTGTGCTGGCAGACGGGAGGACTGGATGATCTACAATGGTCTGTTCCATTTTTAAATTCTATCATCAGATTTGTCCTCAAGTACAAACCCTCTAGGAGTTTCCTGGGGGTGGTGTATCCCTCCACAACCCCTACTGCGGGCTCTAGCTTAAAAGCCACAATAGAGTCCTTAGAATCTAACAACAAGAGCTATTCTAGGCACTGGTTAGGAAAATGGGATTTAAAGGAAGTTTCTACTATTGTTCAAAATTAGGGCAAAAAATCTCCTTTCAGATAAGCAACAAAGTGTATCAATTCCAACAGTTTGCTCTCCTGCTGTTGTATCCATCATAAAGAAAGACAGTCTTTCTATGGTGAATAAAGGTGATCGTCTAATCAATTAAGATTTCATAGAAAATACGGAACAATTCAGCTGTCTGCCCCACCCTCTTCCCAGGTTGAAACAGGACCTTTCCACTTTACTCTGCATGTCACTTTTGTTAAAATGACAGGCACCTCACAGAAAACACCAAACATATATGTAGAGAGAGAATTCCCATTTTGAGATCCACCATACAAGTGAATGGTTTTGAGCTATGAATTTGATTGCTCTATTCATTGGACAATTGCTTATATAGCATGATATGTATCATTTTTGTATATGTAGTTATTCCTGTATTACATTCTGATCATGATTACACTTATTTTGATTACATCAAAAATAAAGAAAAGGCATTTGTGAAACTGATGTAAATAAAGTGTGCATCACACAGAACTACTTGTAGTATGATTCACTGACCTCGCTATCGCCCATGACTGTTCAGTGATTCATTTGAATATGGTGAGTATTTCCACCAAGCACAATCTATTTCAGGCTATCCCGGACTGTGGCAGAGTATTTTCTTTTTACAGTTGTTGAAAACAGGCCTTTCAGCTGAAGTCAGAAAGTTGATTCCCTTTAGCCCTAGTCATGTAATATATTAGTCATTCATTTATTCAATTTAACTTGAAGATACCTCGGAGACTTCCAACTCCTCCACTGAAGGATGAAGAAACCCCAAATGTCCACATGTGTTGACAGTCTTAAGGCTGATGTCACTCCACAATAACATTAACTTCATGTTGGTATAGGCTTTATGCAGCATCTTTACTCTCCAATGACAAGAACAATGCCAGAACATAGGTACATTTTCTCTTTATCTGGAAATAAGTTGGAAGTAAGTTCATGACTTGTGACCCTTCCATGTTCAGAAAATATAAGTAGAAAAAGAGGCATAAAAAATTAAATTTAGAAGGTTAGCACTGAACTCACAATACTTGAAATGTATTGTAACAGATTTTCTCCATTGCTAGTATTTGTTTACAAGGGTTTGACTGAATAAACAAAAAAGAAGAGACAGAGAGAACAATAAATTAAACAAAGCATGGACTGGTGCCTACATAAGATGCAAAGAAAATGCACGGACAAAAAGAAGGAAAAGATAACCTCAAAAAATAAACTATAAGATGTTACAATACGGGTAACATCACACCTTACTTATCCAATCTATAAAAAAACCCAGCATTTGCATAATAAAACAATTTTATTAAACTCACCTAGAGTTCACACTGTGATTCATAGAACCTGTTGTTCTACTCTGAGGTTATGCTGCTAATGGTTTTTAAGTATTAAGTATTAAGTATTTTCCAAAATACTTCCCCTAAAATACCAAAGCAATCAGCAAGCAAAGCAGGTGTTTTTGGAGGGTATTTGAAAATATAATTTATTTTACCTGACTTTTCCCCACTCCAGAATTTCCAACCACAAAGACTGTGCCACAGCCAGCAGCACTTCTAACTATGAAAACTAAAAGTCACAAGATTTTAAAATTAAAGATTATTGATAACCAGACACACAGAGATGTATTTTACAAATGTCCCTATAGTATTAAAAACTGTAAAAAAATCCCAGATTTGTAGTAAGGACTTTTTTTCCTACCACAGAATTATTCTGGAGATTTTCTTTAAGGGGGGGAGAAGGAATGTGTACAAAGGAGGGCTGTCTCCTTCCCAGAGGTTTAAACTAAGCTTCAGCATGAACTGACTGACATATGGAAGCAGAATTCTCAAATGATGGCTTTATTTATCTAGACAAGGTTGGGCTAGTCTTGACACATTTTCAGATGTTTTTAACTTAGAGGATTATCATGAAATATATGCAGTCCCCTCAAAGCAGTTACTGCCCAACCCTGCTCTTTGCAACAGTGCTTTTTTTATATAGATCATTTGAGATTTATCTGAGAAGAGCTAAAAAGGAATCTAGATGTGTTTTAAACATGTGCAAAGGAAGGCAGGCCTTAAGTACCCTAATGCTTATATCTTCCTGACATAAGGCAGACATCCCTACTGCAATTTCAATAAAATGCTATGATCTTAAAATATATACAGCCATGCATGTTAATAGGATGCAGTATAGTAAACCTATGCAGCAGAGAGTCTCTGCAATCATACTGCAAGATCTGGCTCACCAGAACTGATGAATACCCTGCGAAGATCAGCTTGCTTCAGACCTCAGTTGAATCAGAGGTCCCTGATCCTAGGCCAGATGAAAATCCACAAAAACAGTCATTAAACACATCACCCTTTTTCTCAGGAAGTACCTGCAGAATAGAAAATAGCTTAGAGTTTCCATAACTGGCAGCACGAATAAGCAAGCAAGGATTGCAGACAGAAGGGTGAGCTGTATGCCTGATGGGGAGCAGGCCCAGTAAGCCCTTCAGATGTTAGAGTCATGAAACAGTGGTACAAAAGTAAAGAAAGGTAGAGGAAACGGTCAAGAGGGCAAAAAGTATGAAAAACGTAGCAAGGGCCTTACCATGCTGCAAATTGCTCTTACTCTCTCCCCATCTGGCAGTCGGTTACTGGATCAGATAACAGGACAATTCAAGCCTAGCATGACCTTGTTCTGGATTTCAGTCAGTTTTTGAGAAATGTGTAGCAAATGGATGATCAGCTGGTCTAACTCTCACAACAGCAGTAGCTGCTGGATTATTCATATTTGTAGCACTGGCCATCCCTCCTCCAGTACTTTTGACACTCTTCCTCTTTGATTACTTTCCATCCCATTGAGAAGCTCAGTTAGCCAAGTCCAATTTGCCATCTACTTGGGATTCTCCGAGTCTGATATAAAGTAATTTGAAACATTAGCAACTCTGCTAATTATCTCAGTCATTGCAGTCTCCATGTGAGACAAAACAGTGATGCTTGGTGAAGGCATGACTAGCCAGCACTGTAGACAGACATGGAATAGAAAAACCACTCACCAAGCCACAGATGCTTTATTATGTATTGATTTATACTTTATGTGTCTTGGTGATCACTACAGCGATACATGTATCTCACATGAAAGTCTGTTTAGGGAGCTTAACATGTTTAGGGAGCTTAACACTGGAATCAGTAGAGTGTTTTTATTTTACTGATGAATGGGCATTTGATGCCACTACTACTCTTTCCCTGCAAAGGAAATTAATGTGTCAAACCTTACTTTGTGGGTGTTGCTATGAATTTCACTGCACCTGTGAGGGTGATAAAAGAAAGATAAGTATCATTCCAATATAAAACTTGGTTATACAGAAATTAAATCCATGAGTTGATGTGTACCAAAAAGGAAAAAATACAAAGGTCAGCAGCTAATAGGAATCACAGTACTTACACCGATTTTTTAGTTTGTGAACAGCATTGTCCTTTGAACTTCAAGCTCCTGTCAGCATCCTTCTATTCCATCTGATCATATAAATCACTTGCATAGATCCTTAAAGCCTCTCATGGCTGATGTTAGGTAGCATTAGTTACAAATACACTGCCAATTTGAAGAGAATGAAGAAATACAGAAAAACAAGATTTTTAACTTCCTGCATAGTTATTTCAAATGCTTTCTATGTCTGTCAGTCCTCTTCCGTATCTGTCACAGCCACTCTCTTAAGATTTGTATTATAAATAAAACTGTGTAAGCACACATTTGTCCTACTATAAGAAAATTCTGAAATTACAAAGCTACAGAAAACCAAACATGAATGCTTTAATGTCATGCAAAATCAGAATTCATTAGTTAAAAAACTAATTGCACAATCACTATAAGCAGCATATTCTTCATGAACTTTTCTTCAAAAAAGATGAAACAGACACTAATTAAGGATAATTAATGTGTCAGATTCTGATAGCCTGAATCAGAAGCTTAATGCTTTGACCACTCTGTTTATCAACAGGAACTTTATAGGCCCAGCCTGAAGAATTCATTGTCTAGACCAACAAAGCATCACATTCTCAAAGGCAACAATCCATGACAAAGGTAAATAGTGACCATCAGACTGCAGTATTTTGAGTGTTTTATTAGGTGTTTGAGTCCAAATTCAGCATAACATTTTAAGTCTGTGATTAAGGTTCCATTGAAATCAAAGCATTTACAGCATGTGCCTAAAGTTTGTTATGTGTTTCCATGGTTTTTTGAATGTAGCTAGACTGTTAAAAAACCAACCAAACAACAACAAAACCCCCACAAACAACAAAAGTATAATGCTGTTAGAGATTTTGGCAATTTGTTTCAAGAATACCAGGCCAAGGTGCTGAATAAGAAAATACCATCTGGATTTCTAAAATGAAACTTCCTAAACTGTTGTCGTTATCTAGATTGAAGTACGACCAAGAAAAGAAACAGCATAAGTAGAGAAATCACGTTTAAAATTCTCTGCAAAACATTATTTTTCAATCACGATTCCTGTTAACAATATTTCATCAAGTCAATTATAGTGCAGTGACACAACAGACTAGTGACTTTGGTGATTTTAGTGAATTACATGCTGAAAAGTCAGGCATGACAGAAGTTGGTGTGATGAGGTCCATCACTTTGAAAGAGGTGGTCTTCAGCCTCCCTTACAAAGGCCAGCTCTGTCCGTCTCTCTAGTGCTTCCTTCTTGGACCCTATATGAGTAGCAAAGCCGTATTTGCTAATTTACTTTGGGTTAATGGCTTGGGTCTGTAGGCAAGAGTAGATAAAAAGCGATTTAAAATAATTTCAACAGTTAAAGTAGAAACCAAATTAAAGTAGTGAAAAAAGAAAACTCAGTGCTGTCATGAAAATCTTATATTATTGTGTAATATTCTGTTTCACTATTGTGAAAATCAGATATTAATATAGACACTGATTTACACATATAAAGTGTATATATATACTTTCATATGCATACAAAGTTACATATTTTTGTGTATATGTACATAGGTATACATATGCTATACTCTATTTAAGGGAAAGAAGCAGAAACCCTACAGTGCCTTTTCTTACCGTTGCAGCTAGTAAAGGCATTAGCCAGATGTTGAAACTCAGGCATCAAACAACAGTGATCATTATAGTCTTCAATCACCCCATTTAGAATTTACAATAAGCTAAGCAGAAAACCATTATTTCCACCTTCAATATAAAGTTTTCCTGAGGCTGCAAACAGACTTCTGCAATGGACTGACTCACCATCTGTTCTAACTTCAGAACCCTTTTCCGTGAAACTTCCAGCAAGGGGAGCAAGCTATTGATGAGACCCAGGAATATAAGGACATCATTAGTTAGTATCATAGTAAGATTAAAATCCCTTGAGGGCTCTCATCAAAACCTAGATTAAAAAGAAACAAAGAAAGCGAGAAAAGACTGACATTACAATAACAAACCATAATATAAGGCATAAAATTAACAAACATTATGAATTAATCATACTTAGACAATTACAATCCATATGGCTAGTTAAACTCAATCTGCTACCTGTAGTGACATAGTCTGGATACTGTATATTCAATGCCAGTGCATTTCTCCCAGGATGTAATTACTTAATTTTGTGAATGAGAAAATGATGTGTAAAAGCCAATGTTTCCATGGATTCAATGCCCCAAGTCAGATAAAATGCATGAATGCTTATCAAATCTCATGACACTTTTTAACCCTATTTCATCACACTCATATTACCTTTAGGAACATAGAAACAGTAAATTCACACTCACTACTAAGGTTAATACAAGAAATAAACTGGGTTCAAAGTTCAGCTTTCTGCAAATAGGACTCAAGATTTAGATGCCAATGAATAGTATAAGATTGATGATATCGGTAATTCTTCTGAAGTTGTTTCATCACTTGAAGCATACATATTTGGATCCTGAGAATAAACACTTTCTTCTTTCCATTCCACCTACTTTCAGACAGGGGATTTCAATCTCTCAAAGGACTTGGCCTTGAGATTCTTTTTCAGTCCCCTCCTTTGTCACATATAACATGTCATATCTGGTGACATAGATTCTAAAATTTGGGATGTTAAGACCTCCTCCTCCTAAAGAAAAAAAAAAGACCAAGGCAGTTCTCTAATATTTTAGTCCTATGTGGACTCCGTAAAGAATTTCAAGCTAATGCTTGGTCCTTCCCCATCTCAGTCTTGAGGTCCAACCTGTTCTTCTGGAACATCTGGAAAATTCCCCTAAAACAGTTTACATTCAACATAAGCAAATCAGTTGGGCAATATAACAATACCATTCATCATTTTGCTTGTACGCTGAACAGACCTGAAATGAAAACCCATGAAAACACTAAAGTAATAACATACACAAAAGGGAGTTGTTACATGGAAAAAGACCAATAGGTACCTCGGAATTATCTCAAGTTTTCTTCCATCTAGTTATTCAGTCCAGGCTGCTAGAATGAGGAAAGACGGTATTCTTATATGTCTACCAGAGGACTGGTTTTGGAGGAATAAGAGGACATTGCCTTTCACCTACCTCAGAATGACTTTCCACAATGTTGACAGAACATGAGGGATCAATAGTAGATGACATTCCTGGTCTTTTGTTGTGGCTTTAACGCTCAACAACCATGAGCTACTTGGGTTTGCTTTTACTTGCACTCAAGTAAAACATTAAATGATTATTACAAGTAGGTAGGACTAGTATACCACACAGTGAACAGCAATAAAATTGAAATATTTTATGAAATAGTGAGGATTTAGCAAAGCTATGACAGCAACATGTTCATAGGTCCAGAAATTATCATCTGCTCTTCCCTATTAAAATATCCACAAAGTAATATCAAAACCCAATACAGCTCTATAAGCTGCAGTTTTACTTCAGTCCTTTCATTTCAGGAACACAATCACAACCAAGATATTTAATTACTTTGAGACCCTGGTCATATAAATCCACATTACTTTGCATCTATAAGCAAAAGTGCAAAAGGAATATGTAATGACTGATCGAAATAAACAGACATTTGTTATACCCAGCATTTTATTAATTTATATCTTGAGACTGATGCAATCAGATACAAAATCAGTTATATGCAATGCATATCTGGCTTGGGGTTTTTGGTTTTGGTTTTTGGGGGGTTTTGTGGGGTAGGGTTTTTTTGGTTAGTTGGGCTTTGGTTTTTTTGGTTGGGTGGGTTGAGTTTTGGTTTTCTTCCAGTGGGCAAGTACCAAGAAACAGAACATTTTCACTTTCCCAATCTCTAACCAGAGGGCATTATTTAGAAAATATGTACTTTTCTTTGGGTTCATAATCTCATTTATCTTCATTATTTCTAACTTGTGACACCTACTACATTATGTGATTCCAGAGAGGATATTTGGTTTCTTTCATAGACAGTATGATATGCCCTGAATACATTTAAAAGTTACACTGTCGTGAGGAAACTAATCCCAGAGGCAGCACAGAAGGCTTAAGAACACAAATGGAGCTTTCTCACTGGCCAAAAGCAAAGTCTTGGCTCTGATGGCTATAACCAGTAAATGCTTCCCTTATTCAGTAATACGTATTTCATTAAAGAAACCAAAGGGCACTCTAGTCAGTCTAGAGTGATTATTAATGCACATTTTGAATGGTTACAATCATTCAGCTTTCAACTACATGCTTTATAATACCTTGTGAGGAGTGCTATACTCACCATGGAATCCTGTGCTTGTCATGACTTATTGCTTAATTAAAATAATGTAATCAAAAACCTCACAGAACAAATGTTGACTGAAAAAATTATGCTAATCTTTTATGTATCTACTGTTCACATATTACTTTGAGCAGAATAAGCTGACTAATGTGTTAATAAAATGAAACATACCCAACTATCTTGTCAAATGCTGTTTTTGTCTCAGCATTTAAAAACATTTGTCATGAAGGGGGTACTTTCTGAGTAAAAGGAATAAACTGTGTTATGATTAAACATGTCTGACATGATGGTCTCATCTGAGCATGAGGCAATGCCACATGCATAGGAAACTCACACTCATGCAGCCATAAGGCCAACAGCCTTATATCAAAATCAAAGTTACAGTGAGCAGGACAGCTTGCTTTAGTAAGGAGATGCATCTGATTATATTTGCTCTGAATTTGGCCATGAGCACTCAGGTGAAAGATGTGGCACAAAGCTTGAACCAAGTAGACCCTGGTAGGCTGAACAGTGCATTTCACTGAGACCAGAAGAATTCTCGTCTGGAAGGGAAAAACTGAGCAGAATCTTCTCAGTCTCCACAGCTACTTCAGGAAATTATCAGTGTCAGGAAGCAAGGGGAACCCAATCCCCTAACACAAGCAGATATGGAAGGTGTTGCACTTATAAAAATTGATAGTTAAGGAAAAGGGGAAGAACAGAAAGACTAGTAAGGAGACGGACTGGAAAAGTGGTGCCATTTGTCCCTTTGGAAGAGGCCAGGTAAACCTATATAATTATGCACCCCAGCTTTCTTAGAAACGACAGGTTTTTTAGCAGCCTTCTTTCCTCTACTCTCTGAAGGCACTGGAAAGAGATAATCAAGACCTGAGCTCATACAGGAGTGTACACTAATGACTTGCCTGCTTTCTCTCTTACTGCTGCTGGCATTCAAGTACAATGCCAAGAGTATTTCTCACATTCTTGCTACTGAATATGCTGGGAAACCTCTATAGTCCATTTCTAATGGATACTGCCCTGCCCCCCAAATTCTTTAGTATGCTTGCCTAGCTGCAGCATTACTAGAAAGTTTAATTTTTTATCTCCAGCACCCATTTAGATAAATACAATGTGTAGAGACAGATTAACTTTCTAACAAATCTCCTTGAATTTGCAGCTCTTCTGATGTCAACACTATTTCACGCAGAAGTCTGAAATCACCATTGTATAGGCTCTGCAGGGTGGAAAGAAAACATGAACATGTGAGACAGAGTTGTACTGCCACCATCCTCTCACTATGTTGTTCATTATGAGAATTTGTGCCTAATCCATAGATCAGTCAAAAGCATCAGTGGCTTAACGACAACATAAAATTAATTAACAAGGTATCTATGAGCAATATGAATGTTTTATAGTAATCTTTTAACATGGACATTTTCAAAGTTAAATATGTACAGGAAACAAATTGTTAATACTAGCAATAAAAAAGATTAAGAAAACCCTATTAGTAATTCACAGATCAATAAACATTTTCTTGTCTTAGATTAAAAGATCATAGATGCCTCAGAATTTGATAAGCACAAAAGACTGATTTTATACTAGTCCAATTTTCAAAAAAGGAACCCTACATGCTTTTCTAGAATAAAGATACAACAAAAAGAGAAAGGCATTAACATCTGAATTTAGCATATACACGCAAGAAAATTTGTGGTAAATCTCTCTTGGAATAGTCAGGAAAAAATCCTCTAATGAAACAGTAATGCTTTAGTATTAGATGCCATCATTTACCTAAATATTTCAGATACTCAAGGGGGAAGAAGCCTTCCAGAATTTTTTTTTAAATTAAAGAAAAATTCTGCCTCTCCCACACAGTATCACATAGCTCAAATTCTTAATACTGTTAGCTCCCTCACAGTCTCCTGTTATGTGTTTTGCAATAGAATATGCCATTAGATCTTAAAGTCTTACTTGTCTCAAGTCTTTCTAGCAAACTGCCCTCATGTCAGTTTCTTGATCTTCAGTTGTAGTCTTTGCCTATTTCTTAATAGTGGTAGTTTTACTTTAAGATCTAATGCTATAATTCAGGGGGAAAAAAAGGGGGGGGAGTGGTTTGTTTGGGTTTTTTTTTACAAAAAAAAAAAAGAGCTTTGATATTTCCTGGAAGACCTCTTTTTTTCTAGATTTACTGCTATGAAAATCTTCCATTTTCAGTAGTCACCTAAAAATCAGAAAAAGGTTCCTGTGCCATAGGATAACACAAAAGTAAGGCTGAAAAATCACTTTATTTCTGATTTAACTTTATTCTTTGGCCAAACACCATCCTGCAGTATCTTAACTTAAAGTACCACAACAGAAAGCATATCTAGAGAGATGCAACTGAGTTCATAAAAGCATTCCTATACTCCAGTTTGGCATAAACTTTTATAGATACTTCAAACTAGTTGTGATGGGTTGACCATGGCTGGACGCCAGGTGCCCACCAAGTCGTTCTATCACTCCCCCCCCCTCTTCGCTA
>JANZLQ010000001.1:29571523-29591366 GCA_026212715.1 Elanus axillaris | reverse complement strand
CTTCCAGCAGCTTCTCACAGAAGCCACCCCTGTAACCCCCCCAATACCAAAACCTTGCCACAGAAACCCAATACACTAGTGATGGTAAAAAAGAAAAAGAGTCAGCTGCAGTGATGAGGGCCCAGAATACCAAGATAGAGTTTTTTGTGGAGTGTTCTAAACATAGTTCATTTGATTCACAGAGATTTCTGAAAATATTATACGTACTTTTGTTGCTACATCTGTTAGAAGGATAACCCTGTCGGCAGAAAACCACTAATGGCACATTGCATTTCTCTGATCGATGACAGACAAAGGGATACTTATTCACTCACTGTGAGCTGATAAGTAAGAAGTGTACCTTCAAAAGAGGGCTCTCCATTGTGCCTTTTAAGGCACTTACTTTGGAAACATGCTATTCTAGAGAGATTGGGAAGTAGCCTACCTTTAGGAGAAGGCTATCCCCCACAGATCCACACAAGCATAGAACCATAGAATCATTTATGTTGGAAAAGACCCTTAAGATCATCAAGTCCAACCATTAAAGGAACGCACAATGCCCAGAACTTTATCATAAAGAGCAAAGGAACACGTCATGTATCAGACCTGAAGTAACTTCACACATCACAGACAGAAGCATAGAGTCATACAACAGTTGAGGTTGGAAGAGACTTCTGAAGATCATCTAGTTCAAACCCCCTGCTTAAATTGGATCAGTTAGAGCAGGATGCTCAGGACTATGTCCAGTTGTGTTGTGAATAACTCCAAGCATGGGGACTCTACAACGTTTCTGGTCAACTTGTTCTACTGTTTGACTTCTCTGACAGAAAGGTTTTTTTCTTATGTTTAAGTTGAATTTCCTTTATTCCCACTTGTGCTCATTGCCTGTCATCCTGTCACTGGGTGCCACTGAGAAGAGTCTGGGTCCATCTTCTTTACTCCCTACTATTAGGTATTTATACACATTGAAAAGATCTGCTCTTAGCCTTCTTTTCTCAAGGCTGAACAATCCCAGCTCTCTCAGCCTCTCCTCATATGTCAGATGCTCTAATCCCTTAATCATCTCTATAGCCCTTCATTGGACTTGCTCCAATATATCCATATCTTTCTTGTACTGGGGAGTCCAGAACAAGAACATGGTCTTGCTGCCTTCACCTCACTTCATTTTGTGGTGTCTTATGCCTCTTGTATACTCCTAGCACTATAAGCTTTACCAGAAAATGATTCACGCTTATTTTGTATCTGATCACATATTCTCTGCTTAAACTAGATCTACATTTTTATTTAATGGATGTGAGACTTCATATATCACAATTTATGACAGTTACTTTTAATCTACTCTGCTAAGAAAAACACAGAATAGTCTAGCAAGAGGGTTGTTTAATATTCTTCAAGAATTTTTGAAATGAAAAAAATTAGAACAAGGTAAACCATCATATATCAAAGTAGTTCTAATGTTGTAATGACTTATATCAAGCCCAGTAAAGTCAATTATTGCATTGTATTAGATTCAGAAGTAATACAACTCCCTTCTTATAGTAATACAACATACATAATCTCATCAGCAACAGCAGATATATAAATTAAGAGTATACAATTAATCAATCAGACTATTTCTGAATTAATTATGTAAAGAAAAATCAGCAGGCAAGGGTAGAATTGTATATAACACCACATTTCTCTTTTTGGTAATGACACACTTCATTTAATTTGGTCTGATTTTAAATTTAAAACAAAGAATGCTGTCTCTCTAGGGCTAGGCCAGTTATGAGTTTTACCAGTATCTTGGTTCCTGAATTATTTGTGTTTATACGAGACATCACTCTTGTGCCCTTTACTTTCACCTACTGTGTGTACCATGGTGCTCTCCTGTGATCGGTTCCACTTGTCTAGCATATTTCAATAGATTATATGTAATAGCCATATCTTCATTGCATAGCACTGTCTACTTACCTCTGAAGATCCTCAGGAGCCCATTCTGTGACTGCACGCTACATTTGCAGCAGCTTTAGGTAGGTCATAAACACATAAGGAATATCAATCCTCATGCTTCATAATATAAACTGTATGCCTGTGGGATGCTGCAAAGAGTTTCCAGAGTTATCATCAATGACCAATGACAACATTTTCCACAACTGGAGAAGTCCTATCCTGTATGTAAATTTTTAAACTTCCTCTAAATATTCAGCTCCAGGGCACTAAAGACAGAAGAGTGTCCTTTTGGTCTGATCTATAATCTGTTCTGAATCAGCATTTCCATTCATTTCAATTCACTACTTTGGTAACTATTCCATGACTCTCCCATAGGCTGCTGATATTAAGACAGAGTCAGCCTGATACCTACAGTCCGGTAATCACTACAAAATTCAGTTACCCAGGCCTTCTGTATATGACATAAATTCTTGCTAATAAGAAGCAGATAAAAAGACCCCGTTCAGGTGACTTCAGCACTGTGTTGACAACAGCCTCTCCTGTTCAGATCATAACAAACTAAGCACATGGATGTGTGACTACCTTGCTTTCCAGGTGCACTTACTTTAAACAGACGTAAAGCTTCAGGTACATAGGGTATGATTTTATCATTGACCTGAGCAAAGGAACTTGTCTATGTCTTCACTAGAGAATAAAGCACTCCTCCTTTTGCCCCTGCCTACTCATCTGAGGAAATATAGAACAAAAATCAGTGGCATAAAGCTAGGGATACTATGTGAATGCTAGCCAAATAAGCTTCAGCAGAAAAGGCTCCTTCCTGTGTTTCTTTGTGCCATCAGATCCCACTGAATTCTAGATTTATTGCTAGATTACTAAATAACGTTACAGCTAAGGGAAATCAGGCTGTCAAAAATATTTCATTTCAAAAATATTACAAGTGAAGACTTTATGAAAATTTCTTTGTACTTGGCTCCTTCCAAAAGCAGTATCATTTCAGTGCGACAGTCACAGGCAGCAATATTGCCATCTTTTTTAACAATTCACTAATTGCTAGCAGGTTGCCAGATTTGCATACAATCTTTGTCAAATACATTACTTTGTAGCCTATTCACTCAGAATGGCTGAAAACATAGTTACCAGAGATCACCCTAGAATCTTGGTCATTTCTGTTTTCATGTTTAGCAGGATTCACAGATATGTGGTGAGATTTGATATATATTTCATATACCTGCAGAAACAGTCTTTATCACCTTAGTATGAGTTAGAACTGAAGTTATATGACACAGCTAACTACTGAAAACTTACATATGCTTTACAAATAACTGATTTTCACAAATTAGAAAATACCAAATGGGCAAATACTGCACTAGATTAACCACAGCTATGTACCTGTTCTCTAGCATGGATCAGTACCAGAATCTTTAGAACAAACGCAGCCTACCAATACAGACTAGAAGGGTACAGAAAAAGACGAAATTCTCTTATTCATTGTACTGTGAAGCAGAACAATAGTCTCTTTGCTCTTTTCTTCCTTTGTATTCAGTGGAACATTAATAGACTTGAACTCATAGTTCATTTGATAAAATTACTGCAATTTTACATACAGTCAGTAGTAGTACAAAAAAAGGCCAAAATCTTCACTGAAAACATACCAACTATATTGAAAGAGGAAAGGTGACCTTATGGAACAGTTGGTCATAGCCACCTACATTGTTAACTCTCTTAGGTGTTTGCAATTGCCTTGATCTTAAGTCTGTGGTTAATGACCCTGCTACTGCCAATCTAATTGTAATGTGACTGCTCAGAAAGATAAGGACTTTAACCACCAGTGGGAACATTCTGCTTCTATGAGCCTGGACTGGCTGTTGAACCTTTATGTCTGTTATGGTCAAGACAGAATTTTCAGTAGTAGTGACCTCAGCCATACGTTGCCCCTCAGATGAGCTGGGCGCAAGCTTTTAGTAGCAATTTGTTACTCATCTGCTTTTGCTTCTGGTGCTAATGACACCTGGCCAGCTTGTACCAGATGTGCTTTAGGTTCATTTCCTGTTAAGGTTCTTCTTTCTCCAGTTGATTTATAAAAATCAAGGAATGCTAGCTGATGCCCAGCTCTTGAAAAATTCATACCTGTTAATTATTCTGCTCATACATTTTCTTCCTTGCCTCCTGCTGACCACAGACTTCAGCAAGATACTCAAGTACTTGCAGGGCCAGTCTACTGACTCTAGAAGGGAAAAAAAATAGAACTGACTTACTAAACTAGAACGGTGTCTGTTACATAAAACAATGCATTGGAAGAAAGAAAGTATCTGCTTAATATGGTCATCTTCCCTTTAACAAAATTTTAGAGTGCGATGTAACTTGGAAGTGGAGAAGGTCTCTTTAATGAGCATGGAATAGCATTTTTCATCTCAGAAGACAGGTTTATGGAGGAAAGTGCACTGCTACAGTCTGATTTTATGACTTCACTGTCAAAGGATACCAATCATATATTTCCTGAACTATGCCTTCATTGGCTTCACATAGGTCTTGCTACATTGAATAAATAAAATCAAGAGAAAACTATAAACATTTGTACATACATAGCATACGGATTCTATGTGCTTCTGTCTCACTCTGCTGGTTGCTTAGCTTGAGAAACACAGCAAAAAAGGACAAAAACTACTGAGATTATGTCAGTCCCCATGACTCCAGACAAAACATTTATCTGCTGCAGCCTACTCATTCCTATGGTTTGTTATTTTAGATGGCAATTTGGAGTAACAATTACAATTGACAATGTACCAGTAGGAAGCAGCAAAATAACTGATATGCAGTTCATTTTCTTTGGAATTACTCTAGTAAGAGTGACTTCATACAAGCATAGCCAACATTTCAGAAGTTTCTGCAGAACACTAGTTTGATCAGCTGAAAAAATATGACCTCAGCCAAAATAGTGTAACATATATTCTTTGGGAAGTCTAGCACTTGATTGTACTTAATGTGTCTGCAAGTTCCACCCATGGGGGGGGAGGGGGCAGAATCAAAACAGATATTACTCCTGAAAGAGAAAGCATCACTAGGGAAGGGTGAGTGACTGACACCTTTGATCTTCTGGCTCATCTGGCCCAGCAGGAAACATGAAGGCTTCCTGAGGAAAAGCCCTACACACTCTGGCAGTTTGAACCCAAAGAAAGCACAGCAGCCACTCCCAGAGCAGGATTCATGCCAAAATAGATGGTTTCCTCAAAAAAAAAATTATAAATCACTCTGGTTGAGTTTTCAAGGTTTTTGCTGGTTTTGTTGTTGTTGTTGTTGGGGGGGGGGGGGTTACCCTAAGTTGTCATTTCCCAGTTAAGAGTGTAAAACTGAACATAGGCTAACACTTCTTGCTAGGTTAAAGTCAGAATGCCACACTTGCAACACTCAGCTCTTAGCCATACACTGACTAATATCATGCCTGTTTCTGGTTTGATCTGCCATTTTCTTTTATATTGCCTTTAAGAAAAAGAGAGGGTCACTGAAACAAGGTTTTTCCTGCTAAAGTGGTGAGTACTGGCACATATACAGACATTTCCCATCCTCAGTACAACAAAAAACAGAGAATGAATTTAAGCTACATGTAGATCCATATGTGAAAAAATGCACTGTCAGTATTCTTTATCACTTTAAAGTTGTCATCTGTTTTTCAAGATTTAATTTTTCAGATGATCACAGATTTAAAAAAAAACACCACACATTGATTCCTTAATAAATATGAATTTGAGGCAAGAATCTAAGTATCCCTGGTGCAGCATAGTTCCTACTGATATCAGCTTAAGATCTGACTGTATATTGAAATCTTGTGTCCCTCTTAAAAATTCTGAACTCCCAAAGTGAGCACAGAGACTATCCAAGAGGCTTCATTCAATCTGGTATGAATGAAAATGACTCTCCTCAGTCCATCACCACAAAACAAGAGAATCTGAAAGAGGAATAAAAGGAGAGCTTATTTGAGAAGCTACTGATTAACAGTACAGAAGTATCTGAGCAAAAAAGTGCCTAATCATTTGGTATACCACCTCTCCAACAAAAGAAGATTAAAAAAAAAACCAAAGGTTGTTTACTGTTATCTCTGGCAGAGAAGCAGATACTTTTGCCTTGATGGGTCTGCATTCACTTGTAGACCTAAGCTGCTTTAAAAACATCTTTTTCCTTTCTTCCCACATTCCACTTTAGTAGGAGAATGTTGCTTCATATCACTTGAAGTGGATACGTAGAGGGACAACCATCAAAAATCAGGCCACCTTGTTTTGATCTACTTAAAAGTATTGACTTCAGAATAGGCAAGAGCATGCTCTGAATCATGTTTCCTTTAGTAATTAGGGTTGATAACATTTTTAGTAAAGGTGAGATCATCCAGATAAACTAATGCAAAGGTAAGATCTTTTTGTTTGGTTAGAATGATAGAGTGTCTCAAGACAGAAGACGGGAGATGTCTGCTACCAGTTAAATTATAGTTCTATCAGATTTTTGATTTTTTCACTTTAGCTAGTGCACAAGTAGCCTCGCCTTTTTTAATAGTACAAGGAGGAGTACAGATCAAAGCCTTAGACAGATGTCATCTCATGCTGGTAGTTTTCCTCTGTATTTTGCAGTTGACCTGAGTAAGAGTTACTTTGAAGATCCACAAAAGGGCATGGAATATCATGAACAGAATCACAAAATGTTTCACACACATAAAATGAAAATGTTTTAAGTGTAATCTTGTTCTGTAATCAGTTGTAATCACTGAATATGAATGAAAATTAGAGAAGGGAGAGCAGAAATGGGCTTGGAAAGAACAGTATCATTTTGATTGTGATGTTCCATGAGAAAATTCCACCACACATATACCTTCTGTCATTAGGTGTTTCCATAATTCCATCCATAGTGCTGTTTCCCCAACTCTCCAACCACAAAGCCATCTTACCCAGGAATATGACAACCTCCCTCCAAATATAGTAAAGTGGGAGTTTCTCCTCTTTTCTTACTACATGTAAATGCTCTTGAAGAACTCTCACCTATTTCCCTGTTTTCATTTTGCCCCACCAACTATTACCAGCCTCAATCAAGGCAGATTTCTTCACTTCCTACCTACTGATATTTTTCACCTGCTTGAAGAAAGCCCTACTCCTATTTATCAATCTGTGTTCTTTCATCTTCCACACTAGCAGGCACCAGTGGTTCTCCTTGCTTGCTCTAAATCTCCCAGGCTCATTAGTCCTCTTCTCCGCCCTTGATCTTCATCTCCTTCACCTTTGTGATTGTCTTCCATGTGCTTTCTGATATCTGTGACTTTCTGAAAACCTTTTCCCTTAGCTCTGCAGTACTTCTGCTTTCTTCTGTGACCATCTCCACATGATCCTCTAACCCTGCAGTATTTCCTGTTATTGCTGTAAACTGCTCACCTTGTACTTTGCTTGCAGGTCTGCCTCCGTTGGCTTCTGAGGAATCAGGTTATTTCTTTTGTCCTTTCCTGATCAAGATGCTCTATCTTTCTGCCTTCCGCTCCATGAGTCATCCTCCTTTGTTTGTTCTTGTACACCTCTCTGACACATTGATCCCAGAGCTTTACTAGGAGATAATTGATTATATCTCCTTCTTCCCATTTGGTGAAATCTAAGTGACCAAACTTCCGTCTCTTTTCTCATTAACTGTTTTTATCATGTGCAAGGAGGTTATTGTTCTTATAACTATTTCTAAAGTTATGAAATTATATTTGGAGAGTGATAGCATTGCATTAAGCTGCCCCCTCTATTAAGTAAGAGGACTAGCATTTTTTAAAAATTACCCACCAGTTTCCTGTTCAAGCTCGCCAGAAACGTTCTATAGATAATGAAGAGAGAAACGTGTTTTACAATTGTACTTCTAATTTCATGTTATATTTATTCATGCTTTTAGGGTTGTAGCTATTTGGAAAGTACTGCAGAATATGATTTCATTAGGTCATTTCTACTGCCATGGAGAACAAACCTTGCCATAAGCTTTGGAGACAGGTATTTTTGCTATACACACAGTAGCGGTGCAACATAAGCGCTATCAATGCAACATTGCCCACTCTGTATTTCAGGTAGCTTCAACTCTTAACTTAGGGCTGAAGTGATGAATCAATCTCCATGTCTGCTCAATACCTTGACCTCTTTCTTTAGACAAAAAAGGCTAGCAATAGGGCTTCCCAAAACACAGACAGCTACGCACAACCACCTGAGTGTGTCCCCACTTAATTTTTTTTTTATTTTTTTCACACTCTGCAACAAGGCCATGATAGTTTACAGAACATAAACTCTTTAAGCTGATATTAACATGATAGGAACACTGACAAGATACAGTGATTCCATGTTTCTGGCTAAAATATTTTTAGCTGAGCTATGTGAAGACACAGACAATAACAAGGACACCCACTCTCAGCCAACCTCTTCTACCAACTATGGATGTCAACAAGAGACTTTTCATTGACTTGGAGGAGGTCCTAATTAGTTGGGAACAGCATGTGCATGCTCCAGCACTCAGGGGATGAAATGGTTTGTTAGAAGAGCACATGGTTTTGATTAGTGGTCTAATGAACTAATGCCTTAAATCAACAGGAAATGCAGCATCTGGTCAATGTTTCATGACTTCCTTAAGCCCCAGCCACACCTTACTACACCCTCCAGCTCTCTTATGCTATATCCCACTACGCAAGAATGTTAAGGAAGCAGTTATTTAGAAGAAAAAAGTAGATATTAATATATTAATTACTACAAGTGAGACACGGGGAAAGAATTGTTGCTGTTTCTCATATTCTGTGAAACAAGCTTCTGCCAGCTGAGGCAAAAATCTGAGGTCTTCTCTAGTTTTAACTGTCCAATATTTTCTTCGCATGTTCTTTAAATAACTTGCCAGAGTTATTGTTGTAAAACACATTTATTCATTCATAAACCTATTTGTATCTAGTAGTTGTTGAAATACTCTTTACTGACATTTACATGCTATAACATATTGAGATGGTTGTATCTGTGGCAAATAATTTTACTTGGTTTTTACGGATTCCCTCTCAATCCCTACCCAAAATTCTAATTAATAGGGATTCCATATTTCCACACAGCTTGTCAGTTTGATTATTTAAGTACTTATTCAGTGTACTAAAGACCCTAATCACCCCTTCAAAGCATGCAGCTCTATATAAGGCCTGTCTGAAATACATAAGGATCATCACCATCATAATAGCATGGCAGCTGTGCTTCCTATAAGCCAGAAAAGTTGGTCCTGTATACAACAGACACACCTCAGCTACTGTGTGCCATCTGCCTAGTTAGCAGTTAGACAGCCACAGCAGATAGAAACAGCTGCTCCTGACAATATGAAAAACATCAGTACTTCCTTAAAGGCTTTGGCAATGTGGATAAACAATTTCAGTGAAAAGAATATTTTAAATTGCTGCAAATTTTCGATGCAACTGCTATTATGCATCACACCACAACAAAGTGATTATGCTCTGTAGAATGGATTTTGTTCAGCAACTGTAAGAGTGTTGAGGGTTTTTTTTGTTGGTTTTCTGGTTTTGTTTTTTCACAGTTTTACAGAATACCAGTTAACAAGGCTAAGAGACCATTGTCCTGGACAAGTAGGTTTCATGGCACACTACGATAATTTACAGTGCCTTTTTTTTTTTCCTGTTTTATTCTTTTAAGTAAAACAATTTTTTTACTTTCATGAGTTTATTGTGGATTATACCTTGTGCTATTTATTTAGGTCATTTATGTAAAGACTGGATTTCTGAGAAACCTCACTACTGTGTGTCTGGCCTAGAGCAAAATTATTATTTACAATAAAGCAAAGCATTATTATACTGAACTCCTTACATCATACAGGTGGGAGATGTTTGGAAATGGGGGGAGGCAGGGCAATCCTTGCTCTTGGCAGCCAGGTGTTGCCAAAAGGTGACTTCTACTATGAGTAAATATGTTAAAGTCCAACATATTAAAAGGATGACAGGCTATAGAGGATGGATGAATAGATAGATATACACTACACACAAAATTCATACCTACACATTTTTTTCTCTTCTCCCATGTTATTCCTCATGAATAAACAAAAAAGCTCTACGTGTCTGACTGGAATGAAGCTGCCGATTCAAACTGGGGGCTTTGTGCCCACTTTGGAGGTCAGAACCATCCCTTGCCTGCAGCTAGCTGCAGACAGGAATAGTGGAAGGTACAACAGCTACCTCTCACCTGCCTAACCATGCATAAGGGAGCAGACATTGCATGGTGTCCCTCACCACCTCCTTCCCGTCTAAGTGGTCATGGTCTGAAGATGGAGTAGCAAATATTACTATAAATAGGCCCCAGCAGTACTGAAGTCAGGCATGGAAAGAGTTAGAAGTACAGGCTCCACCTCAGAAACTGATAAGGAAATGAAACATATTTAGTTTAAAAAAACAGAATGCTGTCTGGAAACAGAACACAATTGCTGTTTTATATTTCGTATGTATTAAACTTTCAAGCTATCTGCAATAAATGTGAGGTTTTATATTAATTGTGAACAGATCAGTAATTGGAGGCAAATTAATGAGAAACCTGCTGTCACATTACAGCATGTTTTAAATGGATGTCTTTAAACATTTGGACAAAATATCTATATATTTTTAAATGGTAATTCTTTAACTGGTAAATGTAATTATCTAACTCTAAAGCAAAAAATATAAAAGGACAAAAATGGATTGAATCAAAATATTCTGTCATTGCCATACATAAGCCACCAGAATATCTTTTCAACAAATGAAATTATTCTTTATTTTATGCTTTTAAAAATGCATTAGTGTAATTGCTCTGCAACAAATTACCTTCTGTGCTATAAGCGTGGCTACAACATCCCTTGCATGTACATCAATTGTGCATATTGTCATGATGTTCTGATGATCACCAGGGGTGAGTTCCCCTAACAGCATGTTTATAAGGGCATTCAGTTGAGCAATCTGCAAAATAATTATATTTCAATGGAGATATTACACTGTGGGGAAAAAAAAAACACTATTATATGTCAAGTGCTAAATGGAGCATTTATAGAACCAAGACACATTTATTGGTGCTTTTAATCAAAGCAAATAACTTTTGCAAACTAATAATGGTGTTGTTTTCTTACAATTTTAATTTGATTCTTTAATAACAAAAGTACACTTTTCAGCTGGTGCCCAGAACTTAATTTCAGAACAGATAAATACTAGTGTGATAGTGCACTTGGAATGCTAGTCTGAGGCTGCACATGTGATAAAGCTACTAGATGTTTAAAGTATCACATGTATACTTTTAAACACCACTTCCAAAATAGTCACAATACATGTCATGTTTACTACAGGAAATGCAGGGGGAAAGAAAAAAAATAATTATTTGGGACCTGATTGCCTTGGACATGATGTCTCCTTTGTGATAGGAACACTAAAAGCAGGATGCCTGAATAGCCACCTTCATCAGACTGCTACGTAATTCCCTATCTTGATGGGAAAGGTAACACTGAAAAGGCATCCCAGAGTGCCTGGTTTCATGGCCCTGGCAGCCACTGGCAGTCACTATGAATTAGATCTATTCCAAGGCACCCAGACATCTTATTAAAAAAAAGTGATGCTTCTAAACAAAACCAAAGTATTTGTTGGGGGTTTTGTGAGAGTGAGGGAGAGGGAGGGGGATGGGGATACTGGAACAGTCCTTCTAAAGTCCACTTGCTACTAAAATAACAATAAGCACAGATCTGCTTATTAAATGGTTGCAAGACAAATCTTTCTGACAGAACCTGCCAAATATATCAGCTGCAAAGCTGATTCATGCAGAATCCCACCTTTGCCAACAAAGGAGAATTTGCACTGATGCAGGAAACAGGATTTTAAACACACACATCCTTACTGGATTAATACAGTGGCAAGTAGTGTAATGTCTTCTAGACATCACTAGACTTTGCATTTAAATTTTGTAAACCACTAAGGTGTCGCAGTTTTGATTTACACCGTTAAGACTTATGTCTTCTCTTAAAATTACCATTTTTATACATTTTGTGTATAACGGGTTCACATATTTACTTGTGGTTACAGTCTTTCAGATGATTTCCAACCATTCTTCCAGATAAGGAAATTGCAACATCCTCAGCTCACCAAGTCTCAATATCCATCAAAGCATCTGTGTTGAATGGTTAAATAACCAATGATTTTGTAGTTTATCCTCACATGTTGCTGCAACTTCCATGATTTTTTTGCTGGAAAGTGGCAGAGAGTTCCTTCTAAATACATTAAGACAACATTCTACCTAATGTAAATACTATTTTCTCTAACATTATATAGAAGCCATTTATATGAAACCATTACAAAATGTTATTAACATCACAGACATTGTTGCTTTGCTTCTGAAGATCTATCTTGCCAAACCTGCTTCCTGGCAAAATGCAAAACACATAGACCTGAAACATGTGCAGGCCAGATGACTACACTTCAGGACCCTCAAGGACAGATCAACCTCTACCCTACCTCCAGGATCCAAGCTTGAGTTACACTGTGAAAGACCTTCATCTTGTAAAGTACACTGTGATCCGCCTGCTTAGAACACAGGTTCATTATGAATAAAAACCTTGGTGTTCTGCTCTTTTCACCCAGTCTCCTTTGACTAAAAAGTCCTACTTCACACTTTGATCCTGTTATTATTGACCTCAGTACTGGGGAAGATTATAGAACAGTTTGTCTTGAGTGCACTCACATGGCATGTGCAGAAGAAACAGGGGATGAGGCCCAGTCAGCATGGGTTCATGAAAGGCAGGTCCTGCTTGACCAACCTGATCTCCTTCTGTGACCAGGTGACCTGCCTAGTGGATGAGGGAAGGGCTGTGGCTGTTGTCTACCTGGACTTCAGCAAGGCCTTTGACACCATCTCTCATGGCATACTCCTTGAGAAGCTGGCATCCTATGGCTTAGACAAGTGTACTCTTCACTGGCTGAAAAACTAGCTGGATGGACAAGCCCAGAGGGTTGTGGTGAACAGAGTTAAATCCAGTTGGCGGCAGGTCACAAGTGGTGCTCTTCAGGGCTCAGTATTGGGGCCAGTTCTGTTTAATATCTTTATCAATGATCTGGATGAGGGGATCGAGTGCAACCTCAGCAAGTTTGCAGATGACACCAAGTTGGGAGGCAGGGTTGATCTGCTTGAGGGTAGGAAGGCACTACAGAAGGATCTGGACAGGCTGGATTAATGGGCCAAGGCCAATTGGATGAGGTTCAACAAGGCCAAGGGCCAGGTCCCACGCTTGGATCACAACAACCCCATGCAGCACTACAGGCTTGAGGAAGAGTGGCTGGAAAACTGCCTGGTAGAAAAAGACCTGAGAGTGCTGGTTGACAGCCAACTGAATATGAGCCAGCATTGTGTCCACGTGGCCAAGAAGGCCAATGGCATCCTGGCCTGTATCAGAAATTCTGTGGCCAGCAGAAGCAGGGAAGCGATTGTTCCCCTGTACTCAGCACTGGTGAGGCTGCACCTTGAGTACTGTGTTCAGTTTTGGGCCCCTCACTACAGGAAAGACACTGAGTCGCTGGAGTGTGTCCAGAGAAGGGCAACCAAGCTGGTGAGGGGCCTGAAGCACAAGTCTTATGAGGAGTGGCTGAGGGAACTGGGGCTGTTTAGTCTGGAGAAAAGGAGGCTGAGGGGAGACCTCACAGCTCTCTACAACTACCCAAAAGGAGGTTGTAGTGAGGTGGGTGCTGGTCTCTTCTGTCTGGTAGCTGGAGGTAAGACGAGAGGAAATGGCCTTAAGTTGTGGCAGAGGAGGTTTAGGTTGGATATTAGGAAAAATATCTTTACTGAGAGGGTTGTCAGACATTGGAATAGGCTGCCCGGGGAAGTGGTCGAGTCATCATTCCTGGAGCTATTCAAAAAGCACATAGACAAGGTACTTTGGGACATGGTTTAGAGGGCATGGTTGATGGTTGGACTCAATGATCTTGAAGGTCTTTTCCAACCTAAACGATTCTATGATTATGACAAGGGATTTCGGGGCTTTTTTAGACCATAAAATTATCTAGAGAGGTGCAGATCTGTGCTCAGCAAGTCAGACTGCTAACAATAGTTTTGCTTTCTTCATTACCCTTGCAGAGTGGCATGTGAACCTCGTATGAATTTGCAGTGCACAGGATGAAAATAACTCATTTTTGGTATGCTTGTCTTGAATCATGCCTCTCTCCCTAAGCTCTAACAATAGACATACAGAAGTTTGAGAACCTGAGATATAGAATTTTATGGAGATTTCTCTTAGATTGGAACTCAAGGAGTTACCTCAAAGGAGAAAACAGCTATAGAACAAAAAAAATGGGGTAAAAATCCCTAAACTTCACTTTCTCTCAGTATACTATTTACAGGGTAACATGGCTTACATACTTTGCAATGTACAGCACTGACTGGATTTATAGCCTGTTTCCTACCAGTATGAGAAGAATTATTTTGGTGGCCTATATCCAAAGACAAAGCAGTGGATCACTGTTCATATTACTCAGTGATTGCATAAAATCACTGAAACAATCACTGCTCTGAAAAGGTTGAGCTCTGGACTATTACGAAGACTAAATTAACTCTCATCACTTGAGTGAATGATCCATTCACACCAAGGTCAAAAATGACTAGCTGAGCAGCATGGGAAAGATGACACTATAGCTGACTGACCTGCGGTTGTGTATGGATAAGTCTTTATATTTATTATTCTCTCAGACAATCTGAATTTTACCAAAAACATTAAATTAGTCATTTACTGTAAAAAAATTAAAATCTCTGTGGAAAAAAGTGAAATCCAACCTATACACCTTCCTCCCTTTCCTACTTGTGTTCAGACAAAAGTACAAGCCCTGTGTGAGGGTGACTGAAGTGGCTGAAGCAGGGATGAAAGTTCAGGAGGAAAATGAAGTGAGATTTTTCTTGGTTTCCTCTTGGAATCTCTTAAACTAGCCTATAGATCAGACACTTGAGTACACTGGCAAGATGGGAGAATAGGGAAGAAAGGAGGTTAGCAGGTGCTTAAGAGAAACAGAGACTAGGGTCTCCCAAAGAATACAAATTTCTTTTTCTGGAGAAAGAAGGGTTTTCTTTTTATTAATTCTTCTTTCCTTTTCTAGCCCCAGTTTGAGTTGATCAAATACGGAATCTCCATGTGGTAGGATAGTCTGATACTGTTTTTTCTGAATGGCAATTAATAGTTAACATAGAAAACTTCTTGCAGAACAAAACTTTTTTTTTTTAAATTGCCACCTGAAAAGGTCAAATCTTTTAACTTCTGAGTCAATATTAGCCTCTGCATCCATCTGCACTGTTCTAAGTTAAGTTCTGATCCTCCATGGCTCATATTCTCTAGGCAGCCCATATTTCAGATGGCACATTGCTGTGTGATTGTGGAGCATCCTGTTATTGGTGACAGTGGCTGAACTACAGGAAGACAGCATGGTATGTCCTGGGATATACAGTCCAGCAGACACACAGGTGCCACTGTGGAGGAGTTGGAAATAAAAATAAATAACTATACTTTCCAGTATAGGCCCAGGGGTACCAGCAGCATGAGCTGCGGAGCTACCTGATCACTGGGACCTCTGCCTCATGCCACTCCATAGTAACGACTCAGTGAAAAGTAGCTGCTATTTTTGATCCAACATTATACAGTTTGATTTACTTTTCCTCACAGGAAGTTTACCTGAAGCATCTTTTTCCCACAGAAAATGTTAATATCTTTTTTTTTTCCCATAAAAAAAAAGGTTTTGACTCATTATTTTTGATTGACCAAAATCTTCCTGCTCCTCTCAGGAGCCTAGGCAGCATGTCAGGCAATTCTGCCTAATCCTCAGTACACACTTGTTCTGGCTCCTAAACCTAGGTGGACTTGGTTATTCTGGCTCCTCAAACTTACCAAGTTATTTAATATCTAGTGTGTGAGGACACTTTCAATTAAAAAAAATGAGTCTTTACATTCTGAGATTACTAAACTAGCTTCAACAAACTATCTTCCCATCACCTTTGTATACATTTGCACTTCAGTGAGCCTCAGTGGGAGAGAGAAAAGAATGCAGGCAAGAACCATGCTTTGTACAACTAGCAAAAAATTCTGGGATAACAGGATGGACAGGAAAGATTCACATTTTCCCTTGAGTTCCCCTCAGTGCCATCTAATTGGCTGTGACCTCAGGATTGATGGAGCTCCTCCTATTAGAAGTAGCGGATAGCATGGTCCAGACAGGGAGTCTAAGGTTTCTAGTATTACTTGCTTCATATCTAATTCAGCAGAGGATTGGGCAGGAAAATACACCACTCAGTAATCTGACCTGTTCTTTGCAAAACACAGGGCTTTGAAAAGTATATGAAACTGCTGTTCATACTGCTAGATTCTTATTCTCATCAAATTTTAGGTAACATTGTCAAATAACTTCAGTACTTTGCAATCTGTTGCTAGACATTGAAGAAAGCTGCAGTTAGAATAATTTTCATTTGGCTAAGCACAGCAATTAAAGAACACAATCATCTAGGATGAAAAGTTTCCCCATTTTGAACCATTTACTGAAAATCATTTCTGAGGGAAAACTACTGCAGAGAGGAAGCGGCATCATGGAGCACTGAGTCCCAGCTTCCACAGGGATTGCAAAGTCCTTCCAAGTAAGGAAAATTAGGATAGCACTTTTTAGAAATATTACAGTTGTAGTGTTAGAAATAGTTAGAAATATTAGTTGTTACTCAAAGGACCAAATCAGCCCTAGCATAATGACAAATGAAACCAAAACCAAACAAAATTAATGGAGCCAAACAGAGACAAGTCATTCTTCCACTTCCTATACTGCAATCTCTCTTATAATCTTACTAAAGAGGTGCTTGAGATCGGAAGATGCTGTAAAATTGACAGTACTTCCATTGTTTTAAGGTCCTCTGTGTTTCCAAAGTGCGCATAAACCTTAAGTACTAATCCACAAAACAGCTCTGGGAACTAGAACAACTCCCGTTTTGCTGAAATACAAGTAAGTTAAACTATTTCAGCACAAAGGCACAGCTGGCCAGTCTTCAAATAAGAAACAGTTGCTTCTGTCTTTCTACTGCGCATCTGAAATGTGTATGTAACAAAATCATTCTGTTGGTAAACAGTTCACCAGTGAGGACCTGTTTTCTCCAGGTGGATTTATATTATTTTAATCACAGTATTTACCAGCTCATTTCTGCAAACTACTATTGGTCTGTCAGTTTCTAAATAAGAAGTTCCTTGAAAATTCCATTGTCTTGATAAGATAATAAGGTTATCTACAGGATCTGAAATTAACTCATTGCACTGGTGACAGCAGACTTGTAATTAGAAATTGAGTGCTTGTTTCCAAGAAAGGCTAGTCCAACATTAAGAGCTCTGGCCCAGGACTTGGGAGATTTGCTCTCTCACAAATGTTCTGCAGGTGACCTTTGATGAATCGGAGAACTTTTTAGTTCTCAGCTGTAAAACAGAGATAATAACACTCTTCTATCCACAGGAGCTCTTATGAGAGTAAGTAAATATATTTCTTATATTTAGGAATATTGGGAGATAGCGAGATACACAGTAGGAAGCTTTTTCCTATGGAAATTAAAACCTATCAGGAGTTTGTGTAAAATTCAATAGTTTCTGTTCAAGCACTTGGGGCTCCAAGAGTTGCATTCAAATAAAATCATATGATAGACTCCCATTCAGTTTTCTCCCCTAAGCAGATCTCAGCATTGTCTCACTAGACTTTGGAAAGCGCCCTGACTACTGAGACATCCTTAAATTCCACTTTACTGTTACCCCACACTGTATAAAATATTGAAATACTCAGTGACATGATCCTTATGCCCTAAATCAAAGTAAAATTTTCATCCAAATATGAAAAACAAAGATTTCCTTTTGGCCCAACCTAAATTGATTTTTTTTATCTATTCACTAAACCTCATATTCATTATTTCTGAGTTTAACTTACTTTTTTGGCAGAGGAACACATGACTTCCTAATATAGATACATAATGACTACTTACAACATTCTAAATATTTGTTTAGCATTCTTTCAGCAAGCATCTTTTTCCAGAAATTAATATAGCTGAATATTTTCAGAGAGTAAACACCAGGGCACTCCAACAGAGGCAAAGCAAATGAAATTAATAAGTGAGCAATTTTTTTTTGCCACATATCCACTGCTGATATTTAGCTTTCACCTCTTACTAAGACTTTTTCTCTATAACCATTTAACAATCAATTAGACTTCTAATCAGAATGGGAATTCTCTGGAACAAGAATCTGATATAGTTAACACATGAAAACCCAACCACTTAGAACTTCTCTTTTTCAAATGGTTCCATACTATTTATTATCTTACTTTTGATCTTGTCTTTACCACTCCAGCCACAGGTTCTTGCTGTGACCAAGCAAGAGAAAGAAGATGAGAGCAACAAAAAGCAATTTTTTAAAAATTTTATTTTTTAATAATAAAATGTAGAATTTGTAGGTAGAAGGACAAGAATTGCCCATGGAACTGGTCTGAGGAGTTCTACACAATAAAAGCCTGTAGACAAGAATCCTGAAGAAACTGCAGGTAACAGCATAAGGAAAAAAATTGGAGTGTTTTCTAGCTGAACCTATGATATTAAAAGTAAATCCAGCAAGCAATTTTAATATTATCCTGTATTTCCTTCAAATGCATTAAATTTTGGATCTACATACATAAATTGAAATGTTTGGTTTAGGCTGGAGGTAGTAGAGCTGAGAAGTATAAACTAGACATGATGATGCCGAGTTTCCAAAACGTAAAGACTAGCTGATGGTGTTATTCTGTAGTTACTTAGAGAAAAGGTGAAGATGTCATATAGACATAATTAATGATACTGAATTTAGAATTTATTTAAAACTGAATAGTTAAATTTGCACAAATATTCATCATGTTTTGAGGCTACTCAAAGAGAATGCAAAACAGATTAACACAAAGCAGATTACTCTTCAAAGTACTCTCCACTGAAGAACAAATATGTAAATACAGATTATACTGCAAGCATTAGTAACAGCCTTAAATTATTTTGATACCTTTTCACATATACAAATAATGACGGATGCTGAAGTTGGACCATATCTTTCATCTACATAGGCTTACTGCTTCTCAATGTTTGGTTAATTGCCAATGGCACCTTTAAGTTAATATAAGTACCCAATCCATGCAGAAATTTTTAAGATAGGAAAGGATGAGGATTACTACCCTCTACACTTGTTTCTTCTATGTTTAGCAGTTCCTTCACTGCCTAATCATTCATATTCCCAAAACACCATGGTTTTTTAGTAGTTCAGTTTTTAAAATAGTGTGAGTAGAGAGGCATCTAGCAGATTCTGAATTACTGACAAGTGTCCAGATCATCTCCCATTCCTATAAGCCATCCTTGGAACTGAACTGGGATCAAAATTAAAGTGAAGACAGTTCAAGTCTTACAAAAGCAATAAACTTTAAGTTTATTACAGACCTGAGCTACAGCCACCTGAAATCAGTGGGAAAGTACTTCTGTTCGTGCACAGAGTATTTAGCATACTTTGCTTAGTAACATTAGGAAGCAGAGGAAGACATTTTACCATTTGACAGTCCCTTTTCCAACAGTATGCATGAAAAAGGAAATACACCTATGTCATGGTTTCAGCCCAGCCGGTAACAAAGGACCACGCAGCCGCCCGCCCATTCCTCCCGCCCCCCTCCGGTGGGATGGGGAGTAGAACCAGAAAGAGAAAATTAAAAAGCAAGACCGGAACCTCGGGGGTTGAGATTAGGACAATTTACTGGGGCAACACAAAAAGAGAAGTTAGAATAGCAATGATACAAATAAAAGGACATACAGAACGAGTGATGCACAGTGCAACTACTCACCACCTGGAACCCGACGCTCCACCACTTCCCCCACCAAAAGCCGAGAGACCCCCCCACCAG
>JANZLQ010000001.1:29522799-29571423 GCA_026212715.1 Elanus axillaris | reverse complement strand
ATGATGGCACATGGTATGGAATAGCTCCTTGGCTAGTTCAGGTCAGCTGTCCCAGCTGTGCCCCCTCCCAGGTTCCTATGGAAATTAACTCTATGCCAGCTGAACCCAGGACAACATATTTTCTTAAAAATTTGGAACAACAAGGAAATAAATCCTTACACATCATCTTCTAGGGTGTCTTGAGAATTTCAGCAGAGGATCCCAATATTGTCCAAGAAAGGCTCGTAACTTTGCAGGTTGGTTTGATCTCCATAGGTTTCTGTGAGATGCCTGAAAGGCTGAAGGAGCCTTTTAAGCCTAGTAAGGAGTTAGTTAGCATTCACCACTGTCTGCATCCACCTTTTCTACTGTCATTTCTCCTACTGCTTTAGCTACACTTTTCTATTTATCTTGCAGCTCCTCTGTGCATTTGAAGAATAAAGAAGTCCTCCAATGTGTTATTCACCATTCCTGACAAACTTTGCCTTAGAAATAAGGCTCAAACAAGTCAGGAATAAAGGTACCCAAAATTCTGCAAAGCCAGAACATAAAGACTATTGTGTTCATAATTGCTGGGTTCTGAATTATAAGAAGGTTTAATTTCTTAAGCTTCAGCTGTTTTCAGATGCTTAACCATTGCTTCAAAAGCAACACGCATCCCAGGTCCATAGTGCTTTGACAGGTCTTAATTTCTTATGCGACAGATAGTTGTGAACAAAAAGACAGAAGCAATGAAGGAGTAAGCAGGCGAGTGAATGCATCTTGGAGTTTGACTTCTGAGTCTCATATGAAAGCCAGCTGGGTAATTTGCTGGTTACCAAAGGAAAAATAAACTCAGAAGAATATTTTCAGAAGTACTTCGAGATTTGGGACTTCAATCCTGTAATACTTGTTTCCCCAATTTTTGAACTCCTTTGAGTTCAAAAACCCTCTAATGAAGGGAATTTAACAAGCTGCAGGCTCCTACATAATGCAGAGTACTCAGAACAGGAGAGATTATTTCAAGTAGCAAAACACCGTTCATTAGCAAAATGATCACATTTGCAAATCTTCTGAACTCCATGTTTTCAACATTTATTTGTTTCCATGGAGTTTTCATCCAATCTTTAATACTTGTCTATAAAATTTAAAAAATAAACAAACAGCTCCTACAACATTCTAAGCAAAGCCTGAGGCAACTGAAAATGGAAGGAAGGTTTCCAATTCATCAGCAAGTGAATATTTATAAATATGTATAGTATACAAGTGCAACAATATCAGTTTCAAAATTTGAAACCTAACGATACTGAAATTTAATCTAAGAGGATTTATATTCTTTGTACTAGAATTCTGTTTGTTATAGGGAAGGAATGCTGCCTACACTTCATGGTTTTGAATTTTTTGTTTGATTTCAAAGTTTAAAACACGTTTCAAAACTATTAAAATTCTGGAACTATGAACCAGTTCACTTCCTATAGAGGATGCCTTTTCAGTAGCATTAATTGACGAGAGGGCTGAAATTAACAAAAAAGAACAAACTAAATTTTAAACCTGAGGTAAGTAGGCATATCCCTCTTACAGCCATAAAATGCATTCCTGCTTTCTCTGGGGATGAATTTGTCTCAGGAACCCCAGAGAAAATTCAATTAGGGTAAATGTTTGATACTTAGGGAAACTGAAAGCAAAATTATACATTACTTCCCTGCTTTAGTATAAGCAACGATTCCAAATAAAACTGCATCTTTTAATGGAATTGCTCAACTGGCAATATTAATGCAAAAAACAAAGGTCTTGCTTAAACATATTTTCTGGAAAAATCACCTGGAATGTGTATTCAGTACACAATGTTGCAGTACTGCTACTTTAAGTAACTTACTGTGTGGGTACTCTGCCCCAATATAAAGTGACTTCATTCCTGAGAAATTACTCCACTATGAAAAGAACTATAGTGGACACCGGAACCAGAAGTATAACTACAATTATAAGTGTCTCCCACATGTAAATCAGTGGATTAGAATGTAAAAGCCCACCTGACATTCAGAAACGTGGTTTTGCTTTGGGGCTAAGGATTCACTGAATTCACAACTTCAAGTAAATCTGAAGTATCCCAAATTCCCATTAAGCAAAAACAATTGGCTGCAATACTCCTGTGTACTGTCACTGCAATTCTGCTGCAATGGCAAAATCATTATGGTACAAAATACTAAAACTATAAGAACATATTTAGAAATAAGCTTTACAAAAGATTTGGGTTCTGTTGATAAAATGAGTTCAAGCTTAGATCAACTTGTATTTAAATAAACTGAACAATGGTTTGTTCATTTAAAAATAAATAAATAAGTAAAAATCAGGAAGATCTCTTGCTTCCTAATCTTGTCAGGAACCCTGTTTCATCAGAGCAGAGGGAGCTTTTCCTATTCTTCCACAACAATACCTTCACCTCTGAGGTAACTGTGCCCTCATGGACATTAAAATAAATTTTGTCCTCTCCTGGAGACTGAATGGCTTGTGTACACAGCTGCAATTACCTCTGAGGAAAAGCTGGTGAAAAGAGAAATCTGTGATGACCATTGAAAGGGACTCCTGTCATTCCAAAGAAATACAAGTAAAGCTGGAAGCCAGATTAGTGACTTAGTCATAAACTATAAGTCAATAGACAGGATTCTGTTATAATCCATCCAAGGCCAGGTTTTCATAGCTCTTATGTTATAAAATAGGACTGCTGCAAAGGTTATTCTTCTAGGGGATTATTAAATGGCCATTTTGAAACCTCCTTTCTTTAGGCTAAGGAAAATAGAGGAAAACAAGAGACAGTTGTATAATTTCCTGAAAGACACTATGAGAAACTTATCCCCACCAGGAACCGTGTTATCCATCTGAATCCATAATAACGTGCATTTAGGTTTGGAACTTTTCCAACTTCAAATTGATTTGCCAAATTTCATTAAAAAAATAGTGAAAAAACCACTTTGTGTCCTCTTTGACAACCTCTGAAACACATTTCAGCCTCGGGCACTTTTTATAGCCATGCATAACAATTCTGAATAGAAAAAATGACAGATCCCATACTCCAGCAGTGCCAGTAAATACCATTGCAATAATGTTATCATTCACTGTCAGATACTGAAAAGGTACAAATTGAGGCAGACAGTATGACACTGTGGGTGCACACGGTACTATGTGAGGCTTTTTCTTCTCACTACTCTTCATTGCTTACTTGTGCAGACACCACTAATGCATTTCCATCCAAAGGAGGGTTATGATAACGAACTACTAGTGCTTATTTTGCAAGGTGAGTTAAACCAAGTCTGAAGTCTAAGCTTGTAAGATTGTATAGTTCACAGACAGAATAATTTCAGATTGTTTCTTAGACTACTTGAAAACAGAGTTCATAAGTTCAGAATACTTGAGCAAAAACCCGAATTGCGTATTTCAGATTTCCTTCCTGAACCATTCACTCTGCATATGTGCTAAGCATGAGGCACACCCAGAGCCTCTTCTGTGTCCAAGCCTGTTCTATTTATGAGACATTCCCATACCTCTGTGGTGTTTCCTGATCCTGTCCATTCAAGAACTGAGCTGCAGGCCTGGGAATGAAGCCAGACACTTTCTTGTGGCAACACATGGTAGTAGCATGCCTGTGAAACTGAATGCTCCCCAGTCACTTAAAGCCTTGTTTACCTACTGCACAATCCTCAGGAAGTCCACTTTGTTCCACACACCCCCCACCCCCCCCCCATCACAGCTTACATCTGTATTACTTTGTTGCTGATAAGCCATGTTTCTGCAGCTTTTGTGCTCTACACACCTAAGAGCTCACCTACAGCTTGCTTAACTAGGTTTGCACTGCCATACAGGCACTGATTGTATTTATTTCTTTGAAAGGTGCTACAAGATTTGCAGATGAAAAGCATAGTCAGAGCATTAACTTGATTTCCTCTGTTTGTCCAATCAAACACAAGATTTTTGCGCTTTAAGTCAGTGCTAGTGTAAACATGCTACAGTTCCAATCATACATTTACAAACTTGTGGGAATCCTTCAACAGTCAGGATATCTTTCCAGGGTCCCACTTCATACCTATGTGCCTCTGGTCAATGCTACTGCCTGCGACTCAGCAGAATTGCTGCCCAGCGCCCACTGTCATAGGAAGCCGAGTTCTACACCTGCTGACCCCCAGTCACTATGAAGTCACCCTTAACATCAGAAAATCATAAAACTTAGAAAGTAATGTGTTTGCAGTTAGAGAAGTAAACAGAAATTTACAAAGATTTGAGATATGTTCCATTTTTTCTATTACCCAGCTAAAAACCTATTACATTTTAGATACTCAAAGAATTTTACACATTCAAACCTTGTGTGGAAGTCTATTCAAACTCAGATGTCCCCCTCGGCTCCAAGGACTTCCTGTGGTTCCTATAGCCTTAATCTGGATGCTGAAGGAAATACTGACTCCCCTCCCCTTACCTCTAGAAGCATTAATGTCCTTTAGATAAGATGAAGCAGAGCCTTTTTTGTATTTAAGAGGTAAACAGAAATGTGTTAACAAGCATCCCAACACTTCACTTAATTATTAATAAATTCTATGCAACACATGAAGTAAACATATTAAATCCAGCTATTGGAAGGAGGCAGGAAGGGATTCAACTCACATTTCATCACCTCTCCAAACCTGGGTTTCATATACAGACAAACCTACTTTGCACGAACTAATGAGCAAGAACAATGCACACAATCGTGTCTTGATCTGGACACAGTGACACCCAGAAAACTTTGACATGATCATAGCTCTGCTTGGGTTTTGAGGTATAGTGTAACACGGACCCAATAGAACTTGACAGCGCTCCTTATCGCTGACCCTTAGATTGAAATAAGAAACAAATTCTTACAGACAGAGAATTTTCCTAGGAAGAATAACCAAGCTTTATATGCAAAAATGGTGTAAGACAACAACTAAACACACATTACTTGTCTGCAAAAGGAGTAACACTTTCTGTACTGACCTTCATCTCTCTTCCTGCTGTGCCTTCCCCTAAAATGCCTGTGGAGGTCAGTAATGCATAAAGCTGATAGGGGATTGTGAATACCAGGTCCATGCAATGTACTGATAATGGATTCTTTCCTGTGCAAATAAACGAAGGTTTGCAGTCAACATTTCACAGGAAACTGCTGGAGTCATCAACCATACTGCTATAAACAAATGTATAAGTATATACATATTTAGATATACACACATACTCTCTTTTTCACACACATACTTTTAAAATCATAAAGCCCGCATATTAATATGAAAGCAAGACAAAGTAGATGATCTCTGACCTGGACAGTTTGCTATGCAGTCTAATAATAGAAGTGGCAGACAAGCAGGAGTATTTCAAATACAGTAATGGATAAGAGAAAGACAGGTTTACAGACTTATGAACATTAAGTGACTTGGTTTAAACAAATCTATGTTTTGGGGTTCCAAGTGTATTTTTTGTTTGTTCATTTAATTAGAGATTAATTGCTGTATATAGCCCTATGGAAATGAATTTTTAGGAGCTACTTGATAGACAAGCTATTTGAGGGAAATTTGAGAAAGTTATTCCTCTTTTGAATAATTTTTTTCTCTCTTCTTATTCATGTAGCCAATCATTATCCTCAGTGTGTCACCCACTTAGGTAAGCAGATTTGTTTCTTTTTATAAATCAGCAGATGTATTCATGTCAGTTAGAATACAGTATTGAAATAGTACTGATTAATAGCCCATCCTGTCTACTAAATACGAAGAAAAGCATTCTGACTTTTATCCACTTTGCTGCTTAACAGTGCAGTGAATGAGACTATTGCTGAGCAAACCAGTCAAACAAGCTTTTCCCAGGTAGATAACACAGAAAACCAATTTATATATTTGGCACTGGAGGACAGATGTAAGGCAGCACCAAAAAATGAGAACTGTAGCCATAGTACAAATGAATATAATTTTATGCTGTTTTATTATAAATGAAATATTAAACACCACCTTTGTCCTCCAGGTGTACATACATAATTTTATTTCCTGGGTCTGGCATACAAAAGCACCCAGATTAGGCTGTAAAAGTTATCTATGCGCAACCTTGAATAAGTAAATCTTGTTCTCAGTTATTTTTGGTCATGATTGGCTGCTCATTAGGCACACAAATGCATAAGCTTTTTGCATGTGCAAAGGGATAAAAGTAAGTTTACAGCAGGTAGAGTCTATTACATGAATGTTAATAAATATAGTCAAAATCTGTGCATAGATGTTTAAGCTTATCTTCATCAGGAGAAAATTATGCTGTATTATATCAAGTTAGTTAGCTAAGTTGATGTAAAAATCTCATTAGAAACAATTCATTTTACAGTCAGTGGAGATCTAGTTAAGAGTCAGCAGTGCATAGCATGTAACTTGTCCTGTCCTAAAGGGCATATTTAAATAGGTCAGATGAACTGCACACAGAAAGTTCTCATTTCTCTCCATTGACTGCAAACACAGCCTACAATGACTAGTTCAGGTGTCAATAACTGTCCTGAATTCAACCTGCTAATTTATAGGAAGGCTACAAACTGTCTTGCTACCACTTGATACTTGGATGCTTTTATTTTAACATGAGAAAACATGTTAGTCTCAGAGATACTGAAGACACAGCATCCCTATGTGGGAGAAGAATTCTTGAAGAAGCTTCATGGAGAAGCAGAGATGCCATAAAGTCCATTTTAAGAAAAGAGTGCCAATGCAGATATTTAAGTTTGGATCTGAACCTTCCCATAATTTGGAAATACAAAGTTCCCAGTTCAAACCTTTCTCAATTGTTTTGCTGTTTAGGGTAAGTCAAGGTTCGCTTGGATAAGCATGCAATTATACTGTTCCGGAATGAGTTCACGGAAGATGACAGCTCAGGTCAATTCAGCACCAGGCTTCCTGCTGCCCAGAGGACTAGCCCAAATCACACTTCAGCTGATAGAGCCTGTTCCATCAACTCCCTCTGCTAGTGTGTTCAAAAGAACACAGGCTCTCCCACAGAGCAAGAACTAACAAACTCAAGCAGCTATTTGTCCTCTCCAAGAGGCTTTCCTGGCTCTTGTACCAGGCAATATGTTAAAACAGCAGCTCTGCTCTAGTCAAAGTTAATAATAGAATCCCTGAGTTTTCTCTGAAAACAATTTGAAGCCTAACAGCTACGCAGGGCTTGACATACCCCAGCTCTTGGGAACTCTGGACAAGATCCAGCTTGTTACAGTTCTTTTCTGTCTGGACCCATCATGATATAACATGGTGATCTGGGTTGCATTCTGTAGTGACAGGCTATGACCAACTCCCTCTGAATTCAGAGGAAACTAGTTGCACACATGTGACAGCTGAAGAGTCAGGCTCCTGGATTACCAGCTACTTGTACCTTTAAGGCATTTATTTTTCTTGTTCAGCATTTCCGCTTTCCATATGAAAGTGTGAAGACATTCAGGATAATCTGACACTCTCATAGCACTGCTCTTCAAGGCCAAGTGTTAGTAAATTTTTTTTCCGCTAAGTAGGACTTGGGATTATTTTTTGGAAATCATGAGAGTGATGCCACAAACAGATTCTTTTTATAAAGAGTTTCCTTCCATATATGTTTCCATTATAGCTCTTGCAAGCCTAAGCAAGGTGAAAATTACCGTAAAAACTTAAGGGCTTCGTTTCAAAAGGAGATACCTTTACTAAATTCTACATTCTTTCAGTTAACTATTAGAAGCATACATATTTATGCGATAACACACACATATGCAAGGCAAGAATAGAAGTAAAGCAAAGTTTCTCTTCCAGTTTCTTTGTGGAATGTTTACCATTGTGGTTCAGAACTCTAGTTTTTCAAAAGGTCAAGAGGAGGGAAAAAAAAAAAAAAAGACTACTTGAAAATGATAGCATCTGGAGAAAGATCATTACCAAACAGCATATTGATATGTTTGCCCAGTATCTCTTTTTAATTATTTTGCCTGCTTTGCAATAATTTTTGCTTACATGTTCATAAAAAAATTAGAGTTGTGCTTTAAAATACACTATTATTCAAATGAGAAAATGGGGTGCTTATTTTAAAGCAAGCAGTAACTACAAGAAAGTAAAAATTAAATTAAATGGAATAAGTTTCCAGGGATATTTTGCCCTCTTCTCCTCTTATACCAACTATCTAAGGGGTCCCTGAATTTGGCAAAACTGAAGAGGAACACCTGAAATTCTCCATCTTTGGTGATATTCTCTCTTTTCTTTCCTTTAGCGAAGTGAACGAACACCTCTTTTTCCTGTTACAGGAGACACCTTACTCTTGAAAGGCCACTATATATGACTATATATGACCTTTCGCAAAATGGCATCAGCAAAGAACTGTTTTGGACACCTCTAATCTGGTACACACACTTTGGAAAGATGTAGCTGGAAGCACTTTCAGATCAACCTGCCACTTTGCAGTATCTTTATGAGTTCACACAGAGAGAAGGCTTTGTCTTCCAGTACCTTGATAGACACATTAAGAACGTTTTATGCTTTGTCCAGAAATTTCTCTTCTTCACTTTTTCCATGCTTTTTTGTCCTGGTGGGAGAACTAGTAGGGGAGGGAGATTATTGTGTTTAAATAAGCAGCACTGTATAGTCCTAGAACAAAAGAAAGGAAAGATGAGCCATACTGAAGTGTTTGGTCAGAGGAGTTAGCTGTTCTTCCTTCTAGCAGACACACAATGTTTCTACCATCAAAAGTAGTATGACTTCTGTTGGAGACTCTTGCCAGTGCCTTTATCACAGCTACTTCCCTGCACAGGAAACAAAGCTGTCCTGCACATATGAAAGGTTTATACTCTACAAAAGTATTACTTACTGTGCTTATCTGACACAGACGTGGCATGTCAGGCAAATCCTGCCAATTCCATTCTGTTTAAGGGAATCCAAGAAAGAAAGAGGCTAAGACATGGCTGCAGGCTTGATGAATTGCTCCTGCCAGGCATATCCAGCTTTCAGGCTTACTGGCTGAACACCTGTACAAAAGAAAAGCATAGCCAGCTCTCCCACTGAAGACGTATGTGAAAGAGTTAGGACACAGAGACTCCTCACCACCCTTGGTCTGGTGGATATTCTTCGTATTTACGTAAGTTCTCAAAGGTAGCACCAAAGAGGAACAATGAGAGGGCAGCATCCATAGCCTGATAGTCACCTGCTTGGGTTGCCTTACATTCCTGTCAGACTGGAGTGAGTCAGCATTAGTCAACTCCAGAGGAAACATTTATGGAGGAAGGTTTTTCCTTTAAATGCAGAAACAGTGCCTGTGAATGATATTTCTGCTGAGTGCACCCGAGGTAGATTCCTTCCACATTCCAAATTCACCAGCTGATCTACTACAATTAGCACCTGTATGTGTGTATAACACAGAAGGTAGCTACAGGTCCCCAGCAGTGTAAATCAAGATCTGAGACATAGCAAAAAAAAAAAAATAAATCCAAAAGCCAACCCCAACCCCCCTGAAAACCCAAAATAAGCAAACAAAAAAAACTCCATCACACCACACACTTGCATCACCCCTCTCCCCTTATTTTGATCTATTCAGCAGTCACTGAGTACCATATGCCCAAACAACACTCCAGTGACAAATCAAAGGACATGGAGAAAACGCTGATTAAAAAAACCAGACTTTAACTTTGGTCTCAAGTTCATAATCAGCCTGCAATTAGAATACACTTTACAATAATTTCAGTATTTCATCAACAGAATTTTGAGAGAACACAGATGGATTCTTCATTTAGTTCTCAATCATAGCAGAGAAACAAATCCATTTTTCAATAATTTGTCAGTTACTGACTTTAAGATGAGACTTGTGAATCTTTCTCAAGGCAGAGGTCATAAGAATGGACATTCAAAATGCAGTGTACTCAGGTGAGCTACTCTTTCTCTAAAATTTATTTCTAGTTGGGAAAGCTCTTTTTGTTACATTTTTCATTCTCATGTTTGGAATACTTGGGAATATACCTTGATAAATAATGTTGATGCAGTCTTCATTTTGCCTATAAACTGTGATTAGTACTCCAAGCTATTCACAGTGACAGATACATCATAACAGTTCATAAAATAATGGTTATTCTTAATTTATCCATATCCTGGAAAGGAACCTGAGCATCAAACCTAAAGATTACTTTTTTTTTTTTAAATCTGTTTCTAACCCCATGCTGTTTAACCTCAAAGATACAACTTATTTATTGACTTAGGGTTCCTTAGAGGTTAAGCAGGTAATTCTGGAGACTGTTTCATAACTTTTCCTTAGCTGCCATTTATTAAATATGTTCCATGTCATGAACTATGAATAATTTCATTTTTAAGCACTCTTTTATTTCCTTTAAATTTACCTAAAACTTTATTAGATTCAGTCAGTACAGTCCTGACAGACAGCCCACGTACATTTAAAAAAATTCCCAGTGGAGAAGCATAAAACATTTAAAATCTATATTTGATCTGACAACAGCAGCCCCATGTTTGAATTAGAAACAGATTAGACATAATTGAAGATAAAGAGGACACAAGCATCACTCCCATTTTGGTGGAGTGGGCTTTAAATTATCAGATTCATCCAGAATACATTACTGAGAAACATTGAATTGTTATCTTTAGACAGCCTTTTCTAAGAGTTTACAATTTCTCAGTTCAGTGAAGCTTGCCACCAGCTTGTTATCAGAACAAAAAACGAAAAATCATTCAGTTCAGAGCACAGAACTGATCTCACCTCCAAAAATACACATTTTCTTCTGATAACAGACACTCCTTTGGACTGCAGAGGTACCACTTCATGCTTTACAGTGAAGACAATCTTTTTTAAGATTCTTCCACTTTTCAGGTAATTCCTAACAACTTTACAAGTAGATATTGTTTGTCAGTTTGAGCCAACAACCCTCCTCACAGAGAAACACACGTACACATACATTCATTCTCCTGTCATCACCCTGATTTTTCAAAAACAGGAAAAAAGATTAGTTGAGTTTGTGCCATTCCTTCCCTACGTCCTTATGTAGTAACAAATACGGACTCATTACTTAGGGTAATTTGCAAAATGTAATTTACACAAGAGATTAAAGTTTGTTTACAATATCCTACATTTTCTAGTTAGAATATGTTTATGTATATTAAATATGGAAATAAACCTCAGCAATATAAAAAACCACCCCAGTGATGCAACTCACTATAAAACAGTTTGATAAATGCATTATTATTTTGACCCACCTGTAAGAAGAGTGCAAAAATGCACACAATGACAACTGAATGTATTAGTAAGTCACAAACTCAGTGTTGTGCTTTCACTTAACCTGCCTAGCTCTCAGCAAGGGTGTGCTTGACCCCAGTCTGGTCACAAAAGAGTCATATTCTTTACATTGCTTTTAGACATCCCAAAGGCTCGTCTACTCTACAAGATATACCTGTAGCTGACAAAAAGGTCAGCCACAAGTGGCATTGAATATGAACAAGGACTTGCTCACAACATGCATAATTAAACACTGTAGTTTAAAGGCAACTACACAAAGATAAATAGCGACTTTGTTGTTGTTTTGGAAAACTTACATAGGGCTTGTGCAAACATTTGTGTTTACTTTGAATCTCATTCTACATAATTCCACAATTCTGTGACACAGTTGAACCTCACTGCCTCCTTGCAAGTCATATTGCTGAAAAAGGTTTCCAATCACTATTTGAAGCAAGTTGGCTAGAAGTTTAATAAACACTTGCAATCCTCTGACAATGCATTCATAAAAAAGAACACAATGAAATATCGGTCTATAAACTGTACTTTAAAAAAGATTTTTCCTTGGTGAACTTGATTTTTCAGCTGTATTAAAAGGCATGAAAGATCAGAATTGAAAAGCAAAGAAATTATTTGGAAAGATTCTCCATTTTCATATGCAGTGTAAGTTTTTGCACTTCCTGCAAATCATGCTAGGGAAAAAAATAACTACAGAAACACCTTTAGTCATTTGGAAAAATCAGGTTGAAAGCAAAGCTCCGACTCACAAAGAACTAGTGTTTCACATACTAAAACAGTCAAATATTATATTGGTGTTATTCTTATTGCTTCAACTTTTGGTCTGTCAGCACTTCCCTAGTTAAAGTTATATTACAAAGCATGGCTCAAATTTTCAAGATTATCTTCAATTTGCGTGTACCATCCGAGACCATTTCTGCACCTGTACGCAAACAGGCACCTACTCATCAGGGAGCAGCAAGGGCCGCCTGCTTCCCAAAGGAAGGTGAGCTAGGAGCAGGTCACCCAGCACGGACAACACCTTCACCAACCAAGGACACAGTCCAACGGGGCCTTAAGCATAGCAGCAGAGTCAGTCCTTGTAACTGGGTGCATCAACAGCCCTAGACACAGCCACCAGTGAACCAGGTCCTGAGTCCCTCCAGGAGGTACAGCCAGGAGGGATAACAGGGACAGAGACAGGGACAAGCTGCACTGTACAGCCATGGGGGTCTACCCAGGAAAGCATATCTACCTAGAGCATAGGTCCAGGTCCACCCAGGAAGCAGGGCCAGAGGCAGACTTGGAAACAAGCATACCTGCCAGGTAGCTGAGTGAGTCTGAAGACCCAGGGTGTAAGTGGGCTCCCCTGGGTGTGGGGTGGAGCCCCCAGGTGAGGCTGGGCAGGACCATTAAAGGCCTATTAGTGCACTCAGGACCCTGACAGTTTGCACACAAGCAAAGTAATTAAACTGCTAATTACCTGACCTACCTGCACAAACAAGGAATGCCTTGATCTGGCAAGATTAAGACTACTCAACAGATTTTTACAGGATCAGGATTTAACCTGCCTTAGGTTATGCACAGAAAAAACTTTTAATTTCAGGGATGGAGGCAGAACGGAGACATTTTCAGTAGCTGTTTGCCAGGTCTTATTTATGAAAACTAAAATCAAGTGTACCCTGGGAGTTTCTTAGCTAAAATCAGTTGGAAGAGAAATTTTCATTTAACCAGAAATGTTCATGTTTCAAAAGTTACTTTTGTCCCAGCGAGGAAGTAGACAGAATCAACCTTTCAACAGTCTTTATTCAAAAATACGTATATATCACAATGCAGCAGTGGATTACCCCATGTTTCATGCATTCATCTGGAACGTGAGAGAGCACCAACCAATATTCTGCTGTAAATCAGACACTGGATTAAGTCCACCATATCTCACAGCCCACTCTGAATCCCCGTGACCAAAAATCTTTGGATATATGAGCCATGTGGTCCCTCTGTATCTCCCAAGGATTGGAGAAGAGTGTGTGTTATGTTTGTGCCTCTGCATTTCAGGTTTAAGTGAAATAAAAGCACAAACACATAAATAAAAGTAAAAATTTCCAGGTATGCTTTCTAGGGCATGTTTGTGCAACCTTGAAATCCTATTCTGTGGAAGGCAGACCACATAACCTAATGGTCCTCTCTGGCCTTAAAATCTATGCTTCATTAATAAAGGAAATCCATAGTTTAAAATTGCATTAAAAACTGCTTTTAGCTTATGACTACTTGGGTGAAAACACTACCTCCCACTGACAAATAAGTATGTCTCCTAAACATTTTAATTGATTCCTGTGAGGACAATGCTGGTACAGCATTGATAAACACTTCTCACTAAGTCTCTTGAATTAAACTTGAGAACACTAAGAAAAACCCACAGTGTCCTTATTCTAGACCCAATTAAGTCAACAGAGTATTTACCTTAGAATTGGGAACAGATGGCAGATATCATACTATATTTAAAAACATATCCAGAAAAACATGTGCAAGGCAAACAGCTCTACAAAAAAATAAAAATCACGTAAGCTCATTTGGGGTTATTTTTATTCTTGCTCCTATTTAAGGATGTGCCAAAGTTTTATAGATGTTATGTTGAATCCTTATCTCCAGTTCTGCATAGGATCCTCACCCCCAGTTCTGGCAGCTTCTATCCACAAATTCTCAAGAGGTCAGGTTAAGACTTTGAAAAGATCATCTACAGATTTCTGGTCCTGTATAGCCATTAGATGTCCTACTATTTCACCCAGAGCTGTGCACTCTCCTCCTCACACTTTCTTAGTCAGACCTACCTCTGGTTTCATGAATGAGTCTCTCCATTCAGCTAATAATATGCAATGAAGAAAACATTGAGTTAATTAACACAGAGCACCTGAAAACTTAAGGCAAACCATACACATCATTTGTATTAATGAATGACTAAATGCAATCAAATCAAATACAGAAGCATTGTGTCAAGGCCTGGTTGGTGGGCTCTTTTTCTCATTCTAAACAAGAGAGAATTGCATTTCACACCAATCACAAGATATTCTTGAGAAATATCATGGACTCATTTACACTTGACCATCTCTTCCTTTTCTGCATCTACTGCATGTGGTTCAAGTAAAAACCCTATTTGCGTTCTCAGTGTTGCAGAATCAGGGGCAGGGACATGCTGTCTGACAGCAGGAAATAGTTCAGGTGGGCATCTGAGGGGATGGGTACAGCACTGTGATCCACATCCATCTTTTAGAAGAGTCCAGGATTGCCACTGATTTCAAAGAGCTCTTGTCCCAGAGAACAGATCTTCACAATACCATACACAGCCAATTTACAATCTAGACACCAGCTCTCATGCTCTAAACAGTCTTGCTCTAGTTTTTCAGCATGGTGAGAAGTGCCATTTCAAAGTGCATTTAAAAATAAATTTATACCAAAGATGACACAGAAATGTTAAAAGTCCTTAATATAGTAATGAGTAAAAAATCCAGTCCACACCAACCAAAGAAGAAATAACTTTTTCTATATTTCTATGAATAGAACTATGAACATGTTAAAAACATCCACATTGTTGTGAACTTGATGTTTACCAGAAGAAATCTAAGGCCAAAGAAGTTATGCCTGTTGTCCCAAGGAAACCTCCAAGGCAGCAGGGAGACCAAAGTCTGCAAAAAAATCTCTACTGTCTCGTAGCTAAAAGGGATGGAAGGGATTTAAAGAGGTCCTCCAGTCTTTCATTATAAACTTAAATATAAATATATATACACATATACAGAGGAGGATTACATATATATTTGTGTGTATGTGCGTGTATACATAAAAATATATATGAAACAGAAAACAGAGAAGCTTGCCTAAACCCGAACTGTTTTCCTTAAAAATTCAGGCCCTTTTTTAAACTAAATTCATCAATTATATTTAAAAGGCTTATGGTCAACTTGATTTGAAACACCTATTAAAAATTCTTCTGATTTTAAGATTCACTAACTTCTTTAGAATATTGGCTCTAAAGAAAAAAACTCAAGATGAACACTAGATTTTAAATAAACAAAATAATGTAATTATTTATATTTCCTTAATAGCCACAAGAAAGAAAACTAAAGAAACCTCTGCAAAAATGGAAATGCCTGTTCTTTAGAATGCACTAAGACTCAAGAACATTTGGAAGCACATAATTTTCATAGAATTACAGCTCCCCTTTACTAAGAATTTGTCCACAGAGCAGAAACTCCTTCACACATCCAATTTCATCATCGATCCATTAAATACCACTATTTGTTAAAGTGTTGCTCCAGAACATAAAAAGTGACCCAGTTCTCCTTCTACATCATAGCTACTTAACTTATCTTTTCCAGGGTATCCATCTGATCTACGTCATGCTAAATAAACACCCAAAAGTGAAAAAGTAGTGGAGGCAAAGATTAAATTTAAGAAAGAAAAAATGTCCTTAAAGCCAAGTCACATGCCAAGACCCAAGATATTATAGTGATGGCAATGACAGTTATAACTTGTCAGTTAGCAGCAAGTTTCTTGTCTCTCCTAGAAACAAGTTAATAGGAAATGACTGCTTGGATACTTATTTCTCAAGTATTGTAATTTCTGTTTCATGCATCACGCTAACATCAAAAATTGAAAGTACCTACTGTCATCAGCCAGACATAAAACATTGCACTTGTTATTACTCACATACTCCAACATGTTGATTTAACTTAAAACACTTGCTAGTGAGATGGGTTGTTTCAGATCCTTATGACCATCAGTTTCACTTTCCAGTGGAGCTCAAAAAATTGGAATCTTCAGTCCAGGCATCGCCACCAAGAGTTTTCTTTAGTCCATGAACAGATTTCTAATCCCATGTAGAGATGATGAATATATCTCAACTGGCTGGACTGTTATGGCTAGTAGAGTGTTCAGTGAGGCTCACAAACCCCACTCTTTCTGACACTGAGGTTGAAGGCATTGTTTTGCTGGTGAAGGTAATGGACTCACTAAAGCCCAGAATCAAAACTAAGGACCTTTTCTGCTTCTAAGGGTACCAGTGAAGTACAGTTTACAAATACAAGCTGTTGCCTGTTGCAAATAACAACAATTTCCACTTCCACAGACTGCATCACCTGGTGGAGAAAGAAGAAAGAGGAAATTCAACATCCACAGAGCACAGATTATGTGAACAAGGTTCTGTGTGTCTGAGAACACAGTTTAGGACCTTTGTTTCCACTGTTTTCTCTTTGGTCCTAGCTTAAAATAAGCCAGCCCAGCAGTGACAGACTCATAACGAACAGGTAAGTTCTCCTGTCCACTCAACAGGCAGGACTGGTAAAGCTTCACTTCCTTGCTGCTGAGTACTGTGGAATCAGTAGCCATGAAGTTTGGAGAAAAGCAAGCTGCAATAAACCAGAATAGCTTCAGCAACAGAGTTTCTGGGCTGACTGACTATTTGGTCCTGTCCTCTTCTGTCTTTTCCTTTGCTCTCTCCTCACCAGCTACTTCCTTTTCCATTCTCCCCTGACCTATAAACATCCCTTCTTTTCTCAACTGCTGTTTTACCCTTCCTTAGTTTACTTTTTGCTCTTATAAAGTGTAACCAATTTACAGTTAATCTATTTTTGCCTGGATAAACTGTGATATTTTTATATATTTATTTATTTGTTGATATTTGCTTCCATCTCATTAAAAAAATTGAAAAGGGAAGAAATTGCATAAAGATTGTCCTGCTGGTCTGGCAAAAATAGTCTTGCAAAAAAACCTTGCATCAACATTAAATCTCTAGAAAAGCGTTTCACTAATTCACAAACCACTTTTGTCTGCTGTCTGTGGACATAACCTCACAGTTTACAAAGAAGGAAAGTGTTGTGGATATATAAGCTCAGTGGTACTTGCAGATCTGGGAGCAGAAAGTGTTGGGTGTCCTGATGAGAAATGAGGCACCAAGAGAGCAAACATTCAACTAATAATCTTAAAGAAACAAACAGTTCTTGAGAAAAACCCAGCCTGGAATACAGCTATAGAAGTCAAATGCTCAGACACCAAATGGTCAGTAATACATGCACTATAAAGCCAAAGACTGCCTGTGCACAATGCACAAGCAAAAGGTAGAAGGTAAATTCATGAACCAGCTTTGCAGACACTCCATCTGGCTGCAGACTTCAGTGCAGCTGAAGAGAAATGCACTCTCATTTGATTAGTTCCTCCATAATATCACAGAAATTGCCATTGACATTAAGTCCAAAGAAGGTTTAAAAGTGATTTCACTGCTATTAAGAGCAAGCTGCACTTCAAATAAAGGAGTGGATTTAAACGTTGTCTCAGTGTTTTCAGTCAGATGCTGAAGAAAACACTTGATAGCTTTGAGCAGCCCATCTACAATCATGTGGTCTATATATTCAGTGTAGAGTTTCTATTCATCAGAAAGAGGATCTGCCTGGAGCAAATACTGATTGTCCTGGAAAGAGTAATTTAGAGAATCAGTAACAGAGGTTTAGAATTGCTCTTCCCGGTGTGGATTTCTTATCCCAGCTAACTGATCAGTCCAGGAATAAAGGAACTCTCACTTTGATGAAGAAAAGCATTCCCACTATTTACAACGTAATTACCTTTTCATTGTAACTTTTACAACTACATCTGGAACTAATTACGGAAAGCTATTTCCCTTTGGAGTTAGATTTGCATCAGCAAGTGCAAATATTTGAAAACAGCTTTAGCTTTTGCTTAATCCTGGTTTTCCTAAGTATTTACACCTGTTTAGTGACAATAGCTACTCCCAGGACAAAATATTTACTGGGCCTACTGTCATGTAGACTATCTGGGGGTTCTTTTCTACTATTTCTTGAATCATACTCTATAGTTTGAAATTCTTTTAAAAATTTTTTTTCCCCTGTCAAAGGCTAGAAGAAAAGAATTCTGCTATTTTTGTTTTGACAAAAAAAAGGGGATTGACTCTACGCAACATCCAATTTCATATTATGCTTGAATATTCAGATTCTCTCATACACATTTTAAACAAGGTCTCCTTGTCTACTCATTACAGTCCCAGAGATATGCACTCTGCCAGGTCAGATCAGTTGTTTGTCAAACCTGTCCAATTCATGTATTCTGCTTCTCTTTACAGCATGGTCTTCTGCAGCCTCTAGCACAGCTTTGTAATTACAGTTAAATTTGCAGTATAAGGAGAGTAAGAAAAAATTCTTACTCTAAGATTATCAGAAATAATTTTTATCAGATTCCTTCCTTTTTTGTTCAGTCTATTTAGTCAAGAATCCTTGATAAATCAATTGTACCAAAACTGAGGTTACCTGTTATGCTGCAGTAAACCATTGATCTTTTCCCTCAGGAAAAAAGAAAAGGATGAAAATCAAATGTACTCAAACGTCTAGTTTTAAAAACATCTAATGCCAGGCTCTCAATGAATTCAACCCTGTTCTTACTAAATCAGCAGAGTCTGCATCCTATTTATACATTAGTGAAGAATCTAGCTTTCCCTGTAAACAAAATGTGCCAGGATAGCCTGTAAAATGAATATTTCTGGCTGTCCATAAGATGAATGAGTGGGCAAAAGCAGGGCAAGTGTCTCTATACTGCAGCTCCTCCTTTGTCTTCCTGCCATAGCTTCTATGTGAAATACCTATATTTTAGTTCACAGACAATACAGCCAAACTGGTAGAATTCTGAATGTGGGAGTTACCCTCTTTCAAAACTGGATTATATCAGCTTGTTCCTGTTACATAACTATCTGTTTAGACCCTAGGAAATTCTATTTTATTGGCTGTCCATATGCAGATAGAGCCATTTTAACTAAAATCAATCCAACATCACAACTTTGATTAAAAAGGTCCATATTAACTTTTACAGAAAAATCCAGCATGTATCTGCACATTTCCTGAGATGCCATTTCCATCAGCAGGTAGAAGTCCCATTAGGTAATTTTTTTCTCTTTCTGCAGGGGAGACTGCAACACTTCCAGTCAGTACTCACTACAGGAATGACAGTAGGTTTGTCAGTACACATCTCTGGGAATTGGACTAAAATTACCAATAGATTTTATTCTAGTCCCTGAAAAGCATTCTGTTCAGCCTACTAAGAGAAGTTTCATCATCTATTACTAGTCTCATAAACTACTTACACTTGATTTCATAAATTTCCTGATGGGAGGAATTAGTTCTGTCCATGCATTTACAAATTAATGCATTACGAGCCACCCTTTTGTATTCAAAGAAAAACATACATACACTCAATAAGACTACAATGTACGATTAACTACAAACTACAGCGTAACAAACATCCAGCAGACAAGATAATTGGAAAAATAGTTGAACACAGTTTGGTTTTGGTTTAGTGTAGTTGAAGATTTGAAGAGATTATTATGGTTATTTCAATTTTCTAGTATGTCTTTATATTCACATACATCTGTCAAAAAGAATCTTATTTACCTTGTGAAGTCTGTGTCTCTTGCAATAAGAGAGCACTGCAACTGCTTGATGTTAGAAGGTTGTAAAATCTCAAGATATTACAGCCCTTGGAGAAAGAGCAGAAAATTACAGAATCACAGAAGAATCTGTTATTCAGAAAAAGGCAATCAGACACTAAGTAAAAAGCTTTCTCAAGCTACCACATCATGACTACAGAATTTACTGAAGCAGAATTTACATGAGCCTCCTGAAAGCAAGAGCTACAAGTCTTTGCCATCTGTATCCTGCAGTTTCAGTCTCTTCATTTAGATCCCATGTACAGTATCCTTTTTTAAAAATGAGATCTAAATAGCATGTCTCATTTAAAACTACTAATGATTCTCTAGGAACATGTATTGTAGCACAAATACATAATCCTGTTACACTTTTTTGTACCCTGAAGAAAAAAATTATGCAATCTGATATATAATTTCTGTTTATCTCTAGAATGAAGGAATTTTTTTACCATAAACCAAGATAATTGCTAACCCAAGATAATTGCTAAAACAATTAAAAGACATCCTTAATGTTATGCAGTGAAATTTACTACTGTGTTACTTTCTGAGTAAAATTACTTCATACGACCCAAATTCCAGAGAATGATTACATTGAGATCTGAGGTACAGAGAAGGTATAGATCCTGTGTCTAGCAGAGGTACCTTTGTTCATTATACCATTCCAATATGCTCACGTTTTTGCAAAAGAGGATTTGTTTCCTCTATCTGCAAAATTCTACAGAGACAAAAGAGATTTCACCTCAATGTCATTTCTAAGTACACAGTGCGGCTATAACTTCAGAAAGTGCCTTAAGTGTTTTAAGCCCCATTGTACAATGTTTTACAGCAATACTTATAGATGATTGATGTGCTTAAAATGTGTTCTGTCCCTGAGAAGCCTCTCGTAACTCCTAAGACCATTTTAAACTGCCTGCAGTCACTGGCATGTTTTTATAAAGCGCATCACATCCATTCCTTAACTTAAACAAACAGAAGCATTTATGGTGATAGACTCCCAGTTTTACCATTGTATAAGCTGCACTTGAAACACCAAATCTGCTCTCAGTGACTAAAGAGGTAGCAGCTTCGGATCCAAAACACTTTGCCTCTGGGCAAAATACCCAAAGGTTCCCTGGGACAAGTCACACTGGGTGACAGAGGAGTTTCAGGGTACTCCACGGAGATGCTTTCATTCCACCCTCTGTGACACTTTCATCAATACAGAAAGAACGAGGCCTCCTGCTGGCCGCAGGCAAGTCCAGTTACTGTTTAGGAATCCCAGTGGCTTTTCTGGCTGGCCACAGAAAGGAAAATGCATTTCCCAAGCCCAGGGAACTGCAGCGTGTTCCTTTGGCAAAACTTCAATAAACGTATGGATGGCACTAAAACAGTGGGCTGCAAACACAGATAAGGACACTGTTGTATAGTCACAAGGCCCATGAAGAAGAGAGATCTGTCAGACCTCAAGCGGCTTGTCACCATGCAGATCTTGACTCTTATTTTAAGAGCATTCTGAAATCTGATTTCTGCTGTAACTGCCAAGATAGCCGATTGCTCTTTCTTTAGATTTTTCTTACAGAGAACAAGTGTCTTCACGTTTTGTGAAGAAATTTCCCTCTCTTCCACATGAACCCTGCAGAAATCAGAGAAATCAGGAAAGAAAAATTTCAATGAGGAAGATACTTACAAGTATGATTCAATGTTCATGGAACAGTTTATAAAAATGAAAAAGCATCCAATGAGAACTTTATGAGCACATGATTCCAGATTTGTCACTCATGTCAAAGTATACCTGTAATTGCATACATAACGATGTGCAGATCTAAGATTTTAGAGACAGGAAATAGATCCAAAATGTCACTGGCAACATCAGCTTTCTTGTATATCTATGCAATCTCTGCGGTAATTATTTTTCCATTGTGATTCTAAAGAACTGGATATGACCTGTCAAATTTTTGTCTAATTCCATTTTATCCTCAAAGTGTTTTGCTTTCACTGAATTTCACCAGAAGGTAATTTGGTTGGCGTTTAACATAATTTGAATTTCCATGAAATAAAATTAGAAAGTGTTCAGATTTCAATTATTTTAAAATTTCTCCTGAACATTTCAACAAATTCCCAAACTTGTGTTTTGGTTCACAAGAGCAGCTGCCTTTTAAAATCTCCCTGTTGCCTGCTACTATTGCTACTCTGTCAAGTTCCTTTTTATATTATCTCCTTTTTCAAATCCTAATGTATGGAGAAGTGATCTTATGTACTCTTAAGTATGGGAGTCTCATTTCCACAGAGGCAATAGGCATCATTGCAAACTTGATCAGTAAAGAGAGCTTTTAAAAATATTTAACTTCCAAAGCCTGCATTTTGGACAGAAGAATTGGCAAAATACTACAAATCCTCCAAATGGTACAGTAAATCTCCTCAGAATGAACTAAATCATGAAATTCCCATGAAATCTGCTTGTAATCAAGCTAGAAATACTATGAAAAACTGCCTGTCTCATAACATTTCAAGAATTCTGATTTTGGTTTTGTTTAGAAGCCAGAAGTTCCAAACCTGGCAATGCGTGAAAATGTGCAATGTTCCAAAAGCCATGGCAACATTTTGAGAAGATCAGCAAAAATCCACCACAGGTTTATTTTGAATTCTGTTCAGCTTTCTCCTAAGTCATTTGGCTAATTTCAGCATGTGTGGAAATATGTTTACTTACTTTCCCATTACTTTAGAAACAGTCATACAAAATTTCATCTCTTATATCTTAGTAATTGCTGGCTTGAAAATTAAGATACTGTTCTAAGCATCTTTATGTTTCTTTCAAGGGGAAAAGATTTCTAAATTCTATCAGCAAAGTGTGAAAATGAACAGAAAAAAAAATTCGCTCCTCTTGTTAGCATATAATAGATACACAACTATCTAGTGTTGCAGAACAGTAATACTACTAAAGACACCGCACAGCAGAAAACAAGAGAAGCCCTTGGAACTAAACTCCTATGAAAATATAGCATGCGTCTAATGGTAAGAGAGAAAACAGGGAAAGAAAATTACTGTGTTCCTGAGACTGCATATCAAACTGTAAAGAACATAAAAATAGAATTGAAAATATCTAGCTAATTACTTAAAACTTATGTCAAACACCAATCCAAATAAAATATGTCTCCCTGGGGAAAAAATATAATTGCTTATATTAATTAATAAGATATATTAGATAAATTTAATTAATCAACAATAAATTTAATTAAGGTAAATAAAACATTAAAATAAAAATAATTAAAATAAAATTAATAAAAGAGGGGAGATTTTCCCCACCTACTGTCTTTGATTCTCAAAGATCTCTTTGTAGCAGGTAATTTGCTCATCAAATATTGACAAAAGAACATCAAAATTGGGATAAAGCTGAAACCAGTGGCAAGCCTTTCCAGTAGCTTACTAAATATCTGCAAATTTGCAGAAAATTCATTAAACAATAAATAAAGAACTGCAATATTATTCTGAAACATCTTACTCTAAACCCTGCATTTTCCCCAGAAGTTATTTTGTTAAATATTTTGTTAAAATAACTTCTAACTTTTTTACTAATTAATTGTTGGGGGAGTAGGATGGGGTTGGGGGTTTATTTTGGCTTGAAAAGTAAACTAGGAATTGCATTAGGAACTGTATGTAGAATCCAATTTTAGTTATATTTATTGCCTCTTCATATGTAAGATTAATGTTTTGCATGAAATGTAATGGCATTGAGGAAGAGATTATTAAGAACTGAATGATGGAAATGAATTTAATAAAGCTATTAGAAATTGAATATAGAAAAAATAATAATAGAAAAATCTATGTATCTTTAGTATGAATGGAAGAAAAATGAACACAAGAAAATATAACTGTTTATATAGAGATAAAAATATATATCAAAATAGATATATTAATTATTTCTATAATTAGATATTAGAATAAACTTTATCTTTGCTCAATTTGTAGGAGTGGTTCTGACAGACAGTTAAGAATGGTGGCTGGAACATCACTGTGAAAGACCCATATCATACCACTGGAAATCAGACTAGACAACATGCCCAAAAAATACGTTTTCAGAAGGCATGAAGTACTTGGGGGAGGATTGAAAAACTCTCTTAATGTGCATTAACCATTGTAGACCCAAAACACAGGACACTGGAACAGTGGTCTGCAAATGTGAGGAAACACTTTGAAGTAGCATTGTGAGATAGTACTGCAGTCTTGCAAGTGTCTTTGGCTGGGAACTGATGGGTTTTTTAGACATTATCTTCAGTAGCTCTTAAATGACAACAATGGATCAAAAAGCCAGTGGCACAAAGCTCCAAGGAAACCATTCTGGCAGAAAACAGCTGTCCTAAAGCACTGGACAACCATCGGTCATAGTTTCTCCACATACCCAAATAATTTCAGAGATCTTGATGGACTGAAATGACAAAAATTTTTTTTCTTCAGTCTGGTGGCACCTTTCAGTTAACATCACTTGGAAAAAATGCCATAGGAGGTAATCCAAGAAACTCTTCACTGTTGTATAACTGCCTTTTGAGGCTGTGACAATCCAGTTTGTTCGTGGAATTACTCACAGTTCAAAATAAGTCTTTTTACTATGTAAATGTAGTTATAATTATTCCCATGATACTGTGGGAAATGGCACTCAAGCTACCACTTCTTCAGATGTCAAGTCTGCAAAAGACAAATTGCAGATGGCTTGTGGACAAATTCATGAAATACAACCAAAAAGTTTATAGTGTGATTTTATATAATTTTCTCCAATATCATGTTTGCTATATTTGAATATGTATTACCAGCAGCAGCCTCAGTTTCTGGCAGTTTGTGGTTAAATATTCCATAGAAGCTAACTCACTTGTTCTATTCTGAACGCACTACATTCATGCTGACAGCCCAAATTACAGTATTTTATTATATTGCATCTTTACTGTGTATTTTATTTATCGCTATTGTACCTTCTAGTTTTTGGCATCTATTCAAAACCTTTACCTGCGTTCTCCTGCTGTTCTGGGAGGTTTTGTCACTTCTTTTGCTTTGCACTCAGAGCAATATCTTTTACTTTCTTATGCTACAAAGTTCATTAATTTAGAGAGTTTACGCAGTCTCTCAATGACACCAAATTGTGTTTTTGAATTGCTACACAGCTGCAAAGATAGCCTCTGTATTAAATTACAAATTTTGACAACCTGTGAAACACTGCTCATGAATATGTTCCTTATGGCATAGTCAGCTTAATTTTTTATTACATTTTTAAGTGAAATGCCATAGTAAATATGTATGTTACCTATAAGCAATTCACAATCCAACTGGTTTGTGCACTGTCCATTTACTGTTTGTTAGAACTTCATGTCTTGGTTCTTTATGTCTTCACAGGTTCCAACAATATACCATCCATAAAAATTGGAACTTTCATGGGGCAACTAAGTTTGCTCCCTGTTGTAACAGCTACATTGACTTCATTGTATCTGAATTTCCTTGAAAGAGGACATTTTTCCTAGATCTGAAAAGCCTTAACAATTAATGCCTTCATCTGCCAATACATTCCATTGTGTAGCTCTTAAGAGCTAAGTACTTGTCTTCAATTAACTTTGGTTTTCCTCTAGTCTGGGATTACGGCCCAGTATTACCATGGGCATAAGACAACATGCTGCTCTTAACTTCAACGGTTACACAAATACAAACAGTTAGTAAGCTTCATTCAGTGACATTCATTCATTCATAAGCTTCATATCCATTGCAAAAACTTGTCTTCTTTTTAATGTTTGCAAAGAAATTTTTATCAACAATTTTTTATGTATTTGCTTGCCTCTCTGGAAGACCATTTCTAAATAGTAGCTTCTGAGGAGAAAGTTCTTTCCATTTTTGTTTGGGTGAGACTTTATAAGGGTCATAAGCACCTGCATCTTGTAAAACTAAAAGGAATGTAGGTAGTAATGGCCCTCTCTTTCTTCTGAAACTTCCTACCATGGGTTTGAAATCTTATGTATCATCAGAAGTGAATTAGACAGAACTTGAATCTACAACACTTATGTCAGAGAAAGTCCTATGTTTTACTGTAATAGTTTTTACAGGACTAGTGAGTTATTTTGCTGAACATATCTGCTGGATAACAATCCATGCTGTAAAGAGTTAGCTTCTCCCTGTGCCAATTACTTTCATCAGAATCACCCTTCTTCAACAGAGAGAGTACATACTTCCTATACACCTCAGTCAGCTGTTCCTCACAACAATTACACCTGATGGTTTGCTTTCCATTTTCCTTCAGTTTCTTAAGAAATTGTGTTTTCTGAAACCCTATGAATTCCTCCTTAAAGTCTTACATAACTCAACGTATTCAACCATCTTCTGTTTTCCATCCATCTTCTGTTTTCCATCATGTTTTTAATTTTGTTAGATATTTGGCTCATTTACTCATACTCTATCTACTCTGATACTGTATATTTTTTCCCACTATTTTGATTGTTATTTTCTTAAAATTTTCCAGAGTTTACATGAGATCAAGGTACACAACTCCCACTAATTTTAGTAATTCCCATTGACTTTAATATGAGTTTTGTGGCTAACTCCCTGGCAACTCTGAAAATGCAGAGTCTGGTAAGTATAATTTATTTTTTGTACCTTCTTTCAACAGAAGTTTAGAATCACTTATTTAAAGGAATAATCTTTTAAAAACTTTTTCTGGTTTTGTGATCTCACATTATTATGACTTTTAATAGCTGAGGGACAAAAGGAGACATTTTCATGTAAGTTAGAGTATTAGAGCTCTGCACATCCAGATTCAGAACAAATTAAGAAAGATTAGTTATTTTCCCTTGAGTCACGGCCAAATTTTGCCCTTGCTTATATCGTTGCAGTCTATGGTGGTCTTCCCTGTCTATTGCAGATGAGCAAACATCTTGAATAATGAATGAGTTTGCCATCAAAAATATGCAAATCTTGTTCTTCATTTCAGTATTTGGACATATAAATTTCAATTTCCTAAATCCTCTCTTCTAGCTTGAACTATTAATGATGCTAAGACAATTATCTAACTCTACCAGACTGCCTATTGTTCATCCAACAGAAACTCCTATTTTTACCAGAACATCAAACTATTTCTGTAATTTTTCATGTATCCTTTTTTTATTCTTCCACAGAGTTTCTGTATCTTAAGTAGTAGCCAGGGTGTCTACAGCTATAAGACAAGGAAGCTTTGTCTGAAAACGTAATGTATTCTTATAGACCATCTGATATAACTAAGAAGAACAGGTGAGCTTTTAGGCTCATAACCCCTTCATCTATATCTTAATCCTATGTTCTTTCCAACAAGACTAAAATCCACTGTCACACTTTCGTCATCTAAAAAAAAGTCCTTTTCTTCATGTATCTCCAAAGGCAGTTTCTCCAAACCTGGGTATTTTTGTACCCATTTTTCATTCCAGACATCAAGCCAGGTCTCACATAGCTACAATTTCTAGTCCAATTGAAGACAGCAGGTTTTAGCTACTTGTCATATTTGCTTTTAAAGTCAATCCAGCAGTTTTCAAAATATGAAACTGAACATAAGAAACACCTACCATAAATGAGAATGTGAAGTCTTTATTCAAGGCCAGACTGTGATTATCCTTTATGTAATTTCAAGGGAAAAAAAAAATGGAAGGATTTTATATCATAATATACTGGCAGCCAACTGCTGCTGTGGTCCTGAATACTTCCTGCGAAGCTAAAGACCAAGGTGTTGGCAGAGCCCTGAGTCACCTTCCTAGACCAGTAAGGAAGCTGGCCATGGAGAAGAGAATTCAGATTCCAAAAAGGCCAGTATACTTTAATGCTTAAAACTTTTTGCATCCCCTGTTTCAGAGAGATAATACATACAGTACCACTTACTGTGAGCAAACAACAGGATTACATTCACTGTCTACCATTGCTTCTTAGTCCAATAAGCTATGAATAGAGTCAAGGTGACCATATGTCCCTCCACATAAAGGGACTTGCAACCACAGTGACTGATATGCTATACATCTTGTCTTGAAACTACTGCAAGGTTGTGTTCTAAACAGTTTTTCAGTTATTAGCAATGATTTTAGTTGGGGCTGAGGAGATATATCTCCTTTGTCCATATTTTTCAGACTTTCTTTCCCCACTTTTTCTTTACTGAGGAGACACTTAACTCCATGTGAATGAAAGCTTTATACAAAAGTTGAGAGCATGTATCTAGTAACAGAAGTCTTCAGCATTGTAAAAAGAGTATTTGCCAAAATTATTCATTTCCCAACATTTTCTATTTAATTACATGAAGGCTAAAAGCTGCAAATAAACCAAATATAAATAAATTTTTAAAACCAAGCTATAGAAGTACAAAAAAGAAAAAAAAAAAAAACAAAACAACAACAACAACAAAAAACCCCGAAAAAACCAACCAAACAAAAACAAAAACAAAAAAAAAGGGAAAAAAACAAACCTGTAGGTGTGGAAAGCAGGCTAGCTGGAGCATGATTTATTTTCGTTCTGCCACCCTTATTCACACTATGTCAAATTTTAGCTCCGAGTCCTGAAAATTGCGCAAGGCAGCTAAATTTTCATTGGAGGTTTGCCTGGAGCATTTTTCAGGATCAGGGCCTGCCTCATCAGGTGATCCTACCAACATGGATAACATAGTTCAAAGTACAATTCTAATACAAATTAATCACAACACATACTCAAATATTTATCAAAATGCTTCTCAACCTAGTAATTTCAGACTATAGAATTTTGAGATATGAAACAGATTAAATATTTTACCTTAGAAGCAGATTCCAGTTCTTTTGACTCTTGAAATGCAGGATTTAATATTGTTCCTAAGTGGTGACCATTCATCTGCCAAGTGAATCTCACATAATGAGTGAGCTTTCTGCATTACAAATGTATGGAAAGTTCTATCTCAGAATTTAATTACAAGTATCAATACTTGCTATTCAGAGCAACAGCTCCAAAATAAAGCTCTTTAATTTCAGATTATAATTGAAAGTGTAACCAAATTATTGTATATTCTTTCCGTTTTGGCACCACTGACAAATACAGGAACTAATCTTGTACCTGCTACTCACATTAACACTAATGCAAGTAATCCCATTCAAATCAAGAATGTGTAAATAAAGATTATTCTTGTAAGTAAAAATTACAAGATAGGGTGGATAAATCCCCTGAAATTGAATGATACAATCCATTTATTTAGCTTCTTTCTCTGAGGTATATGATTTCACATGCCCAGTTGAAGCTAAAAGTACAATTGAGAATAAAAGACCCTAAGTAACAGATACTGCACAAGGTGCAGTCAGCAGCCCTGACACCAGTTGTTGAGCTTATGAAAAAAGCAGCTCCCAAGACCTCCCTGCATCCCTCAGTTCGTGTTCTCCCACATGCTCATAGAGCCTAGGAGGCTTCTGACTCAAGCATAGGGCTCACCCTTATAAACTATTACTTAGCAGGTAGAACCTACTGCCATGACCAGTCCCATTAGAGGGAAAGAGGCAAAAACAAATGTTGGCAGGATTACACCTAGAATTTTCTTCTCTATTTTTCTGCCTCAGTTTAGATCCTTACCCAACCACTACTCAGTTACAACACAGATGACTTACCAAGAAATGGTATTAGAACCAAGATAACAACATCAAAGGAGCATTTCAGTAAGAAAAAGTTTTAAAAATCCTATCACCATTCCTCTTAAAAAGGGCTGAATAAAAATGCTATGGATAAAACCCCACAGATTTAGACTAGTTTCCCAAGGTGCCTGGTACTTTCAAACATTTGCATTCTTAAAATCTTCTCATACACAACTCCACAGTCAGTACTGGACCATTCTAACCACAATTCTTCTGCTGCATAGCTGGGAATGTAACGAGCACAGCTGAGCTGGCAAAGAGAGGAATTCATTGTGTAGTCCCAGTCTAACTTCCCAGTCAACTTCCCATGATTTCCACTCATCCTGAGACATCAGTCATGCCTCGATCTGCCTTTGTGGCATGGGAACTTCTTGCCAGCCCTTACTAACAGTCCACTGCTGTGTGAAATCATCAGTCCTTCAAATGGCAAGGTAAAGGCAATTAGTTTGTAAAGTTAAAACAGTTTTGTGTATTGAATCCCTAATCTGTGTCATCACTCTCAGAAGGTTAAATATTTTTACATAATTTGTTTAATAAACAAGCAAGTCATATCTACACTGAGCCTGTGTCTTCTGTGTGAGAGTAATAACCACATTTCACCAAAAATTAAATAAGTCTATCGTGTAAATGAAGGACTCCCTAAGCACACATTAGCAAGAGAAACCATAGCAATCTATCATTTAAATGATCCCTGAACAACAGGATCTGTAAGTAATTTTGATAGAACAGATTGTGACAGCTTCATAGGAATTATTACAAGTTGCATAGGCAAAAATCTACAGAATAAAAGGAATCAAAATAGGATGTAGGCTGTTGTGTCAATTCACATATGATCAAGCATTGAAAGTAGGCTTGCTAAAATCAATGAAAAGGTTCTCTAGAATAAAAAGACACAGTGATGATACAGGAATGACTAGTGTCACATATGAGCTAACCATACGAAGAAAACCAAATGAAGATTTTGTTGTTAAATGAAAATATAAATAAACCAAAGAGATTCTTTTCATCTTTCAGAAAAAGCAAAACTAAGCACTGTACTCCTCATCATGTATAAAAACAGTATGCACATATGTATATTAGCTTGACTGGCCTCCCAGTCAACCATCAGTCCTGTGAGTTAACTGTGTAAAAACAGAAAATCTATATTTGTTTAATTATTTTTTTTAAGAAGAAGATAAGTCCAAGTTATTAATGCATGGCATGATCTGGTATAGGTGGAAGTAGGTGTGCTGGCATTATTTGGCTTATAAATCTTTTATTCTCATTTCCTTCATTTCTCCTTGTATAGCGTCTTACACAGTCAAAAGAAATTTGCCAAGTAGGGTTGTGTTAGAAAACTGCACTAGCCTTCCCCTTGAGGAACAATTCTGGTTTTAAGAAAATATTTCTCTATTTTACAGAACTCTCAGACACTTATAATGAAATACTTCAAAGATAGTGAGAACACATAACAAAATATGGCTCTTTCCTCTCAACTTCTCTGCAAAAGAACTAAGAAGTTGCTGTCTGTGAATGTGAATGAGTGGAATTTATCTGCCAGCCCATACCTGTGAATAGTCAGAAAAGAAATAATTTAGAATAGTTCAGAAATGTTTGTCCATGCTCAGGGATCACTCCATGTGTAATGAACAAAAGCAATTCAGACTGACAAAGACCATTTCATCAGTACCTCATTGCACTTGACAAAAGCTAGTAATTGAGCCTTCCTCTCCCTCCTACTAAGTTTAGTGGGAGCTTTGCCACAAAGTTCTTGGGAGTTAGCGGTGTCTCAATTCCCAGCACTGCTGCAAGGTACAAGTATGGTTTACAACTTTAATGCACTACAGGAAACCTAGGCCACAAGATGGTGTTCTGAATGCACATTAGAAGCCAAACACCCCAGCCTTCATAATGACTGATTTGCCTAAATTGTAACACCTCTTTTCCACATTTTTTTGAAACTTTGATGTCCCTCAGTGTTATTATTCACTAACTTCAAACAACTTTAGTAAGTAAAGCAAACTAAAAAAGAAGAAAGGCATATAACTTAGTAAAATATGATAATAATAACACGATACACTGCATATAACAGTTGCTTCTACAGAAAGAGCTCTATGGAAACATTACACCGTTTGTATTTTCTAACCTGTTGTAACCCAGTGGGCTGTGTTTAATTTTTCTGTGTTTGCCTTCCAACACCCATGAAACTCTTCCCTTGTGCAGTGAACACCTTTCCTCTCTGACTCCCAATCACTATGTTCTCCCACTGAGAAGGTCAGTAGCTGGTGTAAAAAGCTTTAGGGAACAGCAGAAGAGTTTGAGACATCAAAGCTTGTTCTATCCTCTTTCACCAATAAAATGTTTAATTTTGGTGACTTTAGTAAAAGTGACTTCAATCACTGACAGCGGCTTCATTCATGTGCCACTAACACTGGAAGATGTCTTTGCTTTTGTTACCCAAGAAACAGGTGTGTTTGCTAAAAATGCAGATTGAGACAATGCAAAAATGACAACCCAATTAGTAAAGAGTTTGGGCTGGCTACAAAATTTTGACTTTTTTGCCATTTGTAAAATAGCATTAGAGTTGGCAATCTACTCCTTATATCTTCTGTCACATAAAAACTAGAGCACTCAGTCAAGAATTTGCAGGCATTAGAAGTCACATATTTGTCCCATACTTGCCCCCTTCAGGGAGCGCCCTCTCTGAGAATCTTTCCCCACTCTCTCCCTGGGCTTTCAGGCGGAAATTTCAATAAATCAGTTGTCCTTCAATAACTTTTCTTCCATTAAGCTATCAAAACTCAAAATTCATTTTCCTAATTCAAGCAGTTCCCAACACATTTAAAAAATTTAAATCCAAATGTAAGAAATACAAAAGGCCAAAAAAGGTGAGTACTATAGAATGCAAACCTGATGATATAGTGACTTTATCCTGCCAAAGAAGTGATTACTTGGCACCAGGTCACAAGCTCAGTGCAGAGACAAAAGTAAGACCACAGCAGTTAGGGTCAGACTCAAGAATTTAAGTCTTCACTGAAAAACCAACTGTGTTTGATTTCCAGATACAAGTTCTTCTGCTCTCTGCTTCAGGGCAGTCAAATGCAATTCAGCTTTGGTCCAGAAACCCCATATTGTCACAGGGTATATTAGCTCAGGAAAAAATAAAAAGGCACTAAAGCAGCTGTGGAGGTTTTGGACTGAAGTTGCCTGCTGTCCAGAGCTCAGAAGAACTTCTGTCTGTTAAAATCAGTCTACAGAGGCAGAGAGAGCTTGAGTCACTTGCTTATAGTTAAATGTTCTTCTTCCCTGATCACTTTGAAATCCATTTCACTGTACTAAAGCTACTCTTTTGAAAACAGACCATAGCAACAATATGATTATGGGACAATTTTGATTAATCACATTTCAACTCCTGCAAACAAACCATTTTCAAAAGTAAAGTCCTTCTTCCCCATAGCTGCTAATTACTGCCAAAACATCCTTGCCTTCCTTGTTTCAAGTGAACATAAACATTGTTTTTCTGACAATTCATGCAGCACAAGCTGCACTGTGTTCCTAGTCCACTGCTTTTTTTTTTTATGTCTTCCATTTAAATTGTATTTAATTTTGTATATGGCTTAAATATTAAAGTGATTACACTACCCCAATATACAGCAACATTTCAAAAATTTCACTACACTGAGAAAATACCATTGCAGAAGCAAAGTCCCACTGTTTAGCAGCTTCCCCCTTTTCTAGGGCTCTAAGGAGTTGGCATCTTTTAAGTATAAAAACATTCTTAAAACTTCTGAATACACACACTTTGTTGGACATTTTAAATTCCTTCTTCTAGGTCTATTTTGAAAATCTCTGCATAAGCTCATTGCAATTTCTAAAAAATAAATATAATTATTCCCATAAGTTTGAAATCTTGCACTTCTGTATCTCAAAATATAAGATTCCAGTTTATCATATAGCTGTGCAATATCAGCCTGTGATAGTGATGATATCCCTGTATAATAAACAATAAACAAGTAAAAATTGTTTTGCTCTTCAGAGCTTGATGTATAATAATTAATACTCATTTTGTTCTAGCAGGGCATGAAATACAGAAAAACATATAAATCCTGACAGAAAAACTGACCAGAGATGCATGTGCATTACTATGACAATCAGGGCACATATTTAGTGGTATCAAGGAGATCTGTGGTGGAGTAAGCTGAATAAATAAAGCAAATTTCTAGAGCAGGAAGGGAGGTAGAAGCAGTAGCATTTGGGGCTTTGAGAAGGATCTTTTGCATAAAAACCCTTATCGATTGGCATCAACCTGAAAGTATTTTCTTTCATTCTGAAGATTTTTATCCTTTTCTAAATAAATGAAAAATGCCATGCAAAACCAAAAAGGGGGGTGGGGGTGGGGGTGGTGCAGAAACTGTTTTGGTTTTAATTTCTCAAAACAGAGCAATTCAGCTTTAAAAAAAAAAAAACAAAACCTATGGTCAAATACTCAATATCAGAGGTTTTGGCTTTTTTCCCCAACAAAAATGTTTGCCAACGTTGAGCAAAAGTTAGGAATGGTTCAAATTTTTCAAAGATCCTTTTTAGATAAGTACAGTATGAACAGTAAAAAACATCATCCTACCCTTAGAGCTATCTTTTCCTCAACATCATGCAAGATGTAGTAAATATTTACATCCTCATGCTTCACTCTACTCCCCTGTATAATGATATGCTGCCATACCTACACTGTCTTTATCTAAAGTCTGATTCATTAATGATTGTAAGGCACACTAAGAGGCTCACTTAAAAGCATAGTATCAGAAACAGCTTTTGCAAAGAGCATCATAAATGAAGTGTCATTATAATAAAATTCAACTTTTCTATAAGAAAAGGTACAATTATATTCATATGTATTTCTTAAACACTAGAAAGAATGATATCAAAAGTTTTTAATCAAAAAAAAATGCACTGCTAGCCACGTTTAAGTATAGAAAAGATCATTCAGTAATGATTCTATTTTTAACATCTCAGATGTGTGATCTGGAAGCCAAGTATAAGAATAGGCTTAAACTGATCCTTACCAGATACCAGATAACTGAGGGTTAAAATCTGCATCTCTGCTTTGATCCTGCTCTCCTATGCCAAGGTGCAACAAAGAGGCCTAGCTCCAGGTGATTCGATGTGCCATATGTGCTGCATTTCCTGCACACGCTAGGAGTTGAGAACAGCATTTCCAGGTTTACAGCTAGTCTGATTTTCTTGCTTTTTGTCAGTTTAAGCCTGCCCCCTCCTGTTGTTTATACATTTTATTTAATTCGTGCCTTTTTTTTTTTAATAGCAAGAACAATTAAAAACATAAAACAAAAAGGCACAGGAAGGGAAAATGGAAGTATTCCCTGAAAGACTTAGAGCCAAACTCAGCCCTTTGGAGAATCTGCTCACAGAAGCATGAAATTTTCACAGATGTCTGGGTAGTGCAAGGGTAGCATGACTGACATGTTCTGCTGCCCTTGCTATTCAGAATATTTTTGTGGGTTGCTCTGGGTGTGGGAGGAGCTTCTCTTTCACAGTGTTTCAAAACACAAATCAGCATAGCCATTTTCAAAAGGGGAAGACATATACTAAAAATGCCGACCCATATGCTGAGCTTTAGTCTTTCTGAGTGGTCCTGCTGACTTTGAAGGGGCCATCCATATGCGAAGGTTACAGCATTTGGCATGGGCTCAGTTGTGTGGTCAGATTTTAGGAAGTAGACAGCTTTGCTGAGCCACCTCTGACTGATTAACTAGTTCTGAGCTCTGCCATGGGGGGGCAACAACAAACATGGTAGGCAGAGACCCTGTGGGTCATGCTGCAGCTGTGCTCTACAGAGCATCAACAGCAGTGATGCTGGCATGGGGAGGAAAAGAACAAGGAAACAAGACCATTCACACTACAGTTTTGAGGCTATTATTATAACTGCCATGCAGCAGATCTTCTACTACAGGAAAACCCTACACGCAAATGGTAGTTCCTCACACACAGACTCTTCATGGAGCAAGCGTACGCCCCCAGGTTTGGAGAGGCAGTAGGACAAGAACCACTGGCAGTAATTGTCCTCCAGCACCACTTCTCCTTGGGATTTGGCATGATGATGGTCTAAGCACTGCCAGAAACAACGAGATAAGTCCAATGCAACAGACTAATGACTTCTCAGATTAATTTGGAAGATAAAAGTCTATGAAAGCAACTAGCACTGGTAAACATTTTGCATTTGTTACAACTACTGTGAACCAGATTTCCCCCTCTCCAACTATCTCTATCTAATTCTCCCCCAAAAGATCAAAACGTTTAAAAATATATTCCATGGATAAGCCTACTTTTAGCAAACAAGTGATGTGTCTACAAGAACAAGGCTCAGGGTCAACAGTGCTAATCCAAAAAACACTGCTTGCCACAAAACAATATACTTAACGTCACAGTCCTATTCTATTTCCACATTCTGGCCAGTCAGACTGTTTTCCGACCACATTCATGTAATTAAATAACAGTGAATCTTATCAAATACAAGACCTGATTCTCATCTCACAGGAACTGATGGCAAAGTTGCTAGACAAAGTTTGGAACTGATCACACTGTATTTATAACTAACATATATAACATGCTAAGTTTTTGCTGCTTCCCCCCCCCCCCGTTTTTTTTTGCCACAGGAAAAAGATCTGGCAGTGTACATCTGTTTCACAGTAAAAATGATATATTAATATTACCCAGTAATTCAGCTGCTTCCCAGCCTTTGGGCAAACTTTGGTGAAGTGAGCAGACTCCCTTTTTTCATACTTGTTAATTCTGCCAGCTTCCTCTTGAGGCATTTACATGAGAATATGTTAATTTTCATGCAAGTTAAGAGTCTGGGGTTTTTTTGCAAATAGCTTTCCAGAGTAATAAATATCTGGTTGGAAAGCTACACCCTGCACTATGAGTTAGGTGCTGAGTGTCTGTTTAGTAAAGAAAATATAGTAAACCAATATCATAATTGCACAAAGTGGAATCCAGATACAGTTCCAGCAGGTTACGTTGAATGCCAATCACTGGGGAAAAACAAATAAATCTTTCAGATGATACATTAATAACTCACGGTAACATTGGCAAAAATAATAAACTGTAGATTGCTCTGTGTACTGAACACATTCACCACCAAAAGAGGAAGAACTTTCTTGTTATAGAAACTTACACTGCAGGAAATTTACCTTCTGGAATTCCAGCTGAAAAACAGAAAATGAATGATATTTTCTATTTCTCCCAGGAGATCGCTTTAAATTACCAATGTAGAGACTCAGTAGGAAGCTATTTAACATACGAGTTCTATCAATCATATCTGCCTTTGGAGTGAAATTGTTGCCCTCAGCTGCCTTGGTTTCAGCCACTCCTGGCTCTCCTTTTGCCACTTACCGACCATTCTTTTAGTGTATCAGCACAGGTCAGAAGATGAGCACAGGCTTACATGCACTACTCCCACAGTTCCAGTTCAGAACAGGCTAAGCAGATGCAACATTTTTACTGCCAGGGCACTGGAAAAGGACCTTTGTGTAAATGAAATGCAAGTCTTCAAGTTATGGCCTAGAGAAGACTTAAATAGTGCTGACACCTTTGAGTTACCTTCCATATGTATCCTCAAACCATTGACCAAACTCCCAATGTCTTGTCCCAGCACACACAGGATTCAGAGTTAAACCTGACGCTGGCTGCCTGAGAAGACCATTGTTTCAAGCTCCTAGTTAAGAGTTTGGAAGTGACTCTGACACAGCAATAGATCCTGAGAGCCAAAAGTTCTCTCTTTCAGGTGAATGGATGAAAATCGCTTCTTGAAACCATGACTACAGATAACCTAAAACATTCATCTCTCTTAAAGAAAAAAAAAGTAGTGTTCTCTCTTAAATGTGAGAGTGCACACAATAGAAAAAGAAAAAAAAAAGAGAGAGAAAGATTGTGTATGAGATATTCTGGGATACACAGAGTTAATTGTTCAACAAGAAATTCTATCACTGTTCAGAGATGATCTACATAGTTCAGAGTATAATGTAATATGCTCCTCTTAAAGGAAGTTGTCAGTGTCTGATGGGTTTTTATTACAATTGCTCACTATAAAACGCACTATTTAATTACTAGCATGAAAGTGATTCTAGCATAAAGGAAGAAGGGGAAATGAGACCTCTCCACCTTTTCAACAGTTAATGCACTTATGCACATAAAAATACAATGCTTGTCGTATGTATTTTTAATGATGCATTGCATTTTCTTAGATCTATGGAATGTAATTTCTCTGTTGATATCCTTAGATATGATGCAATACCTAAAGCAATATATGACCACAATATATAATTTAAATACATCTAAAATTCTTAAGATACTGGTCAAGAAGAGATTAGTGATTTTGTGCCCAACTGGACAGTCCATTAAATGGCACATGGCTAAGTGCTCAGCTTCTAAAATACACTATCTTTCCTAAGACAGTTCATGTTGAACTTCTAAGACAAGACAACAATTTCCAAAATGTTGAATTAACACTTCTGCAACACTGTGTATAATCTGAAGCTTGACTTTTTTTTTTTAACCAGCTAACCAGATTTCTAAACATCCATTCCTGATGATTATACACATACTGTAATAAAGTAATTGTCAAAATAAACAAACTAACACAGAACATAATGAGAGAAAACATAATATTTTTAACAGTGAGACTCAGGTTTTCAACAAAGCAGAGCACAATTCAGAGTTTCTGGCAAAAAGAGTTTTTTTTGTTGTGCATCATAGAATCTACAAACTGTAAGAGTCCAGGGCCATTCAATATTTATATGCACTATCAAAGAAACAGCTGAACATAATGTGAATTTTCCTTACCCTGACTGAAAACTCTTGTACCAGGACAACCATATCCATTGGGAAAGCAGTATTATTTGGAAAGAGGCCAGATCAGACAGATGGCAGAGAAAAGGGGATCAGTGAAATGTTCAATATTGAAAAGTTTCAGTAGCAATGTAACATTTTAAAGGACAAAGAAATTGGTCGGTCTCTTCAGCTTCTGATATTACTAAAAAAAAAGAAAGGTATGGCATAAAGAAAACACACTTTTCTAACTGAAACCAAATAAAGATAATAACTTCTGGGTTTGAGAAATAGATCTGAAATATTTAGTGAAACAAGGCATCAAAATGTATACATTCTCTTCATATATAATCCAAAATATTTTCCTGTGTTTTCCAAATGAGTATACACTGTATTAAAAAAAAATAATCATGCCTCAGCTTCCTTAATTTTTAAGTTTTTGAAACTAAGATAATTTAGTTCTTTTTATTTTTGTGATCTGTATGACCGTCTGTGACTTTCAACTTTTTAACTATGATAAAAAAGTGACAGATTCAGCTCAGGTGTCTGATCAATAGGCTACACACTTCAAGTCACTGCTCTTTATTTGATGCAGTGATGCTCACAAAAACCTGAGATAAACAAACAGACACTGTCTGTTTTCATGTTTCATGCACTGAGTTTATGGATGCCCAGTGAAACCCTGAAGTAAAGATTTGACCAGATCTAATCAAGCTATCAAATTCAAGCAGATCTGTTTCTGTTGCCAACAACACATAAAATGTTGATGTGGCTCTATCATGCAGGCACTTTGAGTCCCCACCTGAGTGACTCTGGGACATTAATAAATTTGGGAATGAAGTTCTGACTCGTACAACTGCATGCATAGTGCTCAGGGAGATAGGCGGCAGTTAATAATGCAACAAGCATCTGCTGAAACATTGGGGGAATCCTGGCAAACTATAATGAAACCAGTTATCTTTCGCAGACCCTCTGAACTGTTCAGGGGAAATATTTTAGATAGCCACACTATCAATCAGGGCTCATGCAAACATTTTCATATTAAACCCATCATGTATATGTACATCGCTATATTGGCTCCTATCCAGCTCAAACACATGGGCAATATGGATCCCACTATGCCAGTCATCATGCTATACAATTATTTTCATTTGTGCTGCCACAAATAAGGAAATAAAGATAAAAATGGTACCTCTGGTATGAGATCTAGCTTTTGTTGTTAAGATTATGTTCTTGCCCAGTGATACCATCCTGATCAAAATGGTAATTTGACAGGGTTTTTTTTGTTCAACTCATGACAATTTATCCATGTCAGTGCTTATTATCTTACTGTCATATAAGCTCCTATGCAGACTGCCAGTTCATTATCTATACATGAGTTTAAAGCAGTATTTTGCCTGATCAGAAATGCCAAGCAACTTATCATTTTGCATTTGACAAAATTATTTTGTAATAGGTCACTGTTTTCTTTTTTCTTAGAAAGCAATCTGTACTGAATCTTTTCTTAAAATATTAGATAGCCAATGTATCTACTGGATTAGTACAATTTCCCTGGAGTGTGGTTCCACAGTTTCAATGGAATGTATCTTGGACAAAAATTTTGGCTAGTTGTAATGAGTGTAAATTCTTAACTGTATTTTCTATTAAACACTTTTATAAATTCTCAGATGTTGGTTCTTTTGCCCACTCGCAAGAATAAAAAGCTGGGAAAAGAAGTGGGTTTATTATTAGCAAAACGCCAAGATTCATGAGTGCTGAGTCTCAGCACAAATCTGAACATTTTACATCCTACTCTGGGAAAGTAACAAAGACACAGCAAAATATAACAACAGGGTTGTAGCCATGTAAAGTATAGAAGACTACATTAGTGACCAGTGTTTCAGTTATGAGGGAACTGGATTTCTGGCTGCAGCTTGTTCCTTCAAATATTAAGATGTCTTGTTTTTAAAAAACCCTCTCAATCTCTGTTGAACATTTTCCTAACTACTACCAACCCTCAGTAAGTTCACCTTCATGTGATGTTGGAACGTACTTTCTAAAGTTGTTTTCATCTTTTCTGCCTGAAATTTCTCTGAGGTACACCAGCCCCTGACTCAGTTGACCACAACAGTCAGCAACACTCTTCTTGATGCCCTATTCTTCCTTGACTTGAGGTTTAACATTTTCTTTTACTTCTAGTATCTACTTGCCTTTGCAGGGGCTCTATGGAGAAATCCCTGTGATTGTGCCCTCCAGCTTGCCAGCTCTCTGTCAGGTATTTTGTTTCCTTGTGCTCTCCTGTCTGCATCTGAAGTCTCTAATCTTATACCTACACTGCAACTTCTTTGGGCCTCTGTCCTTGGTTACTTTTCCTCCTGCCACCCCCAAACATTACTTCTTTTGACTTCAAACACAAATCCCTCTAGTGCACACATGCCAACACAAACTACCTCGGTTCCCCAACACCTTCATCTTTCCGTACATACATTCTCATCCACTCTCTGACAGCTCCCTCTGGATCACTAGCTGATGATCAGTGTGGCTGAAACAGAGCTGTTAACTCTCCCCACCCTTCTCTCTCTCCAAGTTAACCTTGCCCAAAGTCTCCTGTCATAGTCACAGTAGATAGTACTGCCATCCTGTCCACCACTCAAACACATAATCCAGACATCATCTTCAAGTTAGACTTCCCTATAGGTCCTCTCCTAGTAACTATATACAACTATTACAGAGCCTTGCTGTTTAGTGTGTGAGGTGAAGTTTTCCCACCCACTCATATAGATAAAAGCCTTCTCTCAGCTCATCTCAAATCTTGGTTATTCCAGTGCTGTTTCTTCCAATCCTGCCAAATGCCACCTTGTTAGATTGTCAAATAAGAACACGTATACTTTATCCTGCACTGCCCTTCATGCTTGGGAGGAGCCTTTCAGAAATACCTGTGCAGAATCCTGTTATTTTCAAATCCTTCCTTCAAACTGCCTTTTACCACCATGCCAACTAAATGCTGAGAAAACTGCTGTGCTGTGCTCCCAGACCCACAGTGTCACTGAGTCCTTTTGCTTCCCTATCTCCGTGCCCACCTGCTGCCATCTCTCATTTTACACCTACACTGCAAGGGCTTTGGGTCAGGGACAACCTCTTGTGTTTGTGCCACCCAGATCAAAGCCCACTTTATGACTAGGACTTCTGGAGAACATAGACCAGTACTGCAAACCATAGCAAAGCATCACTGTGGTAAGAGCAGCTGTCTCTGTCAGCACAGCTTTCCCTACTGCAGAAGGGAGAGAAACCCCAGCAGACCTTTCTTCCCACACTTGTCTGCTTGCAGCTTCTCTTAACAAAACAGTGTCTGCTTGACTTGGAGGCAGTCTCTCCAAGGGACACATCAGTGTCTCACACTTTGAAGCCTGTCTAGCAGTCAACCAGTCCTCTTTCCTGCATCAGAGAAAGAATAAAGTAAAGCTTAAGAGATAGAGCAAACAAAAACAGTGTCAAAACAAGCAGAGGCCAGATCCAGAACCTATTATATTTAAAGCAAATGCTAAATTTACTTTAATGGGCTTTGACAAAGGTCTGCTTATAAAGAAAAACAGGCTTTTGCTGAAATTGGTCGAGTCATCACAGTAAGAGGCAGAGCTCTCTTCCAGTCCCACCGAGTTATTCAGCCATTCCCAGCCACCTGCTGGCCGTTCACACTTCCTCTCCGGGCTGCCTTCCTGTAAAACTAACATATTCCAGCTGTTCTGTGGTTCCAGGCCTTAACCCTTGCCTCGCCTTACTAAGTACTTACGGCCTTCCTCTGCGTCTTCCCTCTTCCCAAGCAACTTTGTGTCACACTCTTTAAGCAACTCTGTGATGAGGCCTAAGAGAAAGGTGAACCGTTTAGGTTGCAGAGTAAAACAAACAAACAAAGATCAAGACCCAAACTATGATCTTCTTCCTTTGAATTCAAGCATGGGAATTCTGGAGGGGTGAATAAGATAAAAATAATCATCTGTTCTGGATCTGAATATTTTGCAACCACTTGGTATTTTAATTCTAATGAGAACATAAAAATAAATGACAAAACAGGTCTTTAGCATTGCTCTTTCAAATTTATATCTTGGGAAACAAAATTAGTCCTTGCCACCCACGTTTTATGTATAAACTCCATATATACTTTTCCCATATATATACACTTCCTTATTCCAGTTCTATAGGAAAATTGCTGCCTTGGTATATTTATAACATGATATAATAGCAGATAGAGCCTTAGTACTGTTGCCACGTGTTACTGGTCATCATGAGAACAAAGTCAAGGAAAAAAACGTACAGTTTCTTTATGAAAAGAAAAAAAAATCTTATTTTTATTTCACTAAACTAAACAAAAAAGTATTATGAGAATTTCGTATGTGTCTTCTTGTCACCCACTTCTGTTCCCAGAAACTGTGGTTTATACTGATAATCAGATAAAGCACACAGAATGAGCACTTATTCCTCAGCTCCATCCATGGCTCCCACCTATTAGAGGAAGGATAAATGAGTCCTTGCTGCCATTAATTCTTCAAGTCTGCTTTACTTTGCTGCTTCTCAAAATATATTTTCACATCCTCAGGCACTGCATGTGGCCAGCCATTGTAACTGTTTCAGCTGGAAGGATCATCAAGTAGAATCTGTCAATAAGTCAAACACAGGGACATAACTGAGGTTCTAAAATGTGAATCTGGGAGGTGGTGGGTGGAGAATACTTACACTTCTGAAAGAAACCTCTCAGCAATAAGAGGTCTACAATGGCTGTACAGAGACCAAGATAACATGGTGGCATACATTTGAACCCCTCCTCACATTCCAGCTGTTCACATAAGAAGAGTTAATTTATATTCTGTATGTTCTCTCTGTTTTGTGACAGGGCATACACAGTTCATATTACAAAGTCATTAGCTGATATACCTTATTGCAGGACTAATGTACTCTGTCAAATTCCTGCACATGGAAGCACTTGGGGCTGAAAGTAAAATATCCATGAGTGGTAACATTGACTTGCACCGTATTGGAGGTATTTACATATGGCAAGCCAGCTGTTAAAATGTGAAAACTGATTCAGTGTTCTCTATAAAGACTTAGGACAGTTTGAGAAACAGCTTCAGTTACTAGGAACAACAAGGTTTTGATGATCATCAAACATACTATATTACTTCTAAGGGCAACAGGAACTGTACAGCATGGAAAGTAATTAGAGCATTATATATCCATAGGAAGTACTTCAACAGATAGATGTAGAAAAACAGAGATAAGATAGATTACCCTAAAAGCATGCAGGAATCAGTTCAGAGATGTTTCAGAATTTTGCAACTGAATTCTCAAAGAAACAATGAGCAAATATGGGAAATCCTATGCAAACCACAAAAAAAAAAATTCCTATGGATGAGGACTCATCTCTACTGAGCCCATATCCAGAGGCTTTTCACTGCCCCTAAGGAAGCTAATCAATGAGATATAGAATCTAATTTGGATGTTTATTTCTAGATAAAGTATAAATTATTCCTTGCTTCCTTTTACCATTTGTAATTTGGTGTTTTTAGATTCTGCCTCTTAAGCTTTCTAAACTCAGAGTCCATTTAAAACTTTTCACTACAAGTACCTTGTGAAAGAAGAGAGCCAGTAACATCTACCAACCTAGACTACAGCTGACTTTCAAGACAGCCAGAATGGCAGTCACATGGGTTTTAGTAGGTGCTTCATTTGCAGAAGCTAAAATTGTATGTCTGAAAAGTGGGAATTTGAGTTACAAATATCTCTGATTTATTTGACTCTTTAGGCAGATTTACAGGGAAACTGAAAACATTCATTTCCTATTCAAACTTCTTTTTATGGAAATTGGTATGCCAGTAAAATAGCCTTCAATTTCCACACTCTTAAAATGGCTGCAGGAAGTCCAATGTATGGGGACACAGGGCAAGAGGCATAACTTTGTTCTATGGTCTCTTTGCCATTTTGAGCATCTGGTGCCCTTACAATAAAAGCTAGGTTTATGGTGATGCTTATATCCTTCTAATATACTGTACAACAATGAAGTTTAACAGAAATGCTTTAGCAAGCTCTTGCAAAGCAATGTATCAACTTCCAAAACAAAAGTTGACCAGTCTTTAAAAGCATAGCGATTGCTATTACAAGTTGCTAAAGTAAGGTGTTTAAAAGTATTTAAAAGACCTGATCTCTGGCCTACCTGGCATTTTTCTAGAAGATATTTTCTAATTTTTTCTTACTCAGATGGCTTCAAATGGTGACTTGGGCAGCTGGAACCTGGGGGCATATTTGCTTCATTACATACATTATTTTGTCAGCTGGAGCTGATTTTTTGTTAATATACAGATGGACACAGAAAACCTTCAAAGACCTTACAAATATATTTTGTTTTAAATGTAAATACCACCCTGGTATCATTAATAGCCAAGCTAGCTTGTTTCTCTTAGCATTCTATGATTTATATGCCAATAATCTGAGGGCTTTATTTTGCCTGATATAAATTTTCATTAAGCCTGAGGAGGGCTCTTTCTGTCTTTCCTGACTGATTCAGGTTTAATTGGCCTCTAAGGATAGTAAGCTGCTTGAGGGTTCTTTCAGAATCTGTGTTCCTCTGCTTCTTTGCCAAATATTTTTTTTTTATTTCATCTAGCAATTTGTTTCTATCAGCTTCTTTTCCGCATTTTCCCTGTCAGAGACAAAGCTGCTACATTTTTTCACTCATTATATTTTATAAGCATTCCCCCCCATCAGCGTTCTCGGAGGAAACACTGTTTTTCAGGTAGCTCCACCTTTTCTTTCAAAGTCTATTTTGATATGTCCTAAAAAAAGGTTTAGTCAGAAGATTTTTGCTATTTGTCCCTACCACAGTCAAATCGAATCTCCATAATAGATATGTGGGCTGACCATGCCATTTAACTTCTTTCAAGCAAGGCCAAACCAAGTGTAAGGAAGTCAGAACATAATTGAATCTAAGAGACAGTGTGGAGAAAAAAAAAAAAAAAAAAAAGAAAACCCAAAAAACCCTCATATATAAGGAGTTCAAAATTATACAGAAAAATCCTTTCCTTTCAACTTTCTTTCTCTTTCTTAATAATTATATAGAATTCTTGGAGCTTTTTTCCTTCTTTCTATCAGGGAAGACTAGGATTCTTATATGATGTCCTTCAAACTGAATTAAGAGTTTTGCTATTATTGTGCATTTCCCTGATTTTTTCATTGTCTTCTGTGTGGATACAGAAGCCTCCATTTCAGCAACATATTATTTCCATAAACAGTACTGAGTCTATTATTTGCTTGCTGTACCTCTAATTGTGCTTTCACGGTTTCAGAAATAGTCCCATTCTGCAACAGTAATTAGCAGATTTCTAAGCTGGTAGCTCACAGTTTGCTTTTTCGGGCCGCCTTTGTAGCCAGTACTCCTCTGTTCCTCTATGCAGCTTTATTTATTTGACAAATTTCCAACTATAAAGTTTGTGGCAGTCAAAGCCATCTCCCTTTTCATAGATATCACAACATTCAAATTAATGGCCATTTCATATGGCTGAGTACTCAGAGAGCCAAGCTTAGCCTGAGATGGATTCTGATCTCTCACAGATGATGCTTGGGTTTTCAGTAGTGTAAACTACCAATTTTGAACCATGACATTCTTAAATATGCTCTCATGGTCATGTCATATTCTGACGTTCAAGAGCCTTTAAAAATGGAAGAGACAACTATTGCATAATTTGGTGAAGTGCTGGATAGTAACACCAGAAACTGTATCAATGGGAGTCTAGCAAAAGTCAATAATTTACAACATTTTTTATATCTAAGAACAAAAAATTGCACAGAAAAGCTAAAAATGTATACTTTCTATTTTCTGTAACAGGGATAGAGGACAGAGGAAAGACTCTAGACAGATAGAAAGAATGGAAGAGAAATAATAGGGAGGGGATAGAGAAATAAAATGTCAAGATAGATGACTGACAGAAGCAGTCTGCTTCTGACCCAAATGTGGTGGATGCTTCCTATTAAAGCAGCTGCCTCAGATTAACACCTTGAATGAAATTCTACATCCACTGAACACTAAGGGGAACAAGATTCCGTTGCAACCTTTGAGCTAAAACCAAGTAACTGGATAAATGTTTAAGACTGCCATTAGAAAGCTTTCTGTAGTCTTTCTTGAAATGAAAAGAAAGAGAAGAGTATGGAAGTAAAGAGTTAAACATTTTCATGCAAGTATTTATGCTTACCTGGCTGAAGAGAAGCAGGAAGGCATGTTCTCCTATCTCAGATGTTTGCTTGTTACTAGTCTCGGACTCTTTCACTACCTTTGTCTTCCTCAGAACATGCAAAATTTCCATGCTCCAAGAAATAGGAATCTAAGATAACAAGCAATAATATTTCTTTGCCTTAGTAAGTTTACATATACAAAAACTATCCATCAAAGGACACAAGATCTCTTTTATAAATAGTGAAGCCCCACGTTACCCAGTAACTATCAAATACTATGCCTGCATCTCAGCCTGGTTTTGAAGTCTTGGGATTGCAGGACCACATTTCCCTTGTCTGCTATGCACAAATCTTCTGCATACACTAAACTGACAGATCACAAACTGTGCTGCCAAACATAGAAACTAAACAAGAAAAGATTAGAAAACCTCTGTTTTTTTCCAGTTATTGCTATTTCAAGTGTTTCTTAGATTAAGTGCAGGTTAAAATATATTAAAAGAAAAATATCATTTTAAATTGGCACGATCACTAATATGAACTGAACAGTGCACTTGAAAAACAAATCACATTTTGCATGCACACACCAGTCTTTAAACATTCAGGTTGCAAACTGTTTATATTTGACATGTCAAATGTGTGGGGGTTTCGATGTTGGGTTTTTTTAACTTACATAACTTTATTAATTTTGTTGGAATCTTTTACAGGTATTTACATGCTCTGGTCCTGAAATCTGCATTCTCTTCACAGTATCTGGTGCTGAATTTCAAAACTAGCCTGTTTCTGAAGTATGAAAAAAGTCATGAACATTGGGAGAAAATTTATAGCCCTTACTCAAAATAGTAGAAGTGTTTCACTTGATTAATTTTTTTTTAACCAAGCTTTACTGTGCCAATCCCTCACTTTTGTCATACAAGTAGATGTGATCCTTACTAAAACAAAAGCATAAAACTTGTTTGTAAGCAATAAATTATTTGTGAATTTGTATATTTAATCATATTTTTATAGAAGTGAGAATGAGGGTTTTTTTTCTAATTGTATAGGTTTTATTGTATGAAATTATATTGGTGAGACAATACAATCTTGCACGGATTTTAAAACCTACACGATGACTGGACAAGAGACTTTCACAAATAGCTCTTTTACCTTACTTAACACTCACAGATATAAAGGTCCCTCACAGTGACACCAGGCCACCGTTAACTCTGCGTCCTTTTTAAGTGTTCAACATTTAAGAGCAGGGTCCTTAGTCTGGTTTTTCACACTGTCTCTCTCATAGGCAGGACGGAACAAAGTTTTGACCATTTCTACCCCAAAGCTTTCTGCCTCACACAAATAGACAGGAAACATCTGTTGCTCTTGCTTGAGGAGGCAGGAGGAGCAAAGGGGCTTCTAAGAAATTTAGAGAGCTGTGGAAGAGGCATGTGTTAAGTGAGGCTGAAAATGAAGGCAGTGAGAGGATTAATGCTGGGAAGTGACAGTTCACCTCCCTTACTCTGCTTCTGAAGTCGGAGCTCATCCATGATTGCTCTATTCCCATTCACTAGTGTTTGCTGTTATACACATACCAAGAGGGAAAACTAAAATATGCCAGATCCTCCAATCCTCTAGCATTTGAACTATTTTTCATAGCTATTCCTTCCTCTGAGGACTATTAAAACTTCCAGGGAAGCTAGAAAACACCTCCTGCTCAAAATCTCAGATGAGCAGATACGTAGTTGGACATACAAAAAAAGCTAATTAGCACAACCTGAAATGGTACTCTTTTAATTCTTCAGGTAAATACTGATTGGGGGGTGGGGGGAGGGGGTTTAAGGAAATGCAAGATAAGTCCCAAAGTGACATTAAGTAGTGATATCATTTTTAAAGGTGTGTTATTTACAGAAAAGACTTGAGCAGCTCATTTGGAAGCATTTCAAGCTGTTAAATAATTATGTATTTAGGACACACTACATTTAGTAAAAACATCTACAAATGTACACAGAAAAATTACAACTAAATCCCATTATCTCAGATGGCAGCTTTGGCACAAATAACCCCAGACAGAATTATGGATTTAAGCCAAGGACATGAGGCACTGGCCTGCGTATGACACCCCCTCACAGCTGCAGTGACCCTCCTCACTTTTTACTGGTATGGCAGCATGCTGGCCAAATGTCACTTAAAAACGAAGCCCAACACTGACCAAAGGTCGCTTAAAAACAAAGCCTAATGCCACATGCCCACACCCTTGGCCCACACCCCCGCCAGACCCCCGCCACCCTCAGCACCCGCTCGCCCTTTCCCTCCTCAGCCCCACACACAGCTTGTGTTGCCTGGTAATGGCAAAGGGGT
>JANZLQ010000001.1:29481132-29519183 GCA_026212715.1 Elanus axillaris | reverse complement strand
CCCGTAGCCTCTTGGACATCTCAGGAATTGGGAAGGACTGACGTATCTGGACAAGAGAAGTGGAAGGCTCCCACAGACCACTGTTCCACTGCCAGGAAGAGGTATGGTCACAGGTTCTTGTGATAAATTACTGATCCCATTTGGAGCAGTATTTGAGACTGCATAGAGCACCTACACATCTGACTAAGATTCTAGCAGACATCCTACAGATACAGATTATAGGAAAGATGTACCAGAATACACTGAAGTAGTAATGAGTGGCAATTCTGGAGCATCAAATGGAGGTGGTCTTTTTATAGAAAATATCATCTGCCAGGTAAGATCTGACTCAGCCACGTCAGCTTCTTCTGCCCTGTTCTACAGTGCATGCTCCACGCTTCTGGTGTAACAGTGGTGGTAAAAAGCTGAAGGAAAGACAGCCACCTGCTTGTTAGTTCTTTACTTAAAGGAACTAAGAACCATTTGACAGGTGACTGTTAGCTCCATTCCCTCATTCCCTAACACCCAGAACAACTTGTTAGAGAATGTATCAGAGCTTTCCTGAAGCCATTCAGAAGGCTTATCTTACTGATTCCAGCATCTCAAAATGCCTCAAACCAAAGTCTTGTATTTCTTGTCCAGTCAAGCTGAAAGAAGAACTCTGTGGACTCCCTTCCCAGAAGAAAATCTGAATCTTCAAACCAGAAATCCAGCTCCTCAAGTGTTTCAGTGATTATATTCTCCTTAGTCATACTGCCCCTTGGCCTGGTAAGAGGCAATGATTAAAACCTCTTGTTCTCCGCAAGAATCGGTAGTAGTTTTTAACTTGCAAGGATCAAACCATTAGTTCATTCAGGAATGAGCCTAAGAATACTTAAGATTATTGCAAGTATACGTACAGGCCTTGTATGTACTGAAAATATGCACCCTGACTGTTGAAATCAATAACATGGGCTGCTCTCAAGCTCATGCTCTCTTGCAGAACCAGTTTTAAGGTCATCTTATTCAGTGATTACATCAGACCGCAAGAGATACAAACCATACAAGGATCTAAAGGCTACTGTACCAAGAAACTATACCAGCAAGGAAGCCTGATGTGAAAATAAATATGTAAAATGCTACAGACTGTACCAATAAGAAGCAAACAGCACATCAGACAACCATCATCAGGAATCCAGGAAGAACTGATTTACAGATAAACTCAGTAAGACTTCTACAGAATGCACAATTTTGTCTTGGTATTATATGAGTTGCTAGAGTGACCACAAAAGCAAGCCATGAGGTAGCAACAATCCTAGATATACCAAAGATCTTATACTTGGGCTCGTGAACCTTTGCCCTGGAGGTGAGCAGAGATCTTTCAAAAATCACTATCTTGCAATATGTGAACACATGTGGCAGCGTTCTCAGGTAACACAAATACTATGGCTGTGAGCCATTAGAGAGATGGCCCTTGGACTGCAGGCTTTCCATCAGACTTTTTCTTACACATTTCCAGAGTTACTTTCTTCCAAAATTTCTACCTTCTGAAGCTTAACAACAAAAACACCCTTTTAAAAAATGTACCACCTAAACATTAATTAAAGTAACTACCTGATGCACTGAACATTAAAGTTCTGAGAAATAAAGCAATCTTATCTTCAGCAATGAGGCATCAAAACCCTTGGCACCAAAACACCTTCATCCACAGATGCACATCAGTGAAAGCGTCATTCCATAAAACTTGAAAAGCAGTTTCATTAAGAAAGTAGCCCTCTTCCCTCCCTCTTAAAATAATGCACTAATATAGCTGCAAATGGCTAGAGAGATGAGAAACAGAACCTAACTATTAGAAACTGAAGTAATTTATACTAACATGCTCTGTGAACTAAAACAGCTTTTGGAAACCAAGCCCATTCACCTGTCTAAAGAAAGTGGATTCAGAGTACGTTAAAATATTGACAACATCCATGGAACATTGCAAGTCTAAGCAGAACTGTCTTCTCTCCCAAGCTGCTGCTCTTCTGACTTCCCAATTTCACCCTCTTATTAAATAGAAGATTAAGCTGATGGTGAATTAACTCCATTTTCTCGGTACCTGTCAATTCCTGTTGCTCTGAATCTCAAAAGATTTGCATTAAATTTTTTTTTTCCCTTAAACTGCAAATGCAGAAAATCTTCCCTTCGTGACTTTTTCCAGTTCTCTTCTAGGCTGAACTCCACCTGGTTTATCCTAAATTATCCTGGTCTGTCCTCTGGCCATTTGATACTCCAAGACTTTAGACTTCACAAATAAAAGCTTTTCAGTTTCATTATAGCGTCATATACAACCATCACTCTTTTAATCTCACATTTGTCACTGGTCTTTCTTAGTCCACCTGAAAAACTTCCCTTTTAGCCACAGTTCCCTATGAAGACTGTCTGTATTGTGGCATATAGGTATCAGAGGACTTAAATGCTACTTTTGTTTTCATGTTCTATAGGATAGGGCCTATGTTTCCTTAGTGCCTGCTCAGCATAAGGTCAAAAAAGTTACCACTACACCAACACAGTATATAGCACATGCATGTCTGTGCACACACAGATGGGGACTGAGAGCAAGGAGGTGGTGTACCACTGCCTCCTTGCCCATAAGGCAAGGAAACACCATTTCTAATTCCCACAATCTAGCACAAAATAATAAAACATCTCAGGCTATCAAGATGTATTATGAAAGTACACCTTTTTAGTTAACAAGAAGTACAGTAAACTCAAGTCAAAAGAAAAAAAAAATAGTGTTTTATTAACTACCACACTGTTATAATACACTTTAAACGTACAATAAGGTAGCCTTTAAATTTGAGGTGGTTTTAAGAATAACAAATGAACAGATTTCCAAATGTTTGTAAATAGGTGAACTGCAGTAATTATTGTTGTACATTTTTTGAAAATGGTATAGCACTTACAGACTGGCTATATAACTTCAGTTTGTACATTTTTCTATAATTGAAAATATAAACAGTAATTAAAAAATAAAAAGAAAATTCAGCATAATAAAAAACATATATGTTTATCAGTTAAATGTACTGGATACATACAATTTTTAAGGGAAGAAGCAAAAAAGTAAAGATGGCTGATATTTAAATGCAGATTGACTAACCAAAAACTAAACAACAAACAAATAAAAACCTCATAAAACCCCTAGTTCACTATGACTATATCCATATGTTTGGGAGTACTGTCAATATGGAAGTGATTTTTCTGTTGTATTTGCATATGTTATATTTTACTGGTAATTTACATGATGGCTTTTAAGGCCCTGGCATACAGATGTTTTTTTGGAAAAAGATTTGATAAAAATCACTGCTGAGACGCAATACACCTTATTTTTGGTCCTCCAATGTTCAAAAGAAGGGATATACCTCACTATAACATTTGCCTTACCACCCAAATGCCTCAACCTATACATATTTTTTTAAACATTTTAAGCTTTTTAAACATTGGTTATATTGCCCACCTTGGTTATTGAAAGAATATTAACAAGACATCATTTTGGCAAATTAAACCTTAAACATGGCTTTTCAATAGGATTTAAAAGGTGACTATCCCTAGAGTTCCATGTTAAAATGTAGTTTTCAAAATCTTACAAGAGTAATGCTTAAAATATTGTACATAGTTAACCTAATTAAAATAATTAGCTTCAAAATGACAAGTTGATGAGCTAAGTAAAGCCTATACTATGTAACATTTGCTTGGAAACTTGATTTGTCAGTTATGCATAATAAAAATTCCAGTCATCAAGAAAATTACAAAATTTCTTTTATCATAACATGATTTCTTTTCACCCATCAACTTCTTTTATCTTACAATAGATAAATACCAACATGTTCTCATTTTTTACACTAAACCACACAGGATTGATGCATTTGGTTAGACTACCATTTCCATCGTTAAATTCTTTTTTTTTAATATAACTTGGTAAAATTTCATCTCTTCTAGATTCCAAAAGTACCTACAAAACCCATGCAATTTTACCATTTTAATATACTATGGAATATCATACAAAGTAAGGCATTTCAGTGTCATGTATAACCAAGTTACTGTCAATCCAAAAATTTTTGCACATCAATAAAAAGATATCTAAGAACTTAGGAACAATATTCTTCTCACTACTGTATAAAAATAACCACAATTAATAGGTATCTTGTGTAATATTTACTCCATTGTCTCGTTTCCCGAAACTGTGACAAGCTGTAAAGGTATTTCAGTGTTGGTAAGAATATCCTGATTGCTGGTGCCAGATGTATTAACAGTTCCTATTCCTGAAACAGAACCTTGTTGAATATTTGCAAGGATAAGTGTTGTTCCTCCTGCAGTAATCAAAGTATCATCAGGTGTTGCTTCTACTGATGCCAGCACTGTACTGCTAGAGTGAATACCTTTTTTATTCTGATGTGTTTTAATGTGTTTGGCAAGGTGGTCACTTCTCATAAAACGTTTTGAACATTCTGGACAGACAAATTTCTTCTCACCTGTCACAGAAGAGAAGAAAAAACATGTTTTCAAGAACAATAAAAATATTACACATACACCAAAAACTGGGATAACTTACTGCCTTTTAGAGTAAGAATTCTAGCAACATCTATACTGAGGAAAAAAGCGTTCCAACTTGATAAACTTGTGTGTTAAATTTCTAGACATACAAATCCTTTAAAAGAACTAATTTATTTTTCTGTGTCTCACTGAGTTTGGAGAGATCTTTCAGGCAAGCTAAAGAATATTGCCATCTCATATCCTCAGGCTGCTAAGTTTCACTGGAATTATTACCAATAAATAACATTTAAGAGGAGAACAAAACCTGCCAAATGATGGACAGGGAAGACTATATAAGCTCCTGCAGAATTACACTTGAGACTGACAGACAAGATCATAGGGTAATTCAGGTTTGAAGGGACCTCTGGAGGTCTCTAGTCTGATCTCTCTTCTAAGCAGGGTCAGATATGAGGTCAGACCTGGTTGCTTAGGAATTTATCCAGTTTGGTCTTGAAAACCTTTATGGATGGAGACTACAGAAACTCTCTGGGCATCCTGTTTCAGTGCTTGGCCATCCTCACAATGAAAAAGTTTTTATTTATATCTGGTCTGAACAGCTCTTTTTTCAACTTACATCTGTTGTCTCTCATCCTCCCACTAATGCACCACCATGGAAAGTCTGTCTTTGCCTTTTTAATGGTGGCCTTGCAGGTACTAGAAGATTGCTATTAAGCTCCCCCCTGCCCTTACTGTTCTCTTTGTGCCGCTGAATAAGGCCAGTTCCTACAGCCTCTCCTCATAAGGGTCACCCTTCAGTGAACTCAATCCTGTTGATCAATGTCTTGCTTAAATTGGGAGCTGAAAACTAGATGCAATATTCTAGATGCAGTCTAACCAGTGCTGAGAAGGGGAGGATTATCACTTCCCTAGAACTAGTGTCTGTGCTTCTCCTGATACAGCCCCAGCCATCTCTGCTGCTGGCTCTTGCTCACGTTCTGATTGTCTATCAAGACTCCCAGGTACTTTTCAGTAGAGCTGCTTCCCAACTTGTCAGTGTTCAGCCTGTGTTTCTGCAAAGGTTAATTTCAATGCAGGTACAGTAGTTTGTGTTTATCCTTGCTGAATTTCATAAGGTTTGTGTCAGCCCATTCCTTCGGCCTCAGTCCCTCTGAAGAGCAGCCTTGCCCTCATATGCATTGCCCAGTTGCTCCAGTCTGGTGTCATCCGCAAACCTAAGAAAAAGCCTCCTCCAGGCCAGTGATAAAGATGTTAAAAGAGATCAAAGGATAGACCCCTGCAGTTCTCTACTTTTTATTGGTATGCAGGTACACTAGAAGCCATTAACCAGACCCTCTGAGCTGGATCATTCAAATGGCTTCTGTTTTTTAAACCCATCTGGCTGTCCATCCAGACAGGCCACAACATCCCAGCTCGGGTTCAAGCACCCAACATGTCTAACAAAAGCACACCATTGGGTACAAAACAGAAAATATTTTTCACAGACATTGCAAAGACAGTTTTCTAAGCAATGGAAATGCTGATAAGCACATAAATTATTTATCTGTTGTCACTGGGTTTTTCAAATAGTCTAATTTTAAAAAGTAAGCATCCTGCAGAATGTAATCATGGGTTTACTTTGTAGGAAAATAGTAATACAGACAATAGATTTGAAACAAACTGCTCCTTGAAGAGGTGGAAGATCTAGACTAATTTCTTTGTGTTAGACAAAAGGCGAAATGTGAACCTGGAGTCCCTAACGAGTGGTCTAACCCTGAAACTAGAAGGTGTAGAATGATGCATCACCACATGCTCTTCCTTGATTTTATGAATGATGTCTAATCTCTTGGACATCTAGCTCTGTATTTTTATTTTTCTTTTTTTAAATGAGAGAAAACTTTTGAAGTTTTAAGCTGGAACAGTTTTGATCTGGTTCAAAAAAATGAAATGTGGTGTTGAACCTGAATCAGAGGATTCTGATTAAGCTATATTAAATATTAGCTTAAATGTCAGTTCTGAATCAGAAAAGGTAGCTGTTTTTCCTCCTCAAACCTACCGAAGAAACCAAAGTGTATACATAGCTCTAAATGTTAACTGATTTTTAGAAAGGTCACACTACATTAAAATCCATCCAATACAAAGATCTGTTCTCCTCTTAAAAGTTATTTATCCAACCCCTCTCCATAACACATCTCTAGTTAAATGCACCAGAATCAAAGACTGAAAACCTGTATGCGTTCTTCGGTGTCGCTGAAGCTCATCGCTGCGAGTAAACCTTTTGCCACAGAACATCCAAGTACAAACAAATGGACGCTCTCCAGAATGCCAGCGGAGATGAGCTCTCAAATGTGAAGTTTTTCCATATACTTTGCCACACCCTGGTATGTGACAAATGTGTTGCTTCTTTTTTCCCAAATTGGAGCCTCTGTTAAAAAAAAGAGAGTAGTTATTCATTCTAATACATTCCTCCTAAATACTGGTCATACACGTAAGAGGAGCTATATATGCCAGTAGATCTGCAAACAAACCTGAGCAGCTTCCTGGTTTTGTTTAAAATACAACCCGAGTCCAGTACACTCCATAAGAAGCTGGAACTAAACTCTATAATACTATCCTGATTCTGCAACAAACTATAAATTCAACAGCATATGAAATTTAAATGATAGAAGTGTAATCTTTAGCAAGCATACATGTATACAAAGCTGAAAATCCAGTCATTACAGCAGTTTGTACTACTTTGATGCTGAAGTGCCCACATTTTAAATTTCTCCTAGTTTCAGTTTTTGCCATACTAAAGATAGTTTTGGCAAAGAAAAACACAAATGACTGCAACTGCCAAAATGGAAACAAGATTTTGGCAACTGTGAAGAGAACAGATGGGACTTTTGGCATCTTGGGGAAACCTGAGAAGCAGTTTGAGGTTGGAAGACAAGCATACTAACCTGAGTATTTCTACTAAAAAGAGTGGCAGTGAAACAGCTGATCTTGCTGACATTTGAATTAATTCCTTGGCATTTCAGAAGAAAAAAAAAATCTATCAAAATGAACAAATAATTCACAGATAGTATAATCCAGAGTACTGAGCTTGATGCCTATTTTAATATGCTGCCTCACTGCAATACTGCAATGGTAGGTGATTGATTCAGGGAAAGCACCCAACAGAAAAGCCTAACTTTTTTTTTTATTATTTATTTTAAATAAAATCACCAGAGAGAGGTAAAAGCCTCTGAAGACCCAGAGAAAGAGATCCATCTGGCCAGTGCAGGGCATCATGATTGATTTTAGCCAGTTTAAGTGTTTGCTGCTGCTGAAATGGGCACTCGAGGGAACAGATCTCGCTGACAATGCAGCTATATGAATGGTAAATGCTGGTTATGACGGAGGAGATTGGAAAATGCAGCCAAGGATCAGGCCACCTTATTCATCAGCAATGTTAACTTAGAACAGCTTAAGTGGATTCTGAAATCACAGTCTTGGGTACTCCATCCTCCATGACTGATTATACAATTTTCAGTTGCCTCCCCAAGGCAATTTTCTTCCTTAAATTGGGTGCTCAACTTCTGCTTAACCATCCAGTGGCTGAAGGATTTGCCAAGCAACTATTAGACCTAGATTCTCATCCTTGCATTCAGAACAATTCTGGTTTACATCTAGTAAGAGTTCAGGGTAAAATGCATATACACTTTAACAAGCTAGCACTTGGAGCAAGCATTTCCAAACAGGAACAGAAATTAACTCACTCTAAAAACTCACAGCATCTGAAGGGAATTCCAACCTAAGCACATATGCAGCTAAAACATTCCAGACAGTGCAGAAAAGTAAGGGGATAAAATCTAGTTAAGTCCTAGAAAATGTTTCTAAGAAGTCTCAATATAGAGCAATCTATATATATATCTACATAGTGCTTCATTAGTCATTTTGTCTCAGAAGAAAAAAACTATATCACTTTTACATACTAATTATTTGTCATGACAATGTAGGTTTTGACTTCAGAATAAATTCAATGGCAGTAGAAGTAGAGAGTCTGGAAGGCTTTTGACCCTGCTGTGGTAGCAGTAGACTCATTATGAGCCTATGGATATGGTGACAGAAGATATTTTGCTTATCTATCTAATTTTTTTTTGTTTTATTGCCACCTGTCAATCCTTAGCCTCACAGAAATTTCACCTGCCTGTTTTAACCAGCTTATTTGTAAGTTTCATGCAAAAAATCCTCTGATATCTGACCTGACATCTTAAGCTCTTTCATCATTATTACATGTGGCAAGAATACTTTTGACTTAATTTTCCTTTTTCAAACGTCCCAAAAGCAGATCACTTCTTTGGACCATGACAAACATTGCCTTTTTCACATCTCCTACTTTAGCTGAAACATCTATTTTTGGTAAGCTTTGCTACATCTAAACTGTCAGGTTCACAGTCTTCCATGGCCTTCTGTCAAGTCAAGATTAAAAAGCAAAATTAACTGTAACATCAGGCATTTAACTTTGTACTTTGCTACCTATGGAAAAGCTTCACAAGTATTGAACAGTCAGCCAATCTCAAAGGCATTTAGCAAAATGTCTTTAGATTGCCCCCTTTCTTTTCTGGTTTCTCAGCCTCTGCAGATGACTAGGTCACCACACAAAATTCACTGTACCTGTAACAGTTCCAACAGCATTCATCTATCAGCCCAAAACACCCAGCTCCCCGGACTCCAAGGAAGAAATTTTCATATTCCTCCTTCTGCCTTACTGCAACCAGTTCCACAGTTCTCAGGCTCTATGTTCACCTTCATCTAATGATTCAGTTCTAGACAGCTCTACTTCAGGTCCTCTTGTTTGGTGGCTCAAGGCATCCAGCAATTGCAGTGCAAGGCAAAGGAACAACCACGGCTCTTTCTCCATTATACAGTCTTGGTAACTGAAAGAATTCTCCACTGGATCCTGCTATCCTGTGTCTTTATTTGCCTGTCCAAATCCATGTAAACCTAAAAAGTGCTCAGCCTGCACTTATTATAACAAAATGTATTTCTGCATTGAAGAATATATTCTGTATATAGAGTATTTTTTTGTATTTGGTATTTCATCCTTACACCTCCTCCAAATATACTATAGTCTTCCCCTCCTCAATACTCAGTACAAATATTTTGTAACTATGCATGATACAATACATAAATGTGACACAAATGACATGAAATCACATCAAAATTCCCTTAGAATAATTTTAAGATTCCTAAGTCAATCATTTGAAGTTGCTTAATTGCACCTTTGGTCTAGACTGAAGGAAACCAAGATTCAACTCAAGGTCAGCTTACTGTGCATAGGCACTGTAGCATACATAATTCTAAGCACCTCACACTACTGGTGACAGAGTTCCTTAGCAGACTCTGAAGTTCAAAGCGAGGAGAAAGTGAGGGTTTCACAGAACGAAATCCACAAGCCTACTATGAATGACTACGTGTATTTATTCTACAAAGCTTCATATAGGCATCTGCATGTTTGATTCATGTGTGTTCTAAACTGACTGAATATGAGGCAAATTCTATCTGGACACTTTGCAGCTGTGACAGTCTGGCACTATGCCCTAACACATCATGCTAAGAAGCCTTTTGTGCTGCACTGGCCAATAGCCCTCATCAGTGAGTAAAAGGATACAACTCAGGCCTACTCCTTGACTGGAGCCTTCAAATCAATTAATATTTAAGTATTTTCATAGTACATTTTAGCTTTATAAAGACTGGAAACCACATTTCTCAGTAACCATGCAGAATGCAATGTTTTCAGCAGGAGACACCTTTATCCAACGAGTACCTGGACTTTCAGTCCAGCAGTACTTCCAGGAGGAACATCAAGTATTTCAAGGCTAAAACATACACTTACTAGTTATTTTCAGAATTTATATTTTAGAGTTACGTACCTGAAATGGTACTCAGAAGCACTGTTCCTCTATAGATCCAGACAGTAGTAGTTAAACCTCAATGTAATTCCAGATGTAATTGAGAGGAGGGTGAAATCTCCACATGTAACTGAGAGGAGGGTAAACTTTCCACCTAACTTCAGACACCCTAACTAGAAGCCTAATACAGCCTGTTTGGGATCAAAGTTCTCTTCTGAGGTACATATCTCTCTTTCCCCTCCCCCAATTGCTTATCCCCCATTTACTATATAAAATTGAGGCTATAAGGTTTTAATTTACATATCTAACATAAAATCCTGTTCCTTTCCCACCTTCCCTCTGGCAAGTAAGGTAAAGATAATAGTGGCCATACCACAGGACTGGTACGAATAGAAATCCTTTCAAGACTGCAAAGACTAATTCTTTATTGAGATTAAAAAAATACAACAAAAGCCAACAACAAAAAGCAGAAAGAACCCCTCAACTCCCCTTTGCATCCAGAGAACAGAAAAGACAAGAAATGCCAAAACTAAGGCTACACAAAAGATGAAATTATGATGAAGTCTGCCTGTGTGAAGCCAGGTACTACTTTTTGTACCCCATTCAGTGCATAGGAAGGATAGTATTCATTGAGTGAAATGCTATTCAGCTTTCTCATACTGATTTGCTTTTCTTGTATAATGAGTTACATGTTATTTAAGTACTATCTTAAACACAGAACTATTCATTTCCCCAGACTTTTTTTTTCCTCATCATGGGTACTCACAACACTCACAGTGTCCAAGCAGTTCACAAACATTAATGAATTTATCATCTTGCAACACTCCTGTAGAGTGAACTTGAACTAGTACAAACAATTTCATATATCCAAATATGAGGCAGGAAGAGACTAAGGCCAAAATTGTGGAACACCCACCAGCTTGAGATGTCAAGTTCAATACAGCAGAATCATATTTTCTTAGAGTACTGCAAATGTTCACAATTCAGCTCAATCAACTTATTTACAGGAATGAACTCAGTACTTCTGCAGTGGAAAAGGTGGGGCAGATAGACAAATACCTCCAAAACTTCAGAGCCCTGTTGCTGTAGTCCCATACCTCATTCCCTAAAAGCCTTCCAATTTCTGCAATAAGTGAAGCAGGTGCCAATCATTACACAGCCCTGATTCACTCGCTGTACATCTGTCCTATCCACTGAATGGCACTGGGGTCATATGAAAATAACAGTATGCAGTCATGTAATTAGAAACAAAATTATAATGCATATGCACAAGGGATTAAATTAAAGTTGCCCAGGATGCCTTAACTTTGGCATTTGCCACCTTCCAAGTTTTCAGTTTTGCATCATTTAACATCATTTTAAGAACTGTGGATGCTATCTGAAGAAATTTATAAAACCAAATGTCCTATGACTGAAACTTTGTAAGTCATCAGTGGAGTTGAAAGCCAAATTAAAACACAGAATTACAGCACTAGAGATAAACAAGTAACTGTAGCAGCTATGGGACATCATCAACATGTATCAAAGGGAGAAGGAATTTTTTCCTCCAAGTGGGCTCTTTTTTGCTAGACTTTTAAGGAATTCTACATTACAGTGGAAAAGTTGCTCTAGCAACTGTAGGCACTTTCACTTTTTCTGTTTCACCACCATTGTCTCCTTCATTATCCTGTTTTTATTCCAGTTCAAATTCTTCTCACATCCTGACCTCCTGTCCTAGTTTTCCTACTTACTTTGTACATTTGATGTGTCCAGTCCTTCCTTTACAGTGGATTTCAGATTCTCACCTATCTAAACTCTGTCCTAGCACTTATCTCAACTCCTTCCCAAATTCCCATACCTGAGTTTCAGTCAGACTACACTCTTCTTTAGGCTTTATCAAAACCATCTCTTAAAAATATTCTCTCTTGGGCTTTGACTTTAAAATTTGGTGTTATAGCAACTCTACTTAGAAGGAAGAGGATCTTAAAGTAAAGGTGTCTCTCAAAGCCACTGTAGTTTGGAATAGAGCATGAGGGAAGATGGAACACGTGAAATCTCTGTGTTTCCTAAAAGTACAGCCAGTGCAAATCACATTTTCAAAGTTTTCTCCTAGACTGAAGCAAATCTCAACCCAGGGTGTACTTCAGGCAGATCTTCATGGCAGTGCCAAGTTTCACCAAGTACTTCGATTCTGTACCATGTTTTGGTGAACTACACATAGGAATTTAACAAGAGGAAGCTGATGGAAAAAGATGCTGTATAACCTTAGCTGCAGATATTATCACTAGCTTCATTTGTGATGTAAATGTATGAAACCGTATTTGTCTTAAACACTTAGTATTTACTTGGCATGGCTGTGCTTGCAAAGAAAGTATCTAGAATATACAGCAAAAAATCCACAAGATACTTGACAACAGACATATTCAGTCAGTACTATTAGAACTCTTACAGCCATAGGACACTGACAGGTTCTTTAAAGATAACTCAGTAATTTACACTGTAGTTTGCACATAAATAAAGATATCCACTTTAGAGAAGAAACTATTATCAAAATGGACAAATTTTAGCGTACTGGAAAGAAGCTCCTGCACAATTATATCAAGCACAAATATGCCTAAATATTTTCACTTGTAAAAGGCTGCCTATTATCCCTACTTCATCTCTTATATCCATAATCAAGATGTTTAAAACAAAGCGTTTTGGAATAGAATAAAATCTTTATAATAACAAAAAGCTGAAGAATACTTTCATGAGATGTAGAATAATAATACATGGCTTCCTATGCAGCCCTGAAGTTTTACTTTGTACCTCTTTGTTAGCCAAATCTCCACTAACTTTGACTGAAAACAATCAGTCAATTCAAAATTTGGTATTTATAGAGTTATTATACAAACCTTGTTTTTCTTAGGAAACCAGTGAATAAGAAAACCAGGATAACTGTATTTTTATAACACTCTAAAGCAATCAAACTGTGGAAAAAATGCTCAATCAGTAAGGAAATGTGGGAACGCAGAATTTAATCAAGTCCTTGACATATGATAGGAAGCCAATCATGGATGTACATATTCCAAAATATTTCATTTTCGTATTATTTAGAGCAATGGTCTATCCCCCTCACTTGTACTAGGTGGCATGTAACTCCAGATTTTTCCTGTTAATCTCAATGCAGTAATTCAGAGAGGATGGAGTAATCTGCTCGTCCATCTGCAAACCCAGAAATAAAGGTGGCAGTCCTTTGTTGCATAAGCTCTTTTGCATAAGCCTCTAGTTTTCTCTCACTGCAGACTACTGCTGTTAACCAAGGCTCCTTTTTTCCTCACACATTATTTGTTTTCATCGTTACATCCATTACATGACACTAAACATTACATACCTTCCACCACCTTCTTTGCAGTTGGGACATGTGCAAGCTACTCGTCGCAGTCTTTTTCCCTCTTGATGTGGTTGGTCCCCTTCCTCATCTACCACCTGTACTCTCAAATGTGTTAGATCATTGGTATTCAATGTAGAATCACCACTGAGCTGCCACTCTTCTGGATCAGGCTCCTCTTCTTTAATCCTAATATCTGAGGAAAAGAACAAACACTGATCCATAAGCAGCCCATTAAATAGAGAAAAGGAAACTATAATGATCAAATCTTTCTACGGTTGAGAGCACTATGTCAGTCAAATGTCAACATCCTTCAGTGCATACTGACATTGCTTCTGTGCCCTTGTAACCTGTAATGTATTTTAAAAGTTTATCTTACTATACATTTCAAAGTTGAAGACAAGCTATAACGAAGTATTAAAGTTTAAGTTTGAACTGTTCTTGGTAGGGATTGCTGTCACCAGGAGGATATTGCTTGCTTAAAACAAGAAAAACAGAGGAACCAAAGGCTGAAAAAAATGTAAATGCAAGTTTCAAATGATCCTGAACAGCCATTTTTGTTTCTACAGGATTTCTCAATTCATGTGACATGTAGTAGAAACTGCTTTTCTGGATGACCTTCAGAAGTTTTCAGTATGCACAGTGATATATAAAGTAGTATGAGAAATCAAACAAATAAAAGGTTTTGACCTAAGAACAACCAAGGAAAACAAAAAAAAAAATATTCATGGCTTTGTTCCACTGTCCCCTTCTCACCTCAAATTTACGCCTTTCCCACTATACATAGAGAAGAAAACATTTAGGGAACAATGTAGAACAAACTGCAGTTAACATGTAGATTTTTATCCTTAACAAACCCCACTCAAACACTGAAACCTTAACTGAGGACTGTGGCCACTCTAAATTCCTTGTGGGAGTCAGTGCATCAGCCATCATCTGTAAAATGAAGACAAAGCTGCACAGATTTAATGATAAAATGTAACAAAAACTGTGCTGGGTCAGATCATAAACAGCATCCTATCTCAGTAGAGATCAGGAAAGAAATTAATGATAAAACATGTAAGAAGTTACCTGGTCTACCTTTCAAATCAGCTCCAGCATTCATCTGTTTAGAGACAAAGGATGTAGCTACACACAAAAATTTGCTTGGTGCTAATAAAGTCTCAGTCCAGTCTTTCCCAACACCACAGTTTGCCTTCCTTTTACTTGCATATGTATAACCATTTGCAGGACTGTGCTGTAAACCACATCATTGATGTAACTGAAGTTAAAATAATTCTCTAAGAAACCACTGCATTGGCAAGAAAATTCCAGGTCAGAAACAGGGAAGTCTAGAATATTTATCTGGTTTGGCTGCAAAAGTCAATGCTAGAAATTAAGTTTGCATGAATATGACAGCCTCTGAGCTATGGGAATCCAGGAGCTAGCACACTCGCTTTTGCTGACTCTACGCATGTGGTAACATCCAGCAGAACTACTGTGATAAGTCTGACCCAAGTCACCCGCACACTGAGCTTCACTGATACCATAAGAAGTTCACAATTTCAGACAGCAACATAAGAACTATCTTTCACAGAAAAATCTAGAAAACCTCTGCGGTGACTTCTAGTCTTCTATATTAGCCACCAAACTAACTTTCCTACCAAATTAAGTCATTTTCTTAAGTAATTTTCTTTCTTTTGTTTAACTTGCCTATGAAATAATTTTATTATCCATAATAATTTGTATATACTTGTTATACATAAAATTCATTTTACATTAGCAAAGATTAAAACACTACACAGCACACCAAGAGTTTATAGAATTGATCTTTCAAATTGGATACTATTAAGTATACTAATACATTCACTTACAGCAACTTCAGAACAAGGCAAAAGCCTGATTTACTCTTCTGCAACAAAGCACATAATAGGAATCTGAATACAGCAAAGTGGCAAGGCCGCCAGCACAGGCCAATTCAAGCCTCCAAGCAGTTCTTTAGGACTGGATATGTTACACACCGTACTCAAAATTCTTTTTACCAAATGTTCCACAAAACATATATTGCATAAATTCTGGTTTTATTTAAAATAAGAATTAATGTTAATAAAATAAAAAACTGTTGTAAGAAGATAATTTCATTATGATCTTACTAACATCAGACACTGGCACATAGTGAGTTTGTAAAGTTAGTAGCTGAATCCAGATAGCACTGCATATACATACTTCAAAAGAGGTACCCAACATGTCCTAGTAAAGATCAATGGACCAAATTAGGGTATGGATCTGTGCTCCCAAGACCCAACTCCACTACTTAAGTCAAACATTCCATATAACCTAGGATTTCTCCTGTTACACTGACACACCAAAGTCACACTCTAATAACAGAGATACACCTAACAATAGAAACATGTCCCTAATGTCTCTTACTGCACTCCAGTACCCAGGACTTTATACCTTCAACTCATGCAATGTTTGTTCCACTTTGCAAACCTTCATCATGAGTTCCTTCCACTTTTTTTCATCAGCATCTCTCTATTCGCAGTCCCTCCCAACCACCACCACTATCGCAGCAGCGCAAAGGCTCATAATAGTTTTATGATGGTGGAGGCATAAATGAAAAAATTATTTGGACAAAAAAAAGGGACAGACAAAACACTCCTGAGACTGGAGGAAATAAAAATTTGCATAGACATACAATAGTTTATGATATTATTTTTAAAAATGCAAAACTGAAATGAAGTCAAAGTAGTACTGTGCTTGTAATTTTGTGCTGTTCCTAGTTATCTTGGTAAGACTTGGTAAGAAAGTGTAGCTATTGCTTTAGGTATTCCTCAGAAGGACCATCTTCTACTCCAGGCACACAGAAAAGTACAGTATGACTGCCAACTGACAGGATTTTTTAATACCTAATTATGTAGATTATACTTTAAATAAAACAAAATTAAAATAAATACCAAAACATGAAGTGTTTATCTAGCCTCTCCAGGATGCACTATATCAGGGAGTGGATTGCATCAAATCCCGTAGCAAATCCAATTGCCTTAACAAGGTCCTTAGAATCAATGAGTCTGTTGCCCTGCACATAGGTTTTACATTATTGCATGAGGGAAAATTCCATCAGTATTTTGGGGGGGGAGGAGGGGATGTCACTTTAATTTAAACAGTAAGAAAATGAAGGAGTAGAAGGGGCAAACCATGGAGAAGAGCGAAAGATAAGAGTCTTCTCCAATGCAATGGAACTGGAGATTATGCAAATTCATATAGAGAGCAACAACTCCACATTTCTCCCTTGGTGTTCCTCTGGACGTGCTCTGTTCTAATTCAGCCTCAACTGACAGAATACTAGGTTTTACACCTACTCTGCAAAAAATTGGGCCTAAAATAATTTACATAATCCCTAAAGTCACAACAAGCTGATGCAAATATTGGTAAATTTGAGGTAACTTTTGTTTTCTACCAATTAAACATAGGCTAAATGAAGGTTATGTTTTCTTTACTACTATTTTATTTCCATGCTTTCAAATTTCTGTATGCCCTTACTTCTTAAGTTCAACACCTAGTACTAGGTAAGTATGAAGGGGAAATTCAGACAGATACTGTTTCAAACTGCCTACTGATTCTGAAAACCATATATTCTCTTCAAGTTCTTGGTATTTAGTAAGCTAGACTTGGTTTAAGTTTTGCTTTCCTCTAAAGGATTGAAATTGGGATCTTGGTGTACAATTTTGTTCCAAAGGTAGTATTTCATAGTCACAGCAAGCCCAGAGCTGACTACAATATGCAGCAAGTTTAAGTGTATTTACCAAATAAAAACAATAACCAAGAGGTTTGTTTAAAGCACTTCAGAGAAGAATAACTAAACTGACAGGATGAAACTATGCAGATGTAAATACAGCTTAAACTATTCTTGAGTACATTTCAACTATAATCTAGTGTGGAGAGAATTACTGCTGCCCACTCATACAGCCAGGTCATTTACCTACTTCACCATGTATCAGATGAATGCATCAGTTAAGCTTCATGTTCTACCTTGGTCTGTTTCAACTAGGACTTGAAGAAAATGCTGTTTTCTTCATCTATGAGAGAAGTTACTAGTTTATCAACAGCCAGAGAAACAGGGATAAACTAGGAAGGGAGGAGGATGCAGTGCAAAAACACTTTGAGTACTATGCCACCCCTTTAATTTTTTGATGTATCTGCCTCTGCACAATGTCACATAAAGGCACTCTCAACATTGGGGACAGTAACTGTCCCCAAACTGCGGGCTTCTAGTTTAGCTGCTTTTGCTAGATGCTGAAAGCCATCCTGCCATTTCACTCAGCTAAACTTTACAAGTTCCTGAACTGAAAAGCAGAAATACGTTTTTTCAACTGAAAACAGATTTGCAGCAGCACTGCACATAGCTTCACACCAATTTCCTCACAGCATCACAAATTGACTGTCTGCAGTTTCAACGTCTTGTAATCAGTCATGCCTATTCATTTATTTTTTTCAAATAGATGCTTCTCTTCCAACCCCTCCCAAGAAAACAGATGTAAATTCCCATCTTCTCTTGTTAATTTTGTTTTCAGTTTTCTCTACAGTGCAACCCACACTCCCTCAATATCTTGACTCATCTTGCCTTAATCTGTGGATGTGAGAAAGCTTTAATAATGATGGTCAACTTTCTTAGACACTCTTTATTCATTCCCATCTAAACTAAACTCTTTCAGGCAGGAGCTCAACAAGGTTAATGATTTCATTTCTACTCTGATTTGCTCCCCAAAACTTAGGTGTGAATTTAGGCATTTTTATTATGTAATAAATTACAAGGCAATAGAAGATACACTACAGAATGTCATCTTGAAATACCTGTGAACCTCAGCTCAGAAGAAAAGACTGACATCTAGTTTCAATAGCTCTAAATCAGATTGTAAGTTTCTGAGGAAAATCACTGTTGTGTCCAAGTCTAAGAGCAGGACCTCACAGTACTAAGTATTTAAACAGTACCAGCAAAATGATTAAAAATGGAGCTATAGATTCTTTTCTTGCAAGAAATGCCACATACACTATTTCCAAGTGATCTTATGCATTATTGTAAGCTGATCATTTAAAAATTTGAATAACGAAAGTACTTCAGCCAGCGCTACCACAACATGTATTATGCATCAAAGAACAGTTACTTACCCTACATTAACTGCAATTCTTTGAGATGTGTTGTCTACAGATTCTCAAGATTTTGGATTCTTATGGACAGTAATGCCTGCTGCAGCATGCCCTTATTTTTTTTCTTTTTTCCCCACAGTTGAAAATATAAGAGGGGATAACTAGAAAGGGGGAAGAAGAGTTGATCATGCTCAATATAGAAGAAGCCAGGAACTGCAGAAATAGGTAAGAAAAGCAGGAAGACATAGAGAATTCTGTGACCAGTGGGGTTAAGTATTCCTACATAAAAGAGTGTTAGACTGCTGCTAGGGTCAAACAACAGAATTGTCAGCAATAATTCAGGAAGGCAGAACTGTTCAACAAGTATTTCTGTTCTGTATTTAGGTAAAAGCCAAATAACGGTCCTATCACTAGCTGAGAATAAAAAGCTTCCCACTGACAGTAAGTCAGGAAGATGTAAAAACAGCTATTGAAGTAAACACTTAATAAATCAACAGATTAGGATAATTTTCATTCAATAATTTTAAGAGAAGGTTGAAGAGCTCTCTGCAGTTTTAATGCTGCAAGCCTCTGACCACGTGAATGCGCCAGTGGGTTAGAAAAAAGCTAGCACTGTGATAAGACTTAAAAAGGGTAAAAAAAGACCCAAAGAAGTAGGGGAAGAATTAATGCCACTCAAAATGGGATTATGAGAACAATTAGATTCAAAAGTACTTTTTTTTTAAAAAATCAATTATGATACCACTGTTGATGTAATGTTGATGTTGAGAGTTCTGCACAGCGAGTGACTTATTAGGATACAGTAAAACATTTTGATCAAGAAAAATGAAGTACAAAACATATGTGGAATACATGGATTAAAAACTGGCATGAAGTTTAAATGAAGATTAAGAACTATCATTTCTGTATGACAAATAATGAGGACATGTCACTTACAATGTGTACTTTTCCCCCCTTTTGTCCTTAAAAACTACTACCTTTCAAAAAAACATGCCTTCTACAAGCAGTGAAAGACAACCCATCTACAACCCTGCCTTATCTTCAAGAGGGCAATCATAACTAGGATTCTGGTGAGCATTCCTGGCATTATGAAAAGATTGCCATTGTCCTTGGTAGAAATTTCAGATACTGACAAGTTAGCTTGAGAGATCAGAACCAAAGTATCTGATCCTGCCAAGAGGTTCAAAAGGCAAGAAAACTGCACAGAACCTGAAACAATGGACCTAAAACGCCCAGACTGCAGAAAGACAGAAGAAGAGTTTCCAGCCTTCTTTTTAAGTTGAAGCAGTACTGGAAATAAAATCCCCTGCCTCTTTCACTTCATGGATACTTGCCATACATCCCCACAGGTATAAGAGAGTTTTCCTTTTGCTTCAGGAGTATCTTGTAAAAAGGGTATCTGAAAAATGAAAAAGGAACGAGTACCTGAAACTGGGTAATACAATCTTTTGTGAACATCCTGAGGATATCCGAGCCTAAGATAACTCAGGCTAACCTCCTGAACCTCGAGAATGTAAACTGCATCACTGACACTCAGCATACATGTTAGAATATTCAGGTAAGAGTAACATACGTACAACAAAGTTTCACCTTACCACCATGGGCTGGAAGAAAATGAGTTAGACTCTGAGCTGTTTTGGAACACAGCAGAAAAGCACATTAAGTACAGACACAGAGGAAGGATGAGACAATCCAATCTTTTCAAGAATTTGAAGAAAAACACTGTTCTATTCCACAGCAGGAGATACTACGTTAAAGTAATAATCAGACTGACTGAAGTTATGCAAACTTCCTTACACCTGAAGGGAGGTAATTTAGTATATGCTGTTATAAGCGAGATTGTGATACACATACAAGCATGATCATCTAATTCTTTAACAATTTATTAATTTCCTTTGAAAATTATGAGAAAATAAGGAATGTAATTTAAGCATGCTGAAAGCAAACTATTTACACAGGATTGGTACATAAATAGCTCTAATTCCTGCACTAAGTTAAATTCGTCAGTTTCCAATTTAATTTTTCATATCAAAAATAAAACAGTTGAGGGAATTGTTTTTAACTATTTTGATTTTAAAACATGCAAACTAAATGCCTCAAATGTAAATGGGATAGCCCAAAACAGATGTTGTCAGATGAAAATATTAACTTAACATCATTGCTTCAGTTTACTTTATGCATTTCATAAGACTTTTTTTTTAATAATCAGTTTCAATTTCATAATACTACCATGCCCTTCTCTCAAAATCTTGGTATAGAGAATGCCTTAGAAGGAAAAAGTCCATAACTGAAAGTAAAATTAATAAGGTTAAAAACTGGAACTTAAAAAAGAAAGTGAAAAAAACTAAGTTGTGTAATACTGAAAACCAGCCAGAACTTTTTATAAAGTTCTAGATGCCAGAAGAAAGCTATGCTTTAAGTAGCATTCTGCACTACTTCACCAGAAGCATTAAAACACTGAAACAACTATCCCTGCAAGTAAAACTGTAAATACTCCATTTTTAATTTTGTCTGTTTGGGGGTTTAGACTGTTTTACGTAAGATGTTAGACCAAAGCCTCACAAGATACCAGCAGATGAAAGGTAAGCTGTCACTTGGGCAACTATTTACCTTGAAAACTGTCATCCAATTTTTTGGCCAAATTTAGAATAGCTAAATTACTTCAGCATGATAAAGACTTCAGGTTCTGGCAGGAATGGAATGAAGTCCCCACCACAAATAGCCAACCACTCCGACTCTCTATCAACTCATGTAAGTTCATCAATAGGCATGACTGTAAGCTTCAATGGTAGCAGGCAGATGAGTCCATTAAATAGATGTGTATACTCCTGCAGAGGAGGAGCTGGGAAGAAAGATGCGGAAATGAAGAGCTCAGTTTTGCAGTGGCACTCTGAGTGAAGTCTTGAAAGGAATCCCTCTGACTTTATTCCAACTGTAGACCAATCTGGAAAACTGTTTGTAGGTATTTTTATTTTTAAATAAATGAATCTTCCAGCTGAGTGTGTCTGGGTTGATAAGCAGCAAAGTCCCTTCTCAAGCCAATGCTACTTTCTTTCAGGTCACTTGCTAGTTTCTTCAGGTACTTCTTTTGACTATTCCAATAGCATAAAGAAAAAAATAAAAAATGCATCCAGCATCTTATAAAAAGTTAAGCAACCTAGATAAGACCTGGTAATATTGCCTTTTTTCAGGAAATAACAAATCTAAAACTGATTCAGTACATTAATCAATTATCTGAGACACTATTACAATTAGATTTTGATTAACACTGTTAAGTCTCTTTTGTCTAGACAATGGCTTTAGGGGAAAAAAATCCAGTAACTTAAAAATTGTTTCAAATTGACAAAACTTACAGGATCAGAAACATTAAAACCAAGTCGGTACATTTCAGTTTTCCAAAAGGAATGCTACTCTATATGAAATGTTTGAAGAAATCTATAAACATGCTAATAAAAATAAATACCTTTCTTGAACAGTAAGTTGCTGAAGACTAATGTGACTGTGCATGTAATAGCTCCTTTTGTTACACACAATGCAGTATTTTATTACAAACTGCCAACAAAAGGAGTAGACTACTAGAGAGCTTTCTCAGGTTTAACTTCCTCTCGAGACCAGAAGACTGAAGCCAGAACACAGGTGAGAAAGACACCTCTTTGCCAGTGTTTAACACGTAGATATTATTTGATACAACTTTTTGTTTTGAAAAGCAATGCTGAAGAAAGTTTCAGCTATGACTAATCAATACCCTTCCCTTCTCCACCACAAGGCAACACTAAGCACAATGAGGAGGAATATGAGCTCTACTAAACACTGTAAAATAAAAAAAAAAACCTCAGCCAAGACTTTCAGAACAAATTCAGTGCAATGGAAATCTCTGCATATGTATGTCTGAGTGGACATTTTGGTAGAAGCATAATTTCTGGACATTTTTCAAAGAAGCCTGTACATTTACTGGACAAAATATTAGCTTTGGTTTAGGGTTGTGATGACTTTCCATTATGTAAACAAAATGTAGGACCTAGGGGAAGACTTTTTTTCCTCTGGCAAACTCATGAGAACAGTAAAGATGTCCTCTGCTGCTTACCTGGGAAGTGAGGCTTGGAAGAACACCTCTCACACAATGGGCTGTAGCTACCAAAATCTAAAACCTAACCTACAGTTTTCACAGCTACACAGCTAACAGAACGATCTAAGTTATTTGGACTTCAGATAATTACCAACTGTCTCTGATCCAAGACTAGGACTATGTTCTTTTTATTTTTGCCTCAGGTAGAAAAGTTTTGCTAAATGAAAACAGAAAATACAGCCCAATTGTCTTTGTTATGGAAGGAAGTGCATTACCCTGGCTGGGGGGAGAAAATACAGGGAAACTTTTCTTATCTTGCTTCAAAGCTTGTTGGTAATTTGCAGAAAAGAGGAATCAAGTAGTCTCTCACCCTTTAGCTTTAACTTCTCTCATTCTGATGTCACTTCCACATACCTTCCTCGTTCCGTTCAAAACTAAACTGTTCTTCCTCATTTGCAGATCAGAAGAGCAATATAGTTTTGACTGCAAAAATTCTTTTTATAATTTCATTTTCTGTTTCTAATTGCATATTTATTCTTCAACCTCAAGAAGGGTGCCATACCATCTTGTAAGGGGTTATAAATAAGAAGGGGAGGAACATCACTGAAAAATATTATCCCAGAGAACTTTGATATAGACAAAATACCAGATGCATATGGAAAAGACACTGAAGGTCAATCAAGATAATTCAGTCTGATTCTGTTCGAAGCAGTTTCACATTGATCGTTACTTTGGAAAAGTGAGTTTCTTGTAACATAAAGGAGGGATCACTTAAATTCTCCCCAAATTTAGGGGATGGCAGTTTTAATACCTTCCAGTCCATTTACTATTCCTAGGCAAGTAGGAAATGTCACTATAAATCTCCACCCTATCTTTTATATAACCAAGTGTTTATAGCTATTCACTCCAGGCAATAGTTTCTGCTATTCATCTACTGCTTCTGCCTATTTAATCACATTTCATATATCCTATTTACTCTGTTCCCTTCCCATGTGAAATTCCTCACAGGAAAATACAGTTAAGGAATGCTTGATGGAACACTCTTGCTTTTTATTATGAATCACCATTAAAACACTCTCAAGAACTATCAACAGACAAACTAATATACACAGCAGGCTCAACTTCTTGTTCATGTGTCTTTTCTTTTGGTTCCTCTCTCCTTTTCCTTTCTATGTTTCTTCTCAAGTTTCTGCTATGTTACTCCACAAGCAATAACATCAGCTACACGATCCTATACCAAATATAAATCTTAGAAATAAAGAAGTTCTCTTCCTCCTTGTATTTCGTATTAGCCACAGGGCCCTTCTTCCAAGAGCTGGATTCTGACATCTGAGTTTAGCTGTATTATCATGCACAATACCTGCTTTTTGTACTCATGTTTATACCCCATGTCCTGATAGGTAACAAGGTGTGATACAGCAAACCATGACTTTCTGTGGTCACTGGAAATAGAAAATTTAAGAATCAAGATTATCCAGCAGAGCAAATGCTCTCTGAGCAGCACACTCATCTGTTCGGTGACGTTGCCTACAAGCCAATGAAAAGCAGGCTTATCTAGGTCTGGGTAACTTTGCCTTGGTAAATCCATATAATACAGAAGTCACTTCCAAAACAAAATTAAGTAAAAAAAATCCCAGCTTATTATTTTAAATTCAAATTTCAGATTCCAAAGGGAAAGCAAGCTTCCTGACATAGAATATACCAATATCAGTAACTATGTAAGTATAATCAGTAGGCTTTTGAAACAAACCCAATTCAGCAGCTTCTCTAGGCACTCTTCACTTAATATTGCATTCTTCTCACATTCTTAAATAGACACACAGTACAAAACATTTATGTTTAAGTAAAACATTTATGCTTCGGTATCTTAATGAACCAGAGCCTTGGATCACATGATTATAGTAAAACAGCAATTCCCAAGATACTTTGTGCAGCAGTTCCCTCTCAAATTACCTCTATGGCTCACTCTGCCCCTCATAACTAGCCTGGGCACAACCCCACAATGATGAGATTAAATGGCTTCCAGTACAGCAAAATGTCTTGAACCTCAAACCCCTCTTATTCTTTCTTTTAGGTAGCTATGCCCTGAAACCTGGAATGCACTTTATCAAAGTTACCAAAAATAAACAGGCATGTTTATTTTTTCTCACATTAAGAAACACCTATTTTAAGAAAATAGCTTTTGTTCCCTGCTTACAGAGATAAAACACACTGTGACATTTATCATTAACAATTGTACATTCTGAAACATAATGCAAATAAGTGGTACTGGAAATTCACATATGTTCTTAAGCACAGCCTCCATTTTGATATTTACATGCTTGTTTCACTTCTGCTTACATGAGTTCTGTACATAGTAGTTACACTGATATTAAATCAGTAGGAAACAAATTTAACAAAACAGCAGTGGATGAATAACAGCACCTTAGCTGGTCTGAAAATTTTCAGGGGAAAAATATTGCATCAACAGAAATACTTGGATTTTCCATGAAAACATCATCTATTCAGGAGTGGGAAGAATGGAGTATGCTAACGATACTGCTGCCTTAGAAAAGTGGTAGTTGACAGTCAGCTTTCCTCCTTCTCAATTTAGTATACACATCTTCTGTATGTTAAGATTTACAAGCACCGATAAACATTGTATCAGAAGTGCTGTTAACTAATATGACCAGTTGGGAGTTACAGGAGCTTATACTAAAAGAAGTGAGGTGGGACTATGTTCTACCATTACAGCAGTTTCTAATGGAACAGTAGTTTCAAATAAAATCTGTCATCACTACACTTAATCCACTGTACTTTGTAGGCTTCCACAGCAAGACAATAATGTTATGATTATCACCATTTAAACCAACCACATGCAGTAACAAAAAACAATTTTCTGCAAAAACAGTAAAATAAATACCTGCAGGACTGCCAGCATTTTCTCCTTGATGCAGCTGAATACCAGCAGAATCTATAGAGTTTACTGTAACTGTCTGTAGATTTGGCAATTGAGCAGTGCTTAGACTAACTGGAGTTGACGTCAACGCCCCACCTGCTGCAACTTGACCAAGTGTGAGAGTCTGCACAGGAGTTAGAGTTATTTGTTGACCAGGTGCATTCTGAATTTGCAAGTTCTGCAAGTTCTGAACTCCTTGCACTTGAAATGTCTGCCAGGTTATCTGCCCAGAAGGGGTCACTGTTTGTGCCTGAATTAAAAAAGTTCCAGGATTCAGCTGCAGTTGAAGATTTTGAAGAGCCTGTTGAGATATACTTTGACTTGCTTGCACGCCATGGATTGTCTGTTGCGCAATACCTTGTACAATCTGGGCTTGACTGGTTGGCTGCTGAGACTCTTGAAGCTGTATATGTTGTACAATTGGCTGTGCTGTGGAGACCTGAATATTCTGAGCCTGTGTGTCATCAGAGACTGATGTCTGGATGTAATTTCCCTGAAGATCAGAACTATGAACTTGACCACTAGTTGTGGTCAAGTTGTTTGCATTTTGTTCCAATATACTTGAACTGTCTATGGTAACGGGCAATTGTGATGAAGATGATGTTGGCACAAATAAGTCATTATCAGTGGCGGTTTCTGTAATTTCAGGAGAAACTTGTTCACCAGTCCTTTCAGAAGTATCTGAACTATCCATGGCCTGTCCAGTATTTATCAAGTGCCCATCTGCATTAATGCCTGCTGTCATGGTTTGAGAACCACTGCCAAGTCCCAGAGAATCTAGATCAACGCTATTGATGGGTACAAAAGTAATGTTTCCTGGCAGTCCAAGAGGGACGTTAGCAACTACTTGTGCTTGGCCAGGGAAAGACGAACCACCAATTGCAACTCCCTGAACCTGGACTTGACCAGACTGTGATAAGATATTCTGAATATTAGCTGAAGGTGTTCCAGAGGCAATGATGGTTTGATTAGAGCCAGGAATGATCTGAATTTGACCAGTTTCTTGATTTATACTGCTATTATCAGAAGAGGCTGCAAAGCCAAGTTGAACCTGCTGACCATCCGCTGTCTGGATCTGGGGTATTACTTGGTATTGTACGTTAGACACTGTACCATTCGACGAATCTGATCCTGGTGCAACAGAAAAGATTTGTTGATTTTGCAAACTCTGAATAGGAAGGACATACTGCCCACTTGAAGTTACTGTGGCAGCACCTGGAATCTGTACTATATTACCAGCTTCATCCTTTATAGTGGCAGGAGCTGCAGACAAGACCTCCCATCTATTTGGAGTTCCTGTTAATTGCACAGAAGCCAAATCCCCTGTCTGAATAAAAAGAAAAAAGAAAAGACAAAATTAAAACAAGAGACCTACAGACTATATGCTAGAACAGTCATGCAGTTCAACACTAGAGATTGATACACTACTAGAAAACATGCAGTGCAGCCCATATGAACAACAGCAACTGGATTAGAACTATGAAATACAGATTTTGTAAGTGAGCTAATGCCTAAGTCAGGGTAACCAACCTGTGGGTCGTGAGCTGCATGGTGCTCGCGAGCAGGTCAAATGCAGCTCCTGTGCCATGGCTACGTCAGGTGACCAGCAGCAGGGTTATTCTGGTGTGGGGGCTGCTGGGTAATCCAAATCCCTGGCTGTGGGAAGAAGGGAGCTGGCAGGGGCTGCTGGAGCTGTCATCATCAGATTACCCTGAGACTCAGCTACACTCTTTACCTAGCCCAGCACCTATTACACAGAAGTGGACGAATCGCTGTGAAGCCAATGTCACCTGTATCTCCTGGAGCTCCAACCGCCTTTTGACTCTGTGTTATATATGGTATAGATGTGCATGTTGTGACTCTCAGCAGCACCAAGAGTGTTAAGAGGTGACTTAGTCACATGGTTGGAAAGACTGGATAAATCTCAGTTTAAGTTACACATAATACAAAGTCCTAGTATTTATAAGCTTCTATGAGTTACTGTTTCACTAGGGAAGAAGGCTTCTGAACTAAGGACTTTTACATTGAAATCACAGCTGGATTAGTCATGTTTATAAATTAGGGGGAAAAAAAAAAAAAAAGAAAAAATCTATCTTCAGTAAGCTGGAACAACAGAAAAGGTCAGTGCTTCAGAATAGACTCCTGGATGGTTAAAGACTGAAGAACCTAAGGACTGATGTAGTATGCTTTTGTTTCCTATTCAGTAAAGAAAAGGTAAATTGCACTTACCTTTCTTTACCGAAGCAAGCTTTTTCAGAATAGAGTATTAAGAATTAGACTTAACATCCTGCAATGCTTAGCACAGATTTGTGTAGTCAACCAACTTGGTATTGTAAATAACCATCAACCTAAAAAAGGTGTAGTTAAGTTTCTCCTTATCTGTTTTACAGCACTACAGTAAACCAAGTTATTACTTAATATTTAGCAGCAAGTAACTTGTCTAAAAACTCATTCAGCTCTGTGAAACACATTTTGTCTCTTTGGCAGAGTCCACATAGGAAAAAAAAAAAAACAACCACTCTAGTTTGTCCTTCTGCACTGATCCTGTGATCACTCTTGGTAGGGAAGTTACCGGAGCATATTGCAGCTTCCTTCTCATGCTGCACTCTTGACGTCCTTTAGAATAAAATCTGGATATGCAAAATACAGCACACAGCTTATTCTTCTCCAACATGGCATTGAGACTTAGCCAGCCTGAATGAATCCTGCGGCATGCATCCGAGTGAATTTAGTCGACAGTGTAGACTGGGACTTTGCTAGTTTCGCTTTTTTATCCTATTCCAAGCTGTGACGCTAAAATCTTTACACATACAAGAAAAATACTCTATTTATAAAGACCAAGTACTTATTTTAAAAGTTTTACTGTGCTTGGCAAGCTTAATTTCCAATAAAGAAACAAACATCTTGGTTCTAAATTCCTCTCAAGAACTGTACAAATAACAATTGTGAATAAAAAAGAATGCTAGCTTTCTTTTGCCCTCAAAGTTATATATAATCTTTCAGGTAGTTCATTAGTAAATAGATACAGCATCACCAAAACAAAACTGATTTATGGCCTTAATGCTTCCAGGATCAGAAAGAGAAAAAGGAGTAATGGTAATTCCATTTTATTATTTTCTTTTCCTTTTATACTGATTAGCCTTTCATTTAAAGAATATATTTAAATCCTTTAGTCTTTCAAGCTTATAATTTATGAGATAAGAAAAAAATTATGCAATATTCAATATCACATCTAGAAAAAGGCAAAAAAATCCATTTTCCTCTGCTACCAGATTAGCTTTATACCTTTGTGTTTAATATTGTTTACACATAGGTACCGGCTGCTGAAATGCTGCTATGAAAGTTCATAACTACTCAGTTCACTACTATATAAATACTGAAGGCTTCATAAAGTATCAAAAGATCCATAAAAGTCATGGGTAAACATCAGTCAGAAAATACCAAAAGCAAAAATATGAGTGTTATATGTTTAATGTGTGTCATTATAAAATAAATGCATCATATAATGTGCTGATAGTATCTGTTAGAACAAGAGAGAAAGACAAAGTAACGGGAACCATTACAAGTCTGACAATTTCTCACGGATTTAAGACTATGTACAAGTAAATTCTGAATTTTTAGACTATAACTGGACTAACCTAATATGCAATACTTTGTCTACATCTACTCATACATAATACATGTGAGTATCCTCCACAGAAATAGTTCAAAGGGAATCCATCTCCTTCATGATACAGAGATGACCTACATTGTTCTTCTCTTCCCCAAACATATGTTGATTTCCATATCGCCATTTGGTGGCCTTTGCCCTTTTCAAGTTGGGCACACATCTCTCCTCACCTTTTCATGACCTAGTGAAATCTTCCTTCAAATCCTGCTCTGTAAGGGTTTTAGCTCAATAGAGCCACTATTTCAGTAGATGCACTTGTCAGTCCAGGGTAGCCATGCACCTGCATATGAAGCTATTACTACACATGGTACATGAAATGCCTGTTATTTACATGTTGCTCTTACAGCTGGCTGTATCAGACACTACCAGATGAATCATGAGGAGGGAGGGGCAGAAAGAGGGTGAGGCTTTCAAGAAGCTATCTGGCAGCTATCAAAATTACTAGTATTAAAGCATGAAAAAACCCTGCATGGCAAAGAGCATTTGAGGATGATCTCTAACCTCAAATGGTCATCAACCTGTCATAACAAGCTTGACTCTTATACCATTTCTCAAAGTCTGCTGAGCTAGTAGGACATTTCTTGGATTCCTTTTCCTACTAAAAAGAATAGTAACCTTTCACTGCATCCTCAAGCAATTAAGCATTGTTGTAGTAACTCAAAACTCTACCACTGATGTATAAGCACAGCAACATCTATAGCCCAGTCGCTTACTGATCCTTATAGTGCAGTCCTAATAGAGCGGAGTTTGTTTGCTGTCCCTCAGACATCCATGAAAAATACTTAGAGGGTAGAGGTAAGGCAACAGTTCTTCTCCTTATCAACTAATACACAGACAGCAATTATTTGGAAGCTGCTCCTTTAAGAGAAGGCTGGACAGCCGCAATCCAAAGGCTCTGTGTCAAGAGGAAGGGACAAAGATCTGAGGAAAGTTCAGCATTAGCACTACTCAGCCAAGGAGAAGAGAACAGGAAGCAAGGGGCAGTTCACTGGAAGCAGTATCAGGAAACAAGAGAAAGAGACAAGAACAGAGCCAAGAGAGTAGCTGGCACAAGGCATGGGAAGAATGAAAATCAAATTATACGTCCACCTCAAGAAAGGTCAAGTACCACCAAAGAGTGGAAGCAACAACCACTGTTCAGCCTGTCTTTTGATTCTTTGACAAGCCTTGTAGAACTTCCAGTAGGTAACATAAAGGATCTCTCTGAGCTGAAATTATCATCCCTGAAGAATAAGGGGTTATGATAAATAAAAATCTAGTTAATTGTCTTGTTCAATCTGTTTATAGAGAAAATTAAAGCAACTTTAAGTCAAATGTGAAAGGAGATACAAGAAATACATACAAAAGATAAAATACCTTTAAAAAGTGATCTAAACCATGTGGAGGGATGGGACTTGGGTTGAAAAAAACAAAACATCCTTCCCCAAAGTAAAATTGGAAATGGGAAAAACTTCCCTGTAAGACTGGTATATGTTATAGGGATCTGCACTTCAACATTTCAAATGTGATCAGCTGGACACATGCCATTAGCCATCAGTATTTTATTGCTAAAGAACTATCAAACGTTTATCTGTGCCAGTCTATTGTGGACTGCTTTTTGCTGCACTTTTCAGGAAGTCACTTTTGCCCCATTTAGTCCTGGAGCAAAAGCATCAGCAAAATGAGCAGAGGTGGACAGATAATGAGTCACGAGCTCCTAAACATTTAAAAATCACACACCTAATGAGGAAGATTGGCCACTGCCTCATCCAAATTGTTGTTTTATTGAAAGAGTTAGGGCTCTAGTGCACAAGTTTAACACCATGTGTTTACCAAGCTACGGTAAACTATCTGTGCCTTCTTGGGTCATTACAAATCTAAGATAAAATGCACTTGCTTCAACTCTTTCATTAAAGTATGAGCTAATACATTCTATCTTGTATTTGCCATAGGTTAAAAACATGTTCAACATCAGTCACTGTGGTTCAGCTGACACAAAGCTGCTTGTTAAGGCAAATTAATTCTGTTGCATGTTTCAGCCCTCTGTCAATGAAGCCACTCAATTCAGAGAAAAACATTTGCCCAAATCAAAAGTTTAGAGAATCAAAGAATGTTTCAGGTAAAAAGTATATCTGGGGCTGCTTAAAATGTTATTTTAAAAGACAGTTCCAATCTGGTGAAACATATCTTAAAATTTAATTGTGTCTTATTTAAGAAACATCTACATCTTTTTGCTTGAGATGGGCAACTGGACCAAAAACGTTAATAGCTTGGTTTTAATCAGCAGAAGTTCAGAACCTGTTTAAATTAAGACAATACAACGTCCCTGACATTAGTAGAAACAAGAAAGCTGCAGTACTGAGGAATGGCACATGGCAACAAGAGGCATTTTTAACTAGATTGTATGCAACTTCATTTCTTAATTAGCCATCTATGTATGTGTATTAATCTCTATATAACTAGAATTTTGCATAGAAGTTTGTGTGAAAAGGCTTATTTTCTTGATGCCTTCAACTCAGGTGCTGAAGGCTCTACCAAATCATCAAGAATAGCAACAAAGAGGACCTGGGGCCAGTCAGCTTCAACTTCATCTTTGGGAAGGCAATGGAGCAAATAACTCTGAAAATAACCTTGAAGAAAAAAATAAAAGAACCTTCAAATAACCTTGGGGGGGGAAAAAAAAAACAAAAAGAACATGATCAGAACTAGTCAGCCTAGTCTTAGGAAGGGGAAATAATGCTTAATTAACTAACCTGATAACCTTCTATGATGAGACAACAGGCATGGTAGATGGGGTTAGGCAGAAGATATTATTTATCACTACTTTAGTCAGGTTTTTGTCTCCATCCCCCATAACATAAGAAAAAAACTACTTTTTTTTTACCGTAAGGGAGATCAAACACTGTAACAGGCTGCCCAGAGAGGTTGTGGAATCTCCATCCCTGGAGATACTCAAAACCCACTGGACACAGTCCTGAGCAACCTGCTCTTATTGATCGTGCTTTGAGCAAGGGGGTTGGACCACACAATCCCCAGGGATCCTTACCAGCCTCAACTGTTCTATGAAATCTTACACTTCTTACTAATGTTTAAATATCAGAGGGAGAACTTTCCATTTTATGTTGACTTTAAATATGGAAATGTTTTAAAACATGTTTCCTACTTTCTCTAAAACTGTAGAGAAAAATAAAACAAAATTTTTTAACAACATCTTTAAAGCACCTGTAAAGGAACTTCTACACTTGGTTCTGATCCAGCACTAAGAAGACATAATTGGAATGTGAAAATCAAAGAACATTTTAAAAGGTGAGCTTCTGGACAGCAGCAGGGAAAACATATTGTTAGGCGCTACATTCTACCTGAAAATTCTCTGTTTTGGAAAAGTATAAAGCAGAGATAAGCAAGACAATCCCAGACAGACTTTTCTATGGTAGCTGAACACATTCTGGTGCATCTGTTCATGTCCAGAAACTTAGCATCAGGAAGCTGTATTATCACCCATAAAGGAGAAAATGGATGTCAGAATAACTCTGAGCTTCCTCAAAACCATCACACAGGACACAGAACTGAGAGGCACGGATAATACTGACACATGGCATTCATCTGTATTTTTGCCTAGTGGAAAACATGAAATTTAAAACACCTTCATATTTCTCTGTTCTGTCAGCACTATTCCTATTTCCACCTAAACTGAGGTTAAGCTAGTTGCATCTCAGATGATTGAAGTAATGTTCCGAGGCATAAACAAACCGGAATTCCAGATTTTCATTAAGTTCTGTGAAGCATTGATACTCAATTCTAAAGCTCAAGATTTGCCAAAGCAGTCTTGTAATACTCCAACTTTTATTTGTAAAAGAATCAAATGTTTGAGTATCATTTCTCTGCTGTAGACATCTTCCCCATACTGCTAATTATTAACCTCTCCAAATGTTTTCCTCATATTGTTGGTAAGCAACAACACATATAAATCATTCCCCCCACTTCTTTTTAAAGACTATAAAGAATCAGTGCAGCCTGCAGTGCACTAGATGCAACTACATACCACAGCTGGGGCAGTCATCTCTGACAGCTCCCATTCTTTGGCAGCTGTCAGAGCCAACAGTTTCCTCAGCCAGCCTGCCACTTTTCTCACTTCACCCACCTTCCAGTCCTTCCACCCCGCACTCCCATCAGTCTTGCACTGCATCCTTACCTATCCCAGCCACACCCAGCACAACCATAAAAATGGCCCTTGGGAGCATGACAGTTCAAGAGAGCGTCTTGATCTTTGCATTCCAATGAAGTTAAGAGAACATAAACAAGTGGTTATCATCTCAACATTGTAGCTTCTTAAACAATCATCTGATCATGCAACAACCATACAACTGCCCATCAAGATTTTGCTGGACCTAAATTTTAGAATCTGTTTCCTCTCTTGTTTTCTCCCCTGTGCACGCACAGGTCTGCCACCTTCTGCTTTTCTTCTCCTTTCACCTAAGACTAAAATCTTCGCAGATGTTTAAGCTGGAATGAAACCAGAGTATTTATAACTAAATGAAACAGAATCCTAAATATGAAAGTTTAAAGTTAAATTATTAGTCAATGATAAACAGTGAAAAAGCAAGACCCAGACTAAAACTTCTCAGACTTTAAATTCCCAAGAGAAGGAAAGACATCCAGAGAGGTCAAAATATATGAGCTGTCATTCTAGGTCAGGCAGTAGCGCATACCATCCCAGCAAGGCTTTCACACATACCAGCAGGCAGCAATATTTGAGGGGAAGTTTCCATGGCAAGTGTTTGAGCCCACCACGGATGCAGCAGTATGGCAACCAGGGAAAAGATTCTCAGGTAAGCAAGCTACAAACTCAAGACCGTCTACATTAAAACAAAATCCTAGCAGGCAAAACACAAAGTACTGGTGTCTGATGATTGTAAGCACAGTAAATCATGGTGTCAAAGCCTAAGCTGAAAGACTGCAGTCTCCATCAATGCACAAAGACAAGATCAGCAGTAATGCCTGCTAGTATTCTGTCATCCAAAAGTAAATATAGCTCTAACCAGAATCCTGGGCCGAACTGAAAACCTTGTGGACTAGAGACAGCCTTCCCAGTTCATTGACAGAAGGGAAGGGAGAAGAGGGTTCAGTTTAGTTCTGTCAACTGTCGTCTTCATTTGCTTTCCATACCAAGCAGTTGCCACTTTCATTAAGTCTTTTTATTTCCACACTAATCCTTTCAGTGGCGTAAAAGTGGCATCCACTCAAACAGCAGGCTTGGATTCAGATACCAGCATAGAATCATAGAATAATTTCAGTTGGAAAGGACCCCTGAAGGTCATCTGGTCCAACTCCTGGGCTCAAAGCAGGGCCAATTAGATCACACCAAACACAATCACGTTTGCTCCAGGTCTTCCCAAATCCCAGACACACAATATTCCCTGCATTCCTATGGGAGTTTTGTTGTTGCTGTTGCTTTTAAATCATACTGCTGGTCTCTTGGGGAGCAGCTGCAGCATACCATTTCAGCCAGGAAAGCAGTGTGCAATAACTGGCTAGCCTAGTATACTGGCTCCAGCTTGCCAGTTCCTACGAAGCGAAAGTCAGTAAAGCATTAACAAAATAACCCCCAAAACACAGCACCGCTATCCTTACACATGCAAGCTCTTCAAATGCTTCTGAAAGGAAACACCTAGTTTAACTTCTACTATCCATCTATATGCCTTGAGAGTTCTACCAGACGTTCAGCAGTCAGAACTGCAGTCCAGGTATACAAGTAACTGGGAAAGGGCTGCCTCCCCATCACTACATTAGGCACCATCACCCGTACACAGATATCAAACTGATTCATCTATACTCCCGGGAAAGGGATGAGCGTCACAAACCCCAGGAATACAATTTGTCTATGTCAATGCATATGGATTTCATTTTCCATATGAGTTATGAGGTACCTAAAATTTAAGCCTTTTTAGCTCCTCCCTCCTTCTTCCACCCCCCCAATAAGATACACTTGGGGGACCAGAAAAAAAGAAATCTTTATTGCATAAATCCCTTTCAGCATTCTGTTTTTCACAAGGAATATAATTCAGGGACTTTAGTCCCTCCCCTCCCTTTATTAAGGTCATCTTAATTAACTCCAGTGTCTAGTTCAGCTACTGTACATATCTCTTCCAATTTATATTTAGTTTCCACCCAAAATATTCTGAATCATTCAAAAGCTATGTTATAAGAGTGTAAAAATTACCAGAATGCTACAACCTAACTCACAGCAGGTATGTAGGAGGGGCCTATCTGCACATAGGAAAAGTAGTGAATGAGTTTATATTCACATTTAGTTTTAACTAAGATTTTGGCTTCTCTTGAATTGCTTCCGCCTTGCCCTGAAAAGCTCTTTATAAATAAACATAACAACAGATGAATTTAACAGGAATAAAGAAGCAATACTTCAAACCCGCTTTGCCCATTCTGAACTATCAGGAACCTTTTGTCCTGTACTAGCAAACTAGTACCCCCTCCAACCTTGCATTGCTCATGCTAAGCGATCAACCCATCCTCACGATGCACAATTCCAGCTTTGAAATGCGAACAACCTTAAGGTGGATATAGGAAAGCAAGATATCATTTAAGCATCATTCATTTTTCAGTATGCACGTTTATGCAAGAGATAGATCCAACATTCCACTTTTCAACACTGTACGCATCTGGTATTATGAAACAAATCTTAGTGGTATCAGCACTTAACAACGTCCAGAAAGATTTTTAAAAACATGCTACTTAAGAAAATACACAGGTTCAGCAGAAAGTACACTTGAAAGGGGGGACAGAATCTTAACAAATTTTTGAACTCTGTCATTCATCTATGACCTGCTGCGTGACCTCAGACAACTATTTTGCTTCAGCTTCCCTTTATGTAAAGTAAGCTGATATGTACCAATGAAAACTATTTTAAAGTTTAGCACTCAGGTATTTAGTAAACTTAACATTATCATCAACATTTTTACATTTGTTAAAAGCTTGCCAAAGCCACTTCGTCCACTAGTACAATGCTTTGCAGTTTTTCCTCCTATTTGCAGAATCCTAAAAACATACAAGGCTGTCATACAGCAAGTTTAAAAAACAAACTTGCTTAAAAGGAAAAAAAAGGTTTCTTTTCTTGTTTTAGAACTTTTTTTGTAAAATAAAATAAAAATTTAGAGTTAATATATGTGATTTCCCAAGGACCAAGGCCAAGAAAGACTTCATCGTGTCATTTTAAAAGATATTTTGGAACTCCCTTTTAATATACCGATATTTTTCAGTATCGGTTCTTTAGAAACGTACCATCTCTTTTAACTTTATGAGCGTATGTCAACAAGAGAGTTTAGCTAGACCAATTAAGGAACATTCGAGTTTCCATCAGGCTTTTGTTATGAAGGTTGTTAAACTAGCTTCAACAAGAATACGTTTCTAGTCTGCAAGATCCATCTCATCACACAAGGTCCCAAGGTCATCACGGCTCCTTTCAGAGCCGACAGCAAGTGAGAGATAAGGACAGAAATTCGGTTTGCAATACAAGGGACTGCACGATAACCGCACCTAGAAAAAACAGCGTCGATACAGGAAGCAGCTTTCCACCACCGCGTTCGCTTCTAAACAGCCATTTTACTTCTAACTACATCCTTCCCTACAGCCAGCCTTCATTTTGTCTTCCTGCCTGGGTGCGCGGTTCCAGGCTGACAGCTAAGGAGAGGGTGCCGGAGGTGCGCTCAGGTGGCGAGATGCCTCCCAGCCTCGCCGGGTGCCGAGCGAGCCGCTCCGGTGCCAGGGCCGGGGGAGGGAGGTTTCCCGCCTCCCCCCGGTTTTGAAAGTAAATGAAGGCGCCGCTCCCAACGGCGGGGGAGGGGGGAAGCTAGGCTCCCTCCTCCTCCCGGGAGCCCGGCTCCTCCTGGAGAGGCAGGGGAGCCCGGGGACCCCTCTCCTGGCAGGTCGGCCCTGCTATCGTCCCTCCCCCCGGGCGGGCAGTGCCGTGTGTCCCGTCCCTCCCCCCGGGCGGGCGGGCTGGCTGGCTGTGCTGTCTCTCCCCCCGGCAGGCCGTGCGAGAGCGGCGGGGCGGGCACTCACCGCTCCGGCAGAGTGAGAGGCAGCGGCGGCGGCGGCGGCCTCATCCTCCTCCGGCGACGGCGGGCCGATCTTGCTGCAGGTGGCCGCCAGCAGAGCGAGCGGTGACGGCTGAGCGTCCTACCCACAATGGGCGGGTTCAGGGAGAGAAAGTGGGTGGCGGTTAGTGCGGGACAGCGACCGGGCTCCTCGCAGACGCGCACACAGGAAGCGGCGGCGGCGGCACCGGCTCCCGCACCCGCTCACAACGTGTCACCCGGGGGAGGGGGGGAAGGGGCCCGGCCGGGCCTGCGCTTACCTGGGGGGCGGCCGCCCCGGCGGAGGCCGAGGCGGCGCCGTTGCCGTGCTGGAGATACTCGCTGTGGCTGCTGCTGTCCACGTCTAAGGCAGCCATTTCCTCTTGTTTCACGGGCTTCTCGGGAGCTGCGGGCACAGCGGGGAGGGGGAGGGGAGAGTCACTGACGGGAGCGATCACCCCCCTCCCTCTCCCTCCCTCCCTCTCCCCC
>JANZLQ010000001.1:29440640-29479962 GCA_026212715.1 Elanus axillaris | reverse complement strand
GCCCGGGCAGGCCCTGCCTGGCGGCGGCCCCGCGCCGCCGGCGGCTGCCGGAGCCCGCAGGGCAGGCCGCCCCTTCCTGCGGGACGGGGGCTGCGGGTCAGTGCCGGCCTCTGGCCGCCGCGGCGGCCACACCTCAATGGCCGACCCCGCGGGCCGTTGCATAAGCTTTCTGGCCGTCGCGGGCTCGCTCCTGGCTGACCCGGGCGGTCTAAATCTAAAAAGCTCCTTTGCCTCTTCTGTGAAGTAAAACCCATCGAGGGGATAAGGCCGCGAGTGAGATTTTAACGCGACGCGTCCTTCTGACAGCAGTGGCGACGGCAGCAACGTGCTCTGCTCTCGGCTAGGCAGCCAAGCCTTAGCGCAGATCGAGCACTGATGCCAGCAGGTCTTATTTTAGTCATGTTAAGGGGAATTAATAAGCTTCCCCTCAGCGCCAGTTTGCTGCGCTCATGTTATGCAACACAAAGGAAACCGGGAGCTCTGGGCTTGCTGAACTAAGGCAGGAAATATGTTTAAAGCATTATATAAGTATATGGTGATACAGAAATGATTATTAGTGGGGCCTGCTTCTCTGTTACGCCATGTAGCTTGTGATGGGTTCCCATTCACGGGGAGCTACTTCAGCTTGGCCTTCCCTCGCGTCTAAATGTACGTGCGGGATGATAGGACACTGCGTAGGCTGAGGCAGTGGTTTTGACCCTTAAGGTTGTAAACTTCCCTGATGAATGAATTTTGCTTGGTTATCTTTTATGTGGTATGTCAGGGAGTCTGTGAATGAGGCTGAAAAGCAGTGGACTGAAGACTCAAACCTACTTTCCTCTTACAATATTTAATGCATTTATCACTGAGAATTACTAGGGAGCATAGTCTCTCGTCTGTTTGTGGTTGTGCTGAGTATTTGAAGTCACAGAGTAACCTGATAAACCCATGGAGAAATTAGTAACAAGGAAGCCCAGGCATACAGTCAGGGTTTTCAACAGCTTCTCTGAGCAGAGAATAAACAGTGCTGTTTTAATCAGTCCAGCACTATGGCCTTGCAGTAACTGCCCAGGCTTAGCCTAGAAACTATTACAGAACAGAAAACAAAAACACATGGAGAAAATGTGAATTTATTATCAGGAAGTTATGATGGAGGAAGACTGTATGCAGTATCTTCCCTGTCCGTGGAAGACTGCTCATACTGTATGATGTGTAGTCTTATTTTAAGCCCATTTACTTTTGTCGGTATGTTGAGAATGCCTTCAGGTGACTTTTAATAGTAAGTTGTAAATTAATCCCAAAGCTATTTGTCACAATTCATTTTTTCCAGGGTAGTTAAAAAAAACAACCAAAGCCCACTGCTGTTTTTAAAATGTCTGTGTTTGTTTACATAGTCTCTTGTGTTTCTACTTTAGAATCGGTTGTTGGCAAGTTAAATAACATAGCCATAAAGGAGAGGAAGCTTTTTTTGCAATTCATATTTTTTATTTTAATAACAGAACACTCAGAAGCAAAAGTTGTAGCTAGGAACAGAAGTCACATTTATTTTGACATATGTTACGTCAGAAATAATTTTTAGCCAGTAAAAGGTAAAATACGCAACCTTTAAAAATGAGTTGGTATATATACATTTGCAAGTTTTAGGAGAAAATGAAAATGCAAGATTACATGATCCATAAGACTACTGTAGTATCTTTAAAAGTCTTCTATAGCTGGTATAAAATCTGCAATTTGTTTTGCAATAGTAGAAGTTGTTAGTGAAATGTATGATAGCCTGACATCCTGGAACCAGAAGTATTACAGATAACTTTGGACTTCCGATAACCTAGGAAGTGGTTCATTTAAAAATTAATGTGCAAGAGAAATAATTCCTGTTCATATGCTGGGAAGGTGGGAATGATGCTTAAAAACTGGCCTTTGCTAATCAGCAGGGTATTGTCAAATATTATCAATGGTGTTTTGCTTTAGGAAGATTATGTTGTCTAGGACTCAAACTAAATATGAAAGTCAGTCTTTCTTCTACAGTTAGAGGTATGTTGAGAACTCTGTGACTTCAGTGAGATGTTGTCAATAGAGTAGTTTACCTGTATGGATCTGATTGCAAGCTTGGGACATAACTGCAGTGCTGTAGGAGAGAAGGATTGAAATATCAATAATGGGATTGGTTTTATATATTAAAGAGGTTTTCAGTGTAGTAAAACACAAATGTAAATAAGCTTCACAACACTAGTTGAGGACCAACTTTTGCTAGTCAAGTACCTAAAATAAGGAGGACACTGTGATGGTCAAATTTAGATAAAGAAGCAAAACATAATAGAATATAAATAGATTATTAAAAAATAAGATAAATTACAGGATTTTTTTTAAAAGGTATGCTATTATGAAAAAGAGGTGTAAAGAAGAGTCAGTCAGAAATGTTAAATAGAAACTGATTGGTAATAAAAATAAAGTGTTTATTTACCACTTCCCAGTGGCAATTAATTACATGAGAAGCAAAAAAGATTCAAGGAAGAAAGGAAATGAGAAAAGACATTATTTGTAGTTTTTTGGTTATCGAGATGTTCACTAGAAAAATCCTGGGTGTATTGGAGAGATCATTTTATCCATACTGGATGGAAGTTCTATTAGGTGGTGGTCTTCCTGCTGAGTTAGCACTGTGCCGATATCCCCACAGAGATTGAGCTCCATGCCCAATTAGAGGAGCCATTGTTTCCTCTTTCTTGAGATTACCCACCAGATGTACTGTATCAGTATGTGATCTGAATAAACTAACCGTGACCAGTTTCTTATTAAGGAGCCTTGCCTCTTTAAGCCCTTGCCTCCTGCTTCTAGGCTGCTTGTGGTAAACTGCAGGTCCTGGGCTGAATTCTCAATCCACTTGCTGAAAATGGTGTTGTAATTTGAGCTATGTAGATATAAAGAAAGCAACACTGGGCTATACATACTGAGAACACCTCTACCAGATACCAAAATATAGCTACATCAGAACTGAGATACAGCCTTTGCAGTAAGTAGCAGTAGAGTTCAGGAGAGGAAGTGGTGCCTACCAGCTTCTGATGGAACTTCAGGGAAGGTTTTGAAAGATCAAGTAAGATGCAAATTGGAAAGAATGCTGAAACTTAACATCTACCCTGTAGTTTGGTTGTAAGCTCAGTCCTGCATTTGGCCACTGCAACTTACTTCTCATTGGTTTAAGTCTTGGAGCTCAGTCTCTGTGAGGATATCAGTTCAATACAAATTCAGAAGGAAGTGCACCACCTAACACAACTTCCATCCAGTACAGTGCCTGCTATACTGGAAATGTCTTTTCTGTCTGTATACTCCTTTGAAACTTCTGAGTTGTGACATGTATTTCTGTCTTTCTTAGTCCTTTCTGTTAGTGACCCTGCATTTATTTAAAGGAACATATTATTTAAGCGTTGTTGGTATGTAGTCGAGTTCAGTTTCACATCCGTGTTACTCCATTCCTCTGTAAAGTGCTGGTTTTGCCATGCTGAAGCCTAGAATGCAACTGTACAAGACTGGCAGGAGTGCGTTCTGCTGTGGTGTGTTCTGTATTACTGGGAAAACTCAGACTCAGGGTGCTTTAGTTTGAAAGGCTGGCTTTAAAATTACATTGGGAGAATCAGTAGGGATTCAATTCGACAAGCTACCTTAAAACACAGCCTTTACTGGATGGGCAACAAGCAGAATTGTCTGTAAATCTCATGCCTGAAAAAGTAACTAGGACACAAAACCCAACAATTCAGAGAGGTATCCTACTGAATTTGAGGTACGTTCTTTTACTTTAGTCATCTGCTTAAAATTTCAGTGGAATCTGGAGGGCCATATGTTTTGGTTTCCAAGTGCCAAACATTTACGTGGTACCACAAACCCCAAGATAATTACAAGGTTCTGAATCAGACCTATTAAACATACTAGAATTCAATTTCATTCTGAATTTTGGCCTTCCTTTCCAGTGTGTTTAAGCATAGCAAATGGGAAAAAGAATCTAGCTACTAGTGCTAGACATCGCACTCTTAATTTGTGTCAAATGGTCTCATTTGCTTAAGAATATTGGGAGATTTTTACATAGCACCACAGGCAGGACTGACAGGGGGTTAACTTGAGAGGTTTCTTGAGTCAGTATGTAGTAGCTGGAGATGCATGACTTGAGTTCTTCCCTTTAGAAATCAACAGAGAAATGAGTCCTTGCCTGGTGTAAAATTGGCAAGGAAGCAGCAGTGGTCAGAGAAAGGTGTTGGGTGGCATCATGTCATCATCCCTCAGAAAGCACCTCCCTAGACTGAAATGAGTGGCTATGAAAGCACAGATTTTGCAAGGTGGGAGCAGGCTTGAGCAGCAGGTGTGGTTTGACCAGAAGAAGCTGAGCCAACCTAATAGCTCATTGACCTCACCATAATTTAATCAACTTAGACAACAAAACAAACCCTGCAAAAATACTGCTCCCCACCTTGTAAGCTAACTTGAGCCAAACTAGACACAGCGAAGGTCAGGGCTTCATGGGTGGGAGCAGGTGAGGAGAGGTAAGACTCCCTTCAGCAGTGGCAAGTAGATTAATTCAGAGTCTCAAGCTTGGTAGACAGCACAGGAACTTGCTTTTGGCCATGTTTGTGTAAAGTGCCTGACAGTAGCCTGGGATTTCTAGCCTCCAGAGGAGTACAAACAGTACTTGAGTGCACCTGAAATACCAAAGCATTTGTATAGTCCACTGCACAAGTGTGATGGTATCCAAGTGTAACTGTATAAAAGACAAATAATATTTATTAAAAGTGAAATCGGATTTTAGAAGAGCAATTTTTCTGTTTTAAGTGGGAAAGCAATGCTAAAAATACTAGTTTTCTGCCTGAAACATCTCCATTGAAGAGAGGTCAAAGAGAAATCTGTGGTACCTGGATCCAGCTGTTAGCCTGGGAGACGACTGATTCCACTGTTGTGCTCACATCCAGTGGAAGCTGTTGACAGGATAAAGAAAGGCCTAGCAAACTAATGGACAGCACAGCATTCACAGCAGGAATACACCAGCTCCAGACACTTTCTGCACTTGACTAGAGGTCTGAGACGCACAACGTAGCCACAGTAAGAGGAAGAACCTGTGAATAAGTAGCCTAACAACTCAATCTGCACACAAATCTAAAGGCTGTGACTTCACCCACACAGATGACAGATCTTCAAAGAATGGGGCCGACAGAAAGTCTGTCCAAGCTCTACACACACCAATGTGTGAGGACAGTCCTCTGGAACATTGTTTCTAGCCTAGTCATTGTATTTATGAATTTTTTTAAGCAATTAGGACAAAATAAGTCATGTTCCCTTTTAGTCAGAAATTCTTCCTTGTTTGTTACAGCTGCAACTCTCCCTGGGTGATACATTTTTGTATATTTTGCAAATTGTCACATTCCATGGGGACATATTTGACTGGTAAACAAGCTCTGTCCTTAATAACATGTTAGAGAAAATTAATTCTGCTGGTTTTTCTTTCTCATGTTAAACTATATGACTAAGTCAGGAGAAGAATTTCAGTGTACTTGTATGAGGGGGGGTTTCCCATTAATTGTATTGTCTTGTTTTTAGTTGTGTATACAAATAAAAGTATATTAGTTGCATCTTCTCTGTAAAATTTGGGTGGGTTTTATCCAATCAGCAGCTTATTCCGTCTAAGTAAGAACTTTTTTCATTAATAAAATCTCTTTCTTACAAAGAGGAAACGAATTCATCTAATTTCTGTCCCATTTGGAGAGAGGTGGCAGGAAAAAGCAGGTAGGTACATAGCTGAAAACTTGCCCTTTAGCAGGTAAATCACTGTAGACAGCTCTCTCACCTTTCTTAAATGAGCAACCTCTTTATTCAGGCTTCTTAAAAGTCACTGCCTTTGGGCCCCATCATGATCCTGTTTGTTTATGCTTAATTCCTACCTTTCAAGGTCATCACAACAGATGCAATTTAATTATAGAAATAATTGGGGGGAAAAAATCATAGATCCTTTAGGTAAGGTTAGAAAAGTTGTTCAGAGAAAAAGTCCATAACCATGATTTGCAGAATCAGTAATATCGCATCTAAGGGTCCTTCTCCATAGCCCATCACAAAATTGGAATGGAAATAAATAAATAGATACATAGGTAAATTCACCTGGGGAAAAGAAAGTGTCCTGTTACGTACTTCTTGCTTAGCGTAATTCTGTCTTTCTCCCAGTTTGGCATTTTACTTTTAATAGTACTGATAGAAAAGTAGGCCATTGTGGAAATGAAAGAGACTTGCAAATTATATACATGCACATATGTTTACTGAAAAATTGAAAACTTAATAGCAGGAGTTATGTATTCTGAAAGGAAATATTTTTAGAGGGATAAAGTGACTTATTTTTAGGAATCTCAGTCTGAATTCCCATTCCCAGAGCAAGAGCAAGCTGGAGGCTGTGGCTCCTTCCAGGAGAAGGAAGTCTGGGGCTACAGTCCAAACCACATCCCCCGCTGCCTCTGGCAAGTCGCAGTTCAGCAGCCTAAGGGCCACAGGGTTAAGATGCTCTGAACAGTGAGGGATCACGTGAACGTGAACGTCCAGTTAAGGAGATTTGTAAACCTGCATGACAGCTCTGCATTCTTAAGTATGTTTAGGTGAGGGATTTTTATTGGTTTCTTAAAAAAAAAATATGTATATATATATATATATATCCTTGACAGGATCTTTGAAAGAGGACTCATGGGCAGCAACTTCCAGAAGAGGGCTGGGGGCCATGTATGGCAGGAGAACCTTCCCTGGGATGTGTTTGATGTAGGAACGACCTGACCTTACAGTGGTTCTCGGCATTTTGTTTTAGCTGGCATTGGGGGACTGCACGCAGCCCATGCCATCTCTAGATGGGCTGGCTTGGATGCCCCTGAGGTGCCTGATCCACTCTCACTCCCTCGTGAAAAACCCCAGCTGAACAGAGTTTTGGCATGTCCACTGTGGCATATAAAGCCTTCGTGGTTTTTTCCTACATGCATGATTTCATTAAAGTAGACAAAAGCATTAAGAGCAACAGAACAAATTAGGTTTGTGCCTTTCCACTTACTAACTTTGAAAGAGAAGGTGGAAAGTTCTAGGGTTCATTTCAAGTTTCTCTGTGTCTATGTTGCAGAGAACTCAAAATTTAAAATCCGGACAAGACTATGGTAACAGATGCATTCACATTACCTTCCTGCAATACCACAGACAAGTGGAATTGCATCACAAATACCAAGGAAGAGAAAGCTGAATGAGATTTGAAATTCCAGTTCAGCTCATGGAAAAAAACTGTTTTCAGGGAGAAAAAAAAAAAGATACTAATTAAAATTTATCTAAGAATGCCTCAGTAAAAGAATCATTAATCTATTTCAGCTTAAGTTTGAAAGAGGCACATTTGAGGCTTGAAAATGACAATAATTAACACACTGATGGTACTGGCATAGAACACCAATAGAAATTTTTTTAACTGCTAATTAACCTCTGGCTTCTATAGAAATCTTTAAAAAATGCACATCATCAACTTTTTTGCAGCTCACTAGCAATCACATAGTCCACGCTACTTCTCAGACCATGCTGCAGATCACTCTTGGTCCTTTTGACCTATTTTCATTTCAGAATTACTGCACAGCCTTCCCAATCTAATGACACTTGCAAACGTCTGCACTTGCTGCAGGTGTCCTTCCTATTTCTAAAAATTAATTAACGAAAGTTAATTATTTTTTAATGTATTGTTTCTCTCTCGTGTCAATTAATATCTGAATTATTGAAGTGGATCATTGCTATTAGTTTGTTTTCACAAAGTTGGAAAGCTCAGAAGCTCCACTATCATCTTAATTACTTACAAATGAAGGGTAAAATGCCTTCCTTTCCATGGCAAAACTCCAAAAGATGTAATGGAGACAGGCTCTCACGGCAAGCCTACATTCCCTGTGCATTCACCCAGTCTCAGCAGGACCACTGAGGCAGTGGATGCGAAGCATGTGTGCCTTGCACAAGTAGCCAGGATCCCACTGCATCTTTTACTTTACAATAGTAGTGTCAGTTTTTAAGCAATACATGTTATGTTTAAACAGGGTGGTAATTGAATATTGTCTGCTGCACAGAAAAAAAAAAATTAGTTCATCTTCCTTTTCCTCTCCCAAAGAAAAAGCATTACAATACTTTTTTTCCTAGCCTGGATTCCTACAGAAATTAAAAAGGTTTTGAGATCACTATCTCTTCATATGTATAATATGCACATGTGTGCACACACACGTGCATGTACATACTTGCACGTTGTGCAAGAGAGGGAACAAGAACAAACAGTAGCCAATTTTAACCACATCTGAGAGAGCAATAAAAGGCTAAAAACGTTACCTTCCTATACATTTCATAAAAACAGGCTGCTAAGTAAAAGAGAGACCTACTGCAGCTTGAGTTAAACGCTTATTAAACACCAAGAAAGCTGCAAAGATGAAAGATGTTGTAAATACCCACCCACAGGAAAAGTTGCAGTTGGAGCTTCCAGCTATGTAGACCTAGGAGGATCCAAACAAGAGATCGCCCAAGGAAAACCAAACCCCATCAAATCTGTAGCTCATGGGACTACTGGTTTGTGCTGGATTTCTAATCCATCACTGTCCAGCTCTGAAGATGGCATACACAATTTTTGCCCTTTGACTTTGGGGAAGAAAAGATACTTCTTTTTCATACAGATTTCTCAATCCTCATGAGCTGAAACCCAAGATGAAAGGAAGGACCAGAATTTGTTCTTAAAGACCCCATGGGATATTCTCACCAGAGTCTCCACATGCAGCACACTAGACAAAGAGAAAACAGCATCTTCAGATTCTCAGACCCTGGAAACTGGAGAAAAAAAATCATGCCCTGGCAGCTTGGACTTTGGTCTTGTTCAAGTTAGCAAGAACCAGTGCTGTTAAAAAGCCTTTAATTTCGCTTTCTAACCTCTCACATCGCTGGCGTCCAAGGGTAAGCCACTCTGAAAAGTTTGGTGAGGAACACACATCTTAGGTCTATCGACTTTTCCAATTTTTCTGTAATACAGGTGTGGTATCCATGCAGAAGACACAGCTGGAGGAAGGAGTAAATCAGGCTTCTTGGCACTTGTCCCTTGCTGGTGCAGTGCAGGGTCCCCGGCTCTGCTGGAATGCTGGAGACACACATGCCAGTGCCATGCATCTTCAGCATCTCACCTGGATTCCGAAGGAAAGCTGAAAGAAAGAGAGGGTCCAAACCAGGCGCTGTGTAATGTACCAATAAACACACCATCTTCAAGACACTTACCCACTATAGCGCTTGTCTCAGTCACACTTCCTCCCTGTTCATAGCTGGGGTGTGTTTGACAAGGTTCATTTGCTTCACCCCAGGGTTGCATGTTCATCACCTATCAGTCACACATCCAGGGACAAACTCTGGTACTCCAACATTCACAATCCACTCTGGATGTCTGCCTGCCTTTTTATGTCCATCACAGTAACTCATCTTTCATCTACACCTCTCTTCTGCACTGTACACTTCAGACCCTCCTTTGTAGGCACGTTCACATCTCTAAAAATATAACTCAGGAACTTTTTAGTCTTCATGTTGTGTAGCAAGGAAACTTGGCTCTCAAGCTCAGCAATCTTGCTTGTAAGTGCTGAGGCAATCAATGCACCTAGGCTGCCTCGGGTGCCTGTAACCGTATCTAGCAACGCTCTGATTCAGTCCCTCATACCCCACACAAAGGAAGGAGAGATAATGAAAGAATCCAGCAGCCAAATCCTGTTATTCCCCTCTTCTTCCCTAAGAGGTTAACTCCAAGAAAAACAGAAGTGCCCATTCATGTCACAGGGTGACAAAGGGATGTGTATGGCATTATTATTATTATTGCTGCTACACGTGTAAGGTTAGCCCGAGATATTTTTAATGAACTTTTTTTTTTTTAATCTTTTGTTGCTAAGAGAATAATAATGACCTGGCATGGTGATAAGAATCTCCAAGGCTTGGAGCAATAAAATCAAGTTACAGTTCTTCTAAAGTAGCTACATTTTGCAATTTTATGGGAAAATAAATACCCATTTCCTTCAGTACGTTATACCTGTCAGTCCCTGTTTTTCCTACGGTAATCTAAAATAAGTTAGACAAGTAGCCTTCTCTTTGTGCTCTGTCATTCATTACTTAAGGATAGAGAGGAAGTTAGAACAGCATGTTTGTCAAATAAGTAAATATTTAACACTGACTTTCATTTTAACAGTCTAAGGGAACAGTATCATAAAACCTTAGAAATTTGGCAGTACTCTTATCTTTTATATGTGATGCTCAGGTTAGTCATTGGAGCCATTTTATTTCCTGGATGAATGATAATTCCTGCAGTAGGACAATGCAACATAAACATCTGCAATAAAACAGGTCAATTAAATCTGCAAGTTAATTCTAGGCCAGAGGGAGAAGGCTGCCTTATTCTTATTTACTGTTCCCTAAGGAGTTAAGGCCCCAGGGCAGTAAGACTCTGCACAGACTAGAGAAGTTAAACACATCTCGATTTCTGAGTTTGTGGGACCCAGACCCTCACAGTTCTGTAATTCACAATAATGTTCCTAGTTGGAAGTGCTGTAGTCAGAAAATATTTCCTTATTCCTGGGATTTTTCAGGCAATGAAGGAGGCAGGCTGGGAAGCAGGTTTCTAAAGGCCACAGGGGAGGAAAAAAAAAAAAAAAAAGAAAAAGAAAAAAAAACCCAAACAGAAACAAACCACAATTTTAAGGTTTTCAAAATGATCAGTGAAACTCTAATCTGCCTCTGGGCTTTCCATGGGGAGAAGAAACTTACAGGTCAAAGTCAGCATAAAGAGCCCCAGTTGGCTTCAGTAAAAAGTGTGAGTTAGGTACTACTTTTGTCAAATAGAAATCAATAGGAATTAAAAGTATGTTAATGATTTCCCATGGGGGCAGAGAAGCAGCAACTCATGCATCAAAACCAAGTGGCAGCCAACATGACAGTGAGCTAATGCTCCTTTCTTGCATTTCCTCACCAGTTCATCTACCGCTTGTTCACATTTGATATGCAAGTCATCAGTATGATGATTATAAGCAGAGAAAATACTTCACAGAGAACATAACTTGCCATATCCTGAGCAAAAAGGCCTCAACCTGCCCAGTATCTCATGTGTAATTCCACTCCCCATTCCAGTCTGTACCAGACCATTTGGTGTATATTAACAGAGTCTGAGAACTCCCAACTAGTGACTATGCAAAGTATTTTCATTGCTGCAGCTAATCTACAAAGACAAATGTTTTCATATTTACACTGTAAGAAACAAAATATCCTTATCTGCTGATATGAAACATTTGTTCTTTGTTGGATACCAACACTGTTCAACTCCAAAACTGTCTGAAATCCTAGCTTGTTGCTTATCTAATTCAGCAGTGCCCATTATAAAAGGAAATCTGAGAACTCCCTCTGATACGGCTCTACCTCCCTGTCTGACTCCGTTTGTTGAGGATGTTCTCCTCATAAAATCTCTGTTGATCATGGAAGAGATTATCCCCATTTCACAGACATGAGTAAGGCATGCAGGAGTATCAAGAGCCTTGCCAGAGGTCACACATGAAGTCTCATGGCAGCACCAAGAAATAAACTCCCTTTTTTTTCAATCCCAATCCATCCTCCCTTTCACCATCTTTCTTTCCCACCTCAAAAAAGAAAAATGGAACAATGTTCTTCCTTATCCTCTGTTTTGATCAAGAGCCTAATTATTTGACTACTTCTCCATTCTGTTCTTTGGAAGACATTTTTCCTTCCTGTTGCAGATTTTCCACATACACATGCCTTCACAATTTGCAAGTTGCTGCCACATGGCATCAGTTAATGTCCCGGGGAAGCAGCAGGCCGGTTATGGACGCAGCTCCCAAGCAGCACCAGCCCAGGTTCTGCCTGTACCATGTGTCTGTAGTTCTGCAGAAAGAAAATGACTCAAGGTGTTAATGGTGGGAGTGGCTCTGAATTCAGCAGTAACTCAGTGTGCTCTTGGATGCTGCAGTGTCCGAGTGGGGAATCCTGTAGAGCCTCCACAGATCCTGCCACTGCCTGGCTCGGTCTCTCCGCTGTGGACCATTTCACACACACTTGTGCGTAGGAGGTGTATCATTACAGCCCCTGCGCACTATAGCCAGCTCGAGCTTTTCAGCCTGCATGTTAATAGAAGCCATTCCCAACATTTTGTCAATTAGTGCTATTGCCAAGATACTGGCTGAAGATTAGTTAGATCTTGTTTTCCACTTTTTTTTTTTTTTTAAGGTTGTGCTGTGCTTAAAAGCCAAAACCAATTTTTCCAAGTCTACCTTTGCAGTATTAGTAACTGTTTCCTTGTGGGACAGTGCTCCTCTCTCAATCATCTCTGCGCAGTTTTCAAGCCTTTCCACCACCCATCTAAGTTGTTAATTCTCTCTGACGTTTCCCTGTATCTTTCTTCCAGAGAAGAAAGGGGCCATTGAAAAATATCGTGCAGAGTCTCAAGCAGTTCCCGAATTGATCCCTCAAGGCTCAGGCTGGTGAGAGGGCAGCTTGGCTCAGAGGCAGAGCCCGGCAGAATTTTTGAGGAACCTTTGAGCCAGCAGCATGCCGCTTGAAAAGCCTTTCTCCTTCAGACACATACGCACCTCGAATCATTACCAAATATAGAATGTATTCTTTAAAAGATACTACTTTCTCTGCATGAGGTATCTAAAACTGTTGGAAAAAGCAAAGCTGAAAAATACAATGATACCCCTTGCCATATGAGAGATGTGATTAAATCAAAATGCCCCCACAGCCTGCCCTGGTGGCCACACAAACCTTCCCTTTGCTCACCTGGGCAGGCATGAGGTACAGCCAGACTCCTCGGGGGCACAGAGGTATTCACACGCGCTCACAGCCACAGGCTGGGCTCCTTGCACGCTGCCGGCTACATGACAGACTGTGCTGGCAATGCCTGCAAGTCAAGCAGCCTGTTTGCATATAGGAAGGGGCATTCAGCAGGATCGTTGTTAACAACAGGAAGATATTAAAAGTAACCAAAACAAAGACATAACCTTCCCTTGTCCAGATGCACTGTGGGTCTCAGTTACTGTTCTTGCTGTTGTCATACCTGACCACCACAGAAATGCTCTGTCCCAATATTTTGCCTCTGTCATGTGGAAAATAGTGTTAGCAGCTCCCCTCCCACCAGGGCTCCAGACCCAGGCACCCAGTGCCCCCCTCAGCCCCTTGCCTTGCTGCCCTGTTGCTCTCTGTCTGCTCTTGCAATGCCGAGCATTGCGGAGTGGTGGCTAAGGCAGTGGTGCATGCCTTAGGCATACACACTCGTGCAAGAAGCCCAGAAAGAGCCTAGGGTGGCACATTTGTTTTTACATTAGAAGTAAAATCGTGGTATAAAAACTCCGGTTTTCGTGGTTTAGGTGACAGATCCTTCCATCAGGAAAGGTGGTTCCCAGGAAAAGTTTAAGGATGAATAAGAGAAGGATAAAGTCCTTCTTCCTGCTACTTTTTAACACCCTTGTTGCTGTATAACTTGCCTTTTCCATTCTGGGAAGCAGGCTCGCATTTTAGTGGCGGTTCTTGATCTAAAAAACATTCTAGTTTATTTCACACAAGAAGAAGAAAACGTTTCTGATTCAGTCCTTATACTAGATAGTTGTTTTAGTCCCCGAAACTGTCAAAAAAGGAGGGATAACTCTCCCTCCCTTGGTTTCTTTTCCACTTTTACCCAGTCCCTGGTCTACTTCCCCTGTGGCCGATCTCCTCTCTGGTTTTCTCACATATCTTGTGAGATTACTCACTCCATCCATCACCTGTGCATTTGACACATGTTTATTTTCCACAGGCATTTGCTTCCATGCTGAAGTCCCAAGTGAGCTCTGTTGTGCAGCACATACCAGCTGTGTATCAGGTGCCCGAAGCTGTGGTCGCCCACCTTGTGTGCCGGCCCTGCTCAGGCTTCTCTTTTCAGGTGTGTCCTCGACATCCTTCCCTAACTCTTCAGGTAGCGATACAGCTTCTCCTTCTTCTAGCTCTTCTTCCAGTCATGCACAGTCTCCTCCAGGAGAGAAGCCAGGTGCTTTGGGCTGACCCAGGCTTTGCTGTGGGGGCCCAAACCCTTCAAAGCTGGTGGTCCCAGCTGGGCTCCTTTGCTCCTTGTCAGCGCTGCCCTGAATCACATTAAGGTACAACATTCACAAGGAAACAGCGACCCTTGAGCAAATACCCTCTGCTGTTGCAACACAAGGTGTGAAAAGCAAGATCACAAATATCACTCCGATAAGGTATTCTGCATTTTGATGCACGTTTGCTTGAATGTTCAGAGGTCCCAGCTCATCTCAACAGCTCTCTGACTTGCAGACAGCATTTTGCCTTGGTGTTTCTTTCCCTCACGTGTAAAGACTAACCATACATAAGCCACTGTTCAGGCCAAAATTGAGGGCTACACAAGCAAATGGATTGTTCATCTGCTGTGTACTGTTTAACTGTGGTATGAATTGAGCCCTAAGAAAATGGCAGCTGTTCACTGGGAGTAACACACTTAGAAATAGATTAAGAGAGTCATAACAGCAAGGTGCAATGTACATACCAGAAAAGCCCGTGCTCTGGGTTGTGTGCGTCTGTTGCAAAATAGCACTTAAATGCTGCAGCACTAGGTGGTTATGCTGCTTGGTTGAATGAAGGAAAAAAATGGAGGGGAGGAGGGAAAGCAAACTGTCACCGCTCCTCGGGTCGGAGCCCTGACAGTCTGCTCGCTCTGTTGCTCTGCCTGAGCACCTGAACATTACCACGCTTACACTTCCGAGACATGAATACAAATACATCCCTTAGACGCTGGCCAGCTGATCGCTTCTACCTTACAATATTTTGCATATTCATTTTGGTATCCTGTTATTATAAGGCTGATAAATACAATCCGGACATTGAGGAAGCGGGAAGACTCAGCATTCTTCTACACTGACACTGCGTTCCTAGAAGGTAAATCTAGTTAAAGCAAGTCTTACCCCCCTGCAGGAACTGAAAAAGCCCCCACATACTCTCAGTTTACATCTTTGATCCACCAGCTTTATACATGGAGCACAGCATGTCTCCCATGGAATTTTGCTGAGGGCTATTTTGCTCATGCTGCCAGTAAGACCCCAGGAGCTACAGTATGCGTCTGTTACAGCTGCAGGACAACAGCTGGGGATCAAGAAAATCAGAGGCAGAAAGGGCATCAAAACTATTTTCTGACTCATCACAAAAAGCAGCAGAGGAAAAAAAAAGTATCTTTAAAATCCTCTCAAGATGTTTTAATATTAAACATTAAAAGTTATACAGATAGGATACTTACAAGTCACTCACAAATAAACAGGAACTTTGCAAGCAGCTATTAGAATACTACACAGTTTGTAGTAACACTACTAAAACCCCCCAGATATTGACAGTCTTCCCTTCTAACCCAAGGGTGTGCCAAAATGCAAAAAATAATTCTGGTAACAAGATGGCTGACAGGCAAAAGGGTCTTGCAACATTTCCAAAGCTGTGAATAGTGGAAATGCATTGGGATCCTGCTTGTTCACATACACCATTTGAACAGCAAACATCAGGTTTAAATGGCAGGTCTCACCACAAGAGAGAGGCTACAGCTCCTGCTGGCCATCCAGCAGCAGGCATCACCCAGCTTGGTCTCAAAGAACTTAAAAGAAGCAAATTAAACCACCTATCACACTATCTAGACTCTTAGTAATGAACTGTTTCTAGCTGATGACTATTTCTAGCTGCTAGACGTTGGAAGCCTGTGAGCATGAACTGATACTAGTCTTCTTAACTACAGTGGTGCAAAGAAAACCAGTATCTTCTCAAAGGTCAGAGAGGATTTAGTGCTGAATGCAGTGCTAACAGATAAGCAGAAGGTATAATCCATCTATTTCACTGTTACAGTCAGATCAAGTTTGGGATTCTGGGGGAAGCCTACCCAGGTCTTCCCTTTTCAACACAAGGCAAGGATCCAAGTATCTCCTACATGAACTGTGTCTTCTGGTGTTGCTTTCTTAACTGCTGTACTGGAGTAGCCACTAGGGACTGCAAAAGTATCCCATTCCGTTCAAGGCCGTTTGAGCAGGCAATGGCAGGACTACCGGAGTCATATCCAACTGGCCTTGCAGGGAAGAGCACCTCAGTGGGGTTGTGCCATAGTCAGAGTCTTGGTAAACTGGACCAACAACAGATAATCCTGTGACATCTTATAGTTTCTTATATCCCTCCCCAAAGTTCTTGCTTCACTTTCCTGACCTACAGTATCTTCTTTCTGTTCCCTTCATCCCTAGGTATGCTTGGTATTTATAGAAGTTTTGCTTCTCTTGTCTTCAGCTTTTTTTATTCTGTTTTCTTGTTGTTCTCAGTATTTCCACCTGAAGCTACATGCTTTGTTCTCTCCTTTCAACGTGCACATTTGGAGCAAGCAGCACAACTGTGTGAGCTCTGTACTTGTCCCTGCACAACCAAGGAGAAGAGGGACATCGAGTAGAAATGAGAAAAAGAAATAGGAAAAGAGGTTGACTTGCTTGCAGCCCCCATGCTGCCTCTGAGCAAGGCTAGTACTCCCACATGAGCCTACAGTCACCAACCCACTTCATACCAAAAGCAATGACTTTAGCAACCCAAATGTCACAAGGCTTTGCCTCCTCCTGCCTGACATTCAGATAGTGGAGGGCACATGGGAAAGAGCTCACCCATTAAAATAACACCTTCAGCAGATCTTTCCTGGGCCGACTGAAACACCAAGAGACTGCAGCATTTCCAACAGTTCGGTGCAGAAAATACATGGCTCCCTGGGATAAATCACCTTTGTTCCCAGCTCTTCTTTTTCTGAAGTCTGATGAGTCCCAGTGGCCTCGTCATTGCACCCAGCCCAAAGGGCAGTTCCAGCTGGCTCTCTCTCGTACTGTGCTGTTGCACTGGGACCTGCAGGGAAAGCTCCCATGTTAAGTCCCAGCTCCTTCACATTGCTGGTGTGGGGGAGGTGGGTTGCTGCCTTTGGCCAGTGGCCTCCATGTGCTCCTCAGAAAGCCCAGGGAGATGAATGAGCCTTATGAGCTCTTGCATACACCAACCTTGATATGATCATGGGGTCGTAGACTTCAGGGAAGAAACAGACCAGTTCCTCCCTTCCACCCCTTCAGTCAAAGTAGTCTTAGAAATTCCTTTTAAGAACAGCAAGCAATTTTTCAGTGGCTGGCTTCTTTCAAATACTGAGCAATATCATGTATTCAGAGAGCCACAGCAAGGTTTTTGTCTTGAAAAAGCTTAATTTCCTGAAGCACATATCAAAATCCCACCCTATGAATCCCTTCTGTGCAACAGAGCTCTTGTTAAAATTCTGCACAAGCATACTTCCTCCCCCCTCCCTCAGGTACCATTCTCTCTATGTACACTACAATAACAACTGCGCCTTTACTAAGATTGAACACAATAACCAGGTCTTTGTAGAGGATAATTAACAGCCAGCAGTGAATCTTAGCGTTTATTCAATGGGGTATGAATGAGTTATGAAAATTCTTTTTTGCTGGAGAGGTAATGGGATATTGTTACTTTTGCATATGCTTTGCCTCTTGCATGATAGCATATTTATGGCGTTCATAGTTTAAAGTCAGAAATCCATACACAGATATTATGCGTTTGTATTCAGGCAGTTATGCCTCAACGTGTTTGCCTCTCTTTCTGTCATTAAGGAAATCCCCACTCCATCTGCATCTAATCCAAATTCCTCATGTCCATTCTGAGCAGGATGAGTAGACCTGAGCCTCTCCAGCTGTTCCTGCAGATGCAAAGGTTTGTTTCTGGAATTGAATTTCCACAGTCTTACGTAAACTGTCTAGATTAGTGCCCTCACACAGGATACTTCACAGAGTACTTGGAGGTAAATACAATGACATTACACAGTGCTGAAATACATCGAGCCCCTAAATTTGCATGTGCTTTTCATTTCGTGGTAGAAAGCTGACATGTTGTTCTTTACTATTGGATAGCTAAGTATGTGTGAAAAGCTGCAACTCCCATTTGCAATAGTGTATATGTATCTATTGAGTGTATTTGTGTACATATATACATTATATATAAAAAATACAGAAATATCTCTCAACTCTAAGACTAGAAACCATTTGTAGCATAACTTAGAGAATATGGTCTTTTTAAAGTAGAAATATTAATGACCATTGGTAAAAAGGAAAAAAGAAGAAAAATGTCCAGATAGATTAAAGAAAAGTAATAATAAAACAAAGTTTTCTTGGGACCATTCTCAAAGCCTACAGTTTCAATTCTCATCCAAGCTACCAGGAGATGACTAAGAGAAGAGAGGACTCAGGCTGGGGAAATGTGCACTTCTGCTGCTGACTCACAAAACTCCTTTACCCCTCTTTTTTTTAGCAGCCCCCTAAAAATATGGATGTTCCAGAAGCTACTGCAGAAATTGCCCAACTCTTACCTAGCTGTGCATCGCAGGCATGCGCTTGCAGCACCAGAACGTATCAAGATGCAACTGCTTAGGTGCAGTAGCCAGGCTGGGATGTGGCGAGCTCTGTCGGCTGCTATTACTTGGTTTTGCATTGCTAAGCTCACACGAAAACTTGGGAATGCTGCCAGAAAACGAGTCTTTTGACCTGACCTCGAGCCCATGAAATGGCTGGAAAAGCAATAATGTGATTGCTGGTATGCCAATGAGAGTGCCAGGCAGCACGAGCTGGTGTAGGAGTCCCGGCTGTAAACAGGCCACAACAGGGAGTTTGCCATTGTCAGTGAGGGTTTGCTGAAGCTGGAAACGTGGCCAGCCATACACAGGCACTTCACACCAGCGCTTCTGACGACGGACTTCACGCCATTTCTGTAATTGTTACTGAATAGGTGGGTTTTTTTCTTCTCCCTTGCAACCTAAAAATCCTATTTCAGTCCAGCCAGTCATTCACACTGAAGGTGTTTCCAAAGCAGTGATCTTGAGAGAGGATGGGGAATAAAAACATTGCAGCCCTTGGCTGCAGCACAGCAGCCCTCAGAGGTGACCTCCAAAGGCAGCCTACAAGCCTCTGACCTTTAAAATATGATAAAAGGGCAGGGGAGGAGTCTTGAATTTTTTTTCTTTGAAAACTAGCAGGGATAGATGAGAGGTTCTGCACGATGGTTTGTTTATTTGTTTGCTTTCCTTTTGAAATGTAGGTCCTGTCTCTCCCGGAAGGGGTTCTGGCTAACTGGGCAACTAATGAAACAATAATATTGCCTGAGACGAGGGAGTGAAAGTCACGAGAGGAAAATGCGTTTTTTAATTTATTTTTTTGTTTTTAATCTGACTGCTTAGCATTCCTTCTTCCTAGTTAACATCTACTGGAGTTCAGTCACCAAGTGACATTTTGGAGAAACAAGCTTTTTGTAAAACATCCAAGAGCTCCACTCCTCCTAGCAAAGCCTCTGTACTAAACACAGAGCTGCCAGCCCACAGAACGGCATTTCAGGCAAGACCAACATTTAGTACTGTGCACATTTGGGGGGTTAAAGCAAAAAAAGGGGATTTGTCTTTTAAGTATCTGTCTACTGCCTTTTTAACCATCATGCGAAAGAAAACAATGTAAAGAAAATGAGAATTTCTCTGTAAATTACCTGTGGACAGCAGACGTGATGAATTGGAGATATTTAGCTCATTTGCAGGGATTTCTTCTGTGTCGTAAAACATGCGCTCTGTAGTCCTTAGCGAACGTATATCCTACACCATGGTATAAATGAATGTGTAACATTTTTAACTGCTGGCCAGAAGGCCACTCGACAAGTACTGCTCTTGAAGTTATTCATTGCAAAGACAAGTTTAAACTCAGTCTGCTTCTGCACAGGTGCAAAAAAGCGACTCCTTGTATGGGAGGGTTTTTTGACCTTAAATTAGGTTCCGCAGACAATGGTGGAGATGCATGTAACAAATTTGTAACGATGGGGAAGCAAAGCATCACTTCTGACCCAGGTGAAGTCTGAAGCGCTTTGCTGATGTCCTCCCTGGCTTGCAGGAGGAGCCCTGTGGCCGCGGCCCCTCCGGCTGCGCAGCTCCCTGCCTGGGACTGACAACGCTCCAGCACCTTTCCCGGCTCCGGCAGCCTCATCACGGCAACAAACACAAACATGGATTACTACACTAAACACGTCAGGCTAAGTCAATAGTTTAATAACCACTATTAAGGCTTTTCCAAATCCATTTAACAACTATAAATTATTCCAAAATAAAATAGCCTCAGCCAATCAGCTGTGTAGTCACTGACCCACAACTATGTGCTTATTTCTCAATTAAGCAAATCTCCTCACCCTGGTTGGCTTTAGCTGCTTTTGTGGGTTTGTATGTTGCAAGATCCAGTATATAAATCCCTGTCCCCTGCGTGAGAGCTTCAGCTGGCTGTTTCCAACACCAGGTATTACAGCTTCACCCTTGCTGGCGGTGATGCTGGTGCAGGGATAAACCTCTCCGCTCCACTCATCCCTTCCCTTCGCATCCCCTCCCATCGCATCCCCCAGCTAAAGCCATGCCGCTCAGCCGCCCCTGCCCTGCCAGGGTGCAGGGCCACCCTGAAGCCCAGTGCTTGTGTGTGCAAGGAGAAGGGTCACTCACCAGCTGGCACCATCCCCGAGCTCCCGGGGACTGAGCCGAGGCAGCCGCCCTCACCTCTTGGAGCAGGACCTGAACTCCAGTCAGGCTCCGGGGCTCACTGGGTCCCGGGCGCTTCACCGGCACCAGGGAGGCAAACCGGCAGCGGCACTGCAGCACCGATGGGGAGGTAACGGGGCAGGGGAGCACTGTGAGGCAGTGCCGTTAATGAGCCCATAGCACTGCTCAGTCGCTTAAAGCCAGAGAGTTTATAGTAGCCAATCAGCCCATCGGGGGAAGCGGGGAGAGCCCGTCAGGCACAGCAGGAATAATTGGAGGGAGCTCCTAATTAATTTGATAATAACCCTATCCTGTATTAACACACTCCACATGCAAAAATGGATAAAAAGTGCCAATTAGTGGTGGAAGTGAAAGGAAATGCATGACCGGGATTCAGGGAACTTCGCAGCTGAGGCCTGACGGCACGCAGGTGTGTTGGGCCCTCAGCAGCACTGTCCTTCCTCAAGCACTGGAGTGACCTGCTCACGGCTTTTACAGCCTTGTATCTGCTGTAGCCTATGTCTCCCATGGAATGAGTTATCCTCCTCCTCAGCACTTGCATCCATCAACCAGCCATAGGTGGGCTCATGATACATTTCAGGGCTACTCTAAATGGTTTTCCTGGTCAGTTTTGCAAGACCTAAGACCCTTATCCTCCTCAAACGCACAGGAATCTGTGCAACCTGCATACCAGCAAGTGGTGGAGGGAGGTACAGCCAGCAGAGCAGGGCCTCGGCTCCTTCAAAAGTGGGGCTGCAGCTGCATGGCCAAGCTGGCCATCAACAGCCGTCTTAATCCTTCCACAGTGGTGTCATCAATTTTCTTATTTTCCCTGCCACCCGTCCAATCCACCGGGTGGTTTGGGGCAAAGGCGGCAGAGGCAGCCCTGGGGTGGTGCTGGCAAAGTCAGCCCAAAGAGGGCACCCGCAAACTTGCAGAGAGCTGGGACCCTGCAGGGTCCCTGGCACTGCCCCTCGCCCCCCGCAGCACTCATCACAAGCTTCTGAGGGTCTACAATTTGGGTTTAGGGTTTAGTTTCTAAATACTGATGTTGGCCTGCCACCAGCATTGAAGATAGCCTTTTTACTTATTTATTTCTATTAGTCTGTGTCAAGCTGGTTTGTATTTTCACTCCTGAATTTTCTCAAAACTCTCAGCGTTCTTTCTTATGGCCTAATCCCAAGGCCAAAACTGCCAAGTAATTCAATATATTTTTCATAAAATAGGCAACTCAGATTAAACTATACGTTGTTAAAGTTTTACCAGGTATCTTGTACTCACCACTTTTAAAGCTCCCATAAAGCATGGAGCTATAATGAGCTCCAGCTTGCTTTCTGGGCAAATATGAAAGAGGGTTTTTTTTATTAATATTTGTGAACACCAACAAAAGTCCGTGCTCTGTGGATGCTATTGTGATTGCTGGAACAGACAGGCAGTGTTTTACTTATTTCCTAATTTGTGCCTTACAAAGCAGAGGGCAAATGCAGGAATTTGTGTATTCCAGTAGTCAAGCAGTTTGCAGAGCCGGCAAGGAGAGGAACTGCAGAGACCAGAAAGGCAGTTGATGGCAGCTGCTGTTGTTGGGGCAAGAGCAGGGAAAGGGGACATAAGTCTAACAGCCCATCTTACAGCAGCTCCGCATTCACAGAGCAAGGGGTGACTTCCAGCCACTTGGTATCCAGCGCCTGCTTTCAGGCACAGGATAAAGATGGTTGGGATGACGTGGGTGCCCCAAACGCAGCAGTGCCCCACATCCCAGAGTCACCACCCCTTGGGGACATCAGCCAGGGGATAAACGGATGGGAGGGTAATTGCGGGAGACCCTCACCTCGCTGGCAGGCGCGAGCTGCGCCCCAGCACCCTTGGCACATCCATGCATCCTCAGCTGGGCTGAAATCAGGTTTAACAAACCTCAGAGGAACCCCCAAGGACCCTCCCCGGGCTCCCCAAGTTGAGGGTCAGCAGAGGGACCCTGAAGTCACAGCGTGGGCAGGGGTGGGAAACAGGGTTTGTACTTGTGCAGCAAAGCCAGGCAGGATTTCCCTCCTCACATGGCAATGCCCTTGACATTGGGGCCAAATCCTGGGTTTAAAACAAAGCCAAAAAAGAAAACCTTCCCCCAACATCCGTAAGCTTATTTTAAAAAGCTTCAATTTAAAATGAAATACAAGCCTGGCACCTTGCCATGGGACTGCACAGCTTTTAACTGACCCCATATGTAAAGTCAACCTGAGCGGGCTGTTAAATACTTTAATCCAGCCCTCTGGTCCCCTAGAGATACCTTCCTCCTGTGAACTCCAGAGCCAAATCTCAGCAACAGCAAGCTTTAGGTCTGGAAACATTAACCACCCTCTGATCTCGTTAGAGGATAAAAGTATTTGCCGGGACACAACTAAAAGTAAACCAAGTGCCCAAGTTGGGGATAAGGCTACACATCCAACCACTGATGTCCTTGCAGGACGACCATTTCAAACCCCCTCAGCCTTGCTTACGTGATCATATATCTTTCCATCCCAGGTAAAACTGGGCCCAGCTCAGGCTACCCACAAGCTACCTCTTGCTTTCTCCTGTAAAGCACTTGTGTTTGGAAAGTGTTGTCAACTATTAGTGCTAGCACTCTGTCATGGCAAAGCCTGCCTTTTAATTAGACAACGATACGACAAATGCAACAGAGAAAGTATTGGTTGTAGCAAGTATGCCTGCCACTGCTGCCAGCTCCCATCCAAGCACATTGCACAGGAGGAGGGCTCTGCTCCTCCTTTCCTGGGAATTTATTAATTTTACACCGCATTGCAGTAGAGCAGATTCACCCCCCCCAGCAGAAATAAGAAATAAAACACACTCTTTCCTCAGAGCAAAGAGACTGAAACTGAAGCATAGGACATACTTAGTTTAAAAACCCCAACACACACAACTTTGATGTATTTGATGCAGGAAATGACATGGTTTCTAGCTACACTGCTATGAAATCTTAAGTGAAAGATTGCTTCCAGCAGAACACACTGATTAAATCTGAAGAGATTTAAGAAAAAATAAGATTTCAAGGCCCAATTAATTTTCTGATTAAGAAGTCAAGATGGGTAAGGAACTGGGAGAAGCAGCTGAGATGCGAGTCTTTCTCCTTGATTATGCTTCTGTTTATTAATGAAGATTTAAAAACCAAGTTACAAGAGAATAAAAGGCTGACCTTTGATGTATGTGATATGCCATAAACTAGAACCAGTCCTCCAGATTTTTGCTTGTCAGCTTTACATCTACTAAACAGAAGTTGCCTTTAAAGATAATTTAACATGATTGCAGGTCTCGCTCTACGACTGATGTTCTCTCTTAAAAGTAGCTTATATCCATTGCCCCTTCTTCCTTTATGGTGTTTGGGGGGTGGGGGGGGAAGGCCTGAGATGTTTGAGATCCAGCCCTTCCTGCTTGTCTCTTTTTCTTGGCACCCCTAAGTCATGCAAAATCTTGTCCTTCCTTTTTTTGCTAGAGGAATTTTTAGATGATCTGGGCTTCTCCATGAGGGGAGAGGTTCTTCCTTGCTCCTATGAAAAAGTGGGAGAAAGGCAGTTCCTCACAAAAAGAGCTTTTCTTAAGTGTATTAGTAATGATCATAAAACTGAAAACAGTCTAAATAAGAAACATTTCTGGGCGCTGAACTAGGATATCACGCACTCGGCAGAAGTGAGCCTGTATCAGCAGTTCTTCAGCCAGCCACAGAGCCTTACAGAACAGATGTGCCATTTCAGTGTTTAAAAACATAGAACTGAAAACCAAAACCCTTTCAAAAATCATCTTTGCACACTAATAATCAAGCAGCATGTTATTTTCAAGGAATAATGACTAGAAATAATTTCTGCAGAACCATGTTCCTAACAAAACCTAAACCTCCAGCTTAAAAATTTGACTAAAAAGAGGGAAAACAGCCAAACTTCCCCCATGCTGGGGAATTTCAGAGACTTCCCCATGGCCAAATCAGCTACATACAAACACTAGAACAAGGGGTTACCTAAAAAAGTAAGGGGGGGGGGGCCAAATCACCCAGAAGTAAAGTCAACTATACTGAGATTCCAACGTACTGCAGGCAGTGAAAATTGTCTAACCCCCTGAAGTTTGCAATCCTCATCTAAAGTACTGTATACTCCGCAAGTAAAACCTCCTGCCCCAGAAATCCAAGGGAGGGTAAAAGAACTCACTTGAAGGTTTGCCTCTTTGAAAAAGACCTGAGGAAAGGAAAAAAAGGTCCATTTCAGGGCTCACAGAATAAGTGTATTTAGATACTCCTCCTTAAGAAAGGACCCAGATGCAAGCAAGGTTTGTGCCATAGTTTAAATCCAGGTTCCCAGGAAAACTTGCTTACAGAAAGATCAGAAGATCTGAGGATCATTACTGCAGAGGATTCAGAGAAATTATCTCCTAATACGCAGTTGAAGACAGAACTAGTCTTGGTCTGTCTTTGGCTTGAACCTCTACTGAAATTTAATGCTGACAAATCAAAAAGGGATATATCCAGAATCCATAACCCTGAGAAAAATGGGAAATCTGTATCATCTTAATCAAAGGATATGCCACCCTGAGCTGGATCTGTGTCTTGTCCCTTGGCCTCATATGACTCCTGTGTGCTAGAGGTTAAGGGTTTGTTAAAGAATATCGGTTTTGATTAAGTGTCACATACGGTGTAAAACATCCTCTTTATCATTGGAAGTGAAGGTTGGGGGCCAGACAGTGCCTTTTAGTGAGCTTCTAATATAAATTAGGTGTCTTAGGTAATGGGTGGTTTTCAGACAGGATTGATCTTTCTATGGTCCAGTGAAAGTAGGTGTGTTTGGCAAGATGTCACAAAAGCGAGCTTCCTGGCACCTATACTAATGGGCTGGTTACCCCGTTTGGAGTAGGACTTGAAAAATGTAGCACAGGAATCCCCCCTCCCCCTTCCTAACTTTTTCATTTTCTTGATGTAATGGGCAAAGGTCTATATATCCTTTACTCCTTTGGTATTTCAGTCCTTGTATTTGCAGTATCACTCAGTGAATCTTAAGCCACTCATCTTTTTAGTCACTTACAGCTCCCTAAACTTGCATGAACTTAAAGATGAAGCGGTCATGAGTAGACTAGGTTACTTACTATTTTTATCAGTGTACAACCTTTAAAGAAAAATGTACCAAGTACACCATTGCCACCACAACCAAATGATTTCTATTCCCCATTAAGTCCTCCTTGGAAACTTTGATTGCACAGAGACCTAGGAAGAACCGTAGACATGTTAAACCCTAAGTTCCCCTGCCTCAAAAATAAGAGCAAACATGCATTTCTATAGACATCAAAACGTGTCTGTATTTTCCTCTTTATGAAGCAGAAATTCTTTCAGCTTTGTGCAAAGAGTGGCATGATCAAAAGCACAAACTGAGCACATGAGAGCCAGAAGCTCTAATGTAGGGTCTAACCATGGACCTCAAGTAAAGAGGGTATATACAAAATAAACCTTTCCTTTATAGTTCATTGACATGTTGTAGTTAAAACTTTTCTGAAAAGTTTCCATGGAATTATGAAGAAGCAAAAGCACAAATGCACAGTCGGTATTGCAGGCTCATAAACCCAGCCAATGAAAAAAAGCCCATAAATCTTTAAATATGCAAGAATACATCACAAACTTTTTAATATTTCACTGCATTTCCCACATACCCACTCATCATTTGAGCACTGGTAAATATCAAATTTGTTTAAAATATTTCAATAATTAAAATACATAAGTTTATTCTGATTCTGACCCAGAAAAGCTTCCTTGGTCCCCAGTTTAACTAACTAGGATAACCAAGATTTAGAGCATGGATACCCTTAAATTTGCTTATAAAAATGTATTCGTCTTTGGGCAAAGACTTAGGTGCACCTGTAACTCTAAGCACAGAACAGCTTCACTGAATTCAGTGGGATTATTATGACTAAAGTTGCATTTGCCTGCAAACCGTAACAGAACCGGCCTGAGACATTGCCTTCCTTTTTGGTTATTTCAGACACGAAGCATAAAAACTCTTCTGTTAGCATGGATGACCTAGACAACATTTTCTCTCCTATCTCAGGACCTCTCCTGTTTATTTTTGCTTATTTTGCTCATTGTTATAATGAGATAACTTTGACAAAGCGCTTTTAAATGTGAGCCTTTTTAGAGACATTTTCAAAAACTGATTGATCAGTTGAGATTTGGGGGTTTTCAACAGCATCAAGCGAAGGACACTTATTCTTACATCCCTCATTCCCAAACTGATTCCTAGATGTCATTTCCTACATCCAAAGGGGAGACGTGGAGCCAGTAGTGTGACAGATGGGTTTTTCTGCTTAGTAGATTGCATATTGAAACAAGAAAAGAGATGAGTATTTTTCGGGTGTGGGTGCTTGGTGGGGACACGTAAGGGAACCAACATGTTTACCAGGCACTGGAGTCCTCAGCCAGGCCCCCAGCAAGGCTCAGGCACCAAATGCCTTTGGGCTCATGGGTTGGTCTTTGGGCCCCAAAAAGAAATCAGCTCTCTTATTTTGAAGGTGCCCGGCTCGACCGTCAGGGATACAGCGCATCTTTATTTCTAATGTGTTTAAAGATACTTCCTCCCAAGTAAAGGCATCAAATGGAATATAAATAACATATGTATTTTTACTGATTGCTAGAAATAATACATGAATACTTCTAATATACAATTTGCCATAGTATTAAAATACAAGAGTCATGCAAACAGACCTCCATTGCCTTTGAAGACAGAACTCCTATTTCCAGAGTGGCTGTGCCCATTTCAGAGTGGCTGCAATGCTGATGCCCTTCCAAACCTCTCCAGCAGCTCACTTAGGAAATAAACATACATTTTATGAGGCCGTCTTATATGAAACCTCACATTATTCCTCATGGAAGAACTGAAAAAATGTCTCAAAACTGCAGAGTTTGCCAAAATAAGTCATTTCGCCCATCAGAAACACACCTGATCCTGCAGGAACAGCCCAGCAGCAAAGTACCAACAAGGCTGAGCATCACTTAGCTTTGCCCATTTGCCGGCACTGGAACATGCCCGGGAGCATGCAGGATATTTATGACCAGGTTTAGAACAGCTGATGGCAGAAGCACAGGAGGGAGGCAGAGCCACCGCAGCAGGAGCACCCTGCAAGCTCCCCAGGCAGCCCTTGGGATTGCTTCTTCCGACTCCCATCACCATCCTCATTTCTTTTTTTTTTTCTTTTTTTTATCTTTTTTAATGGCTGAGACATAATTTCAAGGTGCTCCTGTCTCCTAAAACTCATGTTAAACGTTAACACTGCCTGATTTGTTACGGGAACACCCCTCCTCACTGCAGTCATAGAAGGGGGAGGCAGGAGGGAGCGCAGACGCATCGTGCTCGCAGCTCCTCTCCCGGACATTGGGCTGAGGACTGGGACACAGCTACCAGAGGTTGCTGGTCAGGGTGCTTCTCCATCCTTTGCCAAATGCTCTTTCTCACAGTCTGGAAATTACTGAATGAGAGTGGTTCTGACATGGATACACTGGTTTATTTCCAGCTCACCTTGTGTGTCAGTAGGGCAGGAGTAAACAGGCTGTTTGCAGGACCAGGAGCAGTCTGGCAGCTGCAGCGTAGAGCTCCCTGCAGCCTCATTTATCCAGCGGAGAGGGAAGTTTGCCTAGGGCTCACCTTTCAGAGCTGGGACGGCAGCAGCATCACATCCTCTTTTTCCCACAAATGCCATCAGTGGCTCGAACCCCATGTGGGGTCATGAGGAGCACAAGACAGGATTCAGTGACTGGCAGTTCGTTTTCTCTGTGCCACAGCAAAATTACTGCAAAGACAGAAAACTGAGATACGTATCACTGCTGCAAAGCAGCATTACAGAAATACTGGTGACTCTCCACTTTATTGCACATACGGAGATTTTGTGCCTCCCTTGTATTGTTTAGTTTGGCAGAGATAAGAAGCTCTAGAAGGGTAACATTGAACAGAAGTTGCCTAAAGGGTCACTTCTGCATTTACTGCTCTCTTTTGTGCTGATGGGAATACAAATTAATAAAAGTTGTGACAAAAAGGTGATTGGATTCTGGGATTTCCCCTTTTATCCTGTGGCCATCAAATGGCGGGCAGATCACCTGGCAAGCTGGCTGCCCTCATCTGAGGTGCAAGGAAGGAAGGGGAGGTCCATTCTGTTTGGGGACAAAGCCTGGAGAGAGGGCAGCCCACAGGGAGTTCATGGGGCCTTGCTTGTGGTCCCAATTAAATGTACAATAGCACGTCCTACTGGAGACAGTGATGGATGTGACAAAACACTGCTGCAGGATATGCACGAGGCAAACAAAGGCCTTTGGAAATGCAGGTCTACTATCTGAGCAATCCAGTTAAAGGGGTTACATTGTTATCAAGAGAAAATGGTTTCCCTTATTCCTTACACTTTAATGCCAACGCAGCCCAGAAAACAATACGTCTTAAATGAGGTTTCACACCCCACCCCTTCTATGTACCCCTCTGAAGGAGCTCTCCTGCAGACCTTACCAGTGCAAAGTTTCTCGGTACAGATGTGAACCTTCAAGGGTTTGACAGTTTTCCATGCATGAGTGGAGGAGGGGAAAAATAAGACCAAAACCCCTTGACCTTTAAAGAACAGGCTTGTCAAATTCAAGGGACAATTTTTATGAAATGGAGTATTAAACCGTTCAGCGGCCTCCCTAGCGCAAGGTCCCTGATTACTATCCTGCACCCACTTTGGTTTTATTAATTTTCTAATTCCTATAAGTCTGTCTTCATTAGGTGGGAGAAGAGCGGGTTTCATGTGCTGCGGTATGGATCCACCCCTGCCATGGAGACAAATCAGATGCCACCCCCGCTCCTACTGGCCACCCAGCCTGCTCCCCAGGCATTGCTGCACACAGGAGGTCTTTCAGAGCTGCCTTTTCCAGCATCTCTGCTCCCTTTGGGATACATGGTCCTTTGTGCCACCCCAGGGCGTGCTGGGCTTTGCCCGAGGCTCCCATGGTGGCCAGTGACAGGTGAGCTTAACAGCCTGCACCGCAACCAGGTGACTGAGCGTTAGCTTGCCTGCGAGTGCAGGCGCTAAGTAAATCTCATTCCTCATCCAAATCGCTTTTGATAAGAACAAAAGCTGTGTGCAAATGAATATTTCCATCTTATTTCAAATTCTAGGTTTCAACTACAATATTAATGCTATTTTACAGTGTAATTTACTTGTAATAATATGTCATTATTGCCATTTTACAGTTTTCTCTTAAAGTAGTAAAGAAACTGTTTTAAAAGGTACAAATAGCTGCAGCACAAATCTCCATTCAGCCTAAGAATCTGTGCTCTCCCATCAGAATGGCACGTAATTGAAAACAATGACATCCCCAGTGGGCTAAACACTCCAGTCATTAATGCATTTTTATTTTGGAATAAAAGAGCACACTTACAGCTTTTTTCCTAAATAGTAAATATAGATCAAACATTTCTCTTCTGTTCCCAGAACGGCACCTACCAGTGAAGCTAGGGCTGACCTCGAACAATTTCCACAAGTGTGTCTCAAACCAACACGCTGGGTATAGACACAAACCTCCCCAAGGCGAACAGTTTCCTTCAACACAGCACATAAAGGGCAGCCCGCAATACGAGAAGCATCCTTACCTGGTGACAAGCTCCTGAGCACCAGGTGAATGTACCACTGGGTTGGCAGGAATGGCAGAAAACTTGGGTAAGCCTTCAAAAGGCAGGCTGTGTGCAAAGGGTTGGAGATGTCACAAGAAGAACATGCCGCTTAATGGAGAAGACATACATTATACATCATACATGTAATTTTACACCAGTTACATTTCCATCTCTCCTGTAAAACTTTGGATGAAAACTGATGCACCATTAGTCCTCTCGATGGGTGAAGGAATCCATCCTGAGGAAGAGCTGACAGTCAAAGTCTTTGCTCTGTGAAAGGCTCCACAAACATTAAGGCCAGGATCCCTCTGTTATTTATGAAAAAATAGAAATATGTCAACAGTTGGACTTAAATAGAAGCCATCCCTTGGTGGGAACTTGAAAACCCTATTTCTGCCTTGCACAGGCTTCCAGCACCCTTCTATGTAAGAAGTGTCCTCATGGTTCTGCCTCACCCCCTACATGCTCCCAGCCCGCAGGAGGAGCGATGGGAGCTGTGGCTGGCAGGAATGGAGATACAGACAGTCCTGCTCCAGGGGAAAGTCCTTCCTGCAGTCTGTGCGGGACATCCCTGTGCAGTGACATGCTGCTCTGGCATGAGCTCAGACTCCAGGCAGCCCTGAACCCATCAGCCTCATCACCTGCTGGGGGACCATGGGTTGGATACCACTGATCTGCGGATTTGACTGAAGCCCAAAGAGCAAAGGAGACAGCAGGGTTTGGCTGCCAGTCAGGAAGTAAAAACATCTTTGTATAAACGTTTTCACCCTTATGTGACAAGTGAAGAGGGACTTAAAAAATAATTCTTAGTTTTGCTTAGTCTTTATCCTTGCTTACTTTGTGGTGTACCTGTTTGCATAGCCGGACGATTACAACCATTTGGTTCACCAGGGTGGAGCCCAGAGTCAAGGGATGCAAGCCATCTGTGTGGGAAAGCCTGAAGACTGTCGCAGGCTTCCTGTCCTTCTCCAGAAGGATTCCCACCGCTCTTCCCCCACTACGACACTCCACAGACAGACAGGGTGAAGGCTATTTGAGATCCAAGTGGTCAGGAGGGCTGTAGGTTACACATCAAGTTGTCTCCTGAAGGCTGGGAGTTTATACCAGCAACAACTATTGTTGAGCAGCTGTGAGATTTACACTGCATTTCCAAAAAAATACAGTTTCTCAGTGTGATCTCTATCTGAATTTGGCAGAAAAATATTTAATGGCTGGCAAAACATTAGTAAATAAAAGCAGATCAAGATGATGTTGTTACAATAGCAGATTACATTACTATTCTCTGTCCTTAGGAAAACCCTGATTAGACCAAGATCCTCACGGGGTCTTATGAATAAGTCAGGAAGGGGCTCTAATGACCCCGCGTGAGAGCGTATGAGCTGCAGCACAGCCAGCGAGGTGCCAGGTGCCTCTCAGAAGCAGGCACCAGCCTGGATGACTAACTGCAGTTATCACAGGGGGGGTTGTTGATTTTCTTTAATAGTTTGGGCGAGATTTTCTGCTAGTATAAACTAGTACTGCTCTGTTGAAGCCAAGAGAGTGCTGTCAATTTATATCAGCAAAAACTGACCCTTAGTATGTTTTTAATCCCTTCATTCTTCATTATCTGTTTGAAGATTTGTACCTCAGTCAGAATATTCCCCCAACTACAGGGACAAGCAACAGGCTTTTCTTGTTAATCAATGTATGGGAAACTCCAATAGCTGAAGTACCCTTCCACCTTTGCAAGTGCACCTAGCGTTGATTGCTGATCTTAGATCCTGAATTGCATAATTACTGAACTAAGAGAAAATTACTTTTTGCTTGCGAGTGTCGGGACAGCTCTGAATCCATGAATGACTCACCCTCAGGCACTGGTGTTTAATTTATGAGCTATTTATCTCCTTGCACACACCCCAGCACAAACAATTATACTTAGTAATTTGTTGATCTTATCAAGGCTGTTTGATGTTACTGTTGCTACCTCCAATAATGCTGTGCTTTGAAACTTAAACAGGATTTATAACCAAATTTGGATACTTCGCTCAGGATTCAGATTTCAGGGAAGTTTAACCCTTTGGCAACTAAATGGTTTTGCATACAATTTTCAAAAGAAGAGCAAACATTGCATCTTCTGCTGACAAATACGGCAAGGTGGCCCATCGGCAGCATCAGAGCCCCTGGTGAGAGCGAGTTCTGTCCTCGCACAGCACGGGCGAGTTTTCCTGGCAGAGGACGAGAGAGGGGAGCAGGTCCCTATACCAGGGCACCCTTCGGGCAGGCTGCAGCAGCTGGGTGCGTTAAACCTTCGTGCTGGCATTCGGCACACCGAGCTGCTGCGGTGTCCTGCCTTGGAGCCCGTCCTGCCTTGGAGCCCATCCTGCTGCTCCAGCTTGCTCCTGGGAACATTTTTATGCAGGCAACAGCCTCATTACTGAGCCAGGATTCTATTAACCTTTAAACTCTTACATGTTTACCATAAATCAAACTTCACAAACCCCTTTGAGCAATCTAACTCTCTGTCTTTGTCATCAGGAGCAGGTACCAGACCTGGGGACACATGTGCTTACCTCAGGCTGTACTGGGGGTGCAGGCAGCTCCTCTGTGCATCCATGGCCGTGAGGTGGTAAAGGTCCTCGCAATTGGGTTTCCCAAATCCCCCTCACAAACCTTTCCTCCTCCTCGCACGCTGCTGCGATCATTAAGCTCACTGAAATATAGCAAGTGAACTCGGTCTAAGAGGTACAAGCAGCGTTGGGATTTAATTCTGTGCTTTCAAGTCCAGGCCTCGCTCAGACCTGGAGGTGCTGCTGCGGGAGAGGGGGTTCGCTGCCGGCGGCTGTGGCTGCGGGGGTCCGCGGGCAGCCCAGCCACTGCACCCCGCACCCAGCTCTGCTCGAGATGAAGGATTTGGGTCACTGGGCATAAAAAAACATCGTCATCGCAGAGCGGTACTTCTTCCATCCCTACCCGCAGGGAAATAGCCCTTGGCATGTTACTTACCTGTGTTTGGACATAACCCGTGTATCAGCTTAGCCTTTTTAATTCCTGCCCCGCAGGGCCCAGCAGTGCTGAAGCCATCCCACAGCAGTGGTGGAGCCGTGAAGGGCAGGAAAATCCCCATGTTCCTGTTCCACCAGCCCAGATCTGCCTGCCCACTTACATTCCAAGACTCAGGTGAATGTATTTTGTTAATTTACACATCGCACATGCTCTTGCAACAGCCACAGATTTTATTTTCTGCATGGTTTATAAAGTTTTTTTGTGCTGAGCACATACATTTTGCATATAGAAAATAAAACGCTACAGGCATTCTGTAACCATGCAGAGCCATAATGAGCTCTGATGAGCAAGCACCTACCAAATCATTGGCTTATGACAGCAAGCACACACATGTAACTTATTTCACAATATGCAACACGCTGCCATATGTGTCTATTCCCATGGATCGGGAATGGGCACTACCTGTAGATAGAAGCCAAGAAATAACTGCTTCAAAGACAGCCTTGAAATGCAGAACTTACTTTAAAACTTTCAAAGCCGTACCCACATACCGCTATTTCAATCTACTGGGATGCTGTGATGAATACCGCTACTTTGATTATTACTATTATTTTTTCAAAGCCTCTGGTGGTTTTCCTGGCTTAATTGAAGTGAAATGGTGGATTAGCATAATCAAACATATGGAATTAGTATGGGGGGAGTAAAAATTAGAACAAGTGATTATTAGTTTTAAACAATTACTGACTTCTAATGATTTCCTCCCCTTCATCCTCTGTGAGCTGAGTTCATGAGTGGAGAGAAACGTTAAAATTTAGCTAACATATTTTAAACTGAAGATCTTGCCACACACATTGCTCTAGCAAAATGCAATTTTACAGTCCTACCCAGCACCTGGTAGAAGACATGCTCAGTGTTTAAACTACCCAACAGAACAGGGCATGCAGCATCACTGCCGACTTCCACGATAAGGATGGACAGAGCTCTGCAAGGACAGTTTGAACAAGCCTGGCAGCCACAAGAACATAAGACGCTGCACCAAGAAAGCACGTGCCTGATACTTTTGACGCTACAGGGGTTATTTGCCAGCTTGCTGGGGCAGAGGCGGGAGGAGCGGAGCATGTGCCACTGGGCTGAATGCCTGGGGGCTGCTGGCCAGCCAGCCGGGAGCCCATGCAGGGGCACGTCATGCAGGGCAATTGGGAGCAGCCTCAGTAAAGCACAGGGAGATGTTCAGCTAAGCTACCCCAGGTGCAATGCAGCCACTCCAGCTGGAAGCTTGTTCTGGGGGAGACGAGGAAGGAAAATACGGCTCACAACGGCATTTTCAAAGCAGGCACTCTGGCATACGGACTCCTTGACAGACCAGGCCCTGCAGTCTGGGAAGAGATCAGGGTGAACTTGGGTGATGAAGGGGAGAAGGTAGATGGAAACCTGCAGCAGATAAGAAAGGATCCTTCAGGAAAGGTAAATCGTTTAAAGCAATTACGATAATGCTGCCACCTTTACAGGGCTGGGCACGATCAATGAAAGAGCAAATAAACATGAAATTAAGACAATATTTTTTTTTAAATAAATATTTTAATCAAAATGCAGAACCAAGGAGGACATTAAAGAAATCATGCTCTTTACTGTTATTTGGGGATAGCCTTTGAAGAAAAGTTGCTTTGGAGAGGAGGCAAGAATGGTGGTATTAGGTCAGATCAGAGGCCCATCCAATCAGCATCCTGGTTTTTGACAGATGCCTGACAGAGACAAGGTATACATACATACCAGTTTTTCTCCCAGCATCCAGTGATTCGTGACTAAAGGACACTCCAAATGCAGAAGTTATACCTTTGTTTTTAACAGGGTTGGTTTTTTCCCAGTCAACTCCCTTCTTCCCAGCAGCTTTGTCTGAGCATTTTTGAACCCTTGTCGACCTCCAGCATCTACATTGTCTTGTGGCAAGAAGTGCACAGCTGCAACCATGTAAAATCAGTATTTGGTTTAGCCTGTCACCCACACTAGCCTGAGCACTGAATTTATGAAGACATGGAAATCCTTGAGTTTCTCTGTGTAATATTGACCCCAAAGATACTCAAACAGCAGCCGAGAGATGGCCAGCTACATCTTGGTGGCTCTTATCCTACTAGAATGTTTACTTCAATTTTCAAATAGCCAGACAAACACACCTGAGTTTGAGGCAGTTAGGTGGCTACTTCTAGTTCACCTGACCACTGAGCACACCCACTGTTTTACTTTAAGTAACATGGTATGGAAAAAAAATATTATGTTTTATCTGATACATTAACCCACACAGAAAGCCCAAGCCTGCTCCCCTTGTGCTGTTCTGGGAAACGCTGATTAGGACAGATAACTATATCCTACATGAGGGGTATCCATGGGTACAAATAGCCTTCAAAATTTAAATTTCTCTTCTTCTTTGTGCTTCTTAATGGTCTGAAATGTCACGTAACAGGGTGCCCAAGCACATCCCTAGATATTGCTATTGATGCTGCCAATAAAAGAGAGCAGTAAGCCCTCACTTACCTACAGCAATGTTTTTATTTGATCAGGAACATACTTTTGAAAGTGAATCTCCAGATCACGCCTCTTCATGCACACTCTCCCTGCTTTGCTCTGCATTGCACAGGAGTCTCACAGCAGGCAAACTGGTTATCCCTTGGGTATTTTATGGCAAACTGGTTCTCTCTTGAGACTGAAATGAAAACTGCCCTCTAACTCCTTGTGGGACCAGCCTGCAACTAGTCCGAGGTAGCCCCTCCAATACATGCCATGAGAACAACAGGTCCTCTGTGCCAACCGCTTCGCTCTCCAGATCTACTCCTACAGAGTCACCCCACAGGCCAGTGCAGGCACTGCTGCTTTCACTGGCATCTCCACACTGCTTTTGGTCACTCTGTTCTGTCAGTTTGGAGGCAGGCAGCAGCGGTTTTCCCATTTCACTAGCATTTGTCTAATCCCAGAAACATGCCATCAATGCCACGGCTATTAGGGACTGAGGAATGCAAATGAAGAGGAAGGGTTAGTACCCCTCCTCCTGTGCAAAATTCCCTACTTCCCATATTTTGGAAGAGCAGTGCCTACAATGTTTTCTCACCTTTCTCCAGCTGGAGAAACAAAACATCTCCTACTCACCATCATCAACCCCAGAGAACACAGGTCACAGAGTGAAGAGCATGCAGGCAGATTTCACTTTTTTTTCTTAAATAGCAAATGTGAGTAGGATGGATACATTGTACCTGGAGTCAGGTGCACAGGTTGAAATGCATAAATACTGTGTCCTTTGGCTTAAGTTAAACCACAATTCTATTTAAAACAGAGTGCTTGAAACACGCTACATATATATCTACAAGTTTTTAGGAGTTGTACATCTTAAATGCATAGACCCACTGCGGAGAAACACAGGCTGCACATATTTAATGTGGGAGTTGCCACAAGTCACCAGTGATAGGATTAACAGAGCTTATCAGATTCTTCTTTCTTTTAATAGAATTTGGTTTTATTCTGGAATAATTGATTAGCTTTGGTAGTTAAAAGAACATTAGTTAAAACAACTGAAGAGATAAACTGTTCAGGCAAGTTAGTAAGCTGAAAGATAAAACATTATAGAATTAAAATCTAACCAAATACGGCTTCTTAAAAGTAACTAAGAGATGCAAAAATACAAAGCAATCCATTAATTGCGCTGTCCTTTCTAACTTCTTCACTGACATGTAATCATTAGGAAGCACAGGAATATTTTGGAAACCAGAATGAAATTCAGACAGGACAAGAGAACACATTTCAGCAGTTATTAGTGCAGTAAAGAGGTTACTTCTCTTTCACCAACACATACACTCCACTTCTCACTCATCTTTCATTGGGTCTAAAACCTAGCATGAGCCCTTCTCTTACTAGCACGTTGCTGACTTCCAAGAGACACAGGTAGGCTCCATTTTTCTTTTGGATTTGACTTTTAACACAACATTTGTTGGTCCCCCTCTTTTCTCAATTATATAACATCAAAATAACACCAAGAATAAACACTAGCTGCACCAGGGAGACAATACATAAGAGAATTTCAAGTGTTCCAAAACATCCGAAGTCCTAATTTCCCTGCTCTACAATACTCTCCCCCCTCCTGTCACCATGAAAAAAGGAGATGTTCTTTAAAACAAAATCAACAAGTACGTATTGAAGTCATCTGCCCTCCCTCTGTCTTCTCAGTGCAATTAAAGGCATGATGCCAACTTTTCAACAATGAGCCTCGTGGCTCTGGCTGACCCATGTCTTACTCTTTCAGAAACGAGCAGGGAAGCTCAAAGGCGGCATGTCAAGGGAAGCCTCGGAGCAGGACATGACCAGCGCTCCCAATATCCTAAATACAAGGGGGAAGCTAGCCAATAATAAGTTGCCTTTTCACAATGTATAGCAAGCAAATTTATCACAGAGATGCAAGAGGTCTGGCACGCCAAAAAGCCAGAGGTAACATCAGCATCTCTCCCAGTCCTGACCCCACTGAATCTGTAACTAAAACCACAGGCACACAGGCCCTTCAGAAAAAGTCAGGCTGTTTTAAATACATTAAACATATTGCTCATAAGGGCAATCCTAGAGCTTGCATTAGAAATACACACTTGGTTTTATTTTTGCCTCCTATTCTTCTGTGTTACCCAAAGAGATCAGCTCTCCCTCATGGTTAAAGGGATAAAAAAGTACTCACAGCTGCAACCTTATTTCAGCAGAACAGTTTACCTATCCAGCACAATGTGACCTCTTCCGTCACAACATTATCTGTGTCACCCTCCGCTGGCCTGAAAACCAGACCTGAGAGGACAACACACATCAGGCACCACTGCTCCAGCCTCCGCAATTTAATAATTCCAAGGCAAGAATGAAATACTTTTTGAAAATGATTTGAAAAAAAAAGCTTCAGTCTCAAAGATAACGTGGTTTTTCTACATGTATTTCCTCTTTCCAGTAAAAATCATTTACACTGCACCGTTCTGATTATCCTTACTATCATCTTTCAGTGAATGTCCATCTACAAATTCATTAACTTTTTTGAGACAAATTATTGGCATCCTAATCTTCTGATTCCCATGAAAGACTCACTTTCGAGATACAATTGCAGCTGCCCCACACTGCCAGTTACTGTATCATACACGTCTTAAAATTCTGTAATCAGCATCCACCAGGTGCCGTATCGCATTCAGCACACCACAGTCAGTCAATACAGACATCCCCAAACACACCAAGGCTGGTTTTGTCAAATGTTTTATTGAGTGTAGACATCTGGAGTACTGTAAAACATGCATTATCTGTAGATTCAAAAAGGAGCAAGCCACATTGTCCTCACTGTCAAACGTGTCAGGCTTGGCATACATGATGGAGATTAATGAAGTATCATGAGAGTAATATGGTTCCTGAAAAGCTTCTACAATTTGGAGTAGGGTCTTAATCGTTTGAAATGCAAAGCTGTTCACATTTAGTGAACTTGCATGTTTGCTGGAGGTGCCATATTTTAATTCAAAACAAACAAGAATAATTTCACTGGGGGGAGGGGAGGTTCCCTAGGTAGAAACTGTATGCTTTTTGTTTCCAGATATTCCATCCTAAATAAAAATTCATGTGCTTTTTGAAGCAGCACAGTTTATTTCTGAGCAATGAACAACATCTGATATTCATTTCTTCTTGGGTTGTTGAGGTGTATTAAATTTAAAGAAGATAATATCTCCATCCTCCACTATGTAATTTCTGCCTTGTTGTCTGTATTTTCCAGCAGCCTGTAAATAGAACAGACAAAAGGAAAGTGGGTTATTTCATTAGACATTTTATAGTATTTTCAAACTGTAATTATTTAAATACATTTTGGTAAAGAAAGAGTACAGCTTCAGAGTTTGACAGCTGCAATACTCCTCAGTTTGACTAATTTGGTTTTCCATACATATGAAATATATACAAAAATAATTTAACCTCCACTGAATCAGTGGTGCTTAAATGCCGTCTGCATTACATAGTGGTAAATCTGTAAACCCTGGCAAGTCTTAAGATAAAGGACACTAAAACAACTCAATTTCCGCCCCTGCCCCCC
>JANZLQ010000001.1:29426264-29438764 GCA_026212715.1 Elanus axillaris | reverse complement strand
TTATGCTGTACTGGTGTTAGACACACACAAAATCAAACTTGAAAATCGATCAACTTGATAACGTACAAAGCAAGCAACTCCCATTACCACTGTTATTTCAGTTGACTCCTAAAAGCTCCCAAATTTAATTCTGAAATTTACCAGCAATATAAAAGTAATTAGTATTGTGTATGGCCTGAAACATTGTATTAAATGCAAATTAGAAAAGACGAGAGTAATATAACACATTTTTCTAAGAGCAAGGGTTTTTTTCTAACCTTGATTTAAAAACTGAGTAACAAATGCAAATAGGCTTGCTTTATAGATACTTCAAAACAATAAAAATTTAACCATTAAATACAATTTGAACATGGAAGCTTGATGTTTAGAATCTCACATAGTGAAAAGCAAATAAAACTGTATAAGCACAATACTTATAATTTAAATAGGTATTATCTGATGCAGCTTCTCAAGGAAAACACTCAGATTTGAGCATGAAAAACTGTTGCTGGCAAAATTTGAATCTTAGTTACATGAAGTAGTTTCTGACCGCAGAATATTAGATTTATTTATAGCTGTGGTTTCACTTTACAACTACAAGTCTACTTCTCTTTTCATACGGCAGTTCACATGCCGCAACGAACCAATTATACCGGGATTTTTCTTCCCCTCACTTCCTGGGGTTCAAACAAACCTATTAAAGTCCCGCTGCTCAGTATGATCTTCCTTAGTGATACCACTGAGAATAAGCTGAATTTGAAATCATAATTTTGCATACCTTTCAAGCTATCAAACAGCAAACAATAAAGCTGAACCTTTTAAATTCTTTAACATATTATAGTGTGTAGGAACCTTCAAATACTGAGATTGATTAAATCAAACTAATGTGCTTTGTAATTGCCATTTTATAAAATACAAACCTTAATAAAACATCAAAAATGCCAAGTGAGAAATCAAATGTGTATGAAATAAAGGGGGGTTTCTCTGCTTAAAGAAGGTGGAAATAATGCAATAGCAGCGCAGAGAAGAACAGCTTTTCTTATGACATTTATTTGCCATGTACACATTCATTTCATATTTAATAACTTCAAATCAGATATAATTTGTCAGCTATAAGAAGGGCACAACTTTGGGCACCCAATCAGTCTCTGCCCTCTAGTGTTGAGAAAGCAGATAAAACTGTTCTTAATAGAAGTGTCACTACAAAGAAGCGTAAGCTCAAGAAAAAAGTTTTTCCTTAAATATCTTCACTGTCTGTTCAAGTAGATAGTAGCTAGGAAACTCCACCTATTGTAATCTATTTTCATGGACTACATACAACTATTACTGGCACCCTGAACAACCAAAGTAAGGCATGGCATTTTTGAATAAGATATCAAAGGGCGATTGAATTAAATACTAAAATGGTAAATTTTAGGATTCTAATTAATGCTTATCAGAGCCTAGGAGTGGAATCCACTAATCCTGAAAAAAATTTATTATATAATATTTTCTTAACCATTTGCATCTGACATTTCTAATACCTTCACTGCAAACTCAAACCAGAATGACACATTATTAGAAGAAACAGGTTTTCTGTGTTTCTTGCATTTTCTCTTAGAGGTGATTCAAAAATCTTCTACCTCATCTTAAAAAATTTGATTTTTTCAAAAACAAGTTCATTTTAAAGCTTATTAAATTCTGAACACTAACACGTAAACAGTGAAAAAAATTTAGTATTGCATTGGTCTTAGTGTTGACATTTAGTCCATAAGCTGTCATATCTTGGATATTGAAATAGTGGCATTCCTGTTCAGTAAGTTGGTGAATTTGAACTCTTTCGTAAGTAAAAGATTAAAATAGATTTTGGTCTACTGCAAGAGGTGACCGTTAAGATTCGTTTAGCATCAAGAACTTCTTCCCAGTGAAAAATAGACTTGAAATGGAAAAATGGCACATATGGAAGAACGAAGAAGAAAAAGATGGGGAGCTCACCTTGACAGCAGCTTCTGAACCTCCTTCTTTAAAATCTTCATATTTCATTACTTCAGCCATAATGAATCCCTTTTCAAAATCTGTGTGAATCTTCCCTGCTGCCTGAGGAGCCTTCGTCCCTTTCTGTCAAAGGAAAGACCGAAAGAAAATTAATTGCATTTAAGAAGATTGATTGCAGGAAAGAAGTTTCTCCTTTTTGATATGCTTTCAGGATCTGCTGAAACTTTGTTTCATATCAGTTAAAATGTCACGCATACAGCTGGGTAATTCTCAATATTGGGACATAGGGATGGATGCCTTTGCCATAGATAAACCAACTGATTAAAGCAGGGCAGCTTTGTTTTTCCTAATAGGTATCAACAGCAGTATTGATTTTAGAAGCTATGATTGGGTTTTGTTGCGAGATTCACTTCGATCCCTAGCTCTCCACATAGAAAGTGAGGAAAATAAAGATTTTTTAAATAACTTTAAATCTGAGTTACTCAAGACTTTCACTTACGTCCAAATAATTTCAATTAAATGATAACATTCATTGGTGAACCACATTTGTAATAAAAAAATTATTTATGGATCTCAAGCCTTACATGTTAGCTTATTTTTATTTCAGAATAATTTTAGTAAGTCTAATATAGAACAAAATGAGTATTCTTACCAAAATGTCAACAACTGAATCACTAAAAAAAAAAAATCACAGGCAACTATTATAAGATAATTTAAGTTTATGCAATACAGGAGAATGCATTATAACTGCATGCTTTAAATTACAAGGACATACATTCTGTGCACATACAACCATGGAGAGAAATTTGAGAAATAATGGTGACCTAAAGGCTGCTTAATAAAGCATGTTAAAGTGCTAAGGAGTCTGACACTGTAAAGCATAGTTTTTACAATAAAAGATGTATTGGGTTAATATGGCTACTCACTGATGCTTACCTGACTAAATATCTTTGCACATTAAATCAAAGATACTTACAATCAGTCTTAAGACAAACCAGCTTTCAAATTTTCTAATAAAGAGAAAGCATTTCTCCTACTGAAAACAGTGGAGTTTCAGAATGTGCTTTTAAAAACTATGGCAAGAATTAGAACAACAAAACTTCTGCTTTTTTATTATTTTGGTAGCTATTTCAGGGACTTTAGCTAGCAGTTATGTAAAAGCAGAAGAGATGAAAAGGTTTAAAAAATAAATGTGCTTCTAGGAAAGTAAGTTTAATGTGCTAAAATATACACACAAATGTCTGTAGTAGTATTAATAAAAATATAAATTTACTGGAAATTATGTTGATTAATGAAAACAAATTAATTCCATTGAATGAAATTAAATACAGCACTGAAATTCACTGCACAGCACCAAATACACTGATGCAAAAAATAAAAGCTCAGTGACAGATCTGCACCTCCAAGTTGAAATTTCTGTAATTTTTAAGACAGAGTTCATAACTACATGCATTTCAAAATATTTTTCAATATTCATCTTTATAGTATAACATATTTACATTCAAAGGCAAACCACTACAGCTCAGCTCTTACTGTCCTCTGGGAATAAATTAGTCAATCTCTATGGCTATAATCATTCTACATCGATATTTAAAATACGTAACATAATTTTAGCATTACATAAGTTCTGAGATAAACATATAGAACTACCAAAATAAACTAGGTCTAAATATTAAAGTCAGTAAAAGACCTGAATTACTGCACACTGATTTTAGGTTTTTGAGCCCAACTGTGTATCCATGAGGAATATAATGATGTTATATTGCTTTTATTGCTGAAAATGTAATCCGAGCAAAGCAAAGGAGGAATGAACCATCCGCAACCCAAACAAACTTAGTGAATACAAAATGAAAAGCAACATCAATTTCACTGCAGACAAACCCAGTCACACAGATTAAGCAAGCACAATACTGGTACGTCTTATCTCTGACCACAGGAGGAGGGTAGACAGATTCTACAGGATGAAGAAATTCAGACTATGTAATAGGCAGAATCAATTGTTACCTGCCTCAATCAATGCAGCTCCACTTTCACTGTTCAGCAGCTCACAAATAATTAAAGTTATCCTGGACAAAAACCTCATCTGTAATGACTAGCTAACCGCCACCATGACAAACTTCAAAGTCAGTGATATCAATCTGAATTCAATAGTGTGGAACTGGATATAGCTGATGAATAAGTATGAATCTTACCCTGATGGTCCATGCACGCACTTCATCTGGGCCTGCAGTGAAAAAGTATTCTAGTTGGAGTGCTGCATATCCAGCCTTAATGATCTTTGCTAAAGCACTGAAGAAAAAAAAAAATCCAATTCATTCAACATATACACATAAACCAGCTAAATGCCCCAAGTAATCAATTTACATGGAAAGACATCACATATTTTGAAGACACCGGGTCTACTGGTAAACACAGCAATAATCGCAGTAGCCTTTTTCTTTGAACTCTTTTCAGAAGAACTACTTTTTTACTGCAGGATCATGAAGACAGTATTTTGATTTGTTTATTTGGCAGGCTACAGAAATATGGGATAAATTTAAATCACCCTATCAGGCAGCACTTTTGGTCTCATGCAATTTTCAGGACTCCAGGTCATGAAAGCATAACTGTTTGACTGAAATTCAATACTGAAACAATTTATTATAGTTCTTCAGAAAAATTATGGCAACATTTTCTCCACCGTCCCTATTCCCCATGGATGACGAAACAGTTTTGGTGATCATTCCTTCTCAAAAATATACATAACTAATACCTATGTTATAATTAAAACACTGTACAGAGATGACAGATGACAGTTAAAAACTTAATTTAAAATAAATCTTTTCACTCTGTCTCATGGTAAAGAAAGGAGAAGATTCTCTCTTTATAATGGTAATTACTCTGTCATTTATTATTCTATCAGCGCAAGCAATTAAATTACTGCAAGGAAATAGTTGATAATAAAGTGTAGGGAAAATGAATGCTAATTAACCTTTGTGTCATGTTCTCTTCCAGATACTTCTGTTTCTCCTCAGCACTCATATCTTGCAACTTGAGTTCCAAGGCCCCACTAAAAGGAATGACCAAAGCACCCGGGTCGTGCTTGTCCACCCACTCTTTAATTTTTATCAACCTGTAGACAACAAAGGGCACAACATTATCTTGTAGTGCATGCATGGCTGTACCACATTCATTATTATCAAGTAGCACATACATATTCATAAGAATTGCACGGTTTTATGATGCCATCTTTTTGTGTATTGCTTTCCAAGGTCAAGGCATTAACAGGCAGCAATTGCTTCAGGTGTACTCCATTAACATTTCACTGTTTCTTGGTTTCTCTTTGGCATTTAATCTATCAGAAATAGGTATAATTTGAGACAATAACTAGGTTTTTGGTAGAGGTTAAATACTTGCAATCTAAAATGCTAACTGAATAAAACTTTGTAGATCTGTGGACATACATTTTTCTGAGACTTCCAAGAGTGATATTGATCAAAGGTGGTAAAACCGTGGGTCTCCAGTATTTCCTCTGACTTATATAAAAAAAAAAAAAAGCACCTCAGTGGCTAGGGCAGCTGATATTAGCAGACAGAAAAGAACATCACACTATAAACTCCCAGATAGCAAGCAGCACCCTGATCTTGGAGTATGCCATAGCTAATGAATACAGAGCTGTGTTTCCACTAGTTCCTCCCACCTTTCCACTATGTCCCCAGGACAAAACTTCTAGATATTACACTACTAGTATTTTTAAATAAAGAATCAAATTTCCTATTTATCTTCATCTTTAATAACTGGCATCATCAGTAATAGTTGGCTGTACATCTAACACTTCTTTTTAGTGGAATAAAACTACAAATTTAGAGCTACAGATTTATGGTGTTAGTTTCTGAATGTTCAATATCCTATTAAAATTAAGAAAATCTTTGCAGCAATAGCTGATGTTTAAACAATCTTTAAACACAGGCACCACATTCATAACTGCAAGTACTATTTATTTTAAATTTAAGGGAAACATTAACAAATTACCTGTAAGGAGTTCAATGTTATTTAAAGGGCACTATTTCTGAACAGGTGTGAACTGTAAGAATGACAACTCTGTACGCTCAGCAAGAAAACACAAGAGGCATGGGAATACTTCCTGCACACTAAGAATCAAAGTACAAAATACAGTACTTTGGGTGCTATAGATGTTTCAGACCTGAAGCACCCAACATGCAGCACAGGGTTTTATGCTTGCTGAGTTCTTTTTCTTTGTCCTGCTAATCTCCAAGATTTAGACTAAGGTTTTAACTGCTATTATACTAAAGTGCTTTGAAACTGTGGCCTGCAAACCTTTAAATAATCAATGCAAATGTCACTTCAGAAAAAAATGAACTGAACCACAAGTTCATCAACACACATTTGTCAAAGAAAATAGCAGGGGATCAGAGCTATTATGAGATTAAGTGCATGGCCCACTGAGTAGGGTTTTAGATGGGACAAAGAATATAAAAGTTCGCTCAACAGTTTTCACACGTTTGTTATATAAGGCTGGTCTTCTATCATTTACTTATGTAAATACCCCATCAGTGGTTTTCAATCCTCATTATACTAATCTTTTTTTCCTCCAGTTATCCAACGAAAATATACTCTGGTCTCCAGGACTGATACTGAAACACTATTGCCTTCAGGAACGTCTGATTTGAAAATCACAATTAAGGTGCATTTCTGAACGTGACACGTGACATTTAACTGCACTTCTAAAACTGACATTTGTAGTTAACTAATTTATTTTGGCTAACAAACTGGATACCAAAGTTCAGAGCTTATAAATTCCAACCTTTTACAGAAAATGTATCTAAGAATGGATCTGCTATTCATAAGTGTACTTCATCTCTACACACATCTTTTTGACTTTTTTTTTTTAAGAAAGTATCTAACATTGGTCTCTAGACTAATTAAATAATGTACCAACTGAAAGACAGAATGAAACATGCAAACTTGAAAAAGTGAAATGAGCATGAAAGTAATGTCAAAAATTGGATTCACATTCTGTTTGGTAAATATGGTCATAGTAACTAATAAACTAAGAACTATTGTGGAACAACAAGATAAGAAATAATTACTTTGGCTAAAACACCAATTCAGAATAATAATAGTCTTTGACTGTCATTTTAACAGCTTTTCTATTGAGTCCTTAGAGGGATTATTTGCATTCCTCAGGTATTCTATTGTACAATTCAGATGAATAAAGACTTACAAATCATTCCTCTACCGCCAGTGTGAGACTTTGATCCAGTGAATACACCATTGTACCTTAACTATAATTGGCAAAAAACCTGACAGTGTAGAGCATCACAAGCTTAATAACAAAGGAGAATATCTCAAAGTGTTGACAGATGATCTTCATAATGCAGGAGCAGAGCTGGTACATTTTAGCAATAAATGAGCACTGAGGTCTAAAGGTCTCTGAAGTGACTGACATCAGACCTGCTACAGCCTCACTAAAAGAATAAGGTACTGCATCCCACTCTGTACAGACAGTTGGGTTCTCTGCCCGAGTCTTTCACTTTTGTGACTTTCAATGTCACAGGAATTACTAAAAAGTACCAAGGAATTCCCCTAATGGTGATAAAAAAAGAAAACAAAACAACTCAAATATAAATACTGATATATTTCTCAATGAAATTTCCCCCAAAGTAAAAATGCTTGACTAATAATAAAGGAATAGTGCAAGTTTGCTTTCCTGTTAGGGATAACATAGTGTGCTAAACTGAACAAAATTCTCTTACCAAATGGTAACAATTAATGTCAAAGTCTGTTTTATTTGAGCACGTAATTCTTCCATGGAAATGCTGTACATCTCTAAAAGGACAGCATTAGTACACTTGTTTGGGCCTTTGTTAAGATAAGCAAATCCTGGAGTGTTTCTCTTATTTCGTGCTATACTTGATAATGAATGTTGAAGGGTATTGGATTTTAGGCTGAGAGAAAAGACTATTAACACTTAAGAAAATCTCAATTTAAAAAAACAAACCAAACACTAAAATGTAACAAAACTAAAAGTTAAAAAAAAAAAGCCAAACAGTAGAATTGGCAGAACCAATGACCATGATTACCAGCTGAAACTACTTTAAGAAACAAGAAAGCACTCAAGATGAAAACCCTTATTGACAAAGTAAGCTGAAACCTATGTGGAAACAGTGTACATGCTAAGAGCAATTAAAAATATCCTCTTTCCTAATTAGGTTTCTAATAATACCATTATTAGCAGAGTTAAAACTAAATTCTGAATATAAAACATAAAGCAGAAAGGCTTATTCTAGTACTACTCAGTGGTAACAGCAACAGATCTCTCGGGGCATTTCTGGACATCCAACAGCCCTCCCCTACGGAGGTGGCTTGGTTCTTCCCTCCAGGCAGCTCTGTGGAGAAGGGGAGTGTGCCAACAGCAGCTACAGAGCGCTCCGGAACTGAAATTTGATTTTATTCACCACAAATGGACAAAATATTCTTTCTGGAAGAATATATAGACCGAAGAGGCAGTAAGACAACCATTCATTCTGTCATGGCAAAAAGAAAATCTTAAATAAAAGTTGAATTGAAAACTCAGTTAAAAAGCCAACTGTGTAAAAACCTGATACAAGAACAAAACCAGATCTGAACAATTTGCAAGAGAAGGCAGCACTCAAAATTCTGACCAGGGCAAACAGCCAAGAGGAATTAAGATGCTCACTTCCACCTAACACTGTTACTCTTGGCTGATAAGGAGGTAAGGAAGGACAAAAGCATGTCAGCATATGTACTACTGACTCAGAAAAGCTGTGAAGACCAAGACATTTTCTTGCCACTACTAGATTCCAAAAATTGATGAAGGCATCATTTCAGGGCATTCCAGTTTTCAACTCTGCATCAGCCTGACAAGGAAAAAGTAAATGAAAGAAGCCAGTGACTTCGAGTGCAGAAGGATGAGGACAACCGCCAGCATTAACTCCGGATACTAAACCAGGATGCAAACAGACCTTGGGGAAAGGTTTAACAATGAGGGCACTCACTGAGAAGGCCAATGAGCAAAGAGCACCAGAAAGGGGAGTTGTGCAGAAGGGAGTGCCTTCACTTTAAAATGGTGATGGTTCCTGAGGCAGAAGAAACCAAAACAAAGAGGTACAAAAGTTGCAGAATGTGCTTGAACTACAAATCAATATTTGACAGAGTTTCACATGAGAGATCCAGCTGGGAACAGAGACAGAGTTCAGATGGAAATCAGATCTAGTGATGGAAGAGGGAAGCTGCAGAGAGAACTTAAGCTCAGTGGACACCTGCAAGACACGATGATCTGAAAAAATGACCCCTGAGAAGAAAGGAGATTTGTGAAAGTATGCTTTTGTACAAGCAAGACCAAAAAAAACCCCATCTAACTCATGGAAGAGAAACAATTGTTTTCCAGTTCTATACCTGAGCTACGAGTGGAAACCGCCAGAAACAAAAGAGCATGGAAGGGAAGAAGAAAATACCAGGCAGCACCACAAGAAGGAAAGAAACAAATGTAGTTAATGAGGTAAGATCAAACCAAGTGATCAAAATATACAAAAGACTAAAAAAAAAATATCTACAGATGGGAGTGAGAACAAGAGGACCTAGCAATTCCAACAGGCTCTTCCTGCTGGCAGTTCTGAGCAACCCTGGATTTTTAAAACCTTCCAAACTCAAGCCCTTTAGTGCTCTGTTCCACATGGTTGAAAAAGTTTTCCGTACGTGTAGCTTAAGCCACCTTCATTTCAATTTAAATGCATTAGTTTAACTGAGCCTACACTACAGACTGGGAATACACGCTCCCTATTTCTTTACAGCAGCATTTTACAGACTTAAACTCCACATATTACTTCTAATGTTGAACCTTTTTCTGGATTCTCTCCAACTGGTCTAAAAGTTCCTGGAAGCACAGGGTACCTAATGCACTCCTCAGAGCTCTCAACAGTAATGTCTTAGAAGCATTAAAGATAGCTAGAGGATTAACACACACATTTTTCAGGTGACTCTCCTGTTTATAAAACCCAGTATAGCATTTGCTTTTTTGTGACAGCACTGTAATATTATCTCATGCTCAGTTTATAACTTATTGTATGACCCTGCTTGACTAGCTATTCTTACTACTGTATTTGCATAGTTGATTATTCCTGCATAAAAATCCTTCTGAGAAGTTGCACCCTAGCTCTTTTTTTCCTAATGATTTCTTCTATTTCTTGAGATGCTCCTAAATTCTAATTTTGTTCTATACATACCTGGACATCTCCTACTTTGGGGTCATCTACAGATTTAACAAGAACACTCATCATCCAGCTCATTAATGGAAATACGTAACAGTATTCAACCAGCAGCTGCTTCTGCAGATCTCATAATGAGATATTCTTCCATTTGGAAAGTGAACCAGTGATTACTATGCTCTGTGTATTATCTTCCAATCAGTCTTGCACAACCAACTTCCAGTAGTTTCCATCTAGCCAATATTTCCTATCTTGTTTATAAGAATGTTGTAAGGCATCGAAACGTTGAAAGGCTTAATAAAAATGCCAATATGTAGTAAAGTGTATTTTTTTTCACTATATGCAAGACCATTAAATTTATCACAAACAAAATATTAGAGTCACCTGACAATTTAGACAAGTAATAAAGAGCAAAAATGAATGTGTGAAGAAAACTGGGTTGCTTCCAGGTGATCAAAACAGTTGAATGTTTCAATGTTTTTCTTGAAGTTGAAGGAAAATTAATTGACTTAAAAATGTCTTGTTTCTTCTTTCCTCTCTGTGGCTTTCTTTTGCCTTTGGAAGCCTCACCCATTATCCACAGCTTATCTAAAATGATGATAAATTAGGCAACGATTAATTTTTTTGCCAGGTCCCAAAACATTCTACTGTGAGTATCACTAGGTTTAGTGGATTTGTTGGGATGGGAGAGGAAGATCTAATTTACCTAAGCACCAGTACTGTATCACACAGTTCATAGGTGATGTCCTTCCCTTCTATTCTGTTGGCATTCACATACTCCACAAAGATCAGGTCCCACTGTTCAGTGCTGTACAACACATATATAGATGAATATGTGTATGTATTCTTATTTATATAAGAAACATTCACAGCCTCAGCAAGTTTTCACTCCAAATTTATACAATCAACAAAGAATGGAATGGTGAAAATGATGAAACCAATGCATATAATAATTCCATATCACAAAATAGGTCAGTGGCAGAAGTTAAGGGAAGCAGGAAGTACAGGTGGTACTCTGCGGTAACAGATTAATATGCTGTAGCTTTTACTGCTACCTGCCTTTTTCAGGGTATCCCTTTCTTCTTGCACTACATAAAGAGAAAGGAAGACTAAACAGGAAAACATTAAAGAATAAAAAGGTACTCTCGTCCCCACCATGATAGTTTGTTTTTTAATGAAGCCAACAAATCTACAGAAGGTTTGGAAGTACCTGTTACTGACCTAGGCAATCTCATTTCAAATCATCAGTGGCATTTACAAATGTATTCTTTTATTCCCTGCTCCCAGACAGCCAGGAGGAACACAGCAATCCTTAGATTTCAAAAGGCCCTTTCCCACTCCCCACCTGCAAATACTTCCTAGCAACACTTCAGAATAAAATCACTGCCTCCACATGCTGGGCTGCTCCCTAGCCAGGAGCCTTTTCTCAGCCCCTAAGGACAAGAGCTTCAGAACTTTATTTATCCTGGGCATCCTGAATGCTTTAAGTTCCTTGATACCTTCCTAGAGTCCCATGTCTGTACTCCCTTCAGTCACTGCATCCAGATGAACCTTACAAGAGACCAACACGGAGAATCTATTTCACACATTAGGTGTCACTCACCTCCAACACAGATTGACTTGAGCCTTGAAACATGCAGTGGAATAGTCCTTAAAACTCTTTACCACAACATTTTCAGGGACTTGCGACACTTCCATAATCTCAGGAATCTTATGACAGAATAGGTATATAAAGTATTTCATTCTACCAGATCTGGATTTTACAGTTTTTATCTTTACTGCAATTTCAACTGATACTATATCAAGAAAAGAAGAATAGAAGTTCCTGATCAACACTGTCATTTGCCATTTATTATAGATGGGTTTATAACTTTCCTTAACATTCCCCTTTGAAACGTAAGTAATCCCAGGCTCTCTGCCTCATGTGTGTCAAAGCAAGTTTTTTCCAGGGCCTTGATCTCTATCACAGCCATTATCTTAAATCCCCTATAATTCTGCAAAAACATTTGTTAGATAGGGTGACCAGTATTGCACCTACTATTTTAGTTCATGTTGCTTCCCAGATTCTAAAGATACATTTTCATAATCTGGGCATGAGCTTCTCATCCCATTCCTTATCCATCCAGATATTACACTTGCTTTTCTCCTACCAGCCACACATGGAGCAGGGACCCTACCAGCACTCACTGCAGGCATACTCAAGCTGTTCACCAACAAAAATAATCTGGCAAAAAGCAGTTTTGGGACTGAGGGGAATTTATTTCTTCTATATCCCCCTCCCCACCCCTCGTTTTTTTTTTTTTTTTTTTTTTTTAATTT
>JANZLQ010000001.1:29398371-29426164 GCA_026212715.1 Elanus axillaris | reverse complement strand
CCCACCCCACATTTTTTTTTTTTTTTTTTTTTTTTTTAAGATGGACCAAGTCACTTTCCCATGTATCCTTACAACTTGTTGTGCCAATATAAGTGAAGGGTGGTGCAGGAACAGGTGAAGACTGCTAAGGATGGGCATGCCTTAAGTTAGCCTACCACCCAAAAAAGAGCAATGCCATGAAGCCAAGTTCAATCAGGAATTTTAGTGTTTATTATTGCAGAATGCTTGTAAATGGCATGACTCCTGAGTAAAAATTATCCCACTTGAGATCACTTAAAAATTGATTCTTCAAGGCAAAACCCAGTATTAATTGACAAGGGGAAAAAAAAAAAATCAAGGCAATATTCTGGAAATTCACATGAAAGCACTTCAAGCCGTCAAGACATAATTCTGTTAAATTGTCTTACATAATATGGTCGTAGTATACATTTCTCAGTTCATCTGGTCTAGAAAGCTACCTGGAGATATTAGCTGTTTAATCATATGTTAAAAACATAAGGACATAACACTTCACTTACAATTTTATACTACTGACCACTTTTTGAACATATTTCATACAAAGATTTGGCTTAACTGACATGAAATTTGTTTAGCTGTTTTGGGTTTGCAAGATGGTGGAACTGTGAAAGAAATAATACCAGAGAACATGATATTACTTGTAAATCAAGTACAGACAGTGGTTAATGACAAAATACTTTTGTAACTAGGAGAAATAAAGCATGCATAATAGAACAACCAAGTTGATGACCTACAACCAAGTTTGAATTAAAAAATATCAAGATGGTGGAAAAACAGAGATAAAGAATCCAGAATGACTTTTTCTGCTAATCTATATATAGTTCCCACTAAGAAAAGATTTTTCAGTACCTTATACAGCAAATTCCATCTAACTAAACATCAGTCAAGGTAACCCTATTTTAAACATTTGTAAGAAGCATCATTCATGAAGAATGAAGAACTTGAAATCCATTTTCAAAACATTTGTTTCTGATCTAATTTTCAAGACTTCAGTAGTATCTCTTTATCCAAATTATGGTCCCTATTAAAGTGATCAAAACCAATTATGACTCAATGAAAACAGTACTAGACTGCTGCTGTAGCACCTGCTGGTACGCAAAAGGCTTACCGTCTCTCTATTTCTCCTTGGTCTGCCAATTCTGAAAATTAATTCTGTCTTAACTCAAAACAAAAAACCAAACCAAAACAAACCCAAAAAAACACCACCCAAACCCCAAAACCCCCCAAAAACCAAACCAACAAAAAAAACCCCAAACAAACCAAAACAATGGCTGTTGCTGTTCAGCAAGCATCAAGCACACTCAAGACTGAACTACTGATGAAACTGCATAACAAAGCAGACTGCAATAAACTGTGCACATTACATTTCATAGTTACAGGTATAACAGGCTCCGCTTGCAGCACATATACTTTGGACAGAAAAGACACCTTTGGAAAGTCACATCTTGTCATTCTTTCTGCTGTCATTTATAAAATGCAGAGTTTTGAAGGTTATCTTGAAAACTATAAAAAAAAAATTTAACAAATGCTTGTTCTTACATTATAACAGAAGGAGCAAATCTCAGTCACAAGACTTATGTGCAAAATGATGATAATTGAGAAACTACTACAGATCAGTAGAAAGAATCGCTATTCCATAGTCAGGTTTACATTATGGCACGATAATTTTAACTTCTGTCTCTTGACAGGGCTTCTTATGTCACATGGAATACTATTCTAAGGGTCCTGTTCAAAAAAAAGTAGGACAATTCATATCAATGCTATTATAGCAAAGTCTGAAACATGTAAACCCATAAAAAATTACAAGCCACACATAAATAGAATATTTGATTAAAAAAACATGTGATAACAAAATAAACTTTACATTAAATGCATGATGGACAACACCATTTTAAATTTATATTCTTTGGTTCTTCTATGTACTGTGTGCACACAAGCAAGGCCATACTCTCATCTACATAAAACTGTAATGAAATAAATATATATTAACAACACTTGAAGTAAGACATTATAAAGAGTAACTGGGAATATATCCCACTAGGGCTAATTAAAAATCCTGCAATGAGTAACACAAATGCAGACTACAACATGGGTTAGTTTTGGCTTTTGCTTGTGTCACACAATTTAATGAAAACTACACAAACTGGCTCAGAATATTCCCCCTCAGTTCTCTTAATGAGATATCCTCTCCCGCTCACACATGACAGAGGGAAACCCATTCCTCACTTCTCCAGAATTAGTCTGTGTGATCGTAATTGCGGAGCCTCTCCAGACCACAGAATTCACATGAATGCTCTCTTCCTCCCTCCATCAATTATTAAAAACTATATAAGTATTAAAATTACAAGAGTCAAATATTACACAATAAAAGCATGAGACTTAAAATAATAAACCCTGCTTATTCCCCCACCCCTTGGACCACTACCAAGTAGTAACATTTTGTGATCCGATGATACTACAAGTGATGTTTTAAGAAACAATTTTAACGAGACTAGTCATAAGAATCATAGAAGCTGGAGATACTGGACTAAGTTGTGGGGGTTTTTTTGACGAAGAAAAGATCAAACTTGTTATTAGGCTGGAATATGTTACTCAGTAAATCGGAAATTAATTTTGATATTTATCCAGAGAAAGAACATCATCTAGGCTCTCAGTATAAAAATGAAAGAGTTTAGTTGACTGGTTAATATTCAAATGACAGCAACTCAAAGAATACAAGACTTGACTTCAGGTACCTGATTTAGATACCTAATCTCGCTCTGCTCCCTATACAGTTAATGAAGCAGAAGGCTCTTCTGAGGGCAATTCTGAGCACTTAAATTAGGGCTCCTGTTCTCACTCTCTTCTTAAAACATCTTCCCTCTCCCCTTTTCATAGGCTGCTTTAGAAACTAAACCTGACCCCAAGTGCCTAAGATGCTTACGTAAAATTATGTGGCATGCCTCAGTCTTACCTCCTGCTGATAAATTTTCCCAAAATACCATCTAATAAATACAACAGCGTGTACTGTACTGTCATATGAACATGTCCATGTCCAAGTAAAACACTAAATGAGCTAGGGATTTTCAGTGTGCAGAGATGCCTTGTATGAAATGCACTTCACTAATTTGAAAAGCTGTCACAAAAATGTTCAATTCTACAGACACAGTCTGTTTACCTGTCTAAACTATGGTGAAATGAAAAAAAAAATTAACAATATCTGAATCATCTACTAAAACCTACTTGTCCTAGGGGAATACTAACTTTGATATTTTTCAGAAGCAGAAATAAGTATCTGGATCAGTGTCTGAAATTATGCTCCATTTATCTGACTGACTGTAAAGGATCTGTTAGACATGAAGATTTTTATGGCTGAATATGGAATGACCAAGTAAATTTGTCAGAAATACTCTTATTCTGTGGGCAAGTGTGTCCAAAACCTTATTTGCAAACACAAAACTAAAATTTGATTTATTATAAAACTACTAGTTTACCTATCTTCATTTTCTTACCAATTAGGGAATTAGTATGCATTTAATGCCCCCAGCAATTCTAACAAAAAAATATTTGACTGAACAGAAGTTCCACCTTGAAGTTACAGCACTGTGTGCTATGCTTCACCCTTATAAACACTGGTACTAACAACAATAGGATCAAAAAGCCAAATGTAAAATGCAAGCTACTTTAATTTTTATGACTTGGCCCAGAAACCATTTTTCAATAGAAAATCATAACATAAGCCCAAAAATATACTAATTCATGTTCAGTCTCTTCTGAGTAAAGAAAAGGCTCCATGTGTAGTGGCATACATGATCATTGTCAACATAAATGAAAATGTTCATGAATAAAAAACAGGCTGTATAAAGAGCTAATTATAATATTACTATCAATTGCTAGCTTGCACTTGCAAATCTTTCATATCATATAAATGCATTGTTTTTGACATTTCTCTGCAGCTAAACATCACATCATTTCACTTTTTCAAAGTAGTTCAAATATGCACGGGATATACTATAAGGAACATAGTCTGCTCTACAGCTACACTGAAAAAGAAAAAACCTATGACAAACATGCATTTTAAATAAATATTAATTTAAAACATTAATCAGCTCTCAAGTAAAAAAAAAAATCTAGACTTCTAACAGCCTGTATAAAATGATTTCTACTTTCTGTCTATTCATCCTTTCTATCCAAAATAGCAGTTGAAAACACTTCATCCAATCATGCAGTTGAAGACCGAAATAATACATACACCTGAAGAAACAGTGAAGTTGTGAATTATTCAACTTGCATCCAGATATTTTCTTACCATTAGAAACACTGTTTATTTGCTTAAAGCAATCACTTAAAACTTTTAGCACACAAATTGTAAGAAAAGTTTCAGTAATCAATGAAAAGCACCATTCATATTTTAATTATCAAATGGATTCTTCTTCTATTTTAGAAGTGCCATAGAATGTAAGTTTTGAAAAGGTCTGCTCAACAGGCAAGAGCCCTAGTAGGTAATACATGGTTAAAAGCAGACCTAGCCAAAGGAAAAATACTAAAAAAGTCATAGGGGGCAGTTATTCTCTGGGACATGATAGTCTATCCATTTCTCCACCTAAGAGTCACTTCATCAACAGATACAATGCTATTTTAGACTTTGTTTGTTTGAGCAATGACACCATCAAAGAAGAAATGATCACAGAAAACAACCTGGGTAAATGCAAGTAATTTGGTTTAAAGGAAAAAATAAAGTATGCCCTGATAAATTTATTCTCTCATTGATATGACATATGATTTTCTATGCAGGAGAACTAAATCTATAAAGATTTGATAGTGTGCTGCATGTGAAACTACTCATTCAGCTGGAGAAGAGGGGGAAGTGGATTTGTTCAGACCATTTACCGAGTAACACACTGAATCTGTTAACAGGAGAACAAACAGGTGTTTAAGGATATCGTTAATCAAGTTTCACAAGGATCAAACTTAGGACTGATCTCGTTTAAATACATTAATGACCTTGACACAAACATTAGTTGCATGCAAAGTTTACATTCAATACAAGAGCAGGAGACCTTTTCCTCAAGTGAAATCATCATCAATCAGAAGTGACACAGAACGGTGATCACGATGGGTTAAGTCTTCTCCAGAGCAACTCTAAGCCACCAAGACAATGCAACAGGGAAAAGGCAAATGTGATCTACAGATCTTACTGGAAATGCTTCCCTTTGTTTAACCGGATGCATTACGTCTGCATACAAGGTATTCATGAAAGCATATGGAGTATTACATGCAGCTGTGGTCAGCTAAATTCAGAACAGGTCTAAGATTATCAGAGGAACGGGAACCTCATGTAAATGACAGAGACAGAGAGAAAATTGATACTGCCTGCTTTAAATAAGTACTGAAGGTAAACACTAATTAGATAAGATACTATTTAATCTACAGGACAAAGCTGCCAGAACCATCAATGAAATAAACCAGCCATGGAAAAACATAGGCTGGAAATTAGCAGAACATTTTCAACTCAAGGCAGCAGCGGGGTTCTGTGAACAGCCTCCCAATACTAAATGCAAACCAATCAGCTACTGTTAAAAAAAAAACCAACCCAAACCTTAATTAATTTATGAAAATCATTACACTGTGTAGCTACCAACAATAACGGGTTCTGTACTGAATGCAGAGGAGGGATTAAAGTAATTTAGGGATTACTGTATAGTTACAAGGAAGCACTACACTTTGTGAATTCAGAAGTACATAAAGGCTATGCAGAAATGCAAAAGGAGGACAAAGAGGTCTCAAACTCATACAAATCAAGTTCCTGCATGTTTTGTAAAAATCAATGCCTCCACCAGGGAAAAGGTATGAAGAACTCAACCACCACATATTTAACTTGGCTGGAGCTAGCCAGCTGACCAGCAGCAGTAGGCTGGCAGACTGATCATCTTATGCAGAAAGTCCTCCCAAGCCACAGAATATGCTTTACAGTGAACCGTGTCACTTGTTTTTAAAGAATAAGTGTAAGTTAAGAATCACTGTTGTAAGGAAACAAGCCTCTTGTAAAACTAGACTTCAGAACTCAACTTCGTGGAAAATTAGACTTCATGAGTTCTGCTCTTCCAAAATAAAATGTAATAAGAGCCAAAAGTAGCCCATAATACCACATATAGTTATCAATAACCACTCATGAGGACAGCACAGGCAAGGCAGAAGAGGTAGCTGCAGTACTTGTATCACAGCTTGGCAGTAAGTAATTTCAAAATTTAGTCAAGGTACACATTTTAAAATAGCACTAATGAGAACAATGGACTTCATTATTCTAATTGGTCAAATGAAGAAAATTAAGAACATTATTATTTTAAAATGTGTGAAAATTTTAATGGAATTTTCTTACTTGGTGTCACAAACAGAAATCTAAAGGAGACAGAAGTAAAATCCAGTTCTCCATCACCAAATCTTCAGGCATGTAAAATGCCTTTAACATAAAGCCATCCCTTGTCCTCCTCCAGTTCCATGTCAGTATGAAGTTTTGCTCCAGAGGAATGGAATCCCATCATCAGAAGTCGCCTATCCTACCCAGCTCTATTGCATCCTTGGAAGAGCAAGCTTGTCCTTTGCATGGAGCAAGAGAAGGTTGACTATAAAGGAAAGGGAGCCATTTGGTACACCCAGGAGCAGACAACCCTTTGGGGCAGAACACTGATTCTGAAATGCATTGGCAACCTTCATTCCAACATTTTCTGACTTCGAAGCATTTCCCATTGCAACATTAAGACACTTAATATAGCTGTATATATTTTCCAGTTTCTAAAAAAGCAACCAATAAACATGCTAAATTCTAAACTGAATGTACTCTTTACATACCCTTATACAAACCTATCTTTGAGCTAATGGAGCTACAGTGAGCATTTGACCCTAAACAGACTAGAAACTGGGAAGCAGTAAGGTGTTCTGCTATAAGATGTCACAGATTTGCTAAGAGCAGAGAAACAAAAAAGACATAATACCTCTGAATTTCATGCCATGCTTTCTAAGGAAAAAAATCTAGTGGGTACAGTCTCTTCTGACCCTTCTTCCTAAAATAGGGCCACTTTCCCTTCCCATCCAACAGTTCTTCACATTCTGTTACTCACTCTGGTTTATTTTCCCAGCGTCATTCTCCAGTCTTCAAAGCTTTCCATCCTGGTCCAACAGCAGTTTAGCAAGATGTTTCCAAATGCAAGCCCCAAAACTTACACCTCTTCATTCAATTCACACCTCCCTCCTACTCTAGCTTTTGGTCACTCCCACACTCCTACTTCCTTTTATCTCATTTGCAGGGTTAACAGTTCTGGTCCTGGCCAGGGACCCACCTCCTACTCAGTTTCCTTCGTTCCTCAGCATACAGAGGTATATTTGGATCAGAGGCACTTCCAAATTCCTGTTAGGTCTGCTTGATTCCTAAGTTTAGTAACAGCTGTTTCAAAGAAAAATGCCTTAGCCGCTGTGTATCTCTCAGTATTTGGCACTACAATAATAACTACCACTACATTTTGTTTAAAAAATAAATCATACAAATATGGAAATTTAAAAATTTGTATTCTGCACAAATCCAATGCATTTTAATGCTTTTTCCCACTAGAAAGAGGACAAAGTAATTATGCAATAGGCTGAAATGAGCTAGGCTTAGGAACAAAATACCAATTTAAAAAAACAACAAAAAAGACCCCAATTCACTGTATAGTTACTTAAGTACCAGAGACACAAAACCAATTCAATAAAGGTATTATATCTTATCAGATACATGCAGTAATATTTGTTTTAAAGAAATATTCAATACAAATACATCAGTAGACTCTAGAAAAGCACAGAACATACAGTTGTACTTCTAGTGCCTCCACTTAACAGATGAAATCTTTTCTTTACACAGGCAAAGGCCAGAAAATGGGAACCTAAATAGAACAGACTGAAACACAGTAAAGCTAACAAACATTGCATTTTTCCCAGAAGGAGAAATTTCTCTCAGAAAAAAAAATGTGGTTGACAGTTTCTCTAGCGCGTTCATATAGCTATTGTATGCTGCACTTTTGGTATATACCTGTGGAGCATGCAACAAGAAATGCCAAGAGTGCAGGAGACTTGATACAACTTAATATTCTAGTCATAGCTGCACATGTCCTCATTTTGCTATTTACCACAAAGAAACCACAACTATGCATTACACATCAATCAGAAAGAGGATACATTTTTTAATGTTTTGATGAAAATATTGCAAAGTATGAAACTTCACAGCAATGAGGTAGCTAAACCAGAACTATTTCCTCAGATCTAGAGCAGTTATAAAATACTACATAATAATCCTTTACGGAGAAAGCACTTACTGAATTTGTGCAAAACTTACAAGCTTCAATTTTAAGAAAAGCACCACACTAAAACTGCATTCCATTCATTCAGAAGCAACCCAGACTCAGTACTACAGAAGCTGAAGGTACTGCTCAATGCAATGATTCATAGTTTCCTTAATAGAAAGATTCAGCAGTTTTCAGTCGAGACCTTTATTCCCTCTCTGAATAAATGATGCCTGAAATTTTTATTCTTGTTCTAATGGAATTTCAATGGCCTTCACTGCAAATCTACTGGAAATTTTCGCATATTAAGTGGAAAAAATTAAATGATGTTAACCACATTTTAATGTGATTAAGGCTGACAGGGTCATTATTTCTGCTAATCACTCAGTTTAAAAAGCTCAAACAAAACTTTGTAACAGCCAACATTTTTTCTGTTTTTCCGTATGTCTACTTGAGTTGAGAATTAAAGCCACTACAGAATATGAAACACAGTATATATCCTGAAAAAAGATATATCAAGTGTTTTCTGCAATTTGTACATGCACTTCATTATAATTAATCTCAAGATTAAAAAAAAGAAGGGAAAAGGAAATCAATCTTACAATATATATACCCCTTTACTACTTTTGTCTTCCTCAATCAAAAGACAAAATAGAACAAGAGACTATGTATCTCTCTTCCTATAGCTCCTATTTTGTAGTGACAAAGAGAAAGTATTTCTGCATGTCTTTACTGTGAACCAAAAGGTGTGTGTAATCACTGAAAACAATCTCTTCGCAAGTGTCTGTTGGGCTCTGCAGTATGGAGTTCTGCTTGTTACTATTCAGATATACATAAGCTGGAAAATGGGCATAAAAAAGTGGAACAGAAGCAAGCGACAATGATGACTAGGGAACAGTATATAGTTTTCACAGTGTCTTGTAGTTTCCTCTCATGGAGAATCAACAGCAGAACAGAAAATTAAGGAGACTGCTGCTGTGGTCAACTGGCTCAGTTTGAGAGACGCAACCTTACAGCCAGCCCTGCCTGCTCTTGCTCAAAGGTTTGCCACCAGCAGCAGCACTGAATCCCCATGGAGCAACTCCCCAAGATCAGTAACAGAACACAGAAGTCTTGACGGTGATTGAAGAAGGTGGAAGGACTTAACATTAAAAAACACACCTAAATTTGTCTCATTTACACTACCGGGGGCGGGGGATGTTGTTTGTGGGATTTTTTTTTTTGTTTGTTTCTTTCTGGGTGGGAGGAGGCTCTTCAGAGTTTTTGTTTCGCTTGGGTTTTAGGCTTTTTGCAGGATTAGCATTTTCTGTAAAGATCACCACTCTAATGCTTATTGCCTGCTTAATAATTAATGCCACCCTCTGCAGACCCTCATTTCTGGAGGACCTGGACCTCTCATACTGTGCTATCTCTCTCTTCACAAACCCCAAACTTACAGATGATTTAAAAAGACAGGGAATAAAAAAAAAAGCATTTCAGCATCCAAATTCATTTTTCTACAGAAGTAACTGTGTTTATACTTAAGTTACTTTAGAAGAGAATGAAAGTACAGACAGACTGATTCACATTGATCATTCCCATCTGGTTCAATGGATACATTTCAACATTATTGAATCACTAAAAATAAAAACTGTATTACAGCAGCTTCTTGAATTACAAAAAAAAAATAATTAAAAAAGTAAACAAGATCATTACCTTCTTAACCTTCAGGTATGTGAAATTTATCTGAAAAATAGTTTATTTCCTTCCCATTCCTTGGCAAAGTATCCAGTCAAATACACAGAGAGTTTTAGATCTACTTCACAATTACAACAAAAAATGCTGAGAAAAAGAGACAGTAATTAATCACACACAAGTCTTTTCATGTAAGACTTTACTTCTACCTTCACATCTAGCATGTACTGCTAACTCTATTTCAACAGGCAGCAGCTAGTTTTCCTGAAGAATATTTGCTTCCTGCCTGAATATTTTCCATAAAAAGTAAAAAAAAGTCCAACAACATTAGATCATTTACTATCAAAGAACAAACTACGTTAACATCAGTATCATATTACAGCTGTAATTTGTGATGTTCTCAAAAAGAAACATTATTGGTATTGTTGGACTTTCTAGTTTTAGTGTGAAGCCATGCACTAGTGCATCAACTAACAACCTCAGTGAAGTCTTGTGCTCATCTAAGAAGGGACCCTGCTGAATGTCCTAATGCATCTTATTGTGAATCTTCAGCAAATAAAACTTCATATATGAGCTCATGATGTGCTTTGCTGCTGGAAAGTCACAGGCTCTGTGGGAAGCTTTTTATCTTCCCAGCAGTCAGTTCTCTGAGAACATCAGTGCAGCTACTGTAGTTACCTGTAGATTACTTGTATTTTCTCACATCTGTGTCCAGCAATCTAAACCATGATGATAAAGGGTCATTAGGTTTTGAGTGAGGAAGGGGATGGACTAGACAATTTGCTCTGATAAGCTCCTTGTTGCGAGCACCGGTTTAGAATGTGAAATGCAGGGTTATGCACATTCTCAACTCAAAAAACAGTGCTCTTGGAGCACCAATTAAAAAAATCATACTCAGCCCACCTTAAACTACACGAACACATCTTACCTGAAATTTTTACAATTAATAACATTGCAACAAAATAATTCTGTCATGGTAAGAAGGACATCAACTGTCTATTAGCCACAAAAGAATTCAGGTACAATTACTAAGATAACTGCTGTTTGGAGCACAGCAAAGCAATTTCCCACAGTGGGACTTACAGTTCAATTTACCAGTTGGGCAAATATTTTGTGCTCTGTAGTGGTCTACAGAGTTAACGGTTACCTGTAACATTTGAGCAGTGTTATACTTGGAGAAAACTTTCTTCAGCCTAAAGAAGTGTTTCAGCTTTTATCTGTTCCCATCTGTACACTTTCTTCCAACCCTGTTCTAAGAACTTTAAGGCTTTTGATTAACATTAAATGTAAATTTATGAAAGAGCCAATGGCTCTATTTTCCCACTCCAAGTTACTCACATTGAGGTGTTGTAAGTTATAGGCTACTTGGAAGAGGGATGAGAGTAAGTACAATGTCACCTATAAAATTATGTTAGTCCTCAAGTAACATGATGAGGTGGCATATCCTTACAGGGTATTCTTAATTCAGTAAAATAATAAAAAAAACAATCACGTGAGTTAGACAATACTGTCATAAATGGAGAGACATGTACCCACAAATGGAAGAAGGCTGCGTTTTCATATACAACAAAACCAGATTATACCATGAATACAGTATACAGTGAGAATGTTCCACTGACATGGTCAGTAATAAAGCTGTAAGAATCCTTTAAAATATTCATAGTGACATTTAATGTCAGACTCCAGAGAGTATCATGGTATTATGTTAGGCAATAGACAAATACATGGAAAGACAAAGGAGCCATTGAATATTTCTCGATCAACATACAAGTTGTCACAAGAAATTCAGAGACTTAAGAGGATGAAGAATATGACTACTACACTTCCCTCTTCTCAAAATTAAAGATTAAAATCATTACCACTCAAACACTAACTCATCAGCTTAGATAGTTCAAAAGGGTTTTCCTCCATTGCCCTTGCAGAGATGATGATATCCTGCTATGTTGCTTTTGAGTCTTGATTTCAAGTCAGTGAAGAAACACAGAAGACTGATATTTTACACAAAAAATTACATCTATTTCCAAAGTAGAATAATAGTAACAATGCATGTTCATAATGGATTTTCCACCAAGATTCAAAGACAGCATTTGAAAAAGAGTTTTTTAATTTTATCAGGTTACTTTTATTTTACACATATTCATCTCCTGTTTCTGACTTCTGCAAGAGGACTAGCTACGTACACCACACTTTTTTTGTGTTTTGGGGTGTTTTTTATTACTACATGGCCCTTAATGAAAATGCAACATTTTGAGAACTAACATTAACAGTCTGCATCCTCAGAGAAAATGAATCCTTAATAATTATTCATACACCAAGTAACTGTAAACCCAATTCATTTCAGAAGACCTGAATGTGTCAAGAACTTTGACAATTATGACTGGAGCCAGAAAACTGTAGCACTGCAGAATTTCTTATGAATTTTTCTAGTTACTTTTTATAAATGCTGTCCTAGATGACAGCTTAATGTGTACCACATGCAATATTTATTCTTCTTCAGTGTCAGACTGTCTAGCCATCCAAGGGAATACAAAGAATGTCACTTACTAGGATAAAAGCACAAGGAAGGTAATCAAGGACATATGTAACATCAGCCAATCATGCCCTATTTCAACATCCTATTCCATTCATAACAGTTCAACAATTATTTGCTTACTGATAACTTGCTTTCAGGCTGTTTGTGTTCCCCATAATGGTGGTTTGCATTTATTTTGCTCTTTAGAATTGGACACTTGCTGTGCCATGCATGTTTGTCAAAACTTTATACCTTCTGTCAGAAATAGCTTTAGCTTATCAAATCATTTCCGTCTGTCAGAAATCACTAATAGAACAATCTAGTTACCTTCTATATCAATAAGGGTACTAACACAACTAGAAATTAGAAACAAAGGACTACCACACAACCACACACTACTGCAAGACAGGCAGCTAAAACCATGCTTCTGTTTAATAAACTTTGAGCACATAGCTATATCTTTATGGAAAAACCAATACAGAAATTCAACTTTGACCAGAATGGAAAGATATTTCAGAAATATACTGCCTAAGCACAAATACGTTAATCTTGGGTTTTAAGCTTGATTAACTAAATTCCATACCAGTCCTCCACGTTCCTTTACCTTTTTTGTTTGTTTGTTTTACCAAACACCTATACGGAATACTTGCAGACATCTTATCTACTGATTCCAATCTATCTGATGAATCAAGTTATGAAAAAGCATTAATTCACAAAGACAAGTAAAGACAAGCAGATAGAGGGAGCCAAAGACAAACATTTACCCTCCATAAAGTTATTTTTAAATAATAATTTTAAAAATCCTATGGGAAACTGAACACGCATGCACATGCACACACACACTTCATTAATCTGAGTATACTGGAACATAAAGATTTTATTAAATAAAAACAGGTATGGATCTAATGAGCATCTGAAATAAAACATAAGCTGGAAGAACCATCACATGTTTTAGATCGACAACATGGTGCAGGTTTTCAATGTATTAGGTGCAAGATTTTATCTTTTTTTTTTTTATAAAAGCCATTTGTTTGGATTTAAATACATTTTCACTTCAGAAGTGTAACACTGTGCCAGTGCATGAGAAGAACAGTAAGACTTGATATACAGTGAATGCAATTAATGCATTTTCATTGTTCAATGAAGTACAAAACTAGCACATGCACTTAATCTCTTACAAATACTTATCTTCTAAACATCTCTTCAGGCTTTAGAAACTATTGCCAGAACACAGTTAATCCCAAACATTATTTTATTTAACTTCTCTCCAAATTAACAATAATTAGTGTCAAGCATTGGTAATAAAGGATAGTAAGATATCCATACCAAAGGTCTCATTTGACAGTTCTTTCATTAAACATATATAACCTATGAACTTTCCTCTCCAATTTAAACATGAAGAAGCATCTATTCTTGGTTTCAAAACAAGGATACATAGTTCTATTCATTGTAAAGCTAGTGACTATCAACATTTGAACATTAGTCATTAGTATCAGACATTAGAAGTAACTCAAGTTGTGAAAATAAAATACTCTGCCAAAACTTTAGAAGGTAAGTGATCTTTCTTGGGAAATACAAGCAGTTAAATGAAATCTATTCCCATATACTTAATAGATAAAATTTAGCTGTAAATAACCATAAAATTAAAAGGAAAACTATTTTTAAAACCTAAACAAATGAAATGCATCACATTTTCAAAATAATCAATGAAAAATGAGTCTGACAATTGTGAAACAAAGAATTTACTTCAGAGCAGAAGTAAACTTGAAACATGGATACCAAAGCCACTGTAGCCTGCCAATTGTATAAAAGAATCTTCCTTCTTAAACATTATTTTTCTATTTATAATAAATGATTTTTGATTGGCTGATGTTTCCATTTAGCCCCTATTTGTAGAAAACAGAACAATAATCCATAAAATATTCCCCCAGAGAATGGAGATGCTGCAGGCCATTCATGAAGAACAATTTCAAGATGAATATTGGTCCCAGACCCCATAAATATCTCAAACATCAACTGCAGTGAGATAAAGAACAGTAGGTGAAATAAAATTGACTTCAACTATGAGAATTTAAAGAGTTTAACAGAACTCTGCAGCATGTAAGACATGTTTCAAGACATGATCCAGACAGACAAAATCAATAAGCAGAATTTGAAATACATACATGTATGTACTTGTTTGCAAATCAGATACCCCAATACTGAGTAACAGATTATGAAAGGAAAGTTACTTACTAATTTGGACATTGTTTAAAAGATACCACTATAGTGATACTGATTGCAATGCCCAGTCCAAATTTCCCCATACAGATGTTATTCCAGAAGGAGTACAGGTAATTCTCTTGTTATTTCAAAACAGGATACAACATTATCACAGGAGATTTTTGCTTAAATTTCTAAAATGAAAGCCTGTTATTACAACTGTTGATGTGCCTACCTGAGAATGAAAGACCATCTTTCCTCTCAGAAAACACCGGTTACAAGCAGCAATAAGGCATCAGATCCTAACACAGAGAAGGAGCTACCCACATTGCTCCCACCACACCAGGTGAGACCACAGCCACTCACCTCTCTACAGTCATTCAACTGCCTTCCTCTCCACCTTCCAAATTCTCAACAGGACCCCCACAACATTAACTTAACTGGTGGTTTTTAAATACCATGTCAGATACAGTAATAAGGACCCAACCGATGTTAAAAGCTGGGGACATATACCATAGTATCTATTTTCCCTTTGATTTGAAAGAGTAATTTGCTATATGGACTATGCACAACTTCTGTTTCTATGCTGTCTAGTTGACAAAGGCTAAAAATGCTCATTCATTCTGAAAGGCACAGGGCTCAATAAGTTAATAGTAGTAAGTAATAATAAATAACTTCACATACAATAACTTAAGAATAAACAATTGCTATCGAGAATAATAATCTCTTGAACAATTGTCTATCAGCCAATTTGTAAGGCAAAAAAGGGCAAATATCCCCTTTATTAAAAAAAAAAAGGCCTATTCATCAATGAGACAATTTCAAGTTATTCTTTAAGTTCATAAACCAAACCATGGCATATGTAGACAGTCTCTACCCCTCTTTCCCTGCTAAAATTCTCCTGAGGTTCAAATATGCAGAAAAAGGTAACTTGATTCAGCTACAGCATATTAGCAGATAGCATTTTAACTGCAATGAGAGAAGCATAACTGGACCTTTGTAACTTGCATCACAAAGGAGAGAGAAAATATTTTTATAAGTCAACAATAAACAGAAAAATGCAGCAGAACAGAGCTCATCATCTCCAAGTAGATTTGGACACTCATTTTCAATCAAAGAATAATCTTTATCTCTGGGAAAATTAATTGAGTATACTATTTCACCTTACATCCTTCTCTTTCTTTCATCAATATTATTACACCCAAAAATCACTGCAGTGAAGGTAGCTGTGTTTGTAATAGGCAAGACACAAAAGATTAAGGAAACAAAAAGTGTTCTACTTCTTCATTAGTAACAATATTTCCCATCAGGAATTTGAAATGTGAAAGGGATTTGGACACAAACATCAACAGGCTTACATGCACAAACTGCTTTACTCTGAAATGAGTAAGAGTGAAATCACTACTGAACTATTTACTATTGGAAGTGGGATTTGAAATCTGCATTTGAGGTAACGACATTGTAGAGAGATGACAGCACTGATATGGTGGTTAGTGCCCTAGCCTCCTCCAAAATCCCTGAGGACCTGTTGATCGGGTTGCATTGATGATCCACAGGACTAATAACCCTGAACTGGAAGACACTGTAAATTACAGAATCTGGTCTTCAATATAAAAAAGCTGGGTTTGTAAGTTGCTTACCTTTCCCCTTTTTTCCATTCTGTAACAAAGACAAGAGGGAAAAACATTGCTTCTCCTTCACCTTTTCCATTTCAGTGTTTAAGACTTCACTGGCTCAGGGTACTATGAAAGAGAGATGCCTATTGCCCTAAATATAAGCTAGTCTGAATCTAAAAACATAAGCCATAAAAGGCAAGAGGAGACGCTCTGAAGCTAAAAATCTCACTTTAGAGTATCAAAAAAGATATCAAGCTACTGAAAATTCCCAAACTCATTTAGTTGCCAGTAAAACTAATGTAGTAAATCTATATGAAATCATACATTGTCCAAAGCTATGCTCTAACCAACAATAAATAAGAGGCAAGCACTCTAAAGAAGAATTGAATCAAAGAACTAGAAGTCTGCATTCAGACAAGCAAGCACACATTGCTTGGCCAGCGAAGTCTGCGACAGCAGCGTTCACTGAAGGGCCACAACTACATACAACATACACTTAAATCACTCCAAGCATTCGGAAAGCCTTTGAAAAAGAGGACTGACAGAACACAGTTTCTTTGCAGATAGCATTCAGGAAATAAATCACCAATACAATTCCAGAAAAAAATACACAATTACGAGGCAATATCAATCTTTTTATTGGATAACTTGATTGTAAAGCAGAGGATATTTCCCCAAAATATTCTGTCTGATTTCAACAGCACCAACACTTTTAAGGAAATAGTAAGGAAAACCAGAGCATAAAGCACAAGCTTTCCAAACAGTGGAAAGTAAGTAGCAGAAAATTGAAGTAAGCGCTTTACACACTGTACTGGGAAGAAAGAAGAACAGTTATCTATTGGCCTCTGCTTTCTCCATATCCACTACTCAGTAACGAAATCTATACTCAGACATCTCTCTGCATCTCAGGTTTGTTTCTGAGCAGTTTAACCATTCTTCAGTTTTAAACAGACTGAAGTTTGAAAAGGATGTTGTACCTCATGATGCATCCGACTTAGGAACATGTTGCACCGCAAGGATTTTGCAACAAAGTTTACATCATTGTCTTTGATGACCTCACTACATACCATTTTGCTGTGGAAGTCCCTCTCTTCACTGCTCATGTTATCTGTATGTTGAATGAAGCAAAAGTTCTGTAATTAATTGATTTGAAATCTAGCGCCTCTTTATTCTCTCCCCTAGTACCACATACCTTAAGTAGCATTTGTTTATAAAGGTGACAAAAATATTTATTTAAAAGTCCCGATTCCAACCAAGATCAGGAAGAAACAAAGTTTCTGAAGTGTTCACACAGCACATACAAATAAAGATGCCCCTTCTTACCCTGCACAGGTTGAGGCAACTTTGTAAGGGGTTAAGTTTTTGCTTGTTGAAAGCTAGCATCTATTGCTTGAGATTTTGCCTATGAAAATCCAAGTGTTTAAATAAAATATCACACAAATTACTTGATTCTCTGGACTGCCATGGCAGATTTTAAAAAGTAGCATTAACAGGTAGCAACTCATAATACTACACAAGCTGACTATAAAAACTGGTGGAGCATCCAAACTCAAAGCCACTGCGGTTGTTCAATGTTACAACTGCACCCACAGAATTGCGTATAAACAGCTCAGAAATTATGGTGATGACAGTGGAAAAAAATAAGCACACCAAGAAGAGCATCTGGAGAGAGAAGAAGAAAAGGAACAGAAGATGGGAAGCAAAGTCAAATTGTTCAAATGGAGGTTTGGTATGACATGCAGCTGGTAAGACAGGGATCATACAGGCAGCAAGGAAGTTGAAAATTACTCATAGCTGCTTTCACTCAGCACAGCCTTACTGATATGAAGTGTTAATAGATAGTTCTTTTGCGTTACTCTGATAGTATAATCAGCGTGATGCACACGGATGCTTTCAGAGAATACCAGAGGCTCACCGGGGTACAGCTGTGTTGGGCTGGCGTTCAGTGCTGTGATACACAGGGCTGTCACATATCACTCACAGCATTGCAAAAACTGTTCTTCATGACTCTGGTCATCCTGCTCTCTATAGTCTGCAGCCTTTGATGAGTTGTAAGAATAGCTTGAAGCTACCTTCATCTGCCCAGGACAGGCCTTCCCAAAAACCAGGAGGTGCCCCTACACCACCCCACCACCCCCACCTTTTTACCAGTTTCAGGACTTGATGTATCCTAAGTGAATTACTGAGGTTTATAATTTACTGAGGTTTTATTTCCTGACTTATAAATAGCTACAGTGTAGGTTGCAAAGTGCCATGTTGTAACCAGGTGGACTGAAATTTTTTAAAACAGCTTCACCATACAGCATTGCCCATTATTAAAACATCTCAGAAACATTTTATTTGAAAAATTTTACTGTCCTAATGCTTAGGAGCCAAGACTTTATATTTGGCACAGAGCAACTCTGTATCAGAGGTAAACCATTGCACTTGTGCGAAAGTCCATCCAAATCAGAAATTCATGTCCTCAGCAGCAAAACCGCTCAAATTTAACACTGAAGAGTTTCAGCAATTTAATCTCTTTCTATAATCCGCAGCACCTGCATGCAAGCAGAGCACTGGACTGAAGCTCAACTTTTCCTGGAAGGTGTTTTCATGTCTGAGGCGAGGTTACACACCAGAGCTGAGAGCAGGGACCCATCTTCCCCATGCATAGAGTCATGTCCCCAACACCTGCTGTTACCATGCATTCACATTCAAATGGATGGGGGACCCCAGAGGGGGAAGCAAAGGAAAGCAAAGCAAAGCAGGAAGTCTGGTGAAAGAAATCATCCAGACCAAAGGACTGGACTGGAACTAAGCCAGCAAGAATGGGATGAAATCAGAGAAAAGGGAGAGACAATCTGGCGAAGACCCACAGAGAACAAGTCAGCTAGGAAAAGGTTGGGGAAAAAAGTTGGGGATAGACAGAACAACTCAATGAAGAGTCACTGGAATTGGTAAGACAAAAGACTACAAGAAGTCAACAGGCAATGTCAGGCAATGGTGCTGGAAAGAAAAAGAGATTGCCATTACATTGATGGGTGACAAATTAATATGTATTCATTAATTAATTTGTGTAAGACATAATAAAGAATAACTGTTTATTAAGCAAACAGCATGCACTGTCCTCTACTATAGTAGATAAGCACTCTATGGAAAACATATGCCATCTTCTAGTTAAAACAACCTGAGCTGTAAGGTACTCTCAATCAGGCAGCAAAGGTGCAACAGGATGCCTAAATTCTGGATCCTGTTAACTTCGAGCATCTGACTTTACAACTTGTGTGTGCAAAACTCCATTTATACACAGATAATATAAATAAATGTTTTTAGAACATTTCAGTTGGGAGGCAGGGACAAGAAGTGCAACATATTTAAAAAATCATTAATTTTCCAAATCTGTCAGCATAGAAGACAGCCTTAAAATGCTGCCTTAAGCAGTTATGTCAAGAAAACATCTCAATACCACTGTAGCATTACAACTTATGATTTAAAGAATACTACATAAAATACATTTTTAAATATATTTATAAGAATAAAATTTACCTGCCTAAACATCCATGACTGTATGACCTACAGTATATTTAAATATACACTTACTGTAACTCAGAAAAGAAATGTAATTCAGAAGCTGAAGGTAGTGTAAACTGCATTTTGCTCTCACTTGGGTATCTTGCTACATGACTAATACGCTGGTATTTGCAAGTAACCATTTGCTCCAAGTGATGTATTTCTGTTTGTCTCTGCACTGCAGAGGTTCATTAACAGCAGCATCCCTCCTTTTAGAAGAGGAATGACTTTTAGGTACTGGATCCCAATGGGAATTTTTTTGGTATTAACAAAATTTGCAAAGTTAACTTATTTCAGACAGCATTTGAAAAGTGCTGAAACTTGGATGGTGAAAGGAGATTGTGTTTCTGTGAGACTAAGACAGAGATATTTCACACTTTTTTTGAGTCACCGTATTTATAGTTGTAAGAGATGGAGCTGGCCTGCAGCTGTTCTTTCCCTTAACTTTATTTCCTGTGAATTTATTTACTAAGATTCTTAAATATCCATATCCTTATACTCCTTGTTAAATCATGTTTTGCTTCAAGGTATGTCACAGTAATATTACCATTTCCATTATTCTTTATTTCTTTTGGTTTATAAAATGTCTTTTTGAAAGGTCTCGAACCAAAATGCAGGTAAAATGTTAAGGAAGAACTTTCATTCCAATTTTTTTTTATGTAGAGATCAAATATTTATTGCTAACCAATTTAAGAAAAGTCTGTACAAAACCAGTATCTCCAACACTTCTCCAAAATCAAACATTATTTAAGGGTGGAAGGGGAGGTTTGGCAGCATAGGGGGGTTTTGCTGTTGAGTTTCTTTTAAGTTTTCTTTTCTTTTCTTGTTTTCAAAAGGCATACTAAAGCCATGAAAACCTTCTGGATAGCACTTCTCCTGTCACCATCCCCTTGCTCTGCCAGCACATGACATTGCCTTGCCCTTTTGCTAAGACAGTGAACACACAACAATTAGATCTATTCTACCACTGGGCACATACCCACAGAAATATAACCAAGAACAACAAGTCTCCATTTACCACGAGATAACAACTCTCCTACTAGTTTAAAAGTGAAAGGCTGAGTGAAGCACATTAATTCATACTCAAGACTATTGAGTCTTCCTTGTACTTTACCCTTGATATTTGTTCATGTCAAATTCCCCCCTCCCTGCTCCCTGCTTTTTTTTTTTAATATTTGGAACATCTGAAGCAATATGGAAAAGATGAATAGAAAGATTATTCACTCTCATACTACAAGATCTAAGGAGCATCAAATGAAATTATGATGTGGCAGATCCAAAACAAGCATAAGGAAGTACTTCTCCATATAGCACATAGTTAAACTGTGTAAGTCCCTGCTCCAGGATATTAGGATGCCAAAAGTATACTTGGGTTCAAAAGGTCAATGGCTAAATTCGTAGAATGAAAATCAGTGAAAAATTATTAGCCACAAGTTTATCATATCTGGCTTAGTCGGTTCTACAACAACAGATTGCAAGAAGCTGGATGCATACACTCTGTTTGCTTAATCTGTTCCTATAATCTTCCCTGGACATCTGTTAGTGGCCTGTCAGAAACATGATACCAGAAAAGACAGACCTTTCATCTGACCTAATTATGCCTCTTGTAGCTTAAGATCATTAAAAATGCTATAAAGATTAACAGGGAAAAGGTTATTTATTATGACATATATGCCACCTTTCTAAATACACAGGAGCAAGGTACTTCAGGGGAGGTACCCTATCCCATCAACACCCAACTTATTTTTGTTAACTGAATGTCTACCACAACATTTTGAGAAACAACCCCTTGAAAATAACATTAACACACTTGGAAACTCCAAAGTCTGAATTATATTAGAGAAAGCAATGTTCAAAAATCCATATCAAGTTTCAGATGACTTAGTTATGATGCTACAGATATTAGAAAAATCTTTAGCAGCATAGTCAGCTCTTTAAATTACAGACTATGCATAGGATGAAAAAATTCACTTGTTTAGACCCAAGAAGCTGAGTCAAACAATCAATCTATGCAGCTTTGACACATACAGTACTCCTGGTGCTCACTTGCAAAGAGTGAGTCCAAAATACTGAACAGAACAGTATGCTAAGCATGGTCCACTACATACACCCATTAATTAGCTCGATATATTTCATAATTGGAATCCATATTATGACGTGCTAAAAGCACCGTCTTTAGCAAGACTAAAATGTAAACCTTTAATTAGATGAAGGGCTGATAAATCTCACGTCCTAGATTTATGTGACATCCTGTGACTCAGAAAGCAGCCTTAACTGAAAATTAATAGGCTTATTTAGAATACTTTCATGGTAAAAATCGAACACATGCATACCATGTCAAGGTACTAGATCCATATAAAAAAACATTAGGAATTAGTAAATGAACAGTTTAAGTATTCGTTTAGAGCAGAGCAATATGTAGTAAGAATGGTTTCATTGGATTCCCCCATACAACATCATGATTACTGTCATCTGATCATAACACAAGTGCAACTAACACAGCTGCCATGTCAGCTTCTCTTCAGGGGCTAGGTCTTAATCATAAATCAACTGAATGACTAATTCAACATTGTTAAAACCAGCAAGTAACTGCTTGGAGCCATTCCAGTTTTTACATCTTTCAGAAGGTCAATACACCTACTCAAACACACAATAGTCCTATCTTTCCAGTGCTTTCTTCTTTTCTTGGATTGAAAAATAACATCTTAGCACTTAAATGTAAGTATGTTTTAACTAACAATTAAAATGTTCATTAATTCTGAAAGAGTGACCCAGTAAAACAAAGACAATTTTAGTTTTCCTCTCTACCCACAATCAAAAAGCCTCTCCTCACCTTTGCTGTTTTAAACACTTTTATAGTTGTAAAAGTATTACGAAAACATTTACTGCTGAGTGTTTCCTGCATTAACCTTACTTCTGTTATAGTAATATTATGAATTAAGCTCAGAAATAAACTTTTTCAAGTTGAACGACTAGTCTAAATGTGGCTTGCATTTCAAATATGAACCTCTACCCCTCAAAATAATAACAAAAATCACAGACTAAGTGGCATCTAACAGTAAAATATATTCTAATCATTTACATCTGCTTGCATCACACAAATGACAGAAGCCTACCATTAGCATCCTTCATAGAAAACATTTATTCTGCTCTTAAATATAAAAGCTATGTTGCATAAACAGAGGATTTAAAGCTGCAGCAGAGTGTCTGAATGAAAGAAAATGGCAATCTTTCTGGTTCTAGTAGATGCCTTTCCCTATCACACAATGTTTCCCACTCATAAATACATGACAAATACTTCCTCAATCATTTTTTACGAGCAGGGATGCACAGGGGGTAGTCAATGGCTAGCTTGAGGGAAAATAGGAACAGCAGGAGGCAGAAACTGTACTGAAAATGGCTATGTGGTAAATTCTCTTCTGGAACATCACTCAGCTACCCAGGCTTTGATCTTTCAGCTACAATTACACTCACATCCATGAGATCTGGATATACTTTCTTAAAACTAAATCATTAATTGTAATAGAAACAGTTAAACCATTTCATTATATGACTCCTCAACTCAAACATCTGATTTTCTACAAATTAAAAATTGCAATTTATACAAAGATTTGCTTTCAATTGGGTTTAACTATGTCATCATCACAACTAGTCTCACAAAAAACATGGGGTGACTGGCGACAGCTAAATCACAGACTGGCGTCTCCTAAGTAGTCTGTCTACCATTAGGGTCTGGGAAACGGTATTTACTGTACAATTAGAGCCAGGGAGCCATACCTGTAATCATCCAAATACAGGTGCGAGGATCCTTTTTTGGACAGGGAAACCAACTCATCCATTTTCACATAAACTTCCACGTCTGTACTGTTATAGCAAGCTTTAGGAAACCTCAACACTTGTACTTCGAAAAAAATATCACCTGACAATAACAGAGCAAATACTACTATTCTGATTTTAAAGACTTCCTTGGGTAGAACCACTTTTAATGTTTAAATCGTCGTACCCAAAAAACATTCAAAGGAGGAACAAATTAACTTAATATTACAAAATTTGTCAAAATATGAAAAGATTACATTATTACATCGGTTACCAAGCTTATGCCAAAGTCTGTGCTTTGGGCTGAGAAGGTTTGCTATTAAATAGTATTGAAGAACAAAATTTAACCTAACACAAAATGTCTTGGAGTATCAAAAGGACAGTTTTAGTTGCAGTAATTTCACAGAATTTATTCTAATGATTTATTGGAGTTAACCATCTGACATTAATTATTGTTTTGGCTTCCAGTCTATGAATGTTTATTTTTCAGTTTAAAGCCTTCTCACTCTTTGATATCATATGGAAATGAGAATTTTTAATGGAAAATTGAAACCATGTGCATCTAAGTACTTAATGAAGTACAGGGAGGAACAGAGGGTGTACTTTAGGAGAATTCAGATATTCCGCTTTAGATAGTTTTGATTTGTTTGGATGAGCTACACGCATATATCTGTTCACAAACACACATTTATACATCTTCAAAGTATCTCAAGTACAGTGTTTAAGGATCTGAATACTAAGAAAAGGTTTGTTATTTGGTTGGGTTTTTTAAACTGAGTATACAGCTATAGATTTTTCTTTATTGTATACTACTTAATCTGTTCCCTCCTCCACAAACCAAGTATTCATCCCATCTAGAGGTTCCAGTGACATGCTAAATGCTGTACTTCTCAACAGCAGATTCCCACCATATGTCTACCATGTTAGGACTGGATCTTCATCCAGTTCACTGAATGTCTGATAGATTGATTTCATAACCATCATGTACTTCAGTCATAATATTGATGTCAGGAATACTTGAGTAAAACCTGTGCTGTTCATGGCATTAAAGCTCATCAAAACAGGCCTGTAAACCATAAGCAAAGTGCAAGCAGTAGCAAGGAAGCCAGGCACCCAACTGCAAACAGAAGAGTACTGTTAAAATGGGCAATTTTGCCACCATTTGGAAGATTTCTGTGCAACTCGCATAGCTTTAGTCCTCCGGCATTCAATTCATTCCTTTGGAATGAAAAAGATGTTGTTCAGACAATCAGCATCAGATAACATGATAAACCCATATGTTTATTTATATCAGTACTTCTAAATCAAATCAAATCTCTTTTCTTCACAGTTAAAGGATTCATGTAAAAATGTAAGGAAGGAAAGCATACTCTTTTCTATTCTGCGCTTTCATTCAGGGTTTTGCCATATTCATAGTACTTAAGCAGCAAGTTGATGGGATTGTAACAAGTAACGGAAGTGCAACATTAGTTTTTATTCCTATTTTAATTAATATCCTTGGTGACCTTAATGTGCAAGGAATTATTTACCATTGAAAAATGTGGAATAGAAGCGTAAACTTAGATATTTAACCTGAACACACTCACCATTTGTTTTTCTTTCTAATGTAGTCTTTTTCAGAAAGGTTAACCAAGTAGATCATCGGTTTTGAAGTAAAAAACAAATGTTTGTTCAAAACATCAATCTAGAAGTGAAGATACAGGAGAAGAATTTTAAAAAATTTATACCAACTTGAGTTAATTTTATGACCATTTTCCTCATGGCATGTCTGAGAAGGAAACAGAATTAAAGTGTAACATATAGAACACTGATAAACACAGAACTGGCTGATAAATTTAACATTCAATACACCATGAATATGAAATCTAAAAGAAAAACCTTTAAAACAAGACAGTAACAGGTAGCAAAATTAGAAGTCAATTCATAGGATAGTATTTACAGCCTACCTCTTTGTCATTCCAATCATGATAGAAGCGGACAGCTTTCTTTTCATCTATTACCCATGTCTTGATTTTGCACATTACGTCCTACGCAAGATCAAGAAAAAACAAAGTCAAAAACTCAGTTGGATATCAGACCATTCTCTTCCATAAACAAGATGTGTATACATTAAGTTTCAAAACATGCACACAAATTAAAAATTAGATAATACTGTTTAAAAACAAATTTTTACTCTCCCAGAAAAACAGAAATTGCCGCTTTAAAAGTCACTAAAGAGCAGTGTCAATTATTAAAGCGATACAAATCGCATAATGAGGAAGTTAAAATACACAATACTCGAGTATCACCTCTCGCTGCCATGAAAATTAGCAGAGCTCATAAAATATATGTAAAAATCAGTACATTTTAGATTGCTTTTCAAACTCAGTAAGACGCGACATTTCAGCATCCAGCAGGAGAGACACGTACAATATAAACATGCCATTAAGAAAAGGGAATGGGAGGGAAAAACCACAGCAAATATCTTTTTTTTTTAAATTGTGAGCAAAAGAAATTGAGCCTATTATTGATGATCCACCCTTCAAGAAATTAATTCAAATGGCCAAAGCCCTTTTTATTCCACATTAATTTTTCGCCAACACCTTCTCCCTCCCCCCCAAAATGAAACCTGCCAAAGCCTCCATTACACAATGGCAAGAGCCTTGCACTGGTGACCTCCAACCAGCTGCATTCACTTTCAGAACATCTCTCTCGGCAGGAAATCTAAAGGCCTTTTAGTTAGCAAGCTAGTGTGCATTCAGAAGGAGTAACTGCAGGAAGAGCCCAATGTGCTTTGTTTCTCTGGCCTTTCTTCACAGAAAGATTAATCATCTGTGAAATGGAAACGGCAAACAGCAAGTGACACAAACTGAACCCTTCAAGCCTTTCCTCATCAGTTTTGTGGTCATGAATCCGAAAGCTGCGTGTGGCACGGTTCTCCTTACAGGCAGGTGTTAATAAAAGGCTCTTGGGTCTGAAAGGTCAAACTCGGCTCTTCTAGGACTAGTACATTTTAGAGTCGCCTATTTTTTGTTGTGGATAATTTATGATCATGCTTTAAATAATGCATTTTTCAGGTTATAATTGACGCAACTGAGAATTAAGATCTTGAAAATACAAGGAAACATTTCTTTAACCGTTGAGCACACAACATTTTTTGCACTTAATGCTATGCAGTTGAAGTACATTTATAAACAACCACAAATAACATCAGTATTTACTACAGTCTTTCCTAGTCTTGCGGTTGCTTTAGTTGGGGGCGGGGGGAGGGAGGGCGAAAAAAAAAGAAAATGCTCTTCTAAATCTTCAGATCCTGATTTGAAACCCTCCAGGAACAGGGCTCCCCACAGATTTTAACAAGGAAGGGGCAAGCTAAAACTTTTAATGAAATCTAACATGTTCTGCCTAAGAATAATCACTTTTACTCTCCTATAACTGAATTTCACTCATAAATGTTTAAAAGTGGCTAATATAACACCATTTCCTACAAGGAGAAGATCAAAGTGCTATATTACAAATGCATTATGATTAAAAAAGCACTGTGCAGCTTTGCTATTAACTGTTCTTTAAACCCTAAAAGGCTTCCCATAGATCTCACTTGGCACTGCATATACAACCTTTGACAAGTAATGTAGACCATTTTTATTCATTGCCTAAAATTGTAGGCAATTATGTGCGTCACACTGGCCACCTGCAAATTCTGAATGCCTGCTCCAGTTGTCAGAGCAAAAAAACTAATGTCGGAGGGGATTAATCTAGGGGGAGAGAGTCCTCTTTAATGGCTCCAGCAGGTGAAATGGCCCAGCTGGTTACTATGATGAGTGGCCAGAACAGCTTATGTAGAGACATGCAACAAGATTACACATAAAGAAGAAAACAGTGGTACCATCTTATCTTTAACTCTATGTGCTTTTTGTTTTTTAATTAGCATAAACAAGATGAGGGAAGCAATTCTACCAATAGGTACTTTTCATTTAACATCTTTATCCTTAGCTTTTGTTTAAATAGATATATAAATATCAACACAATCTCCAAGATTCCTGTTCAGCAGTGAAGGAATTCTGATTACACACTATTTTGGGTTTTATACTAATTCTGTAGGCATATACCACGTGGCTTTTGGCACTACAATCCCC
>JANZLQ010000001.1:29359767-29391378 GCA_026212715.1 Elanus axillaris | reverse complement strand
TACTGAACTCAAAACACAGCACTGTACCAGCTACTAGGAAGACACTTAACTCTATCCCACCTGAAACCAGGACACTGATACAGACTATTTTCTTTTGTTCTCCTCCTAAAACTTTTGGAAATTTCAGACTATCAAGTTCAGTTGTGGAAGCTTACTGATAAAGAGAATCCTCTAAAGCAGACAATTCATATTTATGAAACAAGAATGACTTTTACTTTCAGTTAGGTTCCATGAAACACAGTGAAATCCCCTTTGATGCCAACAGTAGTTTACACAAGTCACATGGAGATTATGGCCTCTCTGAAATGAGTAACTTTTCCTTAGCTTTCATATTAGGGTTATTTGTTATATTCAGCAAACTACCAAAGGAAAAACATACTTGACTAAGATCAATATTATTTCTTTTCTTTTCTTTCCTCACCTTCTTCTTCTTTCCCTAACCTTATATAGTGTTCTTCCTCAGTAAATCTCAAAAAAAGTGGGAAGAAACAAAAAACACAATTCAAGTGCTAGATGTTTTTGTTTAGCAGGGGAAAGCAAGCCAGTGAAAGGTCTGAAAGCGATACAGGTAAGAAAGCTTGCAATATCTTTATCTGAATGAGCCACAGAACTTTCAGAACTCTCAGCCAGTTAAAACTCCAGAAATTCAAGTGGTTTTACATTAAATTTATCCCAAAAGGACAGGAAAAGGAAAACAATGAAAAAGAGTGATTAAAACATTAACATTGTGCCTTAAAAACAAAACAAAAACCAAACTCAAAACAACCTACAAATCCCAAGTTTTTTTTCCCTTGTAACCTCCCAGTGTTCCTGAAAGGGAAAATGACTGGGAACACTCAATAGAGCACAGACAAGAGCCATTTGTTGGGCACCTCTGCTACGGAAAGAATAGAGTATTAGCAATGGCTATGTATTATACTGGGAGATAACATAAAAAGACAAATCCTGCCAAGTTCTCTCCCAGCCCCTCCCTTGCTGCCCCGCCCCCCCCCCGTCCTTTTTTGAAGACACCCTGTTTGAAAAAAAGTATTATTTCCAGTCTATACTGTCTCTTTATGACTCCTCTGCCCTGGAAAGAGGAAGCCTTAAACACTAGCTGCAAGCTGCATGGAAAAAACATTATAAATTGTGATAGACAGGGAACTCTCCCTGTGCCCAACAAGCTAACTGCAAAATGCAACAGATTCAGGAAGTGCAGAATGATCAAACAGCCAAAATACACTCCTAAAATTTGGGCACTGTTTTAGGAAAGCTTACTCTTTAACTGTTGGGTTTTTTTCCACCAATCCCATCTGGTTTGTCTCCTAGACCCTTAAGTCTTTTACCACACAGTTTATCATGCAGTATACTATATAAATGCAACCACAGGTCTTCTTTGCAACACAAAATGTTAAAGGAAAAGAGACAAAGCAAACTGTACAGGAATGCCTCACAACCCAGTGGCTGAACATTTAAATAAACCCATCTAGTGGCTGGAAAAGCCCAAGAATTGCTATTACAGTCTTACAACTACACAAATCTATTTGTGGAAGCTGTGTAACTAGGCCTAAGGATTGATGTACCAGGAAAAGATTACCAGGCAGAGCTTTCACAGGCCTTTACCATTAAAAAAGTCCATTTTACTAGGGTCTACTGTCTACCTTACAATTCAAACATACAAGTCAAAGGAAGACAGGCAAGATGGTCCAAGATGAGCAGGACTCAGGGACATGATGGCCCACAGCACCTCCCTGAAGAGATTCCCTAGGACTGTAGTTCCTATGTGCATGCAGCCTTTGTCTCAAGGAGAACATTAATTTGTGCCTCTCTATTCTGTTGAGTCACCCCCTTCCATGAAGCAAAGGAATTTAATGCCTTTAAAACCTCTATTGCTGTTGACAAACTCGGCTGAGACCTGTCAAGTGTAATAGCTGTTACTGAGAACAGAACTGGTGGAGCAACAGGACTTCAAGAACTTGGTGTATTCTGTGCATGTGTTCATAAAGAAAGGACAAAAAAACCCAAGGAATGACAGGAAGTGTAAGCTACAAACACAAGATGACACAAGTCATTTTGACAGGTGAACTACAAATGAAGTAATAGTTTGGAGACTGAAGGAAGAGGCAGAGAGAAGGTTAAGAACAGAAGCTGGGTAAAGACAGATTAATAATGGAGATTTTAAAGTTTTAATTAATTTAAATTGCATTCCCAGATGTGAGTGGGTTTTATTTACTGTCTCCCTTGATTTGAGAATAAGCTGACATTTTCTGTTTTCAAACACATACCAACTTCCTGTAGTTAAAAAATGAGTAAGAACAGCTCCGTCACACAACAGTAACTGTACCTACCACCCATTACAGTTACAGGATTACTATTAAGAATTTTATTTATTTAAAACACACTTCAGTTATATCTCTTTGCAATCACAGAAGTGCAGACTTCTTCCTTAGCACAGGAAGAACATAGAAGGTGATATGAAACTCTCAAAGCATCCAGAGAGATACACTCAAAACCTGGACAAGAACGTCTCCATCATGAGGAGCCGAGCAAAGCTGTTTCCAAAGATGGCAACACAAGAAAGCAAGCGAGAAGAGCTAAAGACTGGGGCACAACAGCATCACAACCAATTTAAAATTTAGCCCTAGGCTGAAGTTTGAATTCACTACAGACGGGATTTTTGCTTGCCCCTTTCTTTAAGATGAATTAAAAGGTGAAAGACTATGGATGCTGTTTGGAACTGTAGGCATAAGCGGCACCGTTTCTCTAAGCAGGTGCAACCTTTTGTAAAAGAGAAAAACCACTGCCCACATGTACCCAAGGCTGGGTTGACACATGTCAGATAAGACCTTAAATGAAGCATACCTGCTTCTTTCTCTCTTGGCTTATGTGAAAGCCTTCAAATCATCCAACAATAGCTATTTTTTCTGGCTTAGACCAATCAGGGAATAAAATACTTTTCAAGCCAGATGAAGACTAACTCTTCACCAACAGAAGCTACCAAAGAAGTGCTTTTTAACACTGCATCATGAAGATAAATATCTTGGAGAGGGATGTTCACTTCCAGTTCCTATGCACTGGAACTTCCAGTTCCAAACACTAGGTAGGGCCAACAAATTTTCATTGCACTTCAATGCCGATAAAAAAATAAACCACCAGCACTGATATGACATTGTTTTTCTAACTACTTGCTAACTAAGCCATGGGATAAACCAGTATTTTTTTTGCTACTTAATTGTTAGGCATAAATAGTCTATTTCCACACTGATACACTGCTGTAATAATTAGAGAACGCACTTTATATACAACCTGAAATATTTACAGAAGATTAATGAAATAAAGAAAAATTAATAACTAGACTACTGGCAAAGTGTAGCAGACTCAAAAGTCAAGTGGCAGTAAAATAATAATTTACAAAAATATAGTTTGAAGTTGATAATTACTATAAATTTCTAATTTACAAAGAAACACCACTACTACCCTGTGATAATTGAGCTCATTGAAGCAGTTTTCCACAACATTCTAAAATTAATTTCAACTAGCATTCTTTATTTAACATGCAGTAAAAGGTACTAAGTGCAACCACACACCAAGAAAATATAATCAGTCAGTGGCTACAGGAATACTAGTATCAACATCAGACTAGAACTTAACAGCAAGAATAATTCAGAAGTGAGTCCTGAACTTTGAATTACAACTAAACACTGATGTAGGTTTGATGAAGCATTAGCAATTCTTATATAAAGCTGTGTCAGCAAGAAAATAAGTTAAATTTTTAAAATTACATTAGCTTTATCACTGAAATATCACACTGTTGACACAGCAAATAATTCATTCTAATAATTTTAAAGTAATTATGAGTAGAAAAATACACATAAAAATAGCAGTGTTTCGTGTTATACATGTGGGAGATCAGTAATAAAACCCAACAATACAAAAATTTCAATTCAATACAGAGTACTTAATGACCTACTTTTATAGCTCTTATACTTACATATTCAGGTTTTAATTTCTTGTCTCCTCCTCTTACAGCTACTTTTTCAAGCTTGTCTATACTCTGCATGATCAGCTCCTCATCTTTAAGCCTAAGTTCCTCATGTATTATTTCAATGTCACGAACAGGATCTACACTTCCTTCAACATGAGTGATATCATCATCTTCAAATGCTCCTAAAACAAAAGAACACCTAAATTACTTAAGCTAAAAAGACATGAAATATATATTTACAACATACTATTAAGATACACAAGAGTTTGAGATAAAAAAGTAAAGTCAGTAGGTCTGACATACTGTCCATACACAAGTGTCATACTGTTTTGGTCTGTTAATTTACATATCAACTCCAGAATCCAAAGCTTTATAAAGATACATAAAAAGCGTAGCACTTTGCCATTTCATGAGAGCACTTAACACATCTTTAAGAGTTTCTTCTAAATAGGAATAGACTAGAGCACTTTACTGAAAAAAGGTACCACTGTATTTAATAGTATCTAACCTAGTAGTAACAAACATAGTAGCTAAATTGAACGTTGCAGAACATTATAATACACGCAGTAATGACTAAAAGACTCATGGAAAGAAAACCTTACAAATCACCCTGGCAGCCCTCACTGGCTGACCAATTTTATGCATTAAGAAAAAAAGAAGTTCTAGACAAAGCATTCTGAAGTTCTGAACGACTCTTAGTGTTTCCAAGGGAAACAGAGCTTAGAAAAAAAAGGCCTGAAATCATCTGGCAGACCTCGTCCCTGTTTCAATCTACTTTATCACTGTGGTTCTGACGGTGATTAGATAATGAACCACTCAGACACACAATTTACACAGCAGCTAATTTCATCGGCCTGATTTGAGGGTATGGTTTTTAGGGGGCCATCAAAGAAGCAGATGAAGGTGCATTTGTCATATATGAGTGACAACCATTCACACTATCTGAACAAAATGGTGCTGGCCCTTATTAGAAACACATGCTATTATCACATATTTAAAGTGCAGTTGAAGCCATAATTTCAAATTGCCAACTGGAAACATAAGGGTAAAACAACCAGATATTACTGAAGCATGTGTGCTGACTTCATGCCCTTCTGAAGACAATCTGGCAACATAATTCAACCAGGATTTAAATTATCAGATAAGCAGCATCACCAACATCCCACCCCCCAAAAATCAATACATATTTTAAAAATAAAAATTTTAACAATTGAAAACAATTTATTACTTATTCTTGGATCAATTTTCAGAGCGTTTGCATGCCTATCTTTAACATTAAAGGCAGTCTACCACAAAATAATTTTAATATTACCAAAATGAAAATCAACTTACTTTTTTTTTTTAAACACAGTAGAAAAACCTCAAGGTACTTCTTGTACTAAATATAAGATAGGAAACAGTGTAAACTACAAACAATTCCTTAACTGATATACAGAAAGTTGGGGTTCCTTGTTGTCATGCTCATCTTAAACTTCATCTTTCTTTTAACTTGCTGACATCAGTGGTTTCAGCAATAAAGATTTTACATCAAAACACAGAGTACACAGGTTTAAAATGTTGACAGTCAAGTGTCAGAATAATTTTCATACAAACTTATGAAGAGTCTTTAAAACAGTGGTTATCAGAAGTTCCCTCCTTTCCCATCAGCTGTCTCTCTCCAAAGATCATCAGCGAGCTCACTTGGTACAAGGAGAATCACCTCAGCAATAGATCCAACTCTGATGCTGGCTGTGCTGGAAGAACAGGCTGCTCTGTCAAATGGAAAGTCACTACACTAGCCCATACCAATGCCAGGCAATTAAAGTCAGCACCTGACTCAATGGGGCATGGGCTGTTCAGATGAACAAATAGTAGAAAACAATTTAAACAGCTCTGTTCTGATTTACAAGGAAAATACTAAATAAAAAAAGGNNNGGGGAAGTAGGAAGATGTCACCATACAGATCAAAGAAAAGTCTACCTGCCCAGCCTTCTCAACAGCTGAGTAGTAGTTACGCAGCTAAAAAAGTAAGAAGTTTACCTTTCCTCTTTGTATCAAGAAAAAAGGTGTCCGTTACCATCTAAATAACTCTCTCAAGTTACTTACATCTTCCTTTTGCATTTGGTGACCATGGGTTTAAAAAAAAACAACAACAAAAGCCCACACTGTTAAAGCCAGGAGAAAAGCTCCACAACTATAAAGATCTTGCATTTAGAACATAAAAATAAAAAGTAAACAGCTTGTTTTGGTCTTAAGGAAGAATGAAATTTTTCCCAAAAAGCCAGTGTAAGGTGAACTAGCCAGTAATAACAAAACACAGCTTATGTATTAGTTATATTTTCCCATTTTCTTCAACAGTAAAATACTTCTCCAGCAATTACCTTCATTTCTTAACATCTTCCCATTCCTTTTCACCAAAAAAAATCCAGTTCTTTATTCATCCAAAACCAATTAAATCAGTATAATTCTACCCCTATAAAACTGAATATATACATTTCACCTTCGCTCTCTTCTCAGTCCACTGAACACTTTAAACCACAGACACTTCCAACAGACACTTCCCATCTTGCAGCTTGACTCATCTCATGGAAGCAGCTCATTTAGGCAACATTGATGACAAGAGACCCATCTGGCAATAGGTGGTTGCATGGTCAAGTAAGGAACCCCTCTAGCCTTGAGGCCTTCTCTCCTCCTCACTGGGTTGCTTGACTCATCTCATGGAAGAAATGAACACTAGTTGCATATTCCATTAAAACACTGGATTTTGAGCTTAAAATTTCAATTCTACATTTAGAAAAGTGCTTTTTCCTAACTTGGAGAGGAAAAAACCTAGAAACAGGTGTGCTGACAAAGGTCATATAATTGAAATATAATTAATATTTAAATATAATTTAGACCCCTTTTAAATAGACAGGTGATCCATTAATTTAATCATGGCTGGTTTTTGCTGGGCTTTTTATTTTTCTTAAGTTATCAGGAACACTTAGAGGAGAGAAATTTAAGTATCTTCCCATTGAGACAGTCAGAGTCCATAAGGAAGTGGTAGGTATAAGATTTTGTACACACAAAAGACCAAACTGGCAATGGTGTCCAGATTTCAGCATAAACTGAGAGACTCTTCTTAACAACCAACAGGCATTGAGCTTTATTTGTGAATCTCTTGTTCACGGTTTGTCAATACCAAACAGTTATCAACCTACAACAGATCAGCCTCTGACTGACAGCCTAGCCAGAAGCAAGATGATGGGATACTCAAGGAATAAGGAAACAAAAAGGGAGAGAGACAGGGCTATGATGAAAGAGCCTTAGTTATAACTTCGTCCCAACATCCATGTGGGATATATCTTGGGCGATCTGTTACGCCAGCCTCAAGCCTACTTTTAATGATGGTCTAGCACAAGTCATATTGACCGTTGCAGGGAACTCAATCCTGTCTGCAGAGCTGAATGAAGTCTTGGCAAGCAAGAACTGGTGGTAACCTTGGGAATTAGGCTCTGTGCAAGAGATGAGATCTCTTGGAAAAAGTACAGCAGTCTACACAAAAATGTAAAGTAGTAGGAAAAAATGGAGTTGTTAAACTGATTCAAGAAATAGGACATATCAGAAAATGTGTATATTATTTGCAGCTCATGAAGATGAAAATAAGGTCTATAATCTTAATCTCCAAATATTACCTGATATAGATCATTAATGTCTCTCTGCCTTTGCTTTATTAGTGAGTGAAATTCCTCTGTCAAGCAAGGCCTTTTGTTAGGGAAGATATGATAACTCCTCCTTCCCTCCAGCATACACAGCAGCAAAACAGAAAGCTCAAAAGCTCTATTTTAAAATACAAAGAATAGGAGACTAAGGACATTACTGTCCAACTAAAGACAGTGCAACACCTGTACAATGATCAAAATGCACAAGGTGGACAAAGGCCATGAACCTTGAGTAAGCAGTAGTATCAGTAGCTGATATGGTATCAAGCATTATGTAGAAAAGCAGCCTGTTGAAAATAAAAAGGGCCCACTAAAATATGCTGAATTAGAAGAAGCAGGGAGGATGGGAGGTAGGTCTTCAGATGCCAGATGACAGCAAAGAGATGAGAATCTGTTTTCTGAATGAACAGGTAAGATTATCTTGGGTATCATACAGAAAAAGAACACTAGTTAGTTTATGGACACATAGCTCTCTGAAGAAGGCAAATGAAAAATAAATATTCACAAATGCTGATATTCACTTGGCTGATACTGATCACTAACTACAACAGAATCAGTGAGTAAAAATAATGGGGAGAGGGAGAAAAGGAGATCTGGTAGTCTTATTTTGATCTCAAGCTGATTACTAGCTCGAGCGAGCTTGATAGAAAAATGAGGGAAGGTTCCCTAAACTAATACTAACGGGGCATCCAGGTGAGGAAGAAAAGGACTAGAATGGGATAGTTGCCAAAGAACAGAAAGAACAAACACAGTCACCTGTCAGAGGTAAAAACCCATTCTGATTATGAGCTGTGTTTAAATGTGGTGAACCTCAAACACAATGTGTCCGTCTTCATACTGACATAATGAGGGTTCAACTTCTGTAACTATGAGGGACCTTTCCAAGGTTAGAAACTTGTCTATACACTATCCTCTGCAGCATACTCACACCTGCCAGGCTACTGGCTGCTGGGCTCTGTGGTCTAGCTTCCAAAGTTTTCATTTCCAGAAAAAAAGATATTCAATATGAGATTCTCCAAAACTAGCCATACCACTGCATTCTCAAGACAGTATGAGCCATGGACAAGGACCTTCTCCAATGAATATAATGAAAATCTAAAAGCAAATGCAGTTGAAGATGACATGGGAAGAACAATAGAACAGAAGGATCCAGCATTTCTCAAATATTACCCCAAACGCCTGCACCTTCCTTTTGCCTACTTCCTAAAGTTATACTGTCCATGCTCCAGAACTGCCCTCTTTCTACTACAGGAAACTATAGCATACTACTGTAAGAGAAAAAAGGAATCGGTTCACCATACAGGGAGGGAAAAATATATACATAAAATAGACTTACTCAAGAATCTCCCCAAAGAAGCATCTGTTTATCAACAACTAAGCTAAGCATATGGCAATACAGGAAGGTCAACTGGGAAACCCTAATCAGTAATTTCATTATTTAAAAAACTGATTATGACTTCTCTGGTGTCCCACGCGTCCCACCAGAGGTAAAGTATATTTTTATCGGAAGTTAGTCAAAAGGAAGTTGAACGGAATCCACCTCTTCCTTTTATATTTTAAGTATCCTAGCTATAAGCCTTTTTTCAAATAATCTCCCAGAAAATCCTGATGGATTTGCACTCTAGCTTGAAAGATACACCGCTGCCACTTCCTTTAGTGCAAAAGAACAATGACTACAGAGTTAGAAACATCAAGCTCCCTGTAAGTAAACAAATTTGTTGTGGTAAATTCCCATAATGTTTTAGAGGCACACAGATACCGCTATTAAAACAAGGCAAGTGTTTAGACAGGAAAATAGTAAAGCATAACACAGTAACAGAATTCATTTTGCCATCTAACAGCACCGAAAGTAATGACTTAACCTGAAGGTACTAGAAATAAGGAGCTTGGAAATGATCACTGCCACATCCAGCTCCCTCTTCTGTTGCCAGTGGGCCCAAACCTAAAGGATTCTTCAGTTTCAGGGAAGGATTTATCTTCGGCCGAGCACTTTATCTAGGCTGTTTGGATCCAACTGTGCTGAACCCAAAAATATTTTTAAAATGGCATTAAAGAAGTAACACGGTGATAGCTGGTTCTGCACTTTGCTTTCAAGTAATACTAGATGAAAAAAGATCAAGAAAACCGAATAACTGGCTGGAGAAGATGTGAAACCTGACTCTGTTTTTTACCTGAGGAAGAACAGGAACTGTCTATTTGTCAGGTCTTGCTGGCAGCCAGGACACACAGACCACATCTTTTCTTCATATGCAAAGGTAATAGCAGATAAATATGTATACAGCACAGTGGTGACAAATGCCACATTTTAAACAGTATCATCTAATGGCATGCATGTTTCTTTCCTTTTCTTTCAAGAATCAGCTTCAAAATTCTTTGACAAAATTTACCTCTCAGCCTCCAGAGATTTTTGCATTGCTTATGTTATACCTGTCAAGATCTGATGACTGTATGTTATGTATTCATCTGAACAGAACCACTACACTTAGTTACAGGCTATCATCAACCAATTCATTCTCTTGCTAAAATCAAGTCATCCAATTACTCCTTGACTAATCAAGGCTGTTTTGGCTTTTTCTTTTTTCAAAAGGTACTCAACAGCATAAACAGTTCACTTACAAGAAATGGAAAGGGGCTAATCAGCAGAATTATTGTTTTGCTGCCACAATTTGCAGTATTTAAATGTAGTTGCTGATTGGACTGAAAGTTTTATGATATAGCATATAAAACTAGTTTGACACAAAAACGAAGCTGCCTATCACCTAAACTTTATTGTTTCTAGCTGCTCCAAGCTGCCACCGAGATGCTAAAATCCAAATCAAAATAATACTACTAGACTTATCTTAGTCTGCTCCTAATTGCAATTATGGAAATTAAGAAATATATTCAAGATTAATTTATATTTGATATATCAGTTGCTTCATTTCTTTAATTATCTTTATCCTTAAAGTAAAATGGAAAAAAATATTTGGCTAATATTAAGCTCCACATAACAGCATTTTGGCATCTTGTATTCATTTACAAAAGGTAAGCAACTCTGTTGGTATATGTTATGTTGTAATTAAGAGGGATATTTACAATTTGATCAGAATCTGAACTGCATCACAAGCTGAAACTCCCATTGGTGTTTAGGGTAATGACCATGCTTTTTTGTCAATAAGCTATAAGAGAATGTTTAATAACACCACCAAAAACCAGACATACAGAATAATTGATACTTGCACTTCCTCTCCAGCATACATTCAATGACTATTATCAAAAAGAGCTGCTCGTCACAGACTGATATGGCACATCACAATACACATACATACCCTGTTGCAAGCCCTGAAATAAATGAGCAATATCATCTATCTGGATGGGGGAAAGAACAAAAAGGAATAAAATAGGGTAACTTGGGGGGGAGAAAGCTGGAAGCAGGGTTATTTCTTTGAGCTATCAAAAGAAACAAGACTACAAGTGTCAAAAAAACCATTAAATTGTAAATAGTATCTGTACTTAGACTGGCTTGACATGCTATCATCAGTATTATAAAGATTTAAACAGTAAAAGATACCACTATTTCTGACTAAGGTACAAGTACATTTAACATTATAGAATGTATTAAACTTTGATGATGGTACGTTTTACTATGCATACTCATGTTTAGAAGGGCAAAAGAATACCGTCAGAGTCAACATTTTACAGCTTCTTAAACATAGCACGTGTTAACAAAGAACCAACAAATAAAGTAGGTTTAGCATGTTTTCCCTTGCAAGCTAATTTCAAGTGAAATTAATCACCTGTAACACAAACCTAATATTCTTTAAGCAGAGTAATTTTCGGTTGAAGAAGGTGCACCTGCCTACATCTTCAACATAAGCAAAATCAAGTACAAAAAAAACATTAAATAAAATGCTGTAGTAAACCTTGACTTCTGAAGAAAGAATTTTTTCAGACATCTTTTGTGGCTTTGTTTTGTGCTATAGCCCTTTAAGTTTTGTCTTCATAAAGCCCTAACTAGTTGTAATCACTCACAGTCTAATTGTGGACATTTATCTGCTTTTCTTATGCATAGAACATAGCTATTAAAGCTGAATGGTGATGGTGTGAAGTATAGGTTAAATTGGGTGAAATTAAAGCAAATTACTCTGGGATGTGGAACTCTGAAAATAGAAACCGCCAATGATTTGCAACCCTCTTGATGATCAGCTTCACAGAACCCTAAATGACAAGAAAACTTACATATTTTAAAGTTAACTAGATTTTTTTTAAATAATATGTATAAGTTTATTTAAAATGCAAGCAGTCACTGTGGCAATAATTATTTTGTTTTACCTGCATCGTAGAACTACAAGAAAAGGTTTTAATTCCCATTAAAACCACTTGTTTTTATTCTGAAGTTTAGCTGATTTTTAGCAAGAGAAAAACAGTTCAGAATATTAGTTGCAGCATTAATTACTTCAAACACAACGTTACAGTTTATGCGTACCATATGGCTATACAGACACAGGATGGTAAAAGCAGCTGCTTTGGGCTCTCTTGACTGGTGCGGTATTAGGACTCAAATTCATTACTTACCTATATAAAAGATAAGCAGCTACATTTACCCTGCTGAGCCCTAATATCGCACCAGTCAAGACAGTGCAAATCAAGCATCCCTCCCCAAAAGTCTGAAATAGCAGCTGAATGGCAGTCCTTTCAATATCAAATCTATTGGGAGTATTTGACAAAAAAGGGCAAGTCTATTTCTGCACCGGCAGACACACAATGAGAGCATGTAACAGCAATACAGGATTTTAAATGACTGTAGTATCAACTTCTTGAGCATACAAAGAATTTACATTTGCATAAAAGTACTCATCAAGCAAGTACTGCACAAGGTCAGAGATGAGAATTATAACCTCCTCGGGAAACACTGAGGCAAAGCAATTCACTTCAGGACACAAACTGGCAGAAGAAACCATGATTCTGTTCCTGGTGGAAGCAGTTTTAACAGAGAAAAGTTGTTACCAAAACAGTCCCTCCAGTGAGCTTATCTGTAAAATCCTGTTTCAGAGCCCTTACCCTTGAGTCTGTGTGACAAATATTAGTGATTTATTTCAGATGTAAAATGTGTTTACTTGCCATTGCTCTTTCATCCTAGCACCACTGGGATGTAGTCAACACTCTGCAGGTAAAACCTTCTACCTGCTGAGATTTGCTATCAAGTTGGTCACACTGGGTAAAGGACATTATTTGACAGCTGAAGGAATAAATCTTTGAGCCCTCCATGCCTCTGTTTGCAGAGGGCTCGCTCTGACTGCCCTTGATCATATATCTGAAATACTATCACTGCACTGCCCACCAAATAGTGCTTGGGACAAACTCCTTGGTTACTCTTCTTTGCAATGCACTTTATCCAGGATCGTAGCACATGGTATTTTTGCATGGACTCACTATCAGAAGACACCAGGAAGGGCAGCACTTGATGCAAAACTTTGAGATGGCTGACATACCACATAAATTGTTTAAAATAAGAATTCCCTAGGAAAAACTAGCCTCTGTTCAGATTTTTCCAAAGTACAACTGTGTTAATTGGAAGAAGGAGGGGCATTTGGAACCCAGCCTGGACCACTGCAAAATGTCCAAAAACCAAAAAGGCTGAAGAATGCAAATGTTTGCTTCAGAGACAAGCGCTCTTGTCAACCTGAGCTCAGCCAGGCTCTGCATTATGTTACTTTCTGTTCTAATGACTGAAAAACCTTCCTTTGTGAGTTTACATTGGGAACACAGAAGCAAATGGAAACAAGGGAGAGCGTCCACAGAATCACCCTCCCTGGTGAGCGCTCCCACAGCAGCATCACCTGCATAAAGGTTAGTACATGCAGGAAGGTCTGGCCACAAACATCAGTGGATAACTTTTAACATGCCTCTGTGTACCACATATCCAGACTGTTCACAGAAGACGCATCACAGAAGACAATGTCCCTACTCAAAAGTAGACGGGAACTCATGTATTTGCAATCTGATGGCATCTACACTGCACAAAAACATGGCTCCTAAGCAGAAACTGTTTGGAAAGTAGAAATATGACTATACATTTAACTGTGTATTCAGATGACTTCCACCATCACCATGTCCATGGTGCATTTTACCCCTTCTTTCTGACGGTCCATCATCAAGGTCTCCTCTTTAGGAATACTCAGTGCCAACCTCTACGGTGTCAGTCTTAACTGGAATCTCTGACAGTCACCATAACAAAATATATTTGCTAACACTGTGTTTTTAAGACAATATATTTACACAAATCATGAACAGCAACTAGCAGCCATCAGCAGAAACCCAGAGGACAGCTCTATCTGGCCTCGAATGGCCAGATATACTGGAAACATTTTAATTATTCACCAACAGTTTATCTGGGTCACAGACTGACTATGACCAAGCTGTAGAAATAATTAAAAAAAAAATTCACTTGAGCGCTGAAGTTTTTATTGGGTCTGCCATAGCACTGCATAGCAGTTACCATGACTGTAGTCCTACTGAACCACTTTGGATACCTAATACTGCAACAAAGTCCAAGACACTAAACTCTGCGGACTCCACCTTGGCTCCTGTGCAGAGCCAGCTCTACTCTCTGTTCTGCATTCTTCAGCAGCTTGGAGGGTTATTAGTCTTTGTAAAATAATGACTAGACAGTTCCGTGGAGCACAGAATGCAAAACCACAACCCCCCTGGAACCCACAATGAAGGGTGTAAAGTTGTTTCAGTAAAGTAACTTCTCTTCAAAAATATTTAAACCAATGTCTTAAGCTATATAAATACCTAGGCAAAAATCAGTAATGACAAGTTTTCAGCTACAAGCAGTTAGTTATCTAAGCAGTTCCCAAATATTCTGAAACTTAAAATTACATCGTTGTTATGATAAAACAAGAGCACTACAAAACTGTCAAACTTCTTGCAATGCCTTACAAAAATGCTATAAAAATGGATTATGGAATTTGGCAGAGTGGAAAAAAAAATAAGTTATGTTTACAGATCAGTCATTGTTTACAAAAAGAGTAACCAAGTTTTTAGAAGAAATGTATTTATAAGTACTTGTAAACTCAGACCACCACTGTTAAAGAATCTTATTCTCCATATCTGAGTGTTTCTCCTTTGAGGACCTATTCCATTTCACAATGGAGGTGAGGAGGAGTAAACATACTTGAGGAAAGACAGCCAATGAATGACAAAAATGAGAGTTGATAAAGACTTAAATAAGCAAAAATTGTTTGATCAGTGCCATTATGTATGCATATGCCCTACATAAGTTTGTGATGGAGTGCTGTGTTGCTTAGTGAGTAAAACATCTTTAAAAACAAAAGCAAAAAGCCTCTCGGCAAATGTACCTTATAAAAATGTGCCTCATCATACAACCTTCCCTCTGAACATTCTGGCCCACATTCATAACGTAATACATAAACTGAATGCAAAAGTAGTAGTACAGTCCCTCCAGATTTATCCTTTGCAAATAAATTCAAATTTTGTAAGAGTGCTGCCTGCTAATAATAATTTTAAAAAATCAGTTCATTAGCTGTTTAAGAGACAATTTGTTCTTCATACATGATTTTTCACATGCAGTGATTACTTTTCAACAAATTAAAGGCAATGTCACAGTTCTTAGGATCTCACATACTGGTACAGGCTTAGAATCACAAGAAATATCAAATGATGTTTTCAGAACAGCTCCTGAAATACCAAAAACAAAAGGTAATATATAACCTGCATCTTATTTGAGATGCTAGACCTGATAAAGAGGGTTTGCAATACTTCCTGTTCAATGTTCAAATCTTAATGTAACAATTAACCAGATAAAACTAAAACATTAATATTTTACTTCAGATGTTAGTCCCTTCCTGTTCCTTATAAAGCTCAAAATAGCATCCCAACAGAAAACTAAACATATTACTTGCTATAGGTTGGCTGACCACTTACATGGAAAGTAAAGAACTCATTATTTTGTACATTATTTCAGTGAAGTAATCCGTAACACTCAGAGATTTTTCTTTCCAGTAACATTTTACTTCAATGGCAACTATATCATGCAACATGTCAGTTGTGTTCTGTAACTATCTGGCACCATCTAGTAGCCATTGGTGTCTTCTTTACTAAATCCCATTAACAGACCATGTTAAGGGATTGCGACAAGGGTGATACTGAGCAGATATGCAAGAAATAAAATAGCACATACTTCTTTACTTGAATCTCCTATGGTCAAGAAAGTGTTTTATGTTGAATTAGGTACAGACAGCTATAGTCATTAACTACTTGTACACTGAGTAATTGCCTTCTACCTTCCTTGAAAAAGTACATAAATACTTGTGTGTATGTTGAAGTTTTCAAGTAATTTAAGAATCTGATGGCAAATTTTAGCAACAGTTGACAAAATGCATTGCTTTACGCATGCATGCAAACATTTTCTGTTTATTCCCTTTCCTTATCCTGAAAACATGTAAGTTAGAAATGAAGAAAGAAAACATATGCGTTGATTAACTTGAATCCTGGATATACAGGATGGGGGTTTTTTCCATTATGTCAGTGTCTGGTATGCCCTAAAACTGGGGGAGGGGGGACAAGGGGAGGGGAGCAGCAACATGAACATATCGAGGCTACTTCATTATGTTTCCGAGGTGTGACTGGGTAGAAATCTTCATTTCCAACAGTACTACTCCTTTAGCCCGCGAGCAAATACAAATACACAGCCCTGCCATCTGCCCCTTGCAAAATAAATATATAAATGGGACACTTTTGCAACATCTAACCACAGCTTTTTAAGCTGAAACAGTTCTCCTTTTACTTTAGATGTCAAATCCATCACAGAAAGGAATTTTGTTTTTAAAAGACTTCCTCAATGAAGCAGTTCATTTCTCTGCCATTTAGCTCACTGTATTCTTACAAGCACCAGGCTGAGCAAACTATGATTGAGAGAAGCCATCTTATGCACATTGCTGTTGTCCCACATCATTCAGAACAAACCTTTTTAGATCGTTAACTACCACAGGAGTGCTGATTACACAGGCACCAGCAATTTCCTAACCAATGACCACCTGAACAATGATGTGTTCAGCTTCTCAGACCCTGAAGCCTTTCAGAGGTGAATCATTTCACAGTTTGGAACTAGATCTCCATAGCAACTTCCCTTTGAGGGTTTTAGAATCACCATCCCGTAATTCTATGATCATCAAGCTCAACCATTCCCAATGGTTCTTTTCACAGCAGATGGAAAAGGAAGCCTTGAAATTTTACAGTCTATTTCAAGCAATTCATCTGGCAGCCTATTAGAATTCAAAATATTTCGACCTTCAATCACAAAGCATGTTATCTGAAGCTGTGGTGATCTCAAGTCAAGACAAGCAGACGTTTTAGTCTAATCATCCATGATGAGAAGAGACTGACAAAAACTCTTAATTCAACCACCATCAAAATGCTTATTTTAACTGCATGAAAGTCTTTCAACAGGCAATGAAAACACACCATGTACCATTTTATCACAACCTTCCATTCAAGGGAAATATGAATTCTGAATATTGGCATGGATCTTTGCACTCCCTGACTGCTTTTGAACAAGTATCTGCTTCCTAAAAGTCAGTATAAATCCAATTCTACCACATTATTTTCAACAGCTGTCGAGAAAAATGATGGAAGCAAACTGCAATTAAACTTCTCACGACTGAGTACAATAATGCTGTAAATGAGTTACTTATTGATGGATCCAGTTTGTTATAGACATCTTCTAAGAAATCCAAATCAGTTATGTCTGAGAAAATAAATACCAATGAAATTATGAAAACATAGCATTGGTTAAAATCTCGAAGCAAAGCTTAGTTTCATGATAATCATAATCAAAGGAGGGCTTAAAGTGGGTTTTTTTCCCAATTCAATTCCCTCTGTTTAAAGAAATATTTTCCTTCTCTTAAATGTTTCAGTCAACCACTGAAATAATCCCATCAGAGGCACAAAGTCTTTAAATTTGAAATTCTTTTCACCTAAAGTTCAGGTTGATTAATATTTTTTATCAACCTTAAATACAAGTTAAATTCAAATATTTTACAGTCTCAGTTATTCACTGCTTACTATATTAATAATGGCAGTTCATCAAACTCCCACCCCTCCAAAAAAAAAAAATTACACTTCCCCAGCCCAAACAACTCTGTAAGTTTAACTCTAGAAGTACTTTATTCTTGTTACATTTTCATCAAAGTACAAAGCATCAAAATGCAGTAGTGAATAATCACTAAACTACAAAAACACAAGTTATCTGGTGACTAAAGAATCCAGAAGACTTGGAACTGTCCATACAAAAATGCCACCAACAGTATTTAACAGGATCAGCAGTAAGTTTAGTGGGGGAAAAAAAAAAAAAAGAAAAAAAGAATAGTGGCATTTAGTGACTTGACAGTGAGACTTTGATACTTAAAGCAACAACAGCTGTGTACCAAAGCCCAACTACGAATAGTAAAATAAAGAAAATTAACCAGTATGTTACATTTTATAACATTTGTAGAAGCAGGAACACTTAATTGTTTTATTTTCTCTGAATGAAAAATGCATCTTTAGTGTCCCTAAGCAGTTACTTAACTGCAAGAGCAGCCACAATTGAGACGTTCTCTACAGCACTTAAAATGCCCCATTTTATTAGGCTACAGGAAAAAAACAACCAACCAACCCCCCCAGCTGAGCTTATCCTCCTAGGTATTGACATTGTTGAGCCATAATCTTAGTCTACTTCAAAGAAAAACTCTTTTAAAGAGAAACTTATTTAAAAACCCATAAAACTAAAAGATCCTGAATATAATGATTTATTGACTGGTGGTTTATTGAGAGTTAATATTTTTTGCAAAGTCATTTTGAAAACATTTCTGTTAAAGAAACAATGACAAAAATCTTTGGGGGAATAAACTGGCACAATACAGGATTTATCTTCATACGTTTTGCACCATTGCAAGGTTAGCTCATGATCAGAGCTATACAGCTGCATGCACTGAACTTCTGGAAGATCTGAGAGGAAATATGTGAACATAACCACAAAAAATTAACTAGGGATGAAGCTAGAATTTAAGATATATAGTAAAGGAAACGGTTATGGATCAACTGAAAATTTAAACTATTTATTTCTCTGTACAATCGAAACACATACGGATTTTCTTCTAGCAATCTGAGAAAGAAACATCATGGAAAAAACCTCTAGAGTATTTAAAGCACCACCTCCTGCAAAGACCAGAGATCACAGCAATTATACATGAACAATATTAAAATTCTTAGTGGTTTCCAGTGTTAGATCAGTTACGTCAACAGCCAATATAAAAACTGCTGCAAATATCTTCCTAAAGGAGACAAAAAGTTACAGGATACCTTTTACAATACTCAGTTTTGCTCAAAAATGTTTTCAACTTTTTTATTTTAACATGGAAGGTAATCAATTGTATTTGTTGTCATAAGTTTGAACTCATCTATAAAGCTTAGCTTAGTGTTTTTGGTCTGTTGACCAAATAGAACATAACCATTAAGTACAACCTTTTATTTAGCATTGCTCTATCTGGAATTGAATATAAAACTGCTCATGAGCACCAAGTTATTTAAACATCTTGTTAATTAAAAAGTACAAGTCTCACTGCAGAAATACTTACATGCACAGACAGAACTGCATACGTGTAATTTATCTACTAATAATGTAGCTGTTACTAAATGTAATTTGAACAGAAGCATCTTTTAAAAAATTCTTAAGTGATAGGAAATGATAAGTATCTTGCATTGTACAATTAGACTTGTCAGCAAAGGTTGCCTATTAGTAACACATATGCAAATAATCTGAGAATTACATCTTTATAATCTATTCTATGATTATGCACAGCTATGATTCAAAGTATTTTCATGGTATTTTACCAGATATTTCTCATAAATAGTAATTTTAAAATCTAGGAGGCAATTCTTAAAACTGTCTTCATGTACTAAGAATGAGACTGCATTTTCAGCTTTTCCTCCTCCCCAAATCCCCACCACTGTATCTGAAAAAACTCATCTTAAGCACAGTAGTTACCTATTAGCTCACCATTTAACAATCTAGAATAACCTTAAGTTTATTTCATAACATATAATCAAGCAACATACGGCAATTAAAGCACACTGAAAACAGCAGTTACTAGCTAATTAACATTACAGAAACACTTTTCTTAATGATAGAAAAAGACAAAGATGTTATAAAGTACCGTAGCACGAGGAACAGTTTGTTATAAACCTTTTTGTTTAAAGCATTAAAAACTTCAACTTAGGAATTTGAAATTACAGTACTTTATGAATTAAAATGTCAATGCAAGTTATGCACAGTTAAGTAAGTGGTTTACCCTTTCACCACGTGGCTCACGGAGGGCAAGCACCATCAATACAAACTGTTGCACCCCTCAGGATGGCTCAGCATCTGCAAACACACCCAGCCCCTGTACATGCAGTGTTGAAGAACGGATACAGTTTCCCTATTTTCATGGCAGTAAGTCCTACTTTGCCATCACCACAGCAGCTGAACTGCAGCTAGGGTCAAGCAGCAAAGAACAACTCAAGCTGCAACGATGGCACCCTGGACTGGAGTTAGGGGACAGCTGCCAAGACAGCCACTGTGTTCTCTTAAATGCACTGGTTTGCAACGTCAGTTCAGCAGCGCACTTTGTTAGATAATTGTTTATGTTTCACAATTACCACTTTAAAACAGTGGCAGTATTTTACTTTGCATGCTATTTTTAAACCCGCCTTATATATATTGCATCATATTTTATGTTTCATATTTGTCTGTATTAACAGTAACACCTAAAAATGCTTGCTCGGTAAAACTGTGGGCGTACACACAGCCTTAGCAAGTAGTCTCTTTGGAGACCAACACTTGCATATGAAAGTATCCTCGGATATTTTTTTCCCCACTATTTGTATCCCACCATTATTCAGCAGCTTCTATATACACTAATCTCTTATTATATTTTTTATTATTTAACATAATTTTTCAACATCAGAAATTATTCCGAGTCACTCACATTCTTTGCTAAGCTTTCCAAACGCAGGGCATAGGAAGGTACATTAGCTTTTTCCACAGTTTCACGATTACTGAACGAGCAAACACAAGGATTACAGCTGCAAATTAGTTGTTGGTTAGTAATAAACAAGATCAGGTCTTCCATAAAGTTTGGCACACAACCACAATTAATGTTGTGCTCACATACAGGCACAGGACAGTGCACAAGCAAAAACATGGGGCCAACACTGAATGGATGGCAGACTGTCTGTTTCAGCAGTATTGCCTTAGATTTCTTAGTCACTATAAGCTGACAATAGTATGTACAACTTTGCAGGCTTTTTTAAATTTTGAAATCCAAAAGAATTGCTTATATAAAGGTAAACTCAAATTCTCCAAGTAAATATCCCCAGTTCTCTACATATGAATATCAGCATGAACATTTGTATAATGCACCAAGAAGTAAAGCAGGCTACCAGAAATTGCCTTTTTGCATGAGGAAACATGTATCTTAAAACATTCCCTCTCTGATTTTAAAAAAAAAAATTTAATCCAAACATTTCAGAATGGAAAATAATAAAAAATAATCAATACTAATGTTATCATCCTTCACTTGACCACTGGTTTTTTAAACATCACTGCTACCACAACTTTTTTAATAGGTTGTGATATAAACTGTCAAACTCATGGTCAGTCAGAAAGGACTCTGAAAAAGATGATGTCAGTTGCTAATTCCAGCATGCAACATCTTTTGTTCAAGGTCTGGTTTGAAGTTGGTATTGTTTTCCTGATAAAATAAGCCTAAAAATCATTATTGGACAGAATGAAGATCCTCTCCATCTCAAAACACTCTGGCTTTCAAAGAAACTCTCCAGAAGAAAAGGACCATACTGGCCATCATCTTTCTGGCAATTTTTTAAGTCCCTGAAGAAAGTCCTTGTTCATTAGCACTTAAATCTATAAAAAAAAAATCTTCATCCAATTACTGTAGCAAGGTTCCTGGCAATTTTTTCCCCAAAAGCCATCATGTAGCATTTGTCTTGGACTTTGTCTATCCTGAAGAGGCTATCATTTTTATAAAAATACGTGGAATTATTTTAGGGTTTCTAAAACTGGTAAACTCTCAGTAGCTGCTGAACTACAATACTTACACTATGTCACATTAGACAAAAGATAGATGACAAAAAGCACCCCAAATTTCAAAGGACATGAAATTTACACAAATGCCTCTAACACTACTGCTATAGATGGCTCCCCAGAACAGCAAGTCAAGCACCATCATCACTTCATGAAGTTTCACTCAACTTGCAGCCTGCTCAACACTTGCCTGCAGGAGAGAGGGCTGAAGGAGCAAGCCAGAGGCCAGAATTGTCCTAGCAGACTTCACATCACCTGCTAGTTGAAAGAGAAGAATGTGATAAAAAAGAAGATCTCTTAAGAGGAGTTACATCCTATTTTTCAGTGACCTTACCATTTCAAACCAGTTTAACTTTGTTATGAAGAGACAGTTCACTGTTCAATTTTTCCCTTTTTGTAACAATCCTGACAAAGAATACTATACATACCTTTTTACATAATGAAATGTTCTAACTTAAATTGGATCAGGGATGAAAAAATTCTATATCATGTAACATGGAAAGAAAATGTTACTCATCTAAGATTCCTTCCCTTTCATTTGGCAGGAAAACCCTGATGTACAGAGCTTATGAAACATCATGCAGAAACTTCAAAAAGGCTAGAAAAACACCACAAATCAACAAGAGACTTTTCTGCTACCAAAAAAAACCAAAAAATTTGAAGCAAGCATAGCTGCTGCAATGGTGTAAAAACAGGCTGCATTTTACTATCAACAAGCCAGTGTTTACTCAATGCTGATTTTTCAAACAATTTGTTTCTATGAAATAATTTTCTGAAGTTTTGAGATGTTATTGCAGAAGAAAAGAACTTCCAAAAAGCAGCTGTTAAGTTTCTGTTCTGTCATTTATTTAATAGTACATACACATATAAAAATCTTTTTCTTTAAATAAATTGGTAGGTAGTATAGCTAAGAAAAAATGTTAAGTGAACAGAAGATCGATTACCTTTGACTAGGCTCTTGATTTCAGTGAAAAATCAGAACTCTGATCACAAGATAATTTTCTTTGTGGTTTGCTGATTACTAACCTTAAAAATGTTCTCCACGTCATTAAAATCATCTGTTTCTTTACAATGTGCTTTCAGTTACTGGTTTTCAATTTTCAACACAACATTGCTGATAATATTACAATATCCCCTCCTCCTAAGAGAGGCCTTTAGAGCCTGGTTGCATTCCACGGGAAGACACTGCCTTGCTCTCGGATGCGGCCTCATCTGCCTTCTTCCCCCACACTGCTGTCCACAAGCCCAGCTTACCCATCTAGTCACCCCATCAAGATATTAAAACTGGTGGCATACCATACATATGAGACTGATTTATGCATTCAAGCTGCATCATATGAGTAATCTTTTGCCTTACCAAAGATTTCTAATAGGCTCTTTCTCCTTAACCATGCTGGATATTTCATTCTAGTTATGTGGAAATATTTCTATGCAGTGCTTGTATAATACAAAAATAATGCATTTCCACATAATTATGCTTGTTCTGAAACAAAGAACAGCTATTTGTTCTCCAAGGCAAGTTTAAAACACAGAAAAAAAAAATGTAACTTCACACTGGCTTTGGGCGAGATTTGAAATTTCATCACGTTAAGCTAGGTTTTAACCTATCAAATTCAAACAAACTTAACATTTCAATTTAAAACAATTTTCCTACAGTTGCAGTAGTCCCAAAGATATCTTTCTAGTCAAGAAGCTTTTAGCTCTGAGACTGCAAACTAATTATTGTTTCTCATATTTTCCCTGCTCTAACACAATAAATTAACAACATTCTAGTAAATAGCACTACTGACGTACAAAATCCTGTTAACCAACATCACCCTGCTGTTACATTGCAAGAAACCCCTAAACCAGCAACTACTACCATGTGCAGAGGAATTCTGAAAAAAAAAAAAACCCAAAACCCAAAACCTCCATAAACAGAAAGAGATGAGAGAAAAGCGTAACTTGAGGTTTTTAGCTGACAAAGGCAGCATTTCTCTCCAGCAGGGAGGGAATTTGGATGTCGCTTATGAGAACCAGATGAAGGGATGTGAAGAAGTAAGAGCTCCTTGTGTGACTCCACACACAAGCTGGAAATGATGGCAGTCTGCAACAACCTGTCGGTATGAAGGCACTTTCCAGGGGGGGGGCTGAAGCAGGCACTTTCCAGGGCATGTAGTGCCTGCCACACCGGCAGGCTCCCGGCATCACCCTTCCTGGGAATCCCACACTCCCTCTCCTGAACATGGCCTGAAATGCTCCTGACACAGGACAACAGAGCAGAAATCAAGTAAGCTGTTCCAGCCTGCAGTAGTGAGGACAGAGCACTGGGCAGACAAGAACAGGCTTATATGCCATAAGCTTCTCCCCCTTACTATAGGGGATACAGAGACATCTGCATGGCACAAGTATGAGAACCAAGTTTACATATCCAGACCCCACTACTACACACTGTGCTCTAGGACTTAATTGGTTCCCTTAGTTCATTAAACAGCAAGCTGTACATTCCCATCTACAGCAAGACTAGGAAAAGCTGTGAAATATTTGTCTGAAACAGCAGCTGCTTAGGAAGATCAAAATTACAATGTATTTACCATTTGAAGTGTCCAGTCCACCATATTATTCAACAATAGTGCTCAAATAGAAATATCTTAGCATGACACCGTTACACTGACTGAACAGGAGGGAATGAAAACTTAATAATATCTAACACTTTACAAAAAAGTATAGGTCTTCATTAAAAACCAATTATTAAATAATTCTGAATGTTTCTTTCTTCTGTTAATAACTGAAGCGCTGATGAGGTTTAGTGAGGAAGACACCTGAAAAGTTGAGAAGCCCATTCAGCTGTCAGGTATCTTTGCTCTCCTAGGCAGACTCACGAGGCACTCTCCAGTTTTAACAGTTAAGGCAAGTCCAACAGTGACACTGTAACACTTCTGCATAAAGGCAAATATATGCACATAACTGAACTCCCCAATTATTTACTCAAAGAGTGCAACTGCACCCATTAATACTCAAAACCACTCAGAGTGAAAACATAGAGAGACTGGGGGAAAAAAAATTAAATTTAAACAAGCATATCAATGTTGTTACTTTATTTCAGTATGGGACAAATCAACTACAAGGAAACATTCTCTCTTTCCACACAAGAAGAATGTGTATTTGTAAATGATCAATTAACTCATACACTAAATTATTCATTCTATGTGGCACAGACACATCAATGTCAGTCTACAAATGTAATCAATACAGGACAGGAGAGGGTATTTATTTTTATTTTTTATAAATATATACTGATGAGTTTAGGTTCAGACCATGCCATCTTTATTCACACCGAGCAGAACTTGACTGTAATTCATGGGATTTAGATCACAAACACAGTAGGACTAAATAAAAGAATTGTGCCCTCAGAAAGGATGTAGAAGTACTTTTAAGAGTCACTTTTGTTCTCTCTTCCTACTTGCTTACATACACATTCCAATAAAAACAACAGGAAAACATGTGAAAGGATGAGAGCAAAAATCATTCATTTACCAGTTAGCAGTGTAGAATGATGTTGGAATAATAACATTTAAAAAATTATCTTGGTAAAGTGATTGTTAATGGTTTATCAGTTTAAACATAACTATAAAATGTGAGTGTTAAAATAATCATATTTTCATCAAAGCCACTGCACGGGAAAAGAGACTACATGAGTACAGCTGCATTTTTTAATACTGTTCTGCATGGTCCTTAGCTTGTTTTTATATCCTTTTCATATCACATCACTACAGGATTATTGTCAGAACAGTGCTGTAATCATTATTCGACTGTAAGCTACTTTTAAGTTTATTTTTATTTGTAGATTGGGGGATTAGCTTGAAATACCATTGCATATTTTTCCCCTTCCCTTGTAAAAGCTTTAACTAGTAAAAGAAACCTGCCAGCATGGTGACAGCTGGTTTTAAGAAATTCAGTATAAAGCTTCAGTGATTTTTGGCCCAGTTCTAACCAGTACAGACTCCTTGCTCCACCAGGGCCATACAAAGTAGTTGGAACACATGAGCAGAGTTGGATTTATTTAACTTCACCATCAGCACAAGGGGAAGGAGGTTTGAGGAAAAAAATGGAGTTGCTAGGACAAGTGGTCCCAAATTTGCAGTATTATTCAGAAGGGTAAGTGACTAGATCAATGTTATATGAAAGAATAGAAAGTTGAGCCTACATGTTCCTCAATTGTTCTGGCCCAAGAAGGAGGAGGGGTGACCACTAAAGCCATCCCTTTAATGCTCCAGGAGTAATACGCAGCCACAGAGATTTTTATCACAGATTCAGTAGAGGCAGTAACTTCTGTATGCAAATTACTATAGAATTACACAGTTGTCATGTATTCCCCACAAAAATAAAGCAATTGAACATAAAAATCACTAATGATGTAGCTTTGTTATAGCCCAATTTCTTCAAATTTGAACTGTGCCTCAGATAATTTTAAGTACATGGAAATTTTGAAGAGATGTTATTCCTTTAGTAAGGTTATGTGGAACTATACAGGCCTATTACATACTTAACAAAACCAACATAAAAAACTATACTAGTTTTACCTGTTTTATTGAACTTTACACAAAAATCATCCTTTACTCAAGACTACAGAATTTGAGGAGGACATAGCAGTATTTTCCACAAATTTCTATGGCACTGAATAAACACAAGGAAAACAACTTAAGAAATCATAACCCAGTCACATGCAAATTCTTCCCATTCACTTTGAAGTGGAAAGACATGTAAATAAAAGAAAAATACAGCAATAACAGAGGAACAGATCACAGATTAGGTATTTCCAGAGAAAGCCATTCAGTAGGTATCTGTACAGTCATTAGTACAGTAGGGTCAGAATCAGAAAATCCTCTGTGTGTTATCAAAACCAGGGTTTGCTTTGGGGTTTTATTTTAAACCGTGCAAACTAAAACTATTCTGTTCATGTCAAAATGTGTTATATGGAACAAAACATCTCCTGCAGTCCAGATCACTTTACTGCAAGGCTTTTTTCGCTGTAGCAATATCATCATGTGCCATTAATTTGGTAGCTGAAAAAAAAAAATACTGAAGCCTAACATGTATTTATATCTACTTGTTAAAAAAAGTACGAGAAAAGCCTTCCATAATGGAGAAGGGAGGAGGAATGCAGGGGGTGGGAGACAAGAACAGGCCGCAAAAAACGTACCTTTTCCAAAGATTGTTCAAGGCAAAAGGGACATGTCATGTTAAACAGTAGTCAATAGCTGCATACAACCAGTAAACAAATTCAGCTCTATGAAAAAAGAACTACATCACCATTTAGTGGTTGCAATTTAGATTATTCTAGCGTGTAATACTTTAATTGTATAAAACAAAGCTGATGTCACAAACACAAAAGAACTTCTTGCAAAGCAAGCACCACAAGTAATTTTTATGCTGCCACCGATGGCTGACAAGTGATGAGCACTTTGTTCAAATTTATATACTTACACATCTAAGGCAACAGGTGGCTTATAAAAAGAAAACACTGAGAGCTTTTTAACTCTTCATTATCAAAATTTTTATAATATGTTTTATCATAATGACTAAACAACCTCTACAAATAAAAACTCAACGTACTAACTACAAAGATGAACCATGGCTCAGGGAAAATTATCCATTATTTTGATAAAAGCAGAAACTAAGGTAAGGTTCTGGATCCCACTGACTTGAGCTCTGCCTCCATTCACAATGTTTTGTAAGTGCACAAAGCACTCAGTATTTAAACAATACCTTGTGATATATAAATTAAAACAATTTAATGCAAGAAATTCTGTATTTTCTTGCTGACTATCCTTCCTATATCCATCTCAAACAACAGCTGAATATTGTAGCACAGTTGGAAAGAAATTTTTACTTTCAGGTCTTTAAACCAACTGAAAGAGTTATGTGTTTCAGTTGTTGCTTGATGTAGTTTTAGGCCAAGAATGGCATTACAGAAACACATTAGGTTTTTTTTCTAAATATTGCACAGTCCAATGAACAGTTTTGTTTTCTTCAAGCACACAAAGAGTTATAGAAAAATAATTTAAAGGTCTACACTACACAGAATGCAGGAAGAATACTTCACACTTGCATTTAAATGCAAAAGACTGCCAGGCAAAATAAAAGACATCATAAACACACAGATAATTTAAAAAAAAAAAAAAAAGGAACTTAGAGTGGTATTGACTGATCTAGTTACATTTTAAAAAAAAAGATCAGTTGAGAAGGCAAAAATGCAATAAGCATACCAAAACAATCTTTATATTCTGCCTTGTAATTAAACTGTGAAATAACCATCTGCTTATGATTAAAACATTTTAGTGTTTGCTGTTTTGGATAGATTAAACGCACATACCAAGATATTAGACATTTCCCTCTGCATAGCAATTTTACCATACCATCCCTAACAATTAAAAAATATGACACATCAATATTTTTATCTTGCACACTACATATATAAACACACATGGTGATGTTCACTGGATTAATCTTTCTGCTTTATGACACTTCAAAGCAACACAGAGCAGCTCAACTTAGTCTTAGACTGCCTATCTTTCAGATTCCCTCTGCTTCTTTCCATATTTTCTCTGAAAGCAAGCAATCCCTCTCAAGTAGCCTGCATTCTTGTAGCTCTACACATCCCCCCTTTTGCAACTCTTTCGCACACTTGACTTCCCATTCCTACTGCCATTTAGTTTTGAGACATCAATTTTCACAACAAATTACCAAAGCTTGGTGCATAAAAATATTCAGTAAGCCTCAGGGAACTGTTATCTCCGTAACAGCCATCTCAGTAAATACTGAAATACAAACCTATGCTCAAACATATTTTAAAAGTTTAAGTAGTAAAGTGAGCTTGAGGTATGGAAGCTGATCTGCCATCATCATTATTGGGAGAAAAACCTGTATGATGGGGTGGAGAGGGGGGAGAGAAAGAAAAAGGTAGGGAGAAGGAAAAAAAAGGGGTGTTTGATTTTATAAAGAAAGCCTTTTAAACTAACTTTAACAGAAAAGAAATTAACGGTGTAATGCTTGAATACTCAGAAAATTAATTCCATATCTGAGAATAAACACTGAGGTTCTGAAGAATCTTGTTGCTATTGTATCCAACAACAGATGAATCCAACTGCAAAACTCAAAATAAGAACTGATAGTACCATTTCTGAGGTATTCCACAAGAACAAATGGTTGGGTTGATAATTAACGCATTTTGTTAATTGCCTCCAGGCACTGAGGCTTCAGGATGTCATTTGAGGCTACAGGCCCCTTAGCATCAATATTAAAACAACAGCTTTCAAAGCATCTCTAGCAACTACCGCTGACATAAACATCCAGCACTTAAATCCAGCCCAATGCTAATTTTGTTCTTCCATCTAAGATTTCAGGATAAAAATACATCCTGAACTACACTAAAAAAATAGCTGGGAGAAACCTCAGAGTAGCAAAGGCAAGAGTGACAGCTTCCAAATAGAAAAAAAAAACCCAAACCATCAGAATTTCTGCTGAGATGCCGTTGATAACTGATTAATAAATGAGCACCTGTAAACCCAAGTAGAAAAGTAAAACTTCATCCTTAGCCAATGTGAAGTGGGGCTTCATCAGTATGGAAAAGTAGTTTTGGACAGCATACCAGAAAAATACCATATTTGTTGAAGGCTCACCAAAAGAAGTCAGCAGATTTCCTCATCAATACTTCATCATTACAACAACAGCATAAAGGCACATCTGCAAATGAACCCTCATCTCACTAACATCCCCAGCATACATAATAGTCATCAAAAAGTCAGTTTTCCTCAGACTCCAGTGTACAACATCAATGTTTGAAAGAAAACATCTTAAGTTTTGCAGACTGGGAAGAAAAAAAAAAAGACAAAAGCTAATTTAAAAAAAAAGATGCAATATGCATCACGTATTTCCTATGGCTGCCTTCTTACAAACATTTTTCAACTTTTCAACAGTTTAACGCTCCCTCAGCTAGAACAGCACGACTGTTTGCTGGATTACATGTTAAACCCGATTAGAAAAATTACCTATTTTTAAAATAACCCAGCTAGAAGAATATGGTTATTTTCAAAACCCAAAAGTCGTTTCACTACATGGTTCTACAAGTCTTATAATTACATACCTTAACTAAGCTAAGAGCCTTGTTTAGTTTGTCTAGGATAAGTAACTTAGCGCCAGAATAAGAAACCCAGAACCAGCTTCATCCTGGTCTTCATTTGCAGTATTTACTCCTGTTCAGTACACAGCAGTATCACATACGTACATCACAGAAATACCAATGCAATAAATCCATACAATTAGGGAGAATTTAATTCATACATTTTGAGGGAGAAGACCTAGCAGAGCATAAAGTGTATGCAAAATAACTTGCAAGCATAAAACTTACTATAAATGTAAATACAATGAACATATGTCCAATGATGTGCACCCATTTGTTTTAGGAATATGAATTGAACACAAGCCCATGACATGGCAAAGTTCTTTTTAATAAAATAAAGTAAGTCAGCAAAAAAGACCACTCGCAGTGCTCACCACTGCTCTTCTTCACAAGCACTTCAAATATATTTTATCCCTTCTTCAACTAGATTACTGTCATTCCAGACTTTTTTAGTTAAAGTCCTTAGACTTTAGTTCCTATTTAAAGAAAGGAAGAGACAGATCTTCAGAGTAACTTAAGTCTCTTACCCCAAGACACTAAAGGCTATACTGCTTGTACCTCTAGCAGGACCCGAAGCACTGGTTCCCCTCTCCTGGAGACCACCACTAGCCACAGATGACGCACCACAATCACTTCTGCGAGTGCTCCTTGTCTATTTTAATATGAAGTCACCTAATTTCACATCATCAGCCCCAGCAATAATTAAATCAGCTCATTTGATATTGACACACTCACATACTCACTTGCCATACTCAACTCTGGAGCAATGAGGGACAGTGATGAAAAGCCCCTGAGTGCAACAGTGAGCTCCTACTGCTGCCTCCAAACCCAACAAGGGTCTATGCTCTCAGCTCTGTTAGGGAGTATGGCCATCTATTTATAAATCAAAAAACAGAGAAGTGCTTCTAAGAGCCTATTTCAAAGTTTTTATTAAAACACTGCATCAAAAAAAAAAACCACCAACACAACAAAACAAGATCAACAACAAAACAAACTTCCCTGTCTCTTTTGAGGAATGCACTTTTGAGAAAGCAACTTTCTGAAAGGGAAGCTATAATATTCTCAGTCAGTCTACAGACCACTCACCTTTCTGATGCAATCACTGCAACTAATTAAACTGATGCTGGCGAACAGTCAGCTACTTATCTTTTTCTGTTCCCAAATTATTGCACAGAATTTATTTTACCTTGCCTGAGATGGCTTTCCTCCAACCAAAGGAAAACAGATTTCCACATTTCATATTACAACCAGAAAAAAAAACCACCAAACAAAAAAAAACCAAACAAACAACCCTGCAGTATTTTTCCCTTCAAGCTTCCAAGAAAGTCCATGGCACAACAAAGAAGAAATTACTTATAAAGTTTTAAACTATCAAGCTCTTAAAGCCAGGATACCCTACAGTAAGAAACCCCACTCAAACAGGTAAACATGTTTCAAAAATAGTCACCTGAACACCCTCTAACACTATCACATGTTGATAATTTCTTTAAAGTATTATAGAGAAAAACTTAAGTCTCATCTGTGTTGCCTAAATAGCAATTATACACTGCCATATGACACACAGAACTATAATAAAAGTAGCTGTAGGTCAAATAATGGCAATGACTCAGTAAAGATAACCTGCCTAGTCTTTATTCTCTAGGGGGGCGGGGGGGGGGGGTGTTACTGGTCAAGTACT
>JANZLQ010000001.1:29311658-29356658 GCA_026212715.1 Elanus axillaris | reverse complement strand
AAAAAAAAATCTACTATGCAAAACCTTACCAATAATAAAAAAACACTTTACAAAATTTTACAAAAAAAAAAACAACCAACCAAACAAACAAAAACCCACCCCAAAAAAACCCACAAAAAAAGCCCCCATACAAACCAGAACCCCAAGCATTAGCTAATACACTAAAATGTTTCATTGGGCCACAACTGCCACTTTAAATTTGAAAGGTTTCACAATTTTTTGTTTTAATATGGAGAAGTCACTGAAAGCAAATTGAAAGTTTACCTGAACTGTGAGCTAGTCTAAATATTTTATTAAACACTAATTTAGTTACTCTAACAACAAAGAAGGAAAATAAAAATCTCAGTAAGAACTATTATCTACTCAATAGCATACAGAATACATATTGATTGTGTAACACTAACAAGCTGAATATGTGCAAGCTACTTTTAAACTTTGGTAGTTTAGCAGTAGAAGGTTTATATTCGTAAATGAAGAACCCTAACTTTTTTCTTTTTTAACAAGTGGCAATTACGTTTAGTAATATAAAATAAACCCAAAGCATCTTCAAAAAATTGAACCAAAATATGTTGAAGACAATTTTGTGAGACAGCTATGTTTACATCATTTCAAGGTGAATTTTGACACATTATAAAAATGAAAAAACAGCTTCGGATATTAGAAGTGACACAGCCAAACTAGAGCTGCATAAACAGAGCCACTATGATTTCCAATGCATAGAATACACATGCTGAAGGAATGAAATGTGACTCATACTTCATTCACTGAAATGCTAGTGCAGTGGAGTGTGGCTAAGTGACATCATCATATGCCTCCTCTGTAGCAGTCAGCTTCCAGGAACAGCAATCAGCAGGTATGATTTCTTCTTAGAGAAGATAGGAAAAAATGCATTATGCCTCAAGTACATAAAAGCTACAGAATGAGTAGCATCTTTCTATAGAAAATACACACATTCTTACATAAAGCAAAAAAAGTGAGGTCAGAACAGAGGATGCATCTTATTCAATTAAAAAACTTTATCACCACTTTGATTTTTACAGGCAAATCAAAACATTGGCAGTATTACCACAAGTTCCCAATAACCCTCATGATAATAAAAACTAAAGCAAAATCAACTTGATTTTAAATGCTGAGCAAAAATCAGTAAGAATATTGTCAAATTCAGTTTTGATTAGTGTTCATCTCAAACAAGAATAAACTACACTCAGCTCACATGATTCATATCTAAGTTTTAAATGATGGCAAATTGGTTTAGAAGTTCCCCAAAACTCTGAAGGAGGCAGAACCAGGAGGTATACTAAACATTTCCAATTATAACAGACATAAAACTGGAGTAAAAGCTATTAAAGCTTTTTAGGAAACCATTCACATTGGTCACACCAGTCACTTCTATAAGACCACAGGGGATGTTTACCTAGCTTCACAGTTCTTTCACTCTTGTCACAAAGAATGACATTTCACGGATTATCACTTACCAAATGCCCCATCCTGCCCCTAAAAGGCAGCTACAGCTCCTCTGCCGTGGAGTCACAGCACTTCCAGGCAGAGGAGCAAGGCAGGAGCTTGCCACCCCTACCTGCCTGCACTCTCCCAGCACCATGTCAGTGCAGGCGGCTTACACATTGCTCCACAGGACTGGAAGACCAGGTGATGGCATGCAGGTGAGCTCTCAAGTTCTGCCACAAAAGCCAATGTTGCCTGCCCTACTTCAAACATTGGGCATTGAACCTTAAGTGTTTTTTATTTATTAAAAAAAGAGCATTTGATAGCAAAGTACTTTTACAGACAAATTTCCTTCCAATTTCTGTAACTTTGATGAGAAAGACTGGGTTTCATTAAAGAAACTGAAAATAATGAGAAAAATATGGAACATATTTTCTAGAAAACTAGGACTGCAGGATATCAGTGGGAAGAGAAACTCAAAAACATAAAGAGCTCTGGCTGTTCAATGTCCAGTACATTCAAAAACTCAGCAGAGTTGTAGCAGGGACTAAGTACTAGCATCTAACATTTTCATCACTGAAGCATTATTTAAGAGTAATTTGTAAATTTACACTTGTAACAAGATTGCCATTTTTAGTCCACCAAAAGAAAGTCATTTTCTACAAGTACTTGTGACTGATCTGCCATAAAAGTTGAAAGGTGGTTAAAGCCATGCAACTTGGAAAGAAACACTATTACAATCTTCAAACAGCCTGTCTTCTGCCACCACGAAAACATTGCTGCCTCAGTTAAAACTGTAATACACCTGAAACATGGAGAATAGAACTGTCAGAAGTGTTTCAAATTAAACACTGGAACTCAGAAGATGCACAAAAGCTGTAACTACTTTAAAGCATGTGTCAGGTTACTATGGTACTAATGCTGTAGATGCCACTATCCAGGACAGAAAACAATTTTAAAATTAAATTCCCCATTCACTCAGCTAATAAGTAAGCAGGTATATCTGTTTGAGGTTTTTATAATTGGATTTAGCCAAAAATAAAATATACCTCTGCCCCTAAGATACTGGGATAACCTCTGAAATAATTTTTAAGTGTATTGAGATCAAATGGTTTATTTTAAATATCAGTAATTCATTTTCGGTTTGTGCACTTTAACAGAAAAAATCTATAGGAAGTATCATAACCCAAGAATGCATTGCTCTATTCTGTATGGGAAAACTTATTTACCTTGTTTGCTGAGCTAAGAGAATCTGCTTCATACTGTTACCAATCACATATAAAAATACAGTGGTGCTCAACACAAACTTAACTCTCTTTTTACTTGTCCTGTTACCCTACCACATGCTGTTCTCACACATGTTGCTGTTTCTTTAGATATATTAAAATATATCTTAGACATAAACCCAATGTTTTCATTGATTTAATGAACACTGTCTACCCCAAGAAAAGTACAATGTATCTAGGGTATGGAAGTTTGAAGGCTGAAAATCCATAAACATTTCAAGGTTAAGGTGCTTTCCTTTTTTTAATGAAATGAGGAAAGTAGAGAATTAGCCAGACAGAAATAAATCTCCTTTCTTCTTAGCTTTATACCATGCAAGAAACAATCTAGGTAAACACCACACAACTTCCACAGTTACAACAGAAATGTAATTACAATTACTTTGTGAGTACTGCAGCTGCAGCTCACCTATGTGCCCTGATAGGCAACCATCTTCAAAAACCACCTCTTACCACAAACAGGTAACAATAGTGAATTCTGTTAGGGCAGCTAAAATAAACAAAAAAAACAAACAAACCTTTTGTCCTAAAGAAAATACAGTGGAACACATTCACAATGAATAAAGAAAACAGGATCCTTTAGCCTAGGACTATAAAATACCTTCAGTGAGATTCCCAAAGTTTGGCTTATCATACTCAACAAAAGCTCTCCATTCCTAGCTAGCCACTCCCTGCGTATCATTACCTAATACAACTTAAGCGAGTCAATTCTCAAACTGCTTTTTGAAAGAATACCAACTGAATCAAGCTAAGTCAAAGCTTAACAAGCTTTTCTTCAATATACTCAGGCTTGCAGATCTTGAAATCTACAGCACAAACCCCACAATGACCTGCTTCTGACTTTCTGCCTAGCATCCATAAATAAGAGAAGAAAAAGTCTCCAAAGGGCTCTGCTTCACATGCTAGCTATTAACATGGGTAGCAGCAGTGCATACTACAACAGCATAAAGACAGGGAGCAACAGTTTCAGTGCTCAAAGGTGAAAATTTTTTCCAGATCAACTCAAAACCTTAGTGAAAACAAAGGCTAAGTTGTTCATGCTTTGAAAAAGCATGGTCCACAGATCACTTCCTAGTGCATCTCTTCTTAAGAACTTTTTATCATTCTCATCTTCTCTTCATCTTCAGCAACACCTCCTTTCCAGCTTGCTGGCATACAAAGCCTCACCTTGCAGCCCACTACCTATTCCCTTTTAATAAGAGCAATCTGGGTTCCTTTTAAGTCAGTTTCTACACTACTGCAGAGATTCAGGGTCTACCCGCCAGGCTGAAAACTGACAGCCAGTCTCAGGGCACTGGTTCCTAAAGACACACAGTCCATTAAGAACTTGGACCAAACACTGGTAAAGGGCAACAAAGAAGCTTCATCTTCTCAGGATCTGGAAAGTTTGAGGATTTACAAAAACAGTTCAGGTAGTTTCTATATTCTGATAGAAACCATGCAAACTCCAGGTATGCCACAGACTCATAAAAAGGGATTTTGAAATTGGAAATAATTTTGACAGGTGGATGGGTATAAAAACATTACAGCATATAAAAGGTTTAAACATCTTTATAATATAAGTTGGCATGGTATGTTGAAAACTTCAGTGAGTTATAGTTTTTAACTAGAGTTTGGGCTGTAAAACCAATATTTTTTTTTAGTTTACTAGAGGGCTATTACTAGCTTTTAGTGCCAAATCTTTGTTTTTATAGTACTGTGGGGAAAGTAGAACTAATATGCACTTTGCAGGGGGAAAAAAAAAAAAAGGTTTACATCTCTCAACCACAAGATTTTGCATTAGCTTTTTATCATTATTATTATCCCCAAGTAATATTTTGAAAGATCTTTGTGTTTATTGGGCAACCACCACAGAGAATTTCTATTTCAGTTCATCACAAGCTTGCATTCTAGCTAAAATGTCTAGCAAAAGCAACATAAAAGGCAAGGTTAAGATTTTAAAAAGAAAAATGAAAAAGTGCTATTTAAAAAGTGATTCCATTATCTTTTTTTCTCTCAAAGAAGAAAAACAGCAACAATCATTTCATAACCATTACATTTCAGAATCCTTGGAAGAAACTGAAACATGTAACAAGTAAATGCAAGACTAGGTTAGAAGAAATGGATGTTAATACAAATTAAGTATCCAAATGGTTTAAAAACCCACAACAATAGTCTTATTCCTCTTTCAGTCTCCAAAGAAAAATACAAGTGGTGTTAACCCTTATAATAGCTATCTGAAACAAATGCTTACAATTATTCAATAAATAGTTTAAAAAGCATCTTCTCCATTGGCTATGATATCAATCTGTTCCTTAACAAGCATTTGTAATACAAGTAACAAAACAGAGCAAGTATAAAGAATTTATCACTTGTTCTCAGTTGACACCAGGCAAAACAGTAATTACAATCCCACCACAGCAATGAATTTGGTGAAACTGATCCCTGCCTTTTTTCTAGGTATACTGTAGCAATGATTCTTGGGTAGTTACAAACACTTACAATATGTATTAGTAGAGCCTTCACATATCAAACTAGTTCCTAAAATTAAGTTCAAAAGACTTACTTCACTCTACCCAGTAAGGATCTGGCCTTCACCTTTTCAAAATGTCTTAGTTTTAAATACCATTAACTGCTTAGCTACAATCAATAGCACATAGTTTTCCATTCTACTGAAAATATGCGTCAAACTACTTTAACAGAAAATAGTAGCACTAGATACAAAATATAAATAAGGCCAGGTTTTCAAAAGAGAAGTAATGCTCCACACATGCACAGTTATAGAAAGCTTCCAGATACTAGACGACCTTAAAAAAAGGCCAATGTTCTCAAAAGCACGTCCTGTTTTTCAACGGTATAAGCCTAAGAACATAACAACTTTTCCCACAGTTTGTCTCACTTGATTGAAAACACACTACCAGCACTCTGCACCAAATCAGTGTCTAGGCATTCTTTCTTAATGCATAATAAATTGCATTTGACTGAGGTAGCACACCTACCTATTCACCAAACATGTAGACTGTAGAGGCACACCAGTTTATTGCTCTGTATAAATAAACTTCAAAAAACAAGCTCGTGGGAAGAAGGGTTCTAGCATTTAAATCAGTACTATAAGATAGTGATATTCCACACCTTTGGGTTTTGTTTTAGAAACACCCTGCCCACAAAAAAAAAATTTGCTCAAATCACCAAATAAAAAGTATTTCTATTTTTTCTTGTTTATTTTGTTCTAATGTTTTATCACTCACTACATAATAGTGGCCAAAAGACAGCAACAAAGGTGTCCAGTTTCTGCAAATCTGCACAAACATTATTAAGCTCAATCTTTTCAGACCGGAAGCATTTTTCAACACTCCAAGTGTACTGCAAACCAAAATACACTTTCAACAAGCTTTTAAGTGTCAAGTTTGTAAGTTGTTAATATGACTCTGAAGGACAGTTCTGTGTTGTGGCAATAAGTGATGAAAGAATCAAAGCCCTTGGTCTAACTGAGAAATGCTCAGAATTCACAGAGATGGGGATGGGCATTATGTTCAAGACTCAATGTAAGTCACACAGAAATCAGGAAAAGGAAAGAAGTGAGGCTTACCCCATGAAGAACACAATCTCAGTCTGCTATTAACTCCGTATTTTCATTTTCTACTTCCATTTCAGCCTTTTATTATCATATTCCATTATTCCTCCTTTATAAAACTAAATGAATCAACTGTCATGCACTACTGGCAAAAGAAAACAACACACCATTACTGCAGACTTCCAAAAAGCCAGTTTCTTTTTAAGTCTTCACCACAATGCCAATGAAGAAAGACATATCTGTTACATAGCAGAGGATAGGGATTTTCTTGGTTGGAAGAACCCAAAACCTGATGACTTTGAATTGAATGGTAAAAGTTAAAATTTTAATGGATACTTGTTCCACAGTTCTTAGAGTACAACAACGCTGTCCTTAAGCTATAGAGAGAGCATATAAATAAGTTTACATACGCATCAGATGAAAGATCCCATCACAGGCGTTAATATGAGACAAGAAGGAATTTCCTAAGCCTTGGCCAGTGTGTGCTCCTTTCACAAGGCCTGCAATATCCACCACATTCAGAAAGGCTGGAATTTTGCTGAAATATAAAAGTTAAAAGTTTCATTACTGAAGTGTATTAGCCAAAACTTGTGGCACAGAAATAAACTCAGCACATGAAAACCCAATGTTTCTCTATTCTAGAACAAGCTGTACATGAGAGTAGCTTTCTTCCTTATTCAACACACAATGTATAAAAGGCAAGATTCCCCCCTCCCATGTAAACATCAACCATTCTTTAATTTCACTGTCATTATTAATGTAAAATGAAGTAAACTAGGTTCTAAGTGTGGAATCATACTGACAACTATATGAAAAATCAACCAGGCCTGGAACACTGAGGCATACAGTCAGTCATCTGTTACAAGCAGTTTTCATAGTACCAAAGGGGTAAGATACATAAATGGCCATTGCACTCTGCTATTGCACACCTCTAAGGTTACCATTTGGTTCAGTAAGTTAAGCAACTTTCTCAAAAAAAAAAAAAAAGCCTTTGTCTTCTAATACAGTGGTGTTTAAAACTAGCAGTGATCAGGGTTATGCAAACAATTTGAAAGAAAGCAGAAAACACATTAAGATGAAGCTGGAATTATAATGTAAACAGCTGTGATGTTTTCCACCATAGTTAACAGCAATGGGTTAGCAGACGTGTCTACAAACCGTTTTCTATAGCATCAATAGAATAGTCATGAAGTTCAAATTAGCTTACAAAAAATGAAAAAAAAGCTTTTAGAGCTATGGGAAATGCATATGGCAATTGATAACTGCAAGCCTTTTATCCTCTACAAATTCTCAAGTTGTTTTAAAATGAGCAAGTAACTTAATGGGCAATAATCTTTTCAGGTATATTCTAAACCAAATTACTTTTGAAAATCAAGCTGAGTCGGGAAAAAAATGCACTAAAACTTTGTGATGAGGTGTTGACTAAAAGCACCTTCATATGGTCTATGCAAATGACAACACTATCATCAACAGTGGCAGAGACAGAACCACACTGAAATGCCGCAATGTCCTCACTTGCAAAAGACCAGAAGCCGCACACCATAATCATCAATATCTCCACCTTGATGGCTTCAAAATAAGTAACTGGAACATTACTTAATTTCCCTCAAAAACTTTAAAATTATCACCATTATATTTCATTAGCACTATGCTAAGATTAATACATCTGTTCACTATTTTACTGACTGTAAGTATAATGGAAAACACCCAAATCCATACCTTTAATAACAACAAGAAGGTTGTGACTTACAGTATGAAGTCTGCATGAGCATACAATACCAATCTGTAAAGCTGTGAAAAGCTTTCTTTTATGGTGAGTGTTCTTCAACATGAGATTCAAATCTAAAGACATAAAAGCTGTGGTCTACCTTAAGATATCTTTTCCAAAGACCTACCATTGCAGCACTGCTCACAGACGGAAACAGCCACATAGGTGTGAATGAGTGCTAGGGATGACCCAGTCAGCAGCCTCCTAGCCAAACCTATACAGAAACCTTACACTTCTGAAGTCTTTATTGTCCAAAGCTCAAACTGACCTTTATTTTTATTAGTGTGACAGCCTACTGGTAAATATACTTGGTTTTTCAAATATTGAAATATTTGACAGCATGACAAATCTGTAATAGCAGAAAACTCCACTAGCATCAGAAAAACACCCTTCTCTTCTTATCCTGATGCCTGGTATGGCAGCTACAGCCCAGATGGAAAAAGCTGTAGTTACAGAAATCTATGAATCAATGTCTCTGCTCAGAGCAATGGCTTAGGTAGAACAAAACAAGTTTCCAATTATTTTTTTAATGCTATCCCACTTCCATCTGACTGCAAATAACACAACACAGTTTAATATTAGCAGATGTGCTGCCTCACTTGAAATGAACTCCTTAATATAGGAAGAGATGATCCATTAGAGTCTGTCTTAGTATGCAACATATTTCTGGAAGTGTGGTGACCTGAAAGCAAAAGATCTTATCCTGCTTTTGTTTTCGATCTTCCTCTGACACTTCAAGGAAAAATGGTTTCTTTCAAATAAACTAATTTCACAATACAAGATCTGGACAAAATCTTCTTTACCAAGGTGAAGTTCAAAGTATCACTAAACCTGTCAGGTGTAATAAATTAGGAACTTAATTACATGTTTCATGTCATTAATACCTTTGTGACACACTTAGAAACATGCATGAATGGAACACAATACTCAGAAGGGTGAGTTTAAAAAAATATGCAAGAAAATATTTACAACATAGCTTGAGTTACTTTAATTCAGATACGCAATATGTTGACTTACAGCTTTAAACTTCACTAGGCCCATGAAAAGAAGGGCCCGTCCTTTGGAAGACAGACATGTACTGCAAGTTAATGCTGTTGAATGCAGTAGAAAGAACATGAATGTAAGGACATTCTGAAATAAACAAACTTTGAAAATGTCACAATTTTGTGCCACTACAGTTTTCTTTGCAAACTATCTTTTTTTTTTTTAGCTACCAGTAAACAGACTCAAACAAGAACAGCAAATCCTAAAGTGTAACACACTACCAACAGTAATGCACATTCTGAAGACAGAAGCCAGTAACTCTTTTAATGTATTAACTCAATAACTCCTTTTGCCTGACAGAACCACAGAGCTAATACATACCTCAGAAGAAATAGCAACTTCACAGTTGGAATTGTTATCATTCCTTGCTTTTTGACACATAACTAAGTCAACAGCAAGGTAGAAAAATGCTACTCTTTAAAGTACTTCTCCATTGTCATTTTAAACTGTGTTTTAAGAAAAACAAAGGTGGTGTTAGAAATGTTCTCCTTCTATGCTCCCCTCTCCCCATTCTAGTAGGATTAACTTCCTGGCCAGCCATCAGAAGAGTTCACACTTTCACTACAAAGATGTCACATTAAAGCAAGACAGGTACCTTCATATGCAGATGGCCACTCCATCACCAGAATTAACCTCATTTGCTAGACAATGGAAAGAAAACCCCAGCACATTTATTTCACAGCTGACTAATAGGAGCAAGACCCTTTGAAGACAAGTATCCGGGTTTCCAGGATGTTTTTTCACCTTCACCTTGGGCACGACAAAGCTAACACTCCAAAATAAAACCATCCTCATTCTTCACAGACCCCTTCCTAAGCCTAAATCTCTATTTCATCATAGAAAGATAAATACAGAGAAAAGTAGAAAAAGGCACAAACTAGTCACACTTTACTATGCTCTGAAGGACAAAGAGTAAACGTTATGAAACTAAACTAACAGAAAACACTGCAAAGAATGGGGGGAAAGAATCACGTCTCTCTCTCTCGAGGGTGTTTTAGTTCTTTTAAATGTAGAAGACTTAACCGGATTGTTTATTTTTCCCCCCTCCCCTAAACAGATTAATTTCCATTTCTTAAGATTCGTTAGTCAGCATTAGCATAATGTCACTGAGCCTCAATGATCATCAGGAACAGGTGGCATCAACTGATCATTTGTACAAATCAGTGTAACACCAATCTACCATAAAGCATGTCACAGGAATTTTTTATATGAAACAATTACCAAATCCAGAAGTATCTCTATATTTAAAGTGTAGGTATAATTCTTAAGCAAGGATTTTTTACCTCATTAGAAATACCCCAACAGTGTTTTTTTGTTAGCATACTACCTTCACTGTATGAGCTACTGTGCAACAAAAATGTTGTGGTTTAACCCCAGCTCGCAACTAAGCACCACACAGCTGCTCGCTCACCTCCCTCACAGGGAGGTGGGATGGTGGAGAGAACAAGAAGGGTAAAAGTGAGAAAGAACTCATGGGCTGAGATAAAGACAGTTTAATAGGTAAAGCAAAAGCTCCGTGTACAAGCAAAGCAAAATCAGTAATTCATTCACTCCTTCCCAATGGCAGGCAGGTGTTCAGCCATCTCCAGGAAAGCAGGGCTCCATCACGTGTAACAGTGACTTGGGAAGACAAACACCATCACTCCACGTGCCCCCCTGCTTCCTCCGCCTTCCCCAGGCTTTTATTGCTGAGCATGATGTCATATGGTCTGGAATATCCCTTTGGTCAGCTGGGGTCAGCTGTCCTGGCTATGTCCCCTCCCAACTTCTTGTGCTCCCCCCCCAGCCTCCTCGCTGGTGGGGTGGGGTGAGAAGCAGAAAAGGCCTTGACTCTGTGTAAGCACTGCTCAGCAGTAACAAAATCTTCTCAGCATTATCAACACTGTTTTCAGCACAAACCCAAAACATAGCTCCATACTAGCTCCTATGAAGAAAACTGACTCTATCCCAGCCAAAACCAACACAAAAAAGCACAAGACTCACTGAGCCAAAGAAAGTAGTTTTGTAGTCCAGTGGTTAAGGTACTTATTCAGGAATAAGATACTTACACATCCATATGGTTATGCATTTTGCACAGGAGGAGGCCTATTTCTCACCAACTTTGTTTCAAACTTCTGTCCAAAACAGTTACTTAGACAAGAGGTGTTTCTTTACCTGACCCGTTTGCTCAGTACAGTAGTACAATGCAAAGTTACCTTTTTTCTTTTAAATGCACATATATATAGTATCCACAATTTGTGCATGTATTTTTTCCCAAAATTTGAGGGGAAGAAGCATGCATTTACTTCCTGAGTTCCCACAAGTAATTGTTTAGTTGAGAAACCTCGCAGGCAGCGTATACCTGGAACTTTGACTTATGACCAAAATGCTGTTTCTCTCCCTGGGTTTTTATTTTCCAGGTTTCCACAATCTCTCTTCTCCAATTAAACCAATACCTCAGTGATTTCTCTGCAGCATTTACTACAGTTTATTAAAATCTCACATCCACCAGGAAGCCCTGGAAAGCCACACGACAGCTTCAACTAAGTTCAAAATGCAGCAATTTTCCAGGAAGTCTGATTGATAATTACCATAACACACTTGCTTTTTATTAATTTCTTGAATAGTTGAAGAAACTTCTCTCAACTCAAACTCTACCTGATCCTAGGTCCCACATACCAAAAAGACCAGTTTCTTCAGTGTTGGGGCAAAATGTCCAGCTTCCCTTTTCTCTTCAGTAAAGCTAAATGTGCTACTTATCTCCTGTTTCCAGCAGAGGCTCTTCCACCTTTAAAAGCTATTATTTGAAATCTGTTTAGAAAAGGGAAACTCTTCTTCCTTCCCAAAAATTCATAAAACTTAAGTAGGAGTCACCTGTTAAGAGTTCACAAATGACCCAGAATAAAAATAGTAACACAGAAGGAGAACATGTATATTGCGACAAATTCTTAGAAAGCCACTCAACTCTCAGTCTGTCCTCACCACTATTTTTGGCTCATTTCCAAACAGAAAAGGAAGAGTTCATAGTCCCTCCCTCTTCCAGGAGGCTGTACTCCCTATTACAGCTTCTGCAGTCAATCCTGCAAGCAGTTTGACCAATGTAAGCAAAATACCTCACAGAGCAATTAAAGGAATCTGCTTCTGAAGAACCAGGTACTGCAGATGAACCCCGGTCATTTCTACTCAAGAACAATTTCATGAACAGCATTTTATCCCATGGTACTGACAAAAAAAAGACTTCAACCTAACAGCACATGAACCAGAAGTGAAAAATCTACTAATTTCACTTACATGAATTATAAAAAGCTGGAAGATTCAGTGTGGGTTGACACATACTCGGTGTCCCATGTATATGAGAATGCAGACATTTGAAACTACTCAGTAAGTTATTACACCAACAAAATACCACTAATTAAATTTTGCCTTCTCTCACCAGGCAGAAGAGATGGCTCAAGTCACTACTACTACTTCAGGTCTCTCATTCACTGCTGGAAAATTATTCATTTGCAATGCTAGAACAAGCATCACAGCCAAGTTGATTTACACAGGCTCAGAACTAACTGAAGAGCAGGCAAACTCAGTAACACCAAAGGAAGCAGCACATTAACAACAGGACATACTGCCAATTTTCAGCTGTTTACTGTAAAAAATGAGATTCTCTTACAGATGCTGATTTGCCAGGGTTACATACAGCTAAATTATTCATGTTTCACTCTGGAATTACTGGTGGTTTTCATTTACATAAATTCTTTTTTTTAATCTAGATTAAGTCCCACTGCTGATCTGGTTTCTAGGTAGTACTTTCCACCAATCAATTACATAATTTTGACTTCAAAGCTTTATGAAGTATCTCAGTATGCTATCCTACAGTAAGTGCAAGAGAACTTTTATTTAATATTACACAGAACTCTCATGACCTAGACAACAAAGGAAGTTACTCAGATTTAATTCAGTAACTATCATTTCAGCATTAAAGATCCAAACGCATTAATTTTAACATTCTACAGTGTAATTGAACATACCAACGCAATTAGCTGACAAAAAAGACAGAGATCCCAAAGTACACTGGACAGTGCTAGAGCTGAAGAGGGGTAGTTACACTTTAAATATTATCCTCTTGCAAGACAACCAGGATTGCTTTAAAATTTAAGTTTGAAAAGGACATCCAAGATAAATTAAAAAGTCTAAATAGAAATGTTTGTGGTTGCAATAAGCATTGTGTTTTTTGAATACATGTGCAGGCACACTCGCTTACAGGTGCAAACAAACAAGGAATTACATGAATACTAGTTACTTGAGAACAGATGAATGAAACTACTTATATTTTACTCATTCCTGCTTATCTCATTTGATTTTAACCAGAGGAGGAAGCAGAAACATACACTTTTAAATCACTTTTTTTGTTAATGTTTCCACACAGGTTGATTACTACCAGCCAATACAGTCCTTCAGTTTTAACCATTTACAGTTAAAACATAGAAATACTCAAGTAGAAGCAATGTAATCTTAAGCTTTTGGCTAATCATATAGTTTAAAGTCAAGAAGAAAGAATTAAAATAATTGCAGAGAGGAGATCATCTGGAGCACAAAATAAAAAAAAATTTAAAATTTTAAAAAGAGTAAATAGCAGTTTCCTCCACCCCTTCACTCAAAATTATTTTGAGGCTTGAATTAAATGTCACCACTGAGAAACATCTCCTAGTCAGGCACAGTACACTACAGCTGTGCTAGCAGGCAGGACCATATGGGCTAAGCCTGGTGGGTATATATACTCAGAGGCTTTCAAGATATTAGTGAGTTACGACACAAATCACTTGTCCAAATGACATCAGTTTGACATACTTACACTAAAAAAATATCTTTAGGCTTAAGGTGATGAAGCAGTATCTTAATGAAATTTAGAACAAAAAGTGCATGAGAATAGCTTTATTAAGTTACTAAAATTTCTTTAGATGTGCTACACACACAGTTCTGTTCTTTTGTAAGAAACCCATCACTTCTAAACACAGAATGTCCATTAAAATTAACAGATCAACTGTTTCTGGCTTCCAAGTCCCAATTTTCAAGGCAGGAGCTACCTGCTGAGATGAACATCTCTTTTCTATTTTAGAATTAGGAGATCTCATTCTCTGCTACCTGCTTAAAATTCACAGATTGGGGGGAGGGCGGGGGGACAGACACCTTTCTGCTTTAGTTCCTGCTGAAGTGAACCAGTCCAAGGAAAATATTCTCTTTCCAATTAGAAGTAATTTAATCATCAGTCTGTCAAACCTTGCCTGAAATTACCCCCCTTGGGGGAACAGCGTAAGAGCACAACAAAATAAAAAGCAAAGAGTCTGTCTTTTCTGAAAAAGCTACATGTCGGCACAATGTAACAAATTTGAGTTTTCACTGAATACTGTATAAAAGTCAGAACAAACAAATAAGTTTAAATACATAAATTAAGTTAGTAACAGAATATAAACTAAGACCTTAAAATAACAAGCATTCAGAATTTTTTTAATATATTAAGGTCTCTTTTTTTTAAATATCCACAATTTCATTCACACCAGAAAGTGAGTAATAGGTAACATGAAAGCTCAAGGAAATTTGCTCATCTAATTTATTTAGCAGCAACACAGTAGTTTTTACTGAAAGTACTGAGACTGACTTCTCTCAGTCTATATCACTGAACTTATTTATTGTAAACAGTCATATACATCATCCACTGTTGCAGAAAGAAATAAGCATAGGTTGCAAGTTCTGACAGCATACCTTAATCTATTCAGTACAGATTAACCTTTATGTAATAGTCTCTAAATTGTTGCCTACATGATACCATTTACAAACATTTACATTTCCAATTAAATAATACCAGTCAGCTTTCAGCATGGGATAGCAAGTAACTGCACACCAGTCCCATCCAACCTGATGCTTTCTTCTTTTGGAGACAGGATCTTCAAGCAACAAACGGTACCTAAAGAGCCTAACTCTTCCTCTGAGGGCAAAACAGCTGCAAACTCATACTACCGGTATTCTTGGCAATAGAGTCCATCTCTCTGTAGCAGCAGCAATCACAGGTCAGTGTGACAGACAGCAACTGCCAACCCAGCCAGTCCCATTCTTCCCTTGCTCACAGCAGGCATCAAGGCAAGATCACTTTGGCCTGTCATACATTATTTTAGTTAAGACTTAGTCCCCTTTTTTTCTTTCCCACCTCCCAACAATGACCACAGCTATGTGATGACTAAGTGTAACACATGGAAAATAAAAACCTGAATGCTTTAGACTTTAAAAGACGAAAATCTTGAAACTAGGCAAGAATCTAATTTAAAGAGAACTCACTGTTTATAAAACATTCTGCATGCACAGATTGACTACATCTACTAATCCAAACAAGCAGAAAATTAACACAGAACATATTACATAAAGATGAAGAACAAAATCAACACTACACAAGAGAAATTAAGGAATTTAAATTACAATTCAGTTGTATATCTTCATGACCATAGCCTTTTTTCCCCCGCTGAGTCTCAGACAGACAAGCACAAACAGCCCAAGAAGAGTTACTTCAGTCTACTGTGCTACTGAATTATCACTAATTATCACTGCTTTATTACTGTTATAGTGAAATATTAAAATCATATAAGCAGCATAAGTTGAACTCAGGAGCTATAACTACCCACTAATCCCCACATTCATTGATTTTAACAAATACTCTCTTTAAAAAGTCAAAAGACCATTCAAATGAAAACTGATTTACTATTTATAACCAGCTGCTTATCCAATTCAGTATATTTCCTGAATACAGATTCAGTAAATATACTATTTTCATTAATATTTAAGGGTGATTTTTTTTTCCAGAGAGAGAGAGTTTGTGAATCTGAGCACACGTGTACACATATTTACAATCTTAGCATTCCTTGTAAGGATAGACAGCCAAAGGCAGGCTGAAGGGAGAAATAATAATCTGTCACTTCAACTATTAATTTAGAAGTAGCCAGTCATAGCTAAGTGAGAAGAAATAGAGATTACTGATGAGGCCAAAGCAGCAGTAGCACTACAATTTAGAACAAATTTGTCAACAAAACTTAAGTCACACCATTATCTCTGCACAATGAACAGCCAGAAAGTTTTGTCTCAAATTGAGCAGAGTTTTGGTTTCTGATCCATACAGCAACAAGTATGCTTAATACTCACTTGAGCAGGAAAAACAAGGTAACGTTATAACAATCCACCTAAACAAACACCTCCCTATGAATGCATTTTTCAGTGTTTAAAAAGTGCACAGGAATTACAGACAGAAGCAACTTGTTCAGACCTGCAAATTAAGTTAACGAATGAATTTCTGATCAGTGACTAATCAATCTTTTTTAATTGTGGATGTGATCTGACTCTACAGCTGAGGCCCGAGTGTTGAACAACAGCACAGACATGCATGCTAATTTGCCCTATGATTTATGTACCCTCACTTTATTCAATATACCTCTGCAAGTAACTGCAAACTGAAATTAACAAGTTGCATCTATTTACATTTCTGTCTTCTCAAAGTACCTTAAGTTTTGCTGTTCAAGCAAAAATCCAGTTCCCACACTGAACATATAAATCAGATTACAGGCACAGTCAATAGTTAAAACCATTGATGTAACAAAATTAATACACTCCTAGAACAAGGAAACAATTAGAAGAGACATATTGTAGGAATATCCCTGAGCATATCGGGTAACAAGCAGCAAAGCCTATAAAAAGGAGAGAAAGAATTGGGAGAAAAAACGCTGCCCATAAAGCTTACTGTCAAAACACTGCGGACGCAAGTATGCTGGTATTTGTTGGGCTACCTACAGCATATGCAGTCTTTTGAACAATACAAAATATAGGGTGGAAATTTACAAATGAGCAACTTCATGACACATTAGGTATGTCCACTACTGTTCATTTTCCCAATCTCTTCAGAAGATCCTCCAAGTCACCTGGGAGCCACTACCTTCAAAGACAGGAATACCAAGCACCAGATGCTGAGGAATGACTAGCAGCATCTAGATTTCTCATTCTCACACCACAAAGGCTGTATTCAGGGTGGGGGGGTGGTATGGTGGCATGTATAATCCAGGTACATATATTTCACATACTAAAACAGGTGTCAGTAAAAACTTAAAGACATTGTAGTTGCATTAAACTTCTATGAAAAGTCTGGCTTCAGTAATACTATTTTGGCTGCTTAACTGAAGAAAATTCAGAAGAAAATTATAAAGAATTTGAGTTACCTTGGAGGTTTGTGATACTGGCATAGGAATTCAAATCTGTCATCTGGCACAGGTACTCGACTCTCATTTGGATCAATAGTACAGAAAGGAAAATTTTCTGCTGCCGCTTGACTCTTTGTTAACACATTGAAAAATGTTGATTTCCTGTAAACAAAATACACGTTTTCAAGGAAGTTCAAATCAGAAGCATTTAAAAGGGCTGGATAGAAACACATCTTATTTCAACCCAAAAGCAATACTGAACTTTCCCTTTACTTCCAACAACAGTGACCACTGCCCTGATTCTAGTACAAGACACTTTCAAATATGCATACGGAGCGTCCCATTGAAACCTCTCTTCCTTGCCCTTGAAAATTCCCCTAAGTGACTATATTGGATGTGTCAGTTCGCAAAGAAATTTTAAGTCAAAAGCAAAGCACAGCTCTGCTGGTCACTACTCATCTTCCTCAAGCACAAAGTGGGAAACCAATAAGGATGCTTGAAACTTGAGTGAACTATTTTTGCCAAAACTCACCAGCTCTTTCCACAACTGTATTGTTTCTTCAGATTTATTCACATATGAACACAATTTTAGTAATATTTAGCAATAAAAGTCAACAATCAAAAGAGAAAAAAGGGGCATAGAAAGCAAACCCCATCAGTTAATGTATTACAACTAATCTTGCAGGCACATGGAGATATAGTTCTACCTTACTAAACACTTTTCATCCTTTTTAAATATCAATGGAAAAAAACAGGGAAAAAAGAACATTATCACTTAAACCAAGTGGCAGACTATTTTGTTAGTTGGCATTTATTAAACGAGAAGAGAGCAATTCTTGAGTTGTTGCTAAGACAGCATTCTTGTTCAACTCCTGAATCTTCTAAGATAAATATTCTGGGGTTTTGTTGGGGGGAGGGGCGTTGTTGGTTTTATCATTTTTTGAGTTTCACATAACTTCTCAGCCACTGGAAAAAAAAAAAAAACTGAAAGCTGCCCTGCATACAGCCAGCATGCTCAGAAGTAAGTCACAGTTTTCTTTGAAAGCTACATCATAACATAACTACAAATGCTATTTTTTCCCCATTGAAATGTTATACAATGTTATTGCTAACCACTTCCTTTCTGGTGTGCAACTTACCTACACCCTGAAAAATAAAATAAATATCGAAAAGATAAGAAAGCAGTACTTATTGCTCTGAGACATGCTCAAAGACTTTTCCTCTAGTTTTTTAAAGATTTAAAGTTTGAGAAAGCTGCTAAGTTCTTTTGGTACATATGATACACAAATTAATACCAACAGTTTCACACAGATATTCTCCAGGTAATTCATCATCCTTTTTAAGTGTCTTGAGTATAGCTCCTTTGAGAAGCCATAACAACTACAGATAAGAAGCATGACAGAGAACAACGATTCATCTTCCACTATCTCTCCTAAACTGTAACTTACACAATTTTTTTCATTACAAACTCTAAAGAAGTTTCAAGAATGGAAGTCCTCTTCACTGCTAATGACACATACGGTATCATTAACTCCTTCCCGTGTACATCATCCTCTCCAAAAAAATAAAACATAAAAGGAATTTCTGTGCATGTATACATATGTATTTGGAAAAAAAGGTGCATTACACATACACAACAGTGGATGTAAGGAAATGCAAAAGACATAGTACTTTATTAACCACAGGCATTACTAAGACTTTTTTTCTTTTAATTCTTCACTATTATCTTGTCCAGACTTGCACATACCAGCCTCACAGTACCTGAGTGTTTTACATCACTCCACCTATACATAGTTCAAGCTAAAGATGTAACTCACTGAACAAAAGGACTTAGATTGTACCCCCCAGCTCGTATACACATCTGTAGGCGCCTACCTTCACCCAGAAACTGTGTCGGGTCACTCTACACGGAGCAGAAGCAAACTGGGAGAGAGCAGGGAGCCCCGGCCAGGCGGGCGGTCCCGGCCTGCTCCTCCGCCCGGCACCCCCCTGACCACCTACCCAACGTTTGGCAGCCCGACGATCCCGATCTTCAGGGACGTCCCAAACCTTCCGATGATCGGGTGCGATTTAACCCCGTCGCCTCCCTTTTTCGGGGGCATCTGAAAGCACAGAGGAGGGCACGATGAAGGCCCCGCCACAGCCCCGGGTCCCGCCGCGCACCCTCCCCGCAGACCTCAGCGGCCGAGCTGGAGCCTCCGCCGCGAAGAGGCCGAGGAGAAACACCTACCCCCGCTCCGCGCTGCCAGCCGGAGACGCGGCTGCTCCCAGGCCCCGGCAACACCCGAGTCCGGCCCCGGTGGTTCCCTCACCGCACTCCCCCCACCCAGCCCGGCGGAGGGACGCGAGGCCGGCAGTAGCGGAGGAAGAGGAAGAAGAGGAGGAGGAGGAGGAGGAGGAGGAGGAAAGAGCGGGCGGGCTCACCTCAGCTCAGCTGGAGGAGCCGGGGTGCGCGGCCCCCGCCTGAGAGGAAGAGGCGCGAGCGGCCCCTAGCACGCGGACACGCCGGCGGAACAGGCGGAGCCGAGGCCGCCCATTGGTCGGCAGCGTCGCGAGGGGAAAGGTCACGCCGCGTCCCGCCACCGCCGCCCTCCCTTCCTCCTTCCCTTCCTCCTTCCTCTTCGTCCTTCCTCTTCGTCCTTCCCTTCCTTCCTCCAAATCCCTTCCTAGACACCCGTAGTCTTAATGCAAGGTCCAGGGGGTGACGGCGTCGAGATGGTCATTGGAAAAAAGTGAATGAACATCATTCAGGTGCGTTACAACCAAGTGTAATTGCATTTACTTAATAAATTGCAGTGTGCGCGTTGAACAGCAGCTCATTTACTGTAGAGCAACCCGCAGAAGTGCGTACACTAGTCTTAGAAAGAGCATATGTGGAGGAAAGACGGCTGTGCCACAAGATACGCACAAATCCTATAGTTTAATGTAATTCAAACATTAATGTTTCCCTCATCAATAATAAATTATTATCTTACCCTCTTGGTAGAATAAGCCTCAGTACAAACATATGAAACAGGAGTGGTAGGAACCCATGTTGATGTTTGTCTGCTGGGATTGCAGAGACCCAAAGCTGCAGCCACGCCAGTTACTCCCTTGGTTCCTGGCTCGGTGCCGTGCAGCTCCAGAGCTCAGGGCAAGGTCGACGCTGGCAGCTGTTGGGCTCCCACGGCCAGTGGGAGGGCTCGTGGCCATGGCAGCGAGCCCTGAGGAGAACACCAGCCACTCAGAGCTTCATTCCTGGAAGAAGCAGTTGCTCCCCCACCCTCTCCATCCCCTCTCCCAAAAATCAGTGAGGCACAGAGTCGTGCCTCTGGGAAGAAGTGCCAAGTGGTGAAATTGGTCAAAGAAAGATGATGGGGCAAAAAACCCACCAAACTGGGGCTGCAGGAGGTGCAAAACCAGCCTGAGGAATCCACGCGGAAAAGAGGCATCCTCCCAGGGTTCCTCACCCTCTCTGGCCGTAGGAGTAGGACAAGGTCTTTGCTGGCCCGGATATCTCCAGAGTACGGGTGACAAGTCTCACTGAGGTATACCCTTCTCACCATTGTGTGTAACCCTTTCTCTGTGGGATGGTTCCCTGGCAGTTCCGCAGCAGGCTCACAGCATGGGAATAAGGCACAAACACGATGGGTAGAAGCACTCTGCAGCCCTGGGCAACAAGCTGTCCAGGGTTTTTTCCCATAACAGTTTGTAAGAGTTAACTGATACCTGCTGTCAGGACGCCCAGCTTCTTTACGAAAGTGAGTGTTTGCATCCTTCTGTACAGAAAACTGGTACATGAGGAAAAGCCATTTAATTTCCCAGGCCTGGTGACTCAGAGCTAGAGGCAAGAGCAGAACTCCAGGGAGAATTGCTGCGGATGGAGTCCAACCTCCGCCTCCAGAATAGGAGCACTAAACCCTGCTGTGGTGGTTCTGTCCAGCTGAATCCGCCCAAATGGGCAGGAGGAAGTAAAAGGGGCCTGCCAGAGTTTACAGTTGTGCTAGAAAAATCCACACAGGGATTCCATTTAACCTGTAAATAGGAATTTAGCATAATGAGCAATTGTTAGTATAATAACCTGCGGTTTTGCTGCTTCAGCAACAGCTCTACAAAATCCATTTTGCTGTCCCTAAGAAGAATAACATAGGATTGCAAAGCCTGTTTATTCAGTCTTCGGATGCAAAGCTAGATTTGACCCTCAGGTCACTTTTGGGAAGAAGCAACCAGTTTCAGAAGTTAGTATTTCCAGGAGGTATGAGGTAACACAGCATGTAAATTTAGAGCTACACTGACAGTTCTCACAATAAAGATTTTTTTTCCATTTGCTGTTTCAAACAAACAAGTATATAATTTTAATCTGTAAACAGAATGAAGATCGTTAACCAACTGTAAGAGTCATTAAGATCACCAATTCCCCTGCATAGCGTTATTTTGATTATGTAATTTGTACAGAAAAAAGATTTTAAATTAATATGAGTCAATAGTGATTACATCTTGTCTGCATTCTGTGTTTAGATCAATTTTTTCTTCTGTCATAAATCTGTGCTAACATTATCTTTAGAAACTACCAGGAATGTAAATACTTAACCTTAGTTGTATGTACAGTTTCCTTTTATGAGTCTTGTAAAATATTTTAACTGAAAAATAATTCCTTTTTCATCTAACTTCATCTAAGCTCTGTTAAAAGAATTTGCGAAAAACAAATAAATAAGTCTTCACCAAGAAAACAATTCTCTCAGCCTAAATTGGCCCTGTCAAAATATGTGATGCTATTATTTAGGATGTCCTTCTCTATAGGCTTTTTTAGTGAACATGAACTCCAAAAGCTTTCTGAGATGATTATGGCTTGCAAGGAAACTGTGAACAAGAACCTGAACCCTTGTGGAAATAATAACATAAATGAAAGGGAAGCATCACGGCACAAAGTAACGCTGTTCACTCTATGTAGAGACGTGGGCTCAGATTTCCTGCTCATCTGTTTCCCAACCCAACAATCCTGCACCAGAGCAGGAAGCACTGGAAAGGTGAAATACACAGTGCCCAGGGAAGTGCCCTGAGCATCCGTATGCTTTTTGGATTCAGAGGAGTACCAGTGGTTGGGCACACTATTGGACTTTTGCTTATGCTTATCTAGATATTTGTAAAGATGGTGTATGGTCAAGAGGAGCCCATTGTAAACACATTAAGATTTATTTATAACAATTGACATGGCAATTTAATAAATAACAAAGTAATCATCCTCTTGAGAGGATGATCTGGGAATAAAATAGCGATTTCGAGAAGAAAAGATGAAACATTTAGAATCTATGAAAAATTAATTGTGGAATGTTATAGAAGTCAGACTAGGACTCTTCAAAAAATTAAAAGACATTTTCTTTAACTCAGGCTCTGCTTCTCTGAACCATTAAAGACAGGCACCATCAAGTGTTTGCCTGCTAAGAAAATTGAAGGAGAGAAGGCAGTAAAAACTGTTCTTATAGCATGTCCTATTTTAAGTCCATAAGATCAAATTCTCAAAACTTGAAAAACACCAGAATGAAGGAGTCACGGTGAGAGTATCATCAGATTATATATCACCTCTGTCACAATAAAAGGAATATAATCTTGAACATTTAATTTTTTTTTCTTTTCACTAAGAAAGGACACTTTTATTAAGCCTAATTTGGAATTACACATTAAAAATGGCCATTACGACATATTTTTTTCAGTGACATTAGATTTTTGCAACAATATGGTTGAGGAAAATAATGCCATATCTGTTCAGAGCTTTTCTGTTAGTGTAGTGATAATCAGTAATAGTCAGTTCTTGCTGGTAACATGCTTATATGGTTCTTTCTACTCTTAAAATCTCACACTATACATTCAAGAGAAAAAAAGACTATCAACCAACAAATTCAGATTGAAATATAGTTACTTAGCTGTTGAATTAAGCTAATGGATTACTAGACCAAACATTCAGAAATACTGAAATTAACCAAAAATATGTATAAATAACTGCAGAGCAGCCCCTGCATCCTCCACAACCCTAAATTACAAACTTCAGTAACCAAAATTAGTTTCCTTTTCAGGACTAGAATAAACACATCTTAGTTTTCCACCCTTCTAAAGTTCAATATAGCCCACTTTTATGCATACTTGTCCTGAAAGTAGGGTTATGCAAGACTATTTCACAGCAACAGCAAGAGATGGATTTGTCTAGCTCTATTAATCAGACCACAGACTTTCTGAAATGCTACTTTTGGGAGCTTTTCCATTTATTAAATTTTCTCAACATCCTAACATTTTGTCAGACAATTTTGTTGTCCAACTTTTTAGTGCAGGCATGATAGCTATCAGAAGAAAAAATTTTTTATTGTCTTCTTAAAATAAAAATATTTAACTCTGCTGAATATTTGTCTATGACCAAAAAGTTGATATTTATCTAGCAGCCAGTTAAGTTTAACTTTTTTTTCTCACCAGTTCATAAGCACAATACAGGCATAAGCAGTTTGCTACATGAAGTAAAGGAGTGTGTATATATGTGTGTGTGTATATATATATATATAAATAATAGAGCCTACAGTAGGTATAATTCTGATTTTGGCTATCTGGGAAAACAGCTGAACTCTGGAAGAGAAAAAGAAATTGTTAAGGTCCTGACTACTTTTGTTGCTGTACTTCAGTGTGTCTACATATACTACAAAAGTCAGTGATGTGTGTGCAACAATTTGCAAGTTTGAATACAATTTTTTAATTTATGTTCTTCCTACAACATACTGTAATAATGCCTCCCCCCACCCACCCATTAATCTCTATGTCTAGTTTACTGTTAGCATGGACATTTCACTAAATACAGATACAGGACTTTAAAGCATTTGATTCCTTCAGCTAGAAATCGCCTCTTGGCAATGTAACACTTCATCTTGTATGCTTTTGATTTCAGGTTGCTTTTAGAGTCATGGTTTGCCTTACTTGGTTAAATGTTTCTATCCAAATCTGTCATAATGGTAAAACCTCATTTTAAACTGGCGTATGTAGTTTAAACCATAACCGCCTTAACTGTATTACATTCAAAACGCGTTTTATAAGTTTAATGGAAAAAAAAATCTAGAGAGCAGTCATCTCAATGTCAACTCTCCAACACAGAAGCACTGCACAAATACAGGTTTTTGTACAGCTGGAACACGCGAAGAAGTCAAACAGCCCTGGAGCAACTCTACCTGATTAAAAACAATGTTTAAGGGAGAGTAATAAAACAAACACCTTGTGGTTTGTGCCACCAACACGCTCTTTGTTTTTTGCTGCCCGGAACATGTATTTACTGCAAAGTCACCGTTAACTGCAAAAAAATAAGTGGTTTTGTAGAACTGAAAGAATAAAGACAGAGCCCCTGATCCTTGCTGTGGCCAGGCACGTTCTGTGCTACCCAGGGGGTGAGAAGAACACAGCTGCTTTTGCACACCACCGCTCCCCAATTGCCTGGGTCTGTGCCACTGGGAGGGAACTGGATGGCTCCCAATAATAAATACACTCAGTACTAAAAAGAAACACTACTCAAGGGCATGGTCTAAACTAAACGGTGTTCATTGAGTTCTGTGAAGTTTAACGGTAGTCATCATGCAGCTGAACTGGGCTTTAATACAGTATTTTTAAATGTTATGTTTGGTAGTGTTCAATAGGATTTGTTCTTTTAACTGTGGATTCATCTGTTTTCATAGAGAATCGAACATTATACCTTTCTTTATATACTTAAATTCATACTATACTTTGCATTTTATATTTACTCAGTTTCATGCTTTTGTATTGTGCTAACTGTCCCTATTTTAAGAATGGTAATCAGTTGTTAAGGATGTTAGTGCTGCTCCAAAGTCAGTCAGGATTGCTGTGGTGGCATAAGGCATCTCTCACCCCTTTCTGCAATATCCCAGACTTTGGCAGTCTAGAAGCATATAATGCAGAACAGTCTGATCTGACACATATTAATAATATTTCTAGATCACAAGTCAGCTGAATTTCATAACTTTAATGTGGACGATGTCACTAGCAGGCATAATGCGGACTGAGATTTTCATAGCGAGAATAGTGAAAGACACATTCACTCACAGAAAGAGAGAAAAAGCCAAGAAGGGAGAGGTACTGTAGTAGGAGAAATTACCTGGGAATTAATGAAATTTTAGTTCAAGATGACAGGTCTACTTTGAACTTCTCAGTAGCCTAGCAAAATGACAGTGTAAAAGCAAGTACCAATCTAAAATAAAAATACTTCTGTGATTACTACTAATAAAAACAGAAAAAAATACCTTAAATTGGGACTGATCATGGAGTGGGCAATACTAGGTTTTTTTCTAGGCTTCAAAGATGCTAGGACCATTCTAGCATGACCACATCTTTTTTTTCTACAAATGAAACCCTAAGACATGAAAGGACTGTTAGAAGAAAAGAAATGGTAGTGGTCTCAGAAAAAGGTTTAGATTTCATTTTATTTAGTGCTGGGGATGGTGGCACTGAAGTGTGGATTAATCAAGATGCTTGATAGTTGAACAACTAAGTATGAGAAAGGAACATGAGTGTAAAATATTTCTTGTGCCCTGAAGGGTATTATTGAACATGGAAGGAGATGATGTAATCTACAAGCAGAGAGACTTCTGTCTCTGAATTTGGGTTATACCTGTATACTATGTATTTAAAAAAAAAAAAAACACCAAAAGGAAGGACTTACTCTGGAATCTGTTTTCTACAAATCTTTGGGCATGTTCAGCAGCCTGGGAGATACCTGCAAGGAAGAAACTTTAGGGAAAATTATATTTTTTTCTGTAACTTGTCTATAAGCTCTAGATTTTGTGTGATGTGTGAGTTTGAAGTTACAACATAGAAAGCTAAAATAATATAATATTTGGCATTTAGTCTAGATTTTTAACTGTGTGCAGTTAAATGTCCATGCAAGAAAAGTAGACTCTTTCTAGCTTTCAAAGACATTTCATATTTCTCTTCTAGGGCACAAAAATGTTTATGATGCAATATTTTTATGGTAGATTCAATTACTTCATTTTGTTTCATATATCGAACACAGTACAAAAATGTATTGAGAGATCTAGATAATTGAATTCAAAAACATGTTCTCAGAGAAAAAAGCCACAAACCTCATTCTGGGCCTAGCCTAACGCACATTGAGGTAGTTATTTTCTAGCCTGATAAGATGCAGTCTATTTTGATGGAAGAACAAGATGAGTTACCTAATAAACTACATAAGTAAAATGAAAACTATACTTTTTATACACTACATATAATTCGCAAAATGACTATAAAATGAAAACCAAACAAAACTTTGAAGGGCATCATGCAACAATTCCTGAATTGGTTTAAATTTTATTTAGATTTTATTTATTTTACTTTATAACTTCAGGTTATAAAGTATTTTATAACCCATAGAGTTCAGCTAAAACTGATTAATACCATTAACCTACATTTCTAGAGGCTGGGAAAAAGAGTTACTCATGGGCGATAGTTAGGACACTATTTGCAAAGCAGCAAAAAATTCTTTAAGCTCTGGAGAATCTGCAACCTTTCCCAGGTCAGCCAGAGTTCTCTCAAAAATTGCAACAGCTGCAGCTCTTGCTACCATAATGATGGAGAGTAACTGGATGGAAGTTGAGCCAAGCGCAGTACACTGAAAGGGGCTGTGACGTGTTCCTCTGGGCTTATTCATTAAAGCACCAAAGCGTATCGTACCTGTGCACGTAGAAAGATAACAGGGATATAGTCTACACCTTCAAGAGGAGGTTGCATATGAAAATGTATAAAATTTCAAGAGTTTACAACAGCAATCATCTGGAAGTTTTGCCTCATGAAGGTACCTTGTTAGGATGACCAGACGGGTGTATACATCAGTGCAATTCAGAAATACTGTGGTGGCACCGCACCCCTAGAGAAGGTGGGATGACAGTTTCTGCTCTATGTTAGGATTACAGCGACCTCTGTAAACACAATGGAGGTTTTATTTTGTAGAATGCTTCAGTTTACGTCTAAATAGTAACGGCAAACTGCTGGCATTGTATTCTTGTGGTTATGACAAGAATCCAATTATTACTTCCTAGTAATTCAGCTACTGCACTATAAAAATCCAATAAAAAAGCAATTTAAATCTTGGATGATATACGTATTATTTTTCTTTAATTTCATGGTAGTGTTCTTAATTATTCAGAAAAGTCACAATACAATTATGCCTCATTTAAGCCTTCGGGAGAGGACCTCTTAGCTACTTCATAACTTCGTAAGTCTCTATTTGGAGAAGCTTAGCAGTTCAGCAAAGCTTCACTCAACACCAACATTTTTCCCATAATTTACTTACAAAGTTGTTCCTAACTTTCTATTCCAAACTGTGCAGTACTCTGACCTGTAAATGTGGGATTTGCCCTGTTGTAACTTAGGAAACAACTTGCATAGGCACACTTTGGTGCCAGCATAAACTAAGAGTCCACAGCAATTGCAGAGATCCTAGCAGTCTTCATCTCTACAGGTCAGTAACAGTCACAATTGCCTTGCAAGCACCGTCATCCAGCAACAACTGATAAGGTGCCAATGCAGCTGAATACAAACCTATGTTTAGCAGTCACCTTTCCATTGTAACCCATGCCCTGTTTTCCCAAAATGAGAATTACATTCACGTCAATAGTAGGAATAGATAGGAAGCAATCACTGTCCTGCCCTGCTAGTTGCTGGGACGGAAGATGCACACAGCAGGACAGAATGGGGCACACCGTAAGTGCTCGCTGATCAGCCGACAGCCTGAGAACACCTCTGCGGAGGAGTTCTGGAAAGACAATGAAATCCTATTACCAAACACTGAGAAATTACTTATCAGGTGGTAAAACCTCTTTACTAAGACCGTGGTAAGAAATAAAACATGATCACAGAAATCCTGTTGCCTCACAATCCTAATATTTTTGTGGGTACAATCAATGTATGACTTAACAGCGTGGATGCTTGCATACAGATTTCGCTAATACGGATTTCAGAACCCAAATAAATTCCACACGGATTTTCAGCCAGAGTTTAACTATGGGCTGCCACTATGTAATTCCTGCCCCCCTGAAGAAACATGAGCATGGCCTACTGCAAATAACTATTCTTCTGCCAAATCTAATCTACATCTTTATATATGTTTATGCCAATATTTCATATGCCAGTCTCCCTTTTAAACCAAAACTTTGGCTTACAAATTATTTTTGTTCCTCTCAATAGCTTTACTTAGATCATTACATTTTTTACTGCAGTGTAAAAGAAAGGTTAGCACATTTACAGCCAGCACAATGAGAACCCTTAAGTGGAGAAGACTACTGCTGATAAGCTCCAGGAAGACACTGAAATAACATCAGTGACCTGCTATGAGAGGAAGGAAAAACATGCGGCCACTTGTGTCAGATGCAAAACCTTTAATAGTTTAATTTGTTACAGAAGTGAAACAGATCAATTGATTGTATCCTGCGACACTGAAATTTTGCCTGTCACAAGGCATTTTCATAGGGAAGAGCAATCTTTATCGGGAAAGGTACTCACTTGCTCTGCCTTCCCGCTAAGGCAGACCGTACGACGCTTGACGTGCCAGTTACAATTCACAGGACTCCTGACAACATCATCTGAGAAATTACACATTTGTGTTGGTCTTTTTCAGAAATCAGGTTCTTAAAGTGTGACCCCTTGTTTCTAACCATAGGCTATCTGACGAGAAGTGAATACAGTTGTCAGCTGGTAGGGCAGAAATTTTTTATGTCAAGAATCCAAGAATCTCTGAAAGCTCCATAGCCTGTAGTCATGGCTGTCTAATATTAGTGGGTAGCTTAAGTAATTTGGGAAGAAAAGTTTATTTCCTGCATGCACAGAGCTCTGACTGCCAACCTACATATAACATATATTTATTCTTTTTTCATTTCAAGGTGGGCAATAGTATTTCCTTGCATATTATATGAACTTAAAGTGGAAAATATTACTAAGGATTTGAGATGCCTGGCTCTCCTAGACTGCTCGAGAAAAATCAAAGGCTGGTACCTGATTAATATAAGATCCCTTTAAGACATTTATAGATCACTGGATATCAGAAAATACATTTCTCCTCTTACTTTCCTGAATATTTCATCTATAAACCATTGTTTTAAAATAAATGTATGCACTGGTAATTAATATTTCTATAGTTCTTTTTTAAGATTTATGTTGTGATTGTTTATCACATCTCCCATAATAATGTCTTTTGTGAATTCTATTCATTTTTGTGAAGGTCTTGTGATCCAATCTCCAACCTATTTAAAAGAAAATGCTTTGTGTGCCGGTTTGTACTCGTGGTCGTTCGGAGTTCTATTTCAGCTTCATTAATATTGATGCAACTTCTCTCTCCACTCATTCTCAGCAGATTCTTTGAAATTAATCTTCAGCATTTGCTGTGATTTGTTTCTGGTTTGTGCTTCATCCCCCAGTCCAGCTCTTCTCTAGTTAATTTTGTTTTCTTTATTTTTATCCACTTGCTATGACTGTTCTACTACTTGTGCCACTGTGGTGTGTCAGTCCTTTATGGGATCCCTGTTTCGTCTCTGCCTTTCACTGTGATTTTCCATCATTATGGGCCTCTTGAATAAAAATGTAGCCCTTGTTTCTGACAAAGTCCATGTTCCTTTTCTTTTCTTTCTGTGTGATTTTCCATCATTACAGTTCTTAAATTTCTTGAATAATGATATATACTATGAACAAATGGATGGAGCAGTAATGGCTTCATCAGTGTTTTCTAAAATATATCTGCAGCTTTTAGAGCATACAGTGCTACAGCAGAGTCTCTGCCATGTTTGTAAAAGCATGATTTTAAAAGTGTATTTTGTAGCCTATTGATGACTATGCCACTCTGCATTAATAATTTCCCTGCTTTCTAACATTATCTACTTCTCAGGATAGTGGTTCCAAAATGATATTGAAGTTGAGGAATAAGTATTAGCACTGCACATCTTTGAATAAAATGGTGAAAACATAATCACTTTGCGATGTTTACAGCAATACCACTATGTTATGGAAATAACAGGATTCTTGTTAGACCTTTTACAAGCAGGATGTATTAATAGATTTCAGAATCCCTATTAAAATAAGTCAAGGTTCTAATCTGAAGCAGTGTGTAATAATAAACAAGTAATCGGAATAAATGCCTTAAATATCTATCTGCAAAAATGTGATAAATGAAAAGTTATACTTCAGTACTAATTAGTTACATTTGAGTTATGTCAAATACGTGATGGAAACCAAAAGTGTGAAAACATTTAGGGTTAAAATCTCAATTAATAATGTCAGTTCACTGATTTGAACAACGGAAGTCTTTTTAATATGCCGTAATGTAAATTGGAGTAAAAAATAGGGATCAAAATATGATAAAATATTTCTTACCTTCTTTGATAGTAGTGGCACAGTAACTTAGTCCACAAAGCCCTTTAGTGGTTGTAAAGGGGGAAAAAAGTTGGTTATAAAACACTAACCAAGTATGTCAATGACATTAGCATTTAGCATTACTTTTTTTTTAAAAAACAACATCCTCTCTTAAATGCTATCCATTAGTGTTTCATTTTGGATGACAGCTGTAAAGCTCAAAGGTCTCAAAGATCTGGAGTGGCTTGCAGAAGTAAACCGTTGTTTCCGAAAACATTTGTAGTGGTATTTACAATTGGCTACAGTCTTTCCCACCAAAATAAACGGGTCTTTTGGTTTGAATTAGAGAAAACCTGGTTCCTATGTGCCCTGCTCTCTTCTGCTTGAATTACAAGTCTCTGCATTCCTTGAAGTTCTCTAGGGGAGTGCAGTGCACCAGTTGGAGCTTCTGGCTCAGGGCCCAGGGCTGGAGGCACTGCCCCCCCCACCAGGGCAGCTGGTGGCCTGGAGCCGGCGAGCCACCCGCAGCGCTCCGGCCGGGCAGCAAGGCCAGCGGGAGCAGCGTCCCCTGAGCAAGGAGAGCAAAGCAGGTTTGATAACAGGCTGGGCCAGAAGTCCGGTAATTGCCAGAAAAGCCCACAGTGACAAAGCAGGTCTGTGGTCAAGCCAGGTAGCCAAGGTAAACAACAGTTGCAGGTTGGATCACGAGACCCTCACGAAAGGTCACAGAACTAGGGGCCGGCACACCTACAACCTCACACCTGAGCCTAAACGTCTCTCTTCAGCACAGACAACAAGCCCCCGGTGAGACTTGCTCTCGCAGCTCTATTCACCGCACCCCGATCCCCGGTGACACCCCGCGCTCCATCAGCACCAAGGCCCTGGGCAGGCAGGAGGAGGCTGCAGTGCCTTCACCCTTCACTCAGGGCACTGACTCAAGCACCTTTCAATAACCAATGCTCTTTACCATGGTGCTTTGATTTATCCTGAAATATACAGCTGAGGATGTTTATCTATCACATTCAGTTTACCCTACAAAGAATCAGTGACTGTTTAATAATGTTTGTATTAATGATTTCTTCTTACTACGTTCCCTTACAATGCGAGCTTGGTGCCTCAGTGACAGCTATTTAGCTGTGCTGCTGGTTCAGTGAAAAGCCTTGGGAAGATCGCTAATTTATGATATGTATCTGCCAAACGATGATCCCACTCCAATTTTCTTCCCTCGCAGTGTTTTGTAGGTTGGAATGTGTAGGTAGGTGGCCAAGTTTGAATAGCTGTGTTATGTTAGTTCAGTAACGATGAAATGTCATTATTTTTGGCTAATGCTAAAGCGTAACTGGTGTGTGGCCCAACAGACACATCTGAAACATTTACAGCCTCTGGAAAAGAAATCCACAGTCATTTACAGGGCTGTGTCCAACCATGCTAACAAGAAGATAGAGATTGTTTTGCAGCACAAAGTGGGAGAAGACTTAATAGAATCGGTCACAGTTTTAGTGGTACCTCTGCTTCAATACCCAATTTATGTCAATTTGTACCCAATTTTCCTAAGTAGATGGTTGAGAACAATATTACCAGGTTTTATCTTCCAGGTAAGGTTATTTCTCTTTTCATTTCAGCTGGGGTAAGTTATGAAGTTGCTTCTCAAATGCAAGTTTCAGTCCATCATTGAATAATAACTTGAATGATTGCCCCTCTTCTCTTAACCCTTAGATTGGAAACATACCTGCACAGTCTGAATCCGCAAGTTTGAGTCCTAGTCGTTCTTTGTTTCAGAGAAGTACTGGCAAAACTAGTATTTGATCACTACCCCTATCAATCTCAATACATATGTCAGACAAGAAGTTATAAAAGGTTTCAAATGAATCTAAGTTGTTATCTCCAACTCAGCAGACTCAGGGATGAAACTTCATGATGAAGGTCTTGATTTTGTTACGCAAAGAGCCAAGCAAAGCCATGTCTTGTTTTCAAAGCAAAATGATAATCAAAATAAACAGAAGAGAAAAAGGCTCACAGTATAAAAAATTGCAGTTAAAAATGAAGAAAATAAGCGATCAAGAATTTTGCCACAATAGCCACTATACTTTAGAACAAAAACAGGAGCTCACATGTTCATTGCTTATTTCACCAGATAATACTGGAAATCCAGATGACTTCACAGGTGAATCTTAGATAAAGTTAAACATTTTCACAGCAATTATCCATGCTGCTTTTCATGTTGGCTAATGCTTTCTGCACGATCCCAGCAGAAACACAGGCTACTTTTAAAGGCATACCACAATCAAGAAAGATTTCGAGTCATTGCAAGTCCACCCCAATGCTAATCTCAAGGCACTTACCAACTCACAGCATTTTCTTCTAGGAAACCAGTGATGATATTCTGCCTATACCTTCTGCATATTTTTCAGCTGTTAGCCTGTGGCAACACAGGAGATCTCCTATCGGGTCACTTTCAATCTCATGGGTCATATATCCAAGGGAATTAGCAACAGCAGCAGCAACATTTGCAAACTGATCTATCTGTAAGGCAGAGTAAGAACTCCTCTTGATTCAGGCCAAAGGTGATCTTGAGTTTCTCCCATTATTTCTTCTGTCATTTCTGGGTTTTTTTGTTCAGCACTTGGTGTATCACTGGAATTAGATGAGACTGAAATACCATTTGCCTCAGGATTCTTTTGAGCTTAAGATTCCCACTTCTCTGGAGAGGCATACTGTCAAGCACAAAATGCCTAAGAACAGCCTTCAGTCAGGAAAGATGATGGTCACTAGTGCCAGAATTCATCTCACTGCTGTGATAACATGAGGGGCTAGATGACCCCCACGGCATTGAAGCTGAAGTTATGTCTACTGTCAGATCATCAGCTGTGCTAGCCACAAAAATATATTTAATAGCGAGATTTGGTAAAGCACTTGCTTAGAAAAACCCACATTGTTTGTATATAGATTGTATAAAAATCCCAGGCACCTCCCCAGTCCGTACTTGGAAGTAAGAATGACAGAGCAGTCAGGATGCAGTGTCCACTTCTCCAAGCCAGGCGAGGAATAAGGCGATTAAAAACCCAAACTGGGCTCTTATCTAGCCTCATTACGCTTAGCACTTGCTTGAATGCCTTCTGCTCAGCTGAGAAACAATAAGCTGTTTCAGAAACACCCAAGCAAGGGCTTTTGGGAAACAGCCAAAGCTCAAGGACACTTTGGCACCCTCAGATCTTAGAAAAGAAAATCTAGAAAGCTTTTCTAATGTTTCAGAAAACTGCAAGATGAGTTAAAACCATTAACTGCACAATTACAGGTGATGTCTGGATGAACTTAGTTTCTCAACCTTTTTTTAGATTCCTTTAGAAATAATCCAAAGGTCCCATCCATCCGTGAATCACAAACACTGTCTGGGAGATGCTATGTCTAAAAGTATGCCATGAACAAATGTAATCATTACATTTACAAAATAAGTATTTTCTGGTTTGGGTTTTTTTCTTACCTGAGAGGTCAACTTCATATCAATATTATCTAGTACACAACATAGTATTATATGCTATGCACTGAGGTTGTTTATAAAATAGTTTCAAAAGTAGTTTTACTTCATTTTCTCAACTTAAGGCTGTATAAACATGTATGCATTCAGTGTTCAACCACCGTACAAAAATGCCCCAAAGTTGTGACTTTGACTTGAAACTAATAAGAACATGTAGCATTTTGAAGGAGAGAAGAAAGGTAAACCAATGACTGACTTAATTTTTTATTTTTGCATCTCTAAGGAGAGCTGATAAGTCCTCTTTAAAAATTTCAGCCTTCAATAAATTTATAAATATGCCTGGCTGCGGCTACAAGTGGGATACAGAAGCTGCAGGATACTAAAGCCACTCCTGTAACATTTAAGCGAGGGTGTACATCAAACCAGGAAATTTATAGTAATCCCCTGCTATTAGACACACTTCTCCTGAAAGTGTGAGTTCCCCTATTAGCTGCTCAGCAGGGGACTCCATTTACCCTGCAAGCTTCCTGAAGTGGTCTGAGGCATGCAAAATGTTTAAATTTGGGGAGAACCACAAACAGCAGTATCTCCAGCCTACAAAACATGACCTATTTTTTTAATTGCTCACAAAACATGACACATCCAAAGTGACACAGATACAAATAGCTTAAGTTGAACTTGCCTAGAGCCAGCTCTGTCAATCACACACCCTAAGAAGGATTTGGTTGTGAAGCCTCGTCATTTAAGTCAACAACCCATCAGGTGAAAAACTGATGCTCCAGTACCTCAGAGACCAGCCTTCTTGGAAAGAAGAAATTATAACAAAAACGCAGCCGCCTCAGGCTTTGATTAGTCTTCCTGTACCTGACAAAGACCCCACTAGTAAAAAGCATTTTGTCAGCAACTTCAGTACTGCAGTTTTATTTTCCTGTATGTAATTCCTGGAGAATGCGAGAGTTAAGTATTTTCAAAATACTTAATATCTTAAGGCTTTAAGGTCTTTCTCCCATCTTCAGTATGTATCTTTCAGCATTATTGCCTCGAGAAACACCAGCCTACTTAATTTTTAAATGTGAAATTGTGATAGATTGTGAGCTGCAGTAAGTACGTGCATCTACAGACTGGGAATTCACCCAGGGAAAGCACCTGGGGAAAAAAAAAATAATATCCTGATTTTAAAAGCCCCAAATACTGTTTCTTGTGGATAATCACAAAAATGTGTTTGTGCTTAAGAAGCTTGAGAGACTCTCTTTTGTTTAGCGGAGATTAAAGATGGTAATCTTAAGTCTCAAAACCCTGAATCACAAAAATTTTTCACATTCCTACCTATAAAAATGTTCCATTACAATCATTATTATATTATCTCTGTGATGGGGTGAATGAATGCTAAAAAAGAAGTTCTGTAATTGATTCTGAAGTTGGATTCCAGTCATTAGATAATAATTTGGTTAGGTGTGAAGACATTTGACTTTAAGGCTTTTGTTTACTATTTATATTTTGTTTTCACAACATCTAGCTTCAACTCTTCTGAAAGAGATTAAATGGAGACTATCTTTAATTTTGATACCAACAACTGCAAAATAATCCTTGAGATTTAGTAATACCAATCCAGGAATGCTTACCATTAAATAATTTGCAAATGTGAGCTAGATATGATTAGTACGGCTCACTGAATGATCTCTTTTCTTTGCATTTTTAACAGTCATGGCTATGTTGATCTGAAGACAGAATCACTTTAGTGTCAATGTCCATTTTAGACAGCAGTATGCTGCTGAAAGCATATTCATATTGTAACCACTATGCATCACTAATAGAGAACTGCATTTGGAAGGATTTTTTTCAAACTAAGATCAAATGTGAAACTGCTCAAAAATGCAGGTTATGAATCTTTTCCATTGGACATATCTCTGTGGCTACATACTACTTTCAGCCATTATAAACAAACAAACAAAATGTTTAAATCAAAAAGAATTACAGATACTCCTCATGTTCTGACTGTGTTATGTCTGGACAGTTGCAGCACTGCATTGGCATGTTATATGGCAACTTGCATATTCACAATGTTTAAAGTACTCACAGCAAATAGCTAATTAGTTTGCATTTTGCTTCTGTCATAGAAAAATAGATTTTAAAAAACTCAGTGCTTTTGGCTTTTTTTTCCCCCCTTTGTCTTTTCTAACAAAATAGAAATTATAGTTACAAGGTTTTTTTTCTGTTTGGGAATTTAAAAGATATATATGCAAATGAGGTATACACATATGATGCCAAGAGTTGGGTAAGTCTTTTCTCCTTTTCATTTAGTAAAATAAATACTAGTATGCAAACATCAGATCTCAGCCTAGAGCTAATATATACAGCTAATATATAATTACTATGAGATTAGATGTGATCCTAATCTAGTAGTAATTAGGGTATAAATGAGGTGGGATTTTGAAATGAACCCTTCGGCGTAGGCCAGTTCAGTATCTCTTAACGTCAGTTCAAGTCCCTTCATTGGAAAGGCTCCAAATACCATAGTATTTTACTTCCTTAAACAGAGTAAAACTTATTTTGGCAGAGTAGAGCTTCTTTTGCGAGTAAAGGTTCAACATTTGAGAAGATTGTGAAACCATATAGGAATTTAATTAAGTCGAAGGTTCTGAGACCCTATGACTGATTTCAGTGTAAGCACTGCTCTTCCAGATGGTCATACACAACTAGTTTCCCTTAGTATTATTCATATATTACTCAGTATTATTTGTATATTACTGTATTAAGAAATCTGGCTAGTATCCCCAAAACTGTTCTCTGCTGGGAGGTCAATGTTAACCAAATCCAGGGTTCTGCAGACTCATACACAACATGGACATTTAAAGAACAAAGCATCGGTAACCAGCACTCCCTACCCTGCTGAAGGAGAATCCTTTCCAACCACAAAGTTAGAGGAAACGTTTTGGCACAAGTGGAGACAACAGTTGAATACATTCCTAAAGAATAGTTTAATTGGCTTTGTATAACTATTTCCCTCCTGCTCAGATACTGGTATGCCCCCATTCCTATCCTCCTAACCATGTGGAACACATACTCTTCTGCCACATGTTAGATTTCATACTTCATGTTATTTAAATTCCACGGCACGGCACTGTGTGTTATTAATCAAAATCTACATATTTTGGAGCTGTTTGTTAAACAATTTTCTAGCATCAAAACCTTACAAAATCACAATCTGAGACACTCAGCTGCCTTGAAGCTCGCTTCAGAGAACACTTCAAAGAGGAAGCCTTTTGTAGAGGTCACTTAACTATAGTCAATCCTATAAATGCAATGAAACATTTTTTGTTTTAAAAGTTAGAAAGAAAAAAATGTTATGTAATTGTTTCAAATTGTTGGACTATTTAAAAAGTCATGTTAAAATAGTTAAGTTCCATGATGAGACTTGTCTTATAACTTTTGACATGTATAAGCTATAAAGCATGCCTATTATTAATTTCAGAAATAGTTTTGGATACCTACACTGAATTAAACTGTCACAGTTGATGTAATTATTAAGCAAGATTATAGACTATGCTCAGAAGTTCAAATAGTGCCCATTTCAAAAGTCCCCTTGGTAGTTATGAGTCCTAGAGCAACCTACCATGACTGGTCACACCGCAGCAGGGTATGAAAGCTCTTTTTGTTTAAAGCTTGTCTTCTCAGTCCCAGTTACAGCAGAGTGGTGTGAATGCAAGAGATTTTAGTTGTTAGTAAATTTAATACATCTCATTAACATTTTTTACATGCACATACAACCAATATGGAGCATAAAAAAGGAGCATGTAGTACTTGTCACTTGATTTCAGAACTGCAGATTTGTTGCCTCTGTGAAATGATCTCAGACTGAGTAACCTCACTGCAGCAAATAAAATCTAGCGGGCAGCTGCGTGGATGAACATCCTTAACATTATCAATCAAATTGCAGGCATCTGTAGTGCTACTTTCACCTTTTTGTATCAAGTGATGTGTGATCAAGGAGTGTTAGATCAACCCCTGACGTAGCTCTGTTGCTAAACCAGAACGAGATACTCCAGCAGACAGTCTGGATCTGCTGCATTCTTAAAAGTGGAATTAGCATTCTTAAAAGCGGAAACACATCAACGTGTGTACGCTTTTAAATACACTGAAATGTGGGGGAAAGTAATTTACTTACAGAAATATTTTCAGCTACACATTAGAAAAAAAACGTGAACTACACAGGAAAAAATAGCTATCTATTCTGAATTTTAAATAGAGCGACAGGATTTGTGATGCTGTTTTCGACACTGCTGTTTTCAGGTTCACTGAAATGTTTGATACCTTCACAAACTAAACAGAAGATTCAATCTTATGGCAGTAGTCTCATTGAAGCCTTATGACCAGACAACCACTTTATTTTACAATGTCATTTACACTTCTGCAAATCTGGACTATCCTCTCTGGAATTAATTTAAATTACTCTTGTGAATGCAGATTTACAGAAAAGAGTATGGAAATTAAAGCATATTGTTTAGCAACGCCTTTTACTTTTAAAGACTTAAAAATATTATTTTTAGCTAGTACAAAGAAAACATGGGCACACATGCATACATACAGATGTACACGCTTGCCTACCTCCCCCAGAAAAGTAGCATGCCAGTATTGGCTGGCTAGCTGCTAGTCATTTTGATCCAGGTAATCCACACAGAAATAACACATAGTTAAATTTCCTCTCCTCTGAGAAATTTTAGATAACAACATTGAAGTAACTCATGGAACCTTTTCTTATTCTGTGTTAACTGCTTAAAGAAAATCAAACAATTTACACTAAAACATGGTTCTAGCTGATTATAAAATTATAAAAAAGTTTATTAAAAAATAAGCCTCGCAAAAATAAATAGTTTTGTCCCTGTTTCCAGAAACAAGATGGTATTAACAGACAAATTATTAAATATAATAAACTGGACATGTTTGGACATGTCCAGTGTGTGGAGGGCCTAGAAAAGTGACTATTTCTTAGTCATGCAAATTACTCTAATCCAAAATAAAATTGCCAGTGTTTCTGGGGCAGCATCAATGTTTAAAGTGGATCCCTTTTCTTTTGCTTTTTTCAATTTTTTTATAGTAACTTTTGTTTGATTGTGATAAACCACTCTCATCTGCAGCATTTACCTTAGGAGTTTAGCAAAATATGTACTACAGAATAGGGAAAAAAATACTGGCCTCCTAAAGGATTTGTACCTCCTTCTCCTTTTGTTGTTGTTGTTGTGGTGGTGGTGGTGGTGTGTATGCCTCTAAGGTCTCTGTCTTGGTGTTTGGTACACTGTTGCTATGATAAAGGAGAATCTTTGCAGTTCATTCTGATCTAGTTTTTCAGGTGTGGGCACAGTCTGCTGACAGGTATCAAGCGCCTTGTCTCCTGGCAAATGATCAGTTCTGAATCCCATCCTAACTGATATTTGCTCTTTGGGGATGGAAAAAAGCTACAACATGTTTCATAGAGCTCAAATTGGCCTTATCAAACAAAACATCTGCTAGATTTGTGAGTGACTTGTGACAGCAGGAGACATCAGCACTGGCCTCCCCAGTAGAAGTCACTGCAGTTAATGGAAGCTATTATGGAAGAATTCTGGCAAGAATATTTTTTTTTCCAAACAACTAAAAAAAAAATTAAAAGAAAAAATATGTTATGTTGTTATGGTAACAGCTATTTGAAAAATACTGTAACAAAAGGCAATCGAATATCAAACTACCAAGCTGCTAGTTTGACTATTCGGTTTTCTTCTTAAGCAGTTTATTTACAGAGATCCCCTCCCTCTTCCTTATGCAGCCACAAGTGTAAGTGTACATGCTCAGGTAAGACACCATCTGCAAATAGTTTGTGTTTGTAGAATTTCAGTCTTGGAGCTGCAAAAGTCCAGATACCGCAGATTTTTACACATCACTAGAACATCCAGTGTTACATGGGCTGAGTCCCTTCCTCACTTGGCAATAAAACCACATTTTGTAGCATTTCCAGTCAGCACTTTTGGCACAAAGAGGTGTTCCTGCACTCCTGTTGCTTCACGGGATATGGCTAGTCTCTTTGCGGGTACCACAGCTACTCCCGGGAAAAGTGCAGTATCGCGTCGCTGCAGTCTGGGAAGCAGCACCTTCCCAACTGCTGAGAAAACAGAGTTCCAGGAGTTAATGCTGCAGAAGGCAGCAACAGACCTTTCCAAAGCCTGCAATTGTGTTTTGCACAATTTTTTAGACAATTTTCTCTGAACGAGCACAAGTTCCTACATGCACTAACTTCAACATCATGCTCCTATTCAAAGTAGTCCTCACTCAGATAATGCTTCTGTTGAAGTCAGCGCATAATGACTTGGGTAATGAGTGAAAGCTCTGGCTACTTGATTTTACGTACTGATGTATGTACAGTGATAATATGAAAGAGCTGGAGGACACTGCCACCTCTTCCTCTTAGACCTGTGCTTTCAGCCATCATGTTTACAAAAAAACAGACAAACAGCACACATTTTTGTGGTATTTGTCTCAGGCTGAACAAACCTAGGAACTTTGCTAAATTTCCTCCACCATGCATAATGGAGGATTGAGTTACACTGTACAAATACTGCATAGGAATTGTGAACATCCTATTTCTTAATACGGAGACGAGATTTTAGAAACGCATTTTGTTTCACTGTTTTCAGTCCCTCTGAGGTGTTTAATGGTCTGCGTTTACAGAGTCCCATTTTAATGAAAGTAACTAACACGGTTTATCTAACAGGATTACAAACAGGGGTGGGGAGGGGCAGGATGATCTAGATGTTGGCTTCTAGTTGTTTTGTTCTAACTGGGAATTTTGTAGTCATGTTGTTTTCGAAACAGGCAAATGTTTGCTAGCGTAAACATGAAAATTAGTCATGTTCAGGTGCAATAAAAGCCACGAGAAACATTTGATAGCAAAAATCCACAACATCTTACTTTACATCACTTTGCAAAAGAGAAAGTGAGCTATCTGTTCTCTGCCACCATCCAAATTCAGCAACAGTAGGTCCTACTGACACTTGTGTGTACGTATAGGACTGGGTTTGGAAACCAAATGCGAACGGCGGTATTTTCTAACACGCTCAAAAATCCCTTGAACACTTCAGACATTCCAGTCAAAGTGATTCTTTAATGTGGGACCTCCTTTACCACATTTGTTTTACATTAGAAAATACTGTATAGGTTGTTTACATTTGGAAAAGTCAGTGGAGAGAGATTTCTGTAAGTGTTCTGAACGAAAGATTGCACCGTTACTGTAACAAGGACAATTATGGACAGACACAGGTAATAGCTGTTTAGAAAATGTTAGGAGCATTATTGTGGATAATAGACATTCTTTTCTGAGCATTGCCCTTGCCTGAGTTTCATTTTCCATTGGTGTTGTCTGCCTAGATTGCTTAAGACAGCTGTAGTCTGCTCATTTACATTAAGGTAACAAAAAGTTGACTGCTGGGTTGTCCCAGATGGAGTTCACCTGTACAAAGGTCTGAAACTGTGAGGGAATACCTAAAATGTCAGACATGTCCAGTATCTAGTGCTGCTGCAATTTATCACCTCTACCAGGTCAGAAAGGCCAGAATAATTTCCAGCTCCATTTTTCTAAAAGCCATTTTCATTTAATCTGTCCTTTACAAATGGTAAATTTAATGAGAACTTCAGGGCTAATTCAAACTAAAATTAAGAAAAAACCTTGATATATACGTATTCAATTCAAATGTATTTTAGTAAGCAACAACCTGGCCACTATTGAAATAGTTCTCAAGTACTACTGAAATAATAGGTACATTCGCAAAGGAAACCTGCTTTCTTTTAAAGTGACTGTACGCATTATTTCAGCTTCTTCTGATAATAGCACCTTTAATACCAAGGCCGAGATGCAATCAATCTTTTTTGTTGGAAGAAGGTGTTATATTGTACCCGTATGCTTATATCCACCTAGCAGTTTCAATCCGCTAGGCAGCCTGAGGTTCAGCAGGGCTGCTGCTTGCTTGGCCACTGTGTATTCCTCTTGCCTGCTTTGGGGGGGGGGGGCGGCAAAGGAGGTGATAGTGGGACGGGGAAAAGGAAGAGGTCTGTGTCTAAAGAGACACTGAATTAGACTGAAGTGAATAGTTGACGTCCTCTGTAATTACACACACATTGAACTCTTTACAGTTGACTCAAGTTACTTCGAACTGCATTGATGTGGCCCTCCATATTGATTAAAAGCAGCATCTATTTACCTTAACAATAAATGTGGAGATTAGTAAAAGTTCACTTGATCACAATAAGAAGACTGATAATTAAAGGGCAATGCAACCCAGATGGAATGTAAGTGCCTGAAGCAGCATGTTAGGAAGCACAGGCTGCTTTTGTACAAGAGGGTCTACATGTGTAGGTTAAGGCTTGCAGAAAGCCCTTCAGGTAGACAGTTTTTGTAGAGATACTTAAAGCAGGAAAAGACTCGAACCTGTCCTGAGAAGGCTGGCCCAGCAATTCTCTGGGGCAAAGTGACAAATACAAAGCTCTGGAAAAGGAAAAAGACTTTAAAGCACAATGTGATTAAATGGACAATCTCTACAAAACCTTTGAAAGAGGCCTCCACATCTTTTATTCTTCTTTCAGGTCTCCTCTACGTGAAAGAACAAGTTTAAGCTAAGCAGGACACACTGCTGATTTGATGTGTTAAGCTCTTGATGGTGTAGGGTCTATAAGAAAGGGAAGAACCGGGTTTAGTTTGTGACAGACTCAATAGAAACATTCCTCCTCTCGTCATGGGATCTCCTGCAGGGAAGGGGGAGGACAGCTCTTATTCCTATTGCACCTATCATTTGGTTTACATGGCAGACATTGTGTTTTACTAATCCCTTTTTATCAAGAAAGCAAGCAGCTGATAACTAGAGAAGTAAGTGAACAGTCTCAACCCCATACGGACAACTTGGAAAATCAGATTCTGCAGTGGCTGTACCTGTGCTTTGTAACAAAAGGGTTGTATCTCTTGATACGACTTGACACCCATCCCTTGTTTCTTTTCTTTGTACCAATATGGATGCGCTTATGTGCTTACCTCCTCGCAGAGAATGACGTGATAAAATGGTGACTTTTGACCAGCATTGCAGCTATTTCCAGAGACCAGAATGTAGAAAATAGTAGACCAGATTGCCGCTGAAACACAAATGGTAATTGGGATCTTAAATTAACAGCATTCTCCTTCGTGTGATATCTCAAAATAAATTTCCAGCTGAACTAAGACTTACAAATGTTTTGGGTTTTTTTCCAACAAACACTGTCACAGGTTACACAGGTCCCATCAAAGTCCCATTTGAAAGAATGGCCTAGTTAGTTCACGCGTGTGGGCTTTTTTCTTAGGAGTTTTAATTTGGAATGTGTCAGAACTGTTTAAAGCCAAGCCAAAGATTCGTTCAGTCACTTTGTAGCTATAGAGAAGCCACTGATTTTGCAGTGCTAAGTAGCAAGGTGAATAAGGTTAGCAAAAAGGTAAGGAAAATGCGGGAAACAGAGGCCACCCATTGAAGGAGTGGTAAAAGCACGGTCCTATTCCTTCTGACCTGAATCTCTAACCTGTACCCCTAACAAATCGTTGGCAAGCACAAAGCCACCAGCCTCTCCCAGCCCCTCACTTCAGGGCTGCCAGGAGCTGGGAGGAATTTCCCAGGCGTGAGAGGTTCCCTGGATCGTCTGAAAGGAGACAAATGCAGACAGACCCAAGGCCTACAGGACGGCTGCTCTGACTTTGATAGCAGCTGATGTTTTGTCATTTCTTTGTTGTAGAATGGTTAGAGTAGTCATCCACGGTGAAGAAGGCTGCGTGTGCCTCCTTCCTCCATCAGCTAGCACGTCCCAGTCCCAGCCCGCTCTCCGCTCCGTAGCAGCCTTGGAACTTCCAGGGCTGGTGGCTAAAAGGCTACAAAGAGCTACCCCCGAACACTTTGCTGAACACACGTGTAAGCCACTGCTTTCCTCCTTGCGTTGCATATGCACAGCAGATTAGGGGCTTGTTTAGGAAGCAGTCAGGAATCTCTTTGTTTCCTTCTGCCAGGTACAAGGTGAATTAATCCGTTTGGAAACCAGCAAATCCAGCACTCCCCTCCTCCCCCAATATGCCCGAATCCTTCCAGCCTACATCCCTTGACAATAAAGACAGCTAAAGCTCGGACACCCTTCCAGAGGAAGGAATTGAGCCTGTTCCTTTGCCTGTAAGTTTTCTAAATAAATCGCTTTTGTTGTTTAAAGCTGTGATGAATGGAGACGCAGGGCCAGGTTGGTCGCTGGAACAGCACAATGGATGTAAGAAGGTTTTTTTCTTTGCCATATAAATCATTCACATTGTTTAAGGTACATTGATCAATCTAATGGCTTGTAATAGGCTCCTAATTGCCACTAGGAAAGTACTGCAAGCTTGCATTTGAACGTGAAATGGTTCATGATCTGAGCTGAAATTCACCTTAAGCCTGAGCTCCAGTAATTACAGAACACAGAAGGAGCACAATGAACGGTTCCCAGTCCTTCCTCGCCCTAATCCCAGGACAGGGGGAGGGGGGAGAGGGGAGCATACGAATGGGGGGTCCAGCGCATTTTCCTCTTCCCAACCAGCAATTCATTAGCGGGCGAAACCTGCGGGAGGATTTATCGGTCATCGTGGACCGAAGAGAACTTTGCAACGTCAATCATCCTGCCTATTACGCTCCCACATATCTCTATCTGCAGATAGACAGCTTGCTTAATCACAACCAACCTTCTGAGTCACGCCTGGCTAAAAACGTGGTATAAAAAGCCGGGACGGTATCCGAAGGGGGCTGCTGGAAGAGATGCGGGGCGAGGGCTCCTCTGCTGCGAGGGTGCTGCGGCGAGGCACCCCCCCCCCGCCCGCC
>JANZLQ010000001.1:29272553-29297553 GCA_026212715.1 Elanus axillaris | reverse complement strand
GAACACAAATAAAATAACCTGGGGAATAAAAAAAAAAAAAAAAAAAAAAAAAGGATGCTCTCACCATCATCTGTGAACCGACAGCACCTCCTACAGGGCCCCGGCGCGCTCGGCCGAGCAGCCGCGCTGAGGGACCGGGGCGGCGGCGACCCGGGGCGGGCTGCCCTGCCCTGCTCTGACCTGACCGGCCGGGCCGTCCCGGGCCACGGCGCTGCTGCGTGGGGGAGGCCGTGAGGGCTCCCACCGGGGTCTCGCAGCTTGGGCGGGGTAAGCCGAGGAAACATCGCCCCCGCGACCCTTGCGCTCCTTCTTTTAAGCGGGGTTTGAACCCACCGGCTTTTCCCGGCGCAACGCTGTCAGGCCCCGGGGTGGTGAAGGAGGCCTGCCCCTTCCACGGGCGCCGTGTCGGGCGCTGAGGACGGCGCCTCGTACCGGTAAAGGCGGCACAAACCGTCCTGAGGGGAGCACCGAGAGCAAGGGGACCTCTCCTCCGAAGCTGCACCGACCTTCCCCAAGGCTGTCAGGGCTGTACCGACCGCAGGAAAGGTGTTGCAAGGATGGGCGTCTTGTTTCAAAGCTCTTCAACTGGTCGTCTTTGAGACAGATGCATCCAAAATGTCATTATTCTTCTGGTTTAATTTTCATTCACAATGGCCATCTGTCACAATGAACCCATCCCATGTGCCAGTCCTTTCTTGTGCAAGAAGGCAAGATGTACGTAGCGTACAGCGAACTACATGCAAACGAGTAAAACACAGAGCCCACAAAAATACCTAGAACTGTAGATGTCGAGCTGTCCTTGCTTCTTTGGGTAGAACTCAGTTGTATTGCAGTTGGCAGATTCCCGTACCACACGCACAACGATCAGACCGACCTGTAAGCAAAAGACCTTTCTTTGGAGTAGAGGCACCTTCCAGTACTTACTGGTTATTCCTCGTATTCTCGTGACATGAAAACGATCTACCAGAATATGCCTTTTGCCCTGTCACATTACTCTGTCCTCTCTTACACAGAAGGATAATAAATTCTTCACAAGAGGTTTTGTCTAGATTGTTCATACGGGCGTTTTGGCAGTCTCCTCCTGTTCTTTCTAAATCAGAGCTTCCACACACACGTTAACACGGGGCCTGACTCTACTAAATTGTGCCCGCCCTTTAACTCCCGGACACTTCAGCAAGAACGCTTGGAGCAACCTAACACAAGCACTTAAAGGAAGAAGGTGACATCCCTTAATGGCTTGCCCTTTCAAACTCGTTCACGTGCACTTAAAAGATAAGCCAGGTCACTTCCGTTATATATTATACTCTGTGTGATATTGAAAAAACTTCTGAGTGACCGTTTTAAGAAGCAGAAGTGGACCAGTAATAAAAGGTAGTCACATTTGCCCTGTGAGTGAGGAGGGGAGGAAAGTTGCTTGCCAGAATACGCCTTTTCACCTGTATGCTAACCAATGTGCTTCCATCTGCCACCCTGAAATGGCAGATGAGTGTTTCCTTTCCAACAAAAACCCGGTGAAGTGTTGCCTTGTGCACTGCTCCTGATTCAGAACTCTGGAGAAGAAGGCAATTCTTACTGTTTTTAAAGAATAATATATTTTATTATGGAAGTTCATCTTCATAACAATGTGTGCAGAAAACGACTGACAATCATTAAAAAACCAAAATGTTTGTTTCATGAAAACAAAAGGATGACTATTTACATTAACTTCCTACCACAATGAAATACCTGAAACAGTTGAGGCAGTAAATATTCTTTTCATGTCTTGGGAGATTATTGAACAATAACTTGACATTGTACTGACACATACCAACAGGGGTTCAAGATGTTTAGATAGCCCTGACCAAGCTGTACACTGCAGGAGGTCAAAAAATGTTGGCTAGACACTTAAGTGAACTATGTCTCTCTGTTGTTTTAACTCATAAAATTGATCTCTTACAGGGAACTTTAGGAAAAATGCTTCAGTATGAAAAAAAGCCTCTACAATACAATGTTTTGATATCTGAAGCTGTGATTTTAGCCGGAACTATCTCAAATGTTGGTTAGCATTTAGCATATCCCAGGACTCTTTCCAAATTACTGTTTCCCCTCACAGTTGCATCTAAACAGAAATCATAATTGACAAAATCAAGAATATCACACGCTGCTCTGAAGTATTTTAAAACCCTAAAATCAGGTCTATGAATTACTGCATGTCTACAAGAGGTATTGGCCAACAAGTATATTTATACAGTAAGAAAAATACCATAACATTTATACCTAATTTACAAATATTGCAACATTATAGAAATGATGCTGTTAGCTTTATGTAAGAAATGCTAGTTACAGAGTTTGGAAAATGAACAGCAATACATAATTGAGCCCTTGTTAAAGGTATTCGTCAAAAACCAGAGACCTTCTTGTTTGCACCTGTCCCCTATACTATCTGGGTTTTTTCCTCTCTCTGCTTCTGCTCCTACTGCGTCTGCTCCTTTCTCTGTGTTCCACTTTACTGCACTTGTCCCCATAGCGCTCTCTGCATTTCTTCTTCTCTCTGTGCACATCCATGCTGGGGCTTCTGGTTTCATTTTTCCTGTGCCGCTCTTCACCAGGGCTTTGACTTGGACTTTGTCTTACTTGCCTTTGCCTGGAACTGCTGTGACTTGTGCAAGAGCTTCTCCTGCTCCGCTCATCCATGCTTTGGCTTCTACTATCCCTGTCCTTTCTTTCAGTCTCTCTCTTGTTGGTGGTATGGTATCTGCTTTTGGACTTTCTTTCCTCCTCACAGGAGCTCCATTTGTTGTTCTCTGCAGAACTATCTCGCTTTAAAAGTCTGTACTTCTCCCTATCTTTGTCCTTGTTACCGTGACTACTGGAGAGATCTTCATAAAGTTTTGCCTTCCTAGTCTTTGCCTTTCCTTCTGAATCGCTGCTGCTGCTAGCCTCTGAAAACTTGTCTTTTTTTCTTTTCTTAGAATACATCTTCTTTTGTGCTGCTTTATCTCTGCTGTCAGTCTCGCTATCACTGCTGCTTACTGAAGTCTCACTGGAGGATGAGGAAGAGGATCTCATCTTATGTTTCTTGTGTTTACTTTTGCTTTTCTTCTTTTGCTGCTTTTTCTTCTTTCTGTCTTTCTTTTTCTTTTTCTTCTCCAGACGATCCAACTTCCTTTTATTTTCAAAATAGAAGAGTAGTGCAATCAGCTGTGTTAAGATATTCTAAATTACAAAGTCATTGTCTTTTAAAGTTCATTACTTCTGATGGCCTACACAGTAAATACACTATTTTCCATAAAAACATGTTGAATTTCTCTCCTCTTTCAGCAAAGTACTATTTTTAAACTTCTAACCTGACATTAACCATAATAAGAATCCTCGTGTAATCCACAGCTGCTCCCTCCAAACAGGAGGAATATGATTTTTTTAATTCTTTAATTTTAAAAAAGAATTAAAAAAATTTAAAAAATTAAGATGTGTCAATTTTGGCCTTGTAATTAGGAATAAATACATTCAGTAGTGCTTTTTTTCCCTTGTCAGCCTGCTCTGGAGACTTTGCAAAATCAATGCTGCTTTTGTTTGTGCATTTTTATAAGAGATTTTGAAAATGAAAAAACACAATTAGCATTCAATTTCTATTAATGATGGAAACTGAGACTCTAAAGCCTATGTCTCTGAGTTCTCCAGGCAAATAATACGGACATTTTCAATAACCTCTTCTGTCACAATTAGAAATTTACATTTTCTAGCTGTTAAGTACAATATTCCATCATGCACTGGCATTCACTACTATTTGACTGCTTTCACCTAGTTTTTATTTGCTTTCTGTATTTATTCTTTTCAAAAAATCCATGACTGAATAGCGAAACTACTTTCAGTGTATTAAAAAGAAATCCCTTCAGACTAGTAAAATCTAAAGGACCCAAATATTTACTGAACTTCAACTTTCAAAATATAAAGTATTAAAATTTCATTGTGTTGGGCCAGCTGAAGTTCAAACAAAATACCATTTTAAATGACTAAAACTACATACACATTCCTTACTTAAAAGAACACAAAATATGCCAACTATTTTCACAGAATTATTTATTATATATGTAAATACCACATGTACCTACCTACTCATGTGCCTGCTTAGCCATTCACCTTTCTCCCCTCCTCCCACTTGCCATATACAGAACGTCTTTTAACCAAAAAGGCTGTTTTAACTACCGATACCCGTATAGGACCGACCAGGCCGTAGCTAGTATTTTTAATTTTAAACATTTTCAGATAAACATTTAAAGATAACGTTGCAGATTAACAGAGACAAAAAATGTAAGTCACCTGACATATGCAATCAGTAAGATGGAAGCAAAGAATGAAAACCTCATTAACTTTTTATTGGAATTACAAAACCACGGGGAGCTCCCTCTGCTGGAGCAGCAAACTGTAAACCCCGATCCAAGCACAGCGTGGAGCTAGGCCAGCCTTGGCCCTGGGCTACAATGTCAGGTTCAGTTTAGCGGCACAGGAGAAGGTAACAAACTTTGCCAATTTGTAAACCAGTAAACAAGAACACAGACTTTTTAATCTGGGAAGAAGATACTGTAAACAATGGAGTGCAAAATAATATTTTAAAATAGCAACTGACAGCATCTTCAGTGAGCCAATCGATTATTATTATTTCAGTAGCCCAGTTAAACTGGTAATGACCTCCAGTGCAAAGGCATGACAACTAGATTAGAACAGCCAGATTAAAACAAAACAACCAGATTAAAAAAACCATGCTGCATAACGCCATTTGTGGTCAAGTGTATGTTAAACTAAGCTGATTTTCTTCTGGACTGATGGTACTAAATTCTGCAAAGGCATAGAAGAGTTACAGGGGCAGTGATGGAGTCAGAACTACTGGCGATACAGATCCCCTTTACTAGGTATCACACTTACCTTAGAAGTTTCTGTTTTTGTTTGGTTGACAGTGATTTTAAAAATTCAACTTCTGGATCATCATCTCCTTCACTTGCAACAAATTCCTAGGAAAATGTGGTAAGACATTAAGTTCTTATATATAAAAACAATTTCTTCATTCGGATTCTGTATTAAAAGTGATGCCTCTATGTACCTTATTTTTGCACAGGTACAACTACATTTGTATTACTAAGTCAGCTTAAGACTCTTTGGAAAGAGCAGCAAACTCGTTGCAGAGTGAACCCCCTCCCTGCTTCTGTCTCAAAGCTGAGTAGGTGTTATAATGTGGGGGTTACACAACAGGAGTTATTAGTAACATACGAAAAAAAAATCACTGCTAGGGAAAGAAACATTTCTGAAATAGTTAATAAAAATGAGCCAATTTTGGAGCCCACATGATTCCCCAGGATAAGTCACTCCATTGTTACCATGCCTGCATGAATAGGTAAGATGCTAGTTCTACTCAAACCCAGAGTAATTTAAGCAAATTACTTTTCTGTCTCGGTTTAGTCATTAGGAAAATGGGTATTAACACATCTACCTCACTGTTGTGTTATTAGTCTTTAAATGTTCATAAAGTGTTCCAGCAATGCAAAATACTGTAATCATATAATCTACATACAGTAACGCAATCAGCAAAGCATAGCTACTTTGAAGACCCTGAATTCTTCAAATTATGTGCATCTGGTACACTAGAATTCTCCACCGTGATGTTTTTAATTTTAGCCACACTCAGGAGGAGAAAGAAGAAATAAAGATTAAAAAGCTTTTCCAAAAAAACCCCACCGTACCTAACAAACCGAACATACTGATATCACTGTGATTCATTTAACAGTGCCCGTATGCTACATTTTTCTGGGGTACATAGCTTTTTTAAATAGAAAGGTACATCCATCTGTGGAGACAGAATGAATTGTTGATTTTCCTCAAGATTTCAATGGCTGAGGGCTGTTGTCCCCTCTCTACTAGTGGTTTGACTATCCTGCCTTATGAACAAAGATTATTTCATGGTGCTCAAAGAGAGTATATGAATTTTTCACTTTATGTTTTTATTAAAGCACCTCAATTAGAAATATACCCTGTGCAGTCTAAGTACAGACAATTAAACATATTCACTTCCAGAAATAATAAATGTAACAATAGTCAATCAAGTAAAAAAATCTTCAGATACACCATTCCTGGCAGTAATTATTTGTGCATACTTCCTCAAACTTCATCCAAAGGCTAGCATTACATCAGAAGTACGTGGCAAAACCTTCTAACCATCCCCTTTATGAAGAATTCAATTTCTAGTCACGCAGAGGACAGATTTAATTTATTATATGTGGTTTTAAAATAAGGAACTCGTGATTCACCATTCTGACTAAAACAAAGCTGAAAACAGTCAGGTTTTGGACATTTTTCTACTGGTATAGCTATTCAGCTCTCCTATGGATATGCATATTTGAAAACATTAAGTAGCAATTCACAAGCAATCACATTTAGATTTATAGACATTTTCAGCTTACTGGTAAAAAGATCATTACCTGTGATGGATCATTTGCGGTCAAGTTTCTCCCCAGTACATTTTGTTTCAGTGCAAACCCACTGTTTCTCATCTCCGCTATTAGCTCCGAGGGGTGCATTGATGGCCCTGTTCACAAAAATCACAGTTTGAATGTATCATTTATATCTCTCTACCTTTTTTGGACTCCACAGTAGGAATTCAGTTGAAGCTTTGTTAAGTAAAATCACAGCTAAATCAACTCAATAATCTTCTGCTGAGCAAATAATCAGATATGATTTTCTAAAACAGCAGTCTGGAGATTCAGAATAGAAAATAATTGCATTTTTCTTTAAGTACAAGGGGATTCTCTTATGTAACTTTGTCATGTTGAAAACAATATATTTAGGTAAGTCTAGTGATAATATTTTTTTACAGTAAAAAAGCATGAGAAACCTAAAGAAAGCAAACTAAATAAGACTTTTAGGTGCCTCTTCTCCCCTAAAACAATGGGAAAACGCACTTCTTACATGTCACTAATAAGGCATTTCTCATAATGACATAAATTTTTCAACTTAAATGTAGAAAGTAAGCATTATTAGAAACTCAGTATACATATGGAAAATAAATAAATACATGAAAAAATTATCTATGTCCTTACTTATTCCAGGGACCCCCCCAAATATGCTGGGTCTCTAGGCTGTTACCTCCTCAGAGATTTCTGTTTTATCAGCTTAAAAAATACACTACATACTGCATTAGAGTAGGTGTTTGGGATTAGGTACATGTTATCTTTCTTTGCAAACATCTAACAAGGAGCAAAATACGGGATATATTTTAAATTATTCAGAGTTGACTGCATAATTTATAAACCCTGTAACTCACTCTTTTGCTTTAACTGAACACCTGTGGTCATCAGAACCTCACATACTTGTCTGATTAAGTACTTTTTCTTCACCCTAAACATACAGTCTTTTGTTAGGTAAGTTTCAGTAAATTTCCTTACCAGTTCATTCCCTAACCTTACTGTCCATGAATTAGGACCGCTGTATAAGGTAAATCTAAATTATAAGGAAGGTAAAACAAGTGCACGGAGCACATGATTACTATTACTTCAGTAAACTAACTGTAAATGATAAGATTACTAGTCTTGTGGAACACACTGATCCTGCTTTGTGGTTTTGAGTTTCCTAGTTGTGGAGATGGACAAAACTTACAGATTTTTAACAGAAAAGTATGGAAAGTAAAGGGAGATTTTTACTATGGAAAACATGGAAAGTAAAATAGCACTTTCTGAAAAAAATATCAAGCTTTTCTTAGTTTTCCTGTATAATACACTGCTTACAGAAACACGCAGGGCTATATGTAAAGCAGGAAGGAAGAATAAAAAACTTGGAAAATGGTTTAAAGAGCCCTTGCATTACTGAATTTCTTTCCACAAGTTCCTTATTTTGCCAGGCAAAAGGATATTCTAATGAAATACCTTTTATTCTTTCCTTGAGTTTACATCTTTATTAAGTAGGGGGTTATTCCCTGCCCCTCCCATGTATTTTACCAAAAGTGCTTTTTCTTTTTACATGTTACAGTGTAACTGTAAGGTCACTGATAGTTAATGAATGTATAGGGGCTCCAGTGTCTACATTTTTGCTTATTTCAAATTTAAAACCTTGCTTTGCTTGCCCAAATGTACTGGGGCTGGAACAGAAACTGACATAAGACAGAAACGTAACAACAGAATTTGGTACCAGTTGATGTCTTGATCTGAAAAGGCCACATAAACCAGCCATACAGTTCAGTCAAATACCCTGTATGAGGAAGCTGAATGGAGACAAAGGGTAGAGTCATGAAAGAAGATTTCACCATACCAAAGAAACCAAACATTTGACCAGACTGAAGCCTGGAATACCCTTGTTATTCAAAGGCAGTAAAAGCCACTGCCTAACAAAGTAACCTAACTAACTTACCAGCTGTTCCCCCTTCAGTGTCACAGCATTGCACACATTTTGATGTGTACTGGATACCTAATTATTCTCATTAGTATGATTAGACAAATTAAGGAATGTAACTTGTCCAAATCTATACAGGAGATCTGCAAAAGAACTAAGTCAGAAGCCCTAACTTTGTGGTTCCATAGAAGGACTATGGGCAAAATCGAGACCAGGGACGCATGAAGGCATATTGGCCTTCAAAAGCACAGTTCAGAAATATTTTCTAGAAACAAACCTTTCGGGCATTCTTTGTACATAACACTGGAAAGAGGTAAGCAAAATAATTTCCTCTTTTACATAAAAAGCTTATAATGAACACACAGTACTATTGATTTTTGTGCATTCATGCCCAGTGGATGTCAGTTGTGCTGTAACACAGAGATCCACATGAGTGAACAAGAGCCCTGTCAGAGTGGCTGCTCAAGCTGGGATCCAACACACAACTGCATGCAAACTTTTGAGTTAGCTTCCACATGCTTTTTAGAGATGAAATCAGCACTAGGTTTAAAAAACAAAACCACAGGTATGCTTAGAAGGAAAGCAAGCCAGGCTAAAAATAAATTTATGAGACTTCTGTTTGCTTGTTCGTTAATGACGTCAAAGAGACATTCATAGCGCCACCTACAACATTTTAGTTGCAACATGGTATTACCATGACAAGGACAGTTAACAAATCACTGTTACCCCTGTTTTGTGGATGTACGCAAGCTACATCAAATGCACCTACAGAACCTTGAGACTGAAGTCGTTTATGAAATAAATGATTCCTGTTTTGATCTCCCATTAATTGTGAGGGAGACAGTAAGTTAGGTTCAGCCTAGCTTGTGAGGAGATGCAAGAATCTCCATGAAGCTTTACTACATACATTATTTTTACTGCAACTAAAGGTTTTAGAAAACACTAGGAAATGAGATTCAGATAAAAACCCAACCCCATAAATGGAAGCAGAGTCAAAACACAGCCCCATTTCACAACCCTCCTGTGTGCAGACCCCAGCCAGGCATGACATAAGCACGCTGTCCACTATGGTCGATTACAGAGGACTCTCTTGCACCATGTGACCTTTGCACTTTAAAAAAAATTAACATTTTTGAGAGAACAGCACAAGTGAACCTCCTCACACTTTTTTTCTGAACAGCTGATGCCACTGAACTTCTCAGAAGTTCTGCTGCCCAACGACAGCAAGACCACGTCACTACCTTTGTTCAGGTAGCAATGCTAGACCACACTAGGGAGAAGAAAAAAATCTGATCTAGGAAGTCTAAAGAGCCTGGGTTTTATCTGGCTACAAGCCCAGGCTGAGAAGTTCAATTAAGACATTATATTCGACAATGGCCACACAGCTTAATACCAAACCTCTATTATTATCTACTTTCTGCAACACAACAATGAGAATCAAGAAAAATTTTATTCTCCTAATTAAAGTCCTTTACTTGGAATCAAAAGAATTAAGTGCTTGGTGACTTTCTTTTCCCATCCATGCCTCAACAGACTGCTTTTCATTTATGCTTTAATGATTTTGATAAGCAGATCTGATTTTCTTCGAAATATCAGTGACAGTTTGAGGTCTCAAGGGATTCCTGGGCACAGCATTGAGGCTTCTTGTAACACACTTCTTTTTGGGCTGCTTCTTCACAGAGTCTTAAAAGATGTAGGTGCCTAAATGTGTGAGCAAACAATCACATTCCCATTTCCACACTATAAAATTAAGTAGGGGATTTCTCCTGGTTAATACAAATGAGGGAAACAAGAAGTCTAAAAGAAATCCCAAACACTGAACCTCACTTAACAGAGGTTTGAGAAACTCAATTTCTCAGAAGTGTCCTTGGCTTCGTTATTTAGGAGCTAAAGCTTAAATTTTGGAGCCACCAGTATAGTAGCTGGTAGAGCACCTCTTCCTTTGTTTGGTATGAGTTGACTGTGGAGTCCTGCTTGGTGGAGACACTACTCTGCCCAGGGTGATCTAACTTGGTTTTGCCTGGTAAGCCAAAGAGGTACATCTTTTCAGCCTGTCTTTTGCTTATGACTACACTTAAGTCATCACCCTCTGAGATCCTCAGACAAAACAGTACTAATATACCTAATAGCCATACATCTTGATCTGGTTAAGTTCCAATTAAGTCACAAACTGTAAAACAGATGGTAAGATTGAGCTGAGAGGCTCTCAGTTGGCTAAAATATTGGGAAATTATATTAGCTAAATATTCTTGAACAGCACCCATCAACTTGCAAAAAAAAATCACTACCTCAGGCATAGAAAAATACTTAGTGTACTACGAAAAGTGATGTCCTCATATATGCATTCCTGATGGGCTTGTGAGACAATCTGTGAAGAAGCTACCTGTGTGATCTCATGCAGGTGAAAACATCTAGAGATGACACTATGCCATGAGTTGACAGCATGTTAGATACAAGAATCCTGTAAAAATAGCTGATTGCTACAACTTCTAACAACTAGTCTCTCAACGTTCTTCCATCAGCAAACTAAAAATAAGTTCAAAGTTACAATGTTTCATCATCTGTTTCTTATTCTTTCTGAAACAAGTCAAATACAGTACCTTGCTATTTTTGAATATGATTGTCAAGCTTATTTTCTGGAATTTACATTTTGATAGAGAAAAAAAGAAAAGAAAAAAAAAACCTTTAAAACTTTTCCAGATGACACTTGTTTAAAACTAAAACATTTATCTGCTTTAAAATTAATTCAGTCTCAGAAAAGCTTTTTACCATATAGTGAAATTAATTGCATGCTGATATCATCCTAATTTTTATGCATTAAGACAACTGACAACTTGCTAAGTTTTCTACAGCTACTTAAAATTATATTAAGAGCTTGCACAAAAGAGGCTCCATAGTTAAAGACCCATCAAAGGATTTTTAAAATATTTTTTCATGGCCTTTATGATTCTGAAGAAATAGTGTTGTCAAACAAATAGGCTACAGTTTCTTCCTGCTTCTTACTTCCCACAGAAGTTCTTGCTACATCCATTCTCTGTTATCTTCTGTTTAAGATACTATTTAAGGAAAAAATCCAGATAGCTCAGTTGACTCAGAGTTAGGACACAAAATCTGGAAACTCAAACCATTCAATAAAGTGCAAAGAGAAAGGTTTTAGTTTTCACAAAGTACAACCTGAGTGCAACCTTAGCTTGACAGCTGTTAGTGCATCTTTATAATATTTGTATAATTAAACAAACAGAAGAGCTGTAAACAGAATTTTTCTGAAGCCTATATGAGAATCAATTATACTGGATTGCAGAAGGATAACACACTAGGAGTTCTACAACATATTGTAAATCTGCTTTTCTGTAACAAAGAATGCTCCAATTTCTTATCACATTTAACTGAGATAAATATTACAGATTCAGTTTTGCTTCTATTAAGCAACCAGGGAAGGAAATATAATTCTGGATTTCAGTTACTTAAATGCTTAGTTTACAGGAAGCTCTCCACCCCACTTTACTACCCCCACTCCCATCCCTGAAACAAGGGAAACCTATAGCTGCAATTAATTTTCAGTTCTGTCTGTACTTCTCTTGAAGCTACAAATGCAGAGCGTATGTAACACTGTTGTTGCCAGAATGTTTCCTCCAAGGGGCATGGGCCCAGGACTCCTCTTAGGAGAACAATGCTCACCATAACAGACCATCTAGCAGGCTTCCATTAAAACATCTAAAGCACATTTTTCAAATTATCCATTAGAGAACAGTATGCTAAAACCTCTTTTCATAACGACTGTGATTAAATACCACTTTTTCTGCAATAGTTTCAGTGGCAGTAAGGACAGACCATAACATTATGATTGCCAGCCTCACCAAAAATAGCAGTTTTACTTCTATCTACTCATGATGCATAGTCTTGATGATATCTGCTCAACTTACTGATAAAAGCTTTCACTGCTGTCACCAGTGCAGATGAGCAAACTGAATTATTCTTTTTGCAATTAATTAAGTTTTAAATGGATTTTTATTGCAGAATACACATGGAAAGCAAAGAGATAAGAAGCAGTAATAGTGTAACCACTATTCCCACCTGTGGCAGGGCAAATTACAGTAACCAGTTGTACTTAGGTAGTGGCTGCATTTATGTATTGTTATGAAATAGACAGCTCAATGTAAAAGTTATGGAAAAAGGCAGTAGATTCTTCATGGTGTCATTTTAATTACAACATTTTAACCTTTATTTTAACTCATGCTCATTTTCTGTACCATCAAAACAAGAGTATTTAGAATAGGGCTTTTGAGAGCTTCCCCTTCCCAAGAATGTGTTCTGGTGTAGGACATCTTTTAGTTTACAGATGTGATCATTTTAATCTAAAAATATCACCATCATCATACTATCAAACTTCTCCTGACTTGGTAATAGAGAGATAATTTACATGAACGTAGATGTAAACAAAGCACACCGGCATATCTGCTATCAATTTGTCAGTATATGTCACACTCAGTATACTCCACTCTATCATGTTTAAAAATTAATTTATGAATCAAGGACAAGATACTTCCAAGACGTAGCCTTTATTACTACATAATACTACATAATTTCTGTTAACAAAGTAGGCCTAAAGCATGTTGTCTTCATTCTTTCTTATATGCATCTTGGACAATATGAGGCCATAACTCTTCCAAATTTAAATGTGATTTTCTATGTAACAGTGATACTAAAGCCATGCTCTGCTGTTGAAAAATAAATAAATAAATACTCCAGGGAGCATGCAAACAGCTCTTTCCCATTAACTAGGTTTTAGGAAATCACTCTGCTTGTTTTAGTTTAGCACACAATCACACGAAGAATGAACAAAGTCTGAATTCAGAATGCTGCCTTCTCTGGGTAGCAGCAAAGGTTTAACATAAGATACAAGGCTTTTTAGATTTTACTTTATAAGAGGAACTAACTTTAAAATTAGCATAGACAGTTTTGTTAATACATCCATATACTTTTTTTGTGCTCTCCACAAAATTTCATATGTGGGTGGGGTTTTTTATATGGCTTAAAAGGAAATTGAACAAAAATGGAAGAAAATTACAGACTGAGCCTAACCATACTATATCGTCTGTGAAATTTTATTGCAGTTGTGACACAGGTAAGAGTGGTCACTTATTTATCTAAAGGACAAAAAGCTATTATCAAAATTATGTGATCATGATCCTGGTCATGAAGAACGTAGCAAATTTATGCTGCCTCTAATAATTCAGAATTGATTGGTTTTTACTAATAATTTTTTCATAGATAACTGCATTCAGACCATATCTATACTTCAAAGCAACTGCTGCTGTCGGCATTGAGAGAAATCAATGAATAAAATAACTCTGGCTTTTAATTAGCTGCTCTTCAGAGGGTCTGAAGTTTAACTGAATTTAACACTTCAGCACAGAATTTCAGTATAATTTGCCATGCTTTTCTCATAGGGTATTTCAGAGAATCCTGAGTTTCCTTTTTACTTTTTTTGAGTAGTAAAAACCATTAAACATTATCAAACTGCTATAGGAATCTGTATTTATTGCCTAAATGCCATGCGCAAGACTTCTAATAGAAATCTGTATTTTATGCATTCCCACCAAATACAGAGGCTTCTGAAACATAAATGGAGGATTATTCTAAAATGTGACAGTTGTTAAACTATGTGAAGACTTAGTTAAGGTTCCTACTGTTCACAATCAAAGGCCTCAGCTGCAGATCACAAAAGGAAGGTTTCATACACTACATGTTTCTACAGGTGACCATTCATACAAATATTCACAGTTAACATATTCAAATACCTTTTCTTTGTTAGTACAGATTCAAGAGAACACTTAAATCAATTCCTGCATTCCTGATACAATGCAGATTTTTACCTGCTGGGAAACAAAAAAGTACTGTATTTGTCACTGAAAAAAATGCAGGGAGATATTGACATAACATAGACATAGATTTCCTTTCCTGCTGTCTCCATGTGACTGATAATTTCAACGATTACTGCAGAAAGGAATTGCATCCAAAAGCTAAAGATCAGGTGAACGCATTAAGTGATAGACTGATGGAAACCACAACCACGATTAGTTTTATGGGCATCCAGGCAATGAAAAGAGAGGGCGCAAACTCTAGGAGCTGATAATGAGTCTTTAGAAGGCTGCATTTGCATAGACATACCTTGAGTTTCTTTGTAGACAATAAGACACTAGATACATATACATGTTGCTCCATTACATTTTTACCATTATTTGCCTGAATTTTCCACAACATGCTATTATCACTATACAGTACTCTTTCTTCTCAGTAATTTCACTGGATGGATCACATACAGAGCCAGTCAGCTATAAAACATTCAAAGTAGTCCATAGCAGAGAAGGATGCCCTGCACTCTCCAGGCTTCGGTTTCATAGGCCAAGAGCATAAGAACCATTTTTAGTCTTAGCATCCAACTTGTTCTAACTACTCCATTCATAAAATTACCTCCCCATTTGAGGCGCTAGCCTTATTTCTTAAGGTGGCAATACCTTTCTTCATAAGATAGTAATAGATTCCTAGCAGGTTATTTGTTCTAAAAACATATGATAAAAGTTATAAGCATTTAAGGTTTCACAGGTTTTTAGCAATCCCCTCCCTCACTGAATAAGATAGATTGCTTGGCAGAAGTGGGGGTGGGGGGTGGAGGAAAGTATTTAGTTTGTCCTAACTTTACCTGACCAAGAAAGTTGCAGGCAGTTTTGAAGTGAAATAACAGTATTACTTCAAAACATTTTGCACAGAAAACCTACCAGTCGCTGCTAGTAAAGCCAAAGGCTTTTCAGGCTTCAACAATAAAGCACTGAAAAGCACAAAAATCAACAGATACTGCTGGTTAATGATAAAAAAGGATTGTAAAAAGAAGCAAACTTTTAGACACTAGTGACCTGGGCTTCTTTTACTGGTATATGTTACGTATTTTATACATACATATATACACAGTGACACACAGTCAGAACCACAACTGATATTTTCATCTTGTCTGAACTTTGAAAGTTAGGATTTTATCAGTAAAAACCCCTGTAAATCAGTTTAGCCCAAAGAAGCATTTTGATTGCCTAATTTATCTTTGTAAAGGAGAAGTAAATCTTATAAGTTGGTCTCTGTAAGCCTCACAGCTGGAACATTCTAACACTACTTTGCAGTTTCCAGTGATCAAAGTAAGTTACTCTATATCTAAAACTAAGAATTTCATAATGGAAATAATGCAACACCAGGGGGTGCAGTTATCATGAAATAATTACACTCCTGGGAGATTACAGACAAGGCTGTACCCCAGGGGTGTGATTATCCCATGATAACCACATCCACGGAAATTGCCTTATTGCAAAAATAATCTCTATTCACCGGTGAGATATTATTCAATAGGCACTTTTTTAATGGTAAGATTATTATTTTTTTGTATGAATTACCAGCTAGATTAGTAAAATGGTCCCAGAAGCAAAATAACTAAGCCACTATGCCTAAATTAAGGTACCGATTGTAATTATTTTTGTTTGCTGGAGCACTGCAGTGTATGTCACATCTTGAAAGACAGCAGTCTTTCAGTTCTGTGCCACAAACATGCTTTAGCCCTGCAGCAGTTCCACTAGAGTAAACTGAAGTCCATGACCGGTCTTTGCATACAAGATATTCAACACTGAATCCAAAACAGTAATTCCCAATCAGTTTATGTGCAAAGAGGAAGATTACAATGCAGTCTTCATGTAAGATTCAAAGACAAGTGTCCTGCTGAAATAAGAGTATCACAGCTTATAGTATTTATGGGAAAGAAAACGCCTGTATTGGTGGTTATTTTATGATGTGAAAGAAAAATGTACATACACAGGCAATCAGTAACTCTTCTTTTTCCTCACAGAGAAACAGAGCAGGAACTTTAGATAATGCAACTAAATCAGACATAGGAGTTTCATTTTCATTCATTTGAACTCAAACATTTCTTCTAAGGCAGAGAAAATAGTCTAAGTCCAAATAAGACATTTTGGTTTACTCTGAAGCAGGAAAAAATTAGAACAAAACACAAACTGAACTTGTATCAAGTGCTCTTGATTGAATACGGTTTCTGCATTACTTAATATTTTTTTTTTCATTCAAACAAGGAATCTACATTCTACTGAAACTCACTGGTTCAGGCATTTAAAAAAAACACCCAAAACATTACCCCCTGGGCTTTTATTAAATTGAAGTCACCATTCAACTAAGACCTTTGAAGGCCCATTTTTTTGGAGGAAGGAAAAGATGGGGAAAGGCTGCTCTTGCTGGTTTTAACTCAAAAACTTCGTTACTCTAATAAAACAGTTTTTTTACCCTCATTTTCCATCAAAAGGTTTTGCTTTTGACCAAAGAGAAAGACGAAAATGTCCCTCCAATTCAGTAAGTGCCAATCCTTTATACATGCATGAAGATTTGTTAGCAATACTGTGGTTACCACTGTTTATAGTGGTTGGGACAGAGTTAATTTTCTTCATAGTAGCTGGTATGGGGCTATCTTTTGGGTTTGTGCTGAAAACAGTGTTGATAATGCTGAGAAGTTTTTGTTACTGCTGAGCAGTGCTTACACATAGCCAAGGCCTTTTCTGCTTCTCGCCCCACCCCACCAGCGAGGAGGCTGGGGGAGCACAAGAAGTTGGGAGGGGACTCATGCTCAGCAGTAAAAGCCTGGGGAAGGAGGAGGAAGCGGGGGGGCATGTGGAGTGATGGTGTTTGTCTTCCCAAGTCACCGTTACACGTGATGGAGCCCTGCTTTCCTGGAGATGGCTGAACACCTGCCTGCCATTGGGAAGGAGTGAATGAATTACTGATTTTGCTTTGCTTGTACATGGAGCTTTTGCTTCACTTACTGAACTATCTTTATCTCAACCCATGAGTCTTCTTACTTTTACCCTTCCAATTCTCTCCCCCATCTCACCAGGGTGGAGTAAGCAAGCACTGTGTGGGGTTGAGCTGCCTACCTGCACTAAACCACCCTATTTCCTTTCTAGGTTAATTAACTCTGTTCAGTAATGTTCCTGAGAGCAACTACCCTTCTACACTAGAGATTTCCAGAGACTTTGAAGTTATTACATGATGGAATTCAGTCATGAGTCTAATTAGTATGTAATAAACTTCTGTGGTTTCTGAACTTGTATGTATGAGATGTTTCAGTCCTTTACAACAGAGCATCTGAAGTTTCTACCATCATTGTTCTGTGGTTAGAAACACATTTGGGTAAATGCATGAAGACAGCAGTGAACAAAACAAAGTCATCCATTTTCCTGTGTTAAGTGTGCTTCTCTAAAGCAAAAGAACAATGTTCAGAAGAACAAGGCTTGTTGAAAGTCTCCTACAGGGAAGCCAGACCATTTCTTAAAAGCTACTTCTGCAGAAACTAGTAATGCCAACATCCTTAGAATATCAGATTCAGAACCATGAGGCCAAGGGTTCCCAGGCACCAATTGCTTAGAGATTCATTGCCAGCCAGGACGCTCTGCAGTACACGAATTAGCATCTTCCAATGCTGTGCTGATGCATGGTGTGCTCTAACAAGGGAGAATATTTTCAAAGTTTGAAGAATCCTAACTAAATTTCGGTAGCATAACTACCATGCACTGCCTAGAAAAAAAAATATTTAGTTCAGTTTGCAAGAAAAGGATGCGAGATCATCTTTTATTAGGATGAAAAGACTATAAATCAGAGGAAATAAAAGTGCTATCAAGTAAACCACTTCAAACTAATAGAGCTCTTTTCAAAGACTTTACAAAAAAACTCCAAACTTAAAAAAAAAATTTCAATTACTTATAGCCTAAATTTGGTCCTTCTAATACAATTAATTTCATAAACTAACTGGAGACCTGCTATATTGACTACTGTACTAAAATTTTATTCTGATTTCACCTTTATTCCTTATATCTGTATTTCTCAGATGTACCCTTTCATTTATGAGAAAATATTCACATTTCAATTGCCTGACATGCAAACTAGGAACAAGCTTTCAAAAGCTGACTTTCTACATATGGAATTACCTCTTGAACTTTAAAAGTATTATTTGCTCTAGTAATTTAGCAAATTTTTCAGCTCTTTCTTGAAAGCTGGTTGCAAACATTTTTACACATTTAGCTCTTAAAAAGACCAGTCAAATAAATTAAATACACTTTCCAGACTTGCTGTGTACTATAAGCAATATCTCCCTATGCTTGAAATCTCTATTCATTGTTCTCTTCAGAGGCACATATTTTCTTCTACATTCTAGAAACAAACAGACAGCTTCTGAAGATTGTGCTTTGGATTTCAGACCTTAGAAGCCAAGTGGTTTTGTACCTTTTTTTTTGGTGCTGACAATCATAATAAATTTACACTGGACTATTTACATGTTTTTTTACCAGTTTTCTAAGCATGAGGAGACACTTACTTGTGGCATATGGTAGGGGGGTGTAAGGGTGGGTGAGAAGCAATTCAAGGGCTTTTTTTTAAACCTAATAATCAGTTCATAAAACAGAAAGGTTTCATAAAAAGATGGTATCATAAGAAGTGTCTGTCCTTTACAAAGCAGTATCTTCTGCAGTTCTAGGCAATCTAAATAAGAACAGTGGGGCAACAGACATTTTTCCAGTACTATAAAATAATTAGAAAATTATTAGGAATTTAGTCTAGAGACATAAAACCAGTTTAGGAGTGCATGCAGTTACTGATAAAGAGAAGCAGGAAGAAGCAGAGACTGAGGAGATGTGTTGTACAGAGGAACAGAAGGTTCTTTAGAGGTGGATACCGATTCAGCACTAGGGCTAGGAACAAAGCATTAAGTAGAAGTAATGATAGGAAACAAACAGCAAAAACCAGAAATGGTCAAGACAAGATTATATTGTTGGAGGGTGTTGATCAGAACATGATAGAATTTGTCTTTTTAATGTGGCAGTGTCTTGTTAGGAAATGTAAAAACACTGTTTTATCCTCAGTGTAGGTTAATTTTACAGAGCTAACTGCAGATTTACAGCACTGTAACTGTAACTGGGTAGAACTCTCAGCAATGCAAAGATAATGACTTACTCCCAGCCCAGACAACACAGGACTGGTGTCAGGGTTTAGTTAAAAAAAAAAAAAAAAGTATTTTTTTTAATGTGTGACATAAGGTTTAACACACCACATGGATGAATTATGAGTCTCAAGAGAATCAGTGCATTCAATAACTTGTGTTCTCACTTAACTCTAGTGCTTCATTTACATACGTGGAATTTCCAGAAGTCAAAGGAGCATAACTTAGCTTGTTATTAGATCAGATAAAGTTTTAGAAAAGTTGATGAAGAGATTGTATTCCTGAGGTTAGAAGAAGCAGACAACCTTTTATCTGATGATCTAATTAATTGTATTAACACTTCCTATAAGCCTTGTATCTGCTATTAAATCAAGAACTTAAAATTGCTTTAAACTTCACCTACAGTGTTTTTACACAGTTTCCCTGAAAGAAAAAGTAGCAGTACCATTACAGCTGACTATTCAAATCCAAGAACAGTGTCTTACAAATTATATATACAAACCCTGATCTGTCGCCCACCCCTACTCCCTGAAATCCTTCCTCAGTCTATAAAAAAGTCTATGCTCAGGATAGTACACTGTCTTCTAAGTTCCAGAGTCGAAAATGAGAGGGCATTGGTAGAGTCTGAGAATATTTAAGTAGTTTTACAGCACTTTCCTTCACACAAAATTAATCATATGTGCTAAATCCCACTCTTTAGGCTTAGAAAGACAGCTTGGAAACATCCACAGCAGTCAAATGTTGCCTACAGGTAGATAGTTCAATTAGGTTTGAAACAAGCAGTTAGTCTTATATTGACACTGCAAAGTGTCCGTATTACACTATTATGAATAATGAGTCCATTTTCAAGTTTGTGAAAGCACTTACAAATATTTTTCCACTTTCCCAGCCAAACACTCCTAAAATTTACCCACATCATTTGAACTGGGCAGCAGGGGGGAAGTAATTTCTGCAGCACAAAAGCATATCTGACATGCAAGAGCTGCACAGTGTAATTCTATAACCACCGTATGCTCCAAGCACAGTTTCTTCTAAAGTAAGAATGAAGCAAGAAAATGATTTAATGTTATAACCTACCAAATAGAAAGGCTGAGAATGTCAACTACAGGATGGCTAATACAATGGTATAATTATCAGACAGTGCCTAAAAGCAGAGGAGTCCAAGAGGCACTATTTCCCTTAACTTAAGCCTTCCAGGCCTCATCTCAGAAATGACATATCTAGGTGATCTAATTCTGAAAAGCAAGATTGTTGATAAGCTAAATATGTAATAAAACTAAGAGCTGCTATGTAAAATAGATAACCTGAGGCAAGACAGAAGAAAACCAGATGTTATCAAGTGTGCAACTATAATGGTATCCCTGCAAAATTGAATACACAACATGGCACATGATCTTAAAGCGCAGTACAGCAAGGCTGAAGACCTACCTATGTTACCAGGTGTTTCTTTAACATGCTACAATTTTAAGAATCTTAGAAGTGTTACAAACTTGGGTCAACTTACAGAAAACAAAGTATTGTAGGCAAAAAACCTATTCAATTTGAACGTTTGTATCCACTTCTTTAAACCTCATCTTACACCAAATGCTGTGTGACTTCAACTAACAGGAAAGCTAATAGAGGAAAAAAAATTGTAGTTCAGGAAGCAAGCAACAAGAAGCCAGCTGAAAGGAAACCAGGCGTTTGGAAATCTAGGTTTCAATTGCTTGTCCACTTACAGAAGCACAATTATGTATATAAAAAAAACAAACTTCTCTTTTTCCAAGTGATTAACAAAGATACACTGATATATTCCAGCTTTTCCAAGCAGTTTGCCTGAATCTGAACTGAGACAGTCTTTGACAATCCATTACATTAATTTTTTGTTTGGTGACACAAATGTCATTCTGATGTAAACAATCTGATTGCAACTTCGCAATTTTTGCCACAGATAGAATCAAAGCAACACTCATAGCAGAATCTTTTTAAAATGTGTTACCAATTAGAAAATTAGGTACCTGTCATTTGAAATAATTAACTTGAAATTGTGGATCCTACATTTGGAATTGTGCTGGTTTTGGCTGGGACAGAGTTAATTTTCTTCATAGAAGCTAGTATGGGGCTACATTTTGGATTTGTGCTGAAAACAGTGTTGATAATGCTGAGAAGTTTTTGTTACTGCTGAGCAGTGCTTACACAGAGCCAAGGCGTTTTCCACTTTTCACCCCACCCCACCAGCGAGGAAGCTGGGGGTGCACAAGGAGTTGGGAGGAGACACAGCCAGGACAGCTGACCCCAGCTGACCGAAGGGATATTCCAGACCATATGACATCATGCTCAGCAATAAAAGCCTGGGGAAGGAGGAGGAAGCGGGGGGGCATGTGGAGTGATGGTGTTTGTCTTCCCAAGTCACCATTACACGTGATGGAGCCCTGCTTTCCTGGAGATGGCTGAACACTAGCCTGCTGATGGGAAGTGGTGAATGAATTCTTTGTTTTGCTTTGCTTGCATACGCAGCTTTTGCGTTGCCTGTTAGACTTGTCTTTATCTCAACCCAAGAGTTTTCTTACTTTTACCCTTCCAATTCTCTCCCCCATGCCACTGTGAGGGGAGTGAGCGAGTGGCTGTGTGGTGCTTAGTTGCTGGCTGGGGTTAAACCATGACAGGAATAAAGAAGCTTTTTCCCCATTTCATCAACTCTTTGAAATATGATAAAATTAAACCTGCTAAAATTAAAGACAATGCGTTCCCCCCAAATTTCTAACCAGCACCTTTAAAAGACATTCACTGCCTACCTGAACCATCACTGGAGACTGAACTCGCATTAATTCCAGAAAGGCCAAATAAGGGACATTCTCGATCAGTGTTTACATGACCCCACTTGTGGCATTTAATACATCTCACATTCCGCACCTAAAAGGAAAGAAAAAAAAAAGACATAAAATTTAGTTAACAATACAGCTTAACATTTACCAAAATATCTATGTTACTAAGCATAAGAGAAGGTTTTAAACTCACTGAGAAACAGATGATAAAATTAAGAGAGTCCATGTGAATATTCTGCAGTTAGATAATATTTGAAATATACCCAAGACATCCACAGAGTGAAATTTATGTAACTTGCCTGGATACCAAATGGCTGATCTCTAATATTCATATCATCCTTAGCATACCTGTTACACAAATGAAAACAAATACTCAACTCAATATTTTTTTAAAACTATCACATACAAAACTACCTTATGTTGTTAAGTGCATATCCGTTTCGGAGATATATTTCTGGTAAACATTAGTTTTAATATGTTTTCAAATATGGATGTAAAATTCAAAGAAAAACTAAGTTATCAAGGAAATAGTTCCAGGTTTACAGGTCCTACTAATTAACTGCCAGGACATGACAGGATTACACAAGTGACCTGCTCAAATATAAAAGGGTTTACAAAAAAAAAAAAAAAAAAAAAAAAAAAAAAAAAAAGGATATGAAGAGTACATGAAAGGTAAATAAGAAAAAAAAAATTTATTCAGATAAAATCCAGACATCTTACTTTTCTCGAGGGGCAACTTTTTGCCATTCAAATTTGTATTCAGTCTCTCCTTCTTGCTATAAAACAGAAAACATGGTAAGTTTGAAATTTTGTTTTTAATACATTTGAAGTAAGTAGGAAGAAAACAAAGAAATGATGCAATGAAATACCTCTTTAGCTTCCTCTTTGAATTTTCAGAAATCATGGAAAGAAAAGACATGATACATTAATTACACATGTAAAATGCAGCTAGTGTCTAAGCTGGAGATAAAACATTTTATGGTTTATAGTAATACAATACTGCAAATACTCAGAAAGTAACTTTATTGAAATAGAGTGTACTTTTAAATAATTGGCCTCTACTGTATGGTTACAAATCCTGTAAAACCAGAATCACCTTTTAAAACTATATTGATTTGATATACAAGTACAAAACCCCTTAAACTCTTCTTGCAAAAGTAGCAACAATACTTAATTTTAAAATCTTTAAAAAAGGATTTAAAAGCAAAAATCACTATTTTAAAATTGCATTACCTCTATTAAGGGATTACTTTGAGAGCTTTTAAAGGTAAATAACTGCAAAATTTGCTCTACAAGAATAAGCCTATCCAAGCATTTCCAAGGGTTTTCGTGCAAATGGGAAAGGTGCATTTGAAGGGAAATGTGTTTTCTTTTAAAAGGAATACATTTTCTTAATTTTGCACTTATATTCAGGTTTTGCTAAAATTAAGTGACTGATACGAGTATCTACCAGGTACTTAGTAACTTCTGTTTATGAATCTACTAAATACAGTCATAGTCAGACCCACCAGAGTCAGGTCAGCCAGCACTTCTGACCACAGAATCTCAGTATTTATTATTTATAAAACTTCCACTAATTAACTTCTTGCTTTGGTATCTCCTATGCTTGATGTGCATCAAGCTGAACTATGGGCAGAACTTTTAAGCAAAGGTGACCCTGCTATTTCTAAAAAGGAGAGTAGGCCAAAATACAGGTTTTTGTTGTCTGAGTCATTGTCATGGTAAGGTCTAGTCCTCCCCATCTTTAATGGCTTTATAAAAAATGGCTTTATAATTGGCTAAAGAAACACCTTTGGTCAAGGACAGAATTTCTCCTGTTGCCAGAAAAGATATTACATCTATTTTTAACCCTTCACATTGAACTGTTGCTTAAAAAAGACCCCAACCATTCTCAGTTTGAAAGAAATTAAGAGTACTGTGAGATCAAAATTATTACATACTATGTATGTCTGCATATTCCCACAGGAAGAACTAAAAATCATACCTTCTAGCATTACCTCACTATGAACATGTTATTTTAAAATAAAAGACATTGTGCTTATTTCTTCAGAAGGTTTTCAGCTTTGCAGTACTGTCTGCTCACAATCAGGAAACCACAGTACCTTTCTTTGCTCCAGGTGGGGCCTCATACATGAAATTAAGACCATTCTTCACACGCTCATCACCCATAAGCAATCTAAATAAAAATGACAGAGTGGGGTGACAAGACAACCACATTGCTATTACTTATTAAAAAAAAAAAAAGGAAATGTACAGCGGGAAATTGTTACAACAACTGGCAACTTTTGTTAATTTGAGTAACAAAAGTTGAGTATCAAAAAACCTGAAAGAGTAGTCAACATTTTTGTGTGCTGTTGTGTACCAAAAAATCACAGATTTCAATCACATCTGAAAACATAACTGTGTCCACAGAACTATGAAAGCCAGATTTCTGTGTGACCCAAACATATTGTTATGCAAGGTTACCTGCTGTTCTGTGCAATGTAACTGTGGTGGGTTGACCCTGGTTGGATGCCAGGTGCCCACCAAAGACATTCTATCACTTCCCTGGCCTCAGGTGGAGAGAAAAAAATATAACAAAGGGCTCGTGGGTCAAGAAAGGACAGGAGAGATCACTTACCAGTTACCATCAGGGGCAAAACAGACTCAGCTTGGGGAAAATTAACTCCATTTATTACCAATCAACCAGAGTAGGGTAATGAGAAATAAAACCAAATCTCACAACACCTTCCCTCCACCCCTCCCTTCTTCCCAGGCACAATTTCGCTCCCAGCTTCTCTACCTAAACCCCCCAGCGGTGCAGGGGGAG
>JANZLQ010000001.1:29231066-29265770 GCA_026212715.1 Elanus axillaris | reverse complement strand
AAAAGCACAATCAAAAAGTAGGAGGAATATAATGTATATTATGTACATTAATGCTATCTACCAACCTACTTAGCAGTGTTTAACTATGACACTAACTTAAACATCAGTTAGGAGATTTTTTTTTGTTTTTTTTAAGACTTCTTCCTTAAATGAAGGAATGAGAAGAATGGGAAACCCCCCCCCAGCAATCTGCTGACTCATCAATTTTAACAAGACTGTATCAGTAAAGGATCTCTGTTCTATTTTCTCTTTCTAGGTCTGTATTCAAGCCTTTCATTTTTGTGCCCAATATTACTCAGTTATTAAAAACTAGCTCCCCTACATTTGGTCATGATGATCCAGTTAAGAAGCAACCACGTTTTCAGAATAAGCCAGATCGAAGACATGAGCTCTATAAAAAACATGAAAGTGCTGCTGTAGTTATGGAAACTATTGAGGTACGTTGATTAAATTAGATTTCAATGCGAGCAGGTGGTTTATATAAGCTCCTTGCTCACATTTTGTTAATGTGATACCATTTAATGCCCTTTGATGGATTGCGTAGAACATTGTAGTGTGCCAGAAGCTCATCGTCTTGGCATCTGGCAGGCATATGTTTCAAATGCTAAAAAATGCAACTAGGACTTTGCTGTACTCCCAGGCCTAGCCCCACACAAATATCTGTACTGCTCATCTTGCAGAGCAGCAGGCCACGCATACTCCTGCACCAGTCAGATACTGGGGAAATGCTTGAGCAGGCACAGGCAAATATACAACTCCTGATAAGAGTACTTAAAACTCTTCAGGACTCTGGTCTCAGATAGTAAGGAGGGCATGCCTTTTATCATTGCTTGGTACAGACAGGAAAGGAAACAAGGTCACAAAGATAGCTGGACACAAAGGTGAAGCAGGGAGGTAATTGCTTACTTTTAACAAAGTAAAAGTGTCTCTCCTGTTTACAGATACATGTTCTAAAAAAATAAGACATATGCCCACTTAAGTTTTGGTAGCATAAATACCTAAAGCAGATTTAATTTTGTTTATTTTCAATCCATCAGAGAAGGATGCAGAGAGATTAAGCGAGTGCTACATATTGGGAAGGATATCTAAAAACACTTGTCATGGTGCTAAATTCTACCAACACAAATTAACCTCTTAATAGTTTCTAGGGTACAAAGTACGGAGAGTAGAACAGAATTTTGTTAGGGTGAACGCTGTATACTCTTTAGTGAAATACAGACATTTCTTTTTGCAGAGCCAAGGTAAAGAAATGCTGAAAGAGATACAGGAGTTGGAGAAACAGAAGATAAGTGAAATGGAATCAATCCTGAAAAATGGATGTTTTGACGTTAACCAAGTGGTTAACCTTTTTTCACAATGTGTAGAAGAAGAACTTAAAATATATAGCTAAAACTACTATTTGAATGTGGTAAAATTCAGTTTTATGATTAACTTTTCTAATGAAATGGCTATATAGATTACATCTTATTTTCAATATACTGGTTAGTATGGACAGTTTTAAAGAAGCAGATTCATAGTCATGCCAAACAGCTTTCAGTTATATGAAGCAATAGGCTCTTAAAAGCTAGGCAGTGGCTTTGTCTGTATGTGGCATAAAGCTGTTAGCAGAGATGGATTTCGTCAACAAACAGGTGCAATTAGAATGTAATAGCTTGACTAAAACCCATCTCTGGATGAAGAACACTAACTCAGATTTGGAGAACTCAGTTCTAGTGTACACACATGGAGCTTTTATAGTCAAGATAATTGTAGCAGAATTTCACATTCCCTGAATTGAAATAGCCATGCTGAAGGACTTTCTAAGATGTAGAACCTCTTGCACTTGAATAAAAAGGAAAGTGATATGCAAGTCAAGCAAGATTGATATTCAGCTGTTTGAGGAAGCCATTCTAAGGTACGTTTCATATATGAACCTTCTTCTTCAATGTAAAATAAGGCTAAGAGTTCAAGGTATATTAAAATGAAATCAGTTACAATTTTACCATGATTTGTTGTGAAATCTGATTACATGGAATTCAACAAAGCAAGCATCCTGCAAGTTACCACACAATTTTCACTTTCCTGTCTATTCTCCCCACCCTGATACCAAAAAATAAATGAACTTATTTATGTGCAATATGATTACTGTAAAATTAATTCTGCAGTATACTTTATAAACACCATGTGGGAGATTCTTAATGTTTCCTGAATTGTTACTTTTTTAAAATCGGGCAACTAGAAAGGAAGAGGTTGGGGTACACAAGTATATACATATATTCAGCAGGACCCTTGAAGGGATGTTAAAATTTTTTTTCACTTCATATAAAGCCTTTTAACCATGACTTGTCTTGCCAAAATTGCTAGACTATGGAGTTAATCAAGCTTTTTGCCCTGCCCAGAGCTCTTCCTTCCTGATCCTCTTTAAAAGTAATGATCAATATGTGATGCTACTTTTATTATCTGTGGCAAGGGACAATCTGAGCAAACAGAAGATTCTGTCTTTACTACATGATCAAGCAGGATAAAGTATGTCTGGAAGGAAAAAAAAAAATTTCTTAGAAGTTCAATAGTACAGTGGATGGTCATGAACTGGGAGGTATATTAAATAATTTTTTTCTGTATTTACCTGTTTTCCTTACGGATGTCTATATCTGACAATCATGTGTATCTTTGTCCTATTTTTGATCATCAGCTGTTCCACACTAGCTCTTTGATAACTTCAAAGCATCAATAAATGCCAGGTAAAACTGTGCTGGAAACCAAGGTATGAGTCAAGTTTACAGGTAGCATAGCAAAACAAGAGAAAATTTTATGCTACAATGCAAATATAGTGAAGTTACACAGGAATGAAAGTAGTGAAGGTGGTAGAACAGGCCTTTAAATGAACTTCTTGTCCACTTAATCATGGTGTGGCAATCAACCCGGTTAAGCATCTTGGTCTGGTTGTAATATACGCAGATACAGTCCAATCGTTCCTCTAGCTTCTGTGCTGTTTTATATTTACTGGTCTACAGGATACAAAGTAAAAACAATGTGATGTCCAAACACAGGATATTTTGGTACCTTTTTTTCCTGGGATTTTGTCCTCCTAGTATACATGCAGCATAAAAAACAACAGAAAATGAAGATGAGATCAGGAGGAATAAATAACCCTCCCTCCCACAACATTAAAAAAAATAATTAAAAATCAGAATGTCCTCTAGAGGGCAATATTTGCACGTATTTCATCTAGGAATACCTCTTGCAGCTTATTTTAAAAGGTCTAGAGCTTTATGAAGGATCATTAAAAAAGAAAAAAAGTACTAAAATTGCTACCTAGAAAACGAAAAGTTTTATATCCACCCCTGTCCATCATCACAATTATTTTGACATTATTGCTAGAAATAAGATCTAGTGTTTCACTGGAGACTCCTCTGGACTTCCTTGTTCAGGGGATGTTTTCATGGAAGTATAACTTCCAAGTTAACTGAGATTTATCCCAAAATAATACACCTTCAAAATAAAAGAACTCATTGTATCACTGACCACGTCTTTAAAGCAAAGCTATTTCTAACCACCAAAAATTCACACATCAGTAGATCAACTACTGACAGACATCAAATTGTCAACTATTTTAAAACTTGCCAGTGTTCCCTGGTGGAAGCAAGTATTTATCAGATAAAAGAGTTACTCAACTTTCTAAAACTACTAAAAATCTATTCTTAGCTTCCAGAAGTACCCAGTGATTTAGCTTATCATATCCTGTATTTCATTCCTAGTTTTAGTCTATTTATTAACCATCATAAACTTTCATTGGACTAATGAGTATGGTATCAGCAGTCACAATCACAATGTAACAATCTAGCAGAATCTGGTGTCAGTTGTTAATTAAAGGTGTTCTCTTTGTTACATTTGTAACAGGGAGCCTTCTCTAAGCATAAATTTTGAGCAATTTTTTACTTAAAACAGATTATGTTGTATTCAAATCTAGGGAACAGCAGAGCCATTATAAAAAAAGGAGGCAAGGGCAGGGCTTGATGATGAAAATGAGAAAGACAAGTGCAAGAAAAATGACCATGTATAGGACCATAAAACTGACCTAAGATCAACTTCTTGAACTTTTGAAGAATATATTTTTAAAAATTTTATTTGGTAAGTAGATTATAATGTGAAACATTCCTAAGGATGCTTAGGCTGTTAGACAAAAACTGGTGTCTTTGTGTGAACACCATTAACAAGTCCTCTGCCTACTTAAAAAGCATCTAGGGTGGATTTAAGAAATACCCAATTTGCAACTCGAGCGCCACTTTAACAAATCTCTCGGAAAAACACATTTGTTGTAAATCTTGACATGCATGCAGACATAACCTTCTGACACATCACACATCACATCAAAGCTCAGAACTCTGAAATCAAGTACCAGATTTATTGACAAGTTACAATATTTAGAAGCCAGACATACTCATGGCTTCTGCTCTTAAGTCACATATATCTAATTCCAAAACACTTGATGTAGCATCTTCAGCAGTTGTAACAGAAATATGCTACTATTTTCCTTTGTGGCCACAGTCTGATACAAGTGTCAATTATTTTGTTGCTGGAAAACATTAAAATACCTCAGTTTGTATAGCATACATATGCAGTAGGATGCATTTATGTTTCTGTGCATGCTGCACAAGTGCAATAAGACTGACAGTAAAAGGAAGTATTTTTCCAATATAAGTCTTGCACAGAGTTATAGCTACCATAAACCAACTGTTTCTTGAACAATAATTTATCCTGCTAAAATCACTTTTAATTCTTAATACAATGTGGATGCATAAGTAGCTATAATAAAAATCTGTGTACTAAAAAAAAAGGGAAAGACTTTTTAAAAAAAAGGATGAAGAGTTATTCTTATGCTTGAGCAAATAATTATTTTTTTTAATACCTGGGTTCTTTTCCCCCACTACATAAAATTTTTATATAGACATATAAATCCTGTTTGTGCAGTTTTAAAAGGGCAGCATAATGGCTATCAGATACTACAGTTTGTCTTTAACCTTTTCAAAATACTGCAGAAGACATACAGATTCTCAGATTCTGCCTTCAGTGCACAGGAATCTGAATGACACTAGAGTGACTATTTAAACATTGTAGGTGGATACCTGAGGCTTATTAGAAACCTGTGTTAGGCAAACAATACTAAAATTTTAGTAATTTTAGCTACCCTAAACCCCAACTTATATGTTCAGGTAGGATTCTTTATATAATAGATTTAAAAGTCATTGTATTTCATTTAAAAGGTTTTATGATTTGATAAATTTTTTCATCTTGACTTGCACAGGTATCCAAGGCTTCCATAACATCTTCATTTGAATCTGGCACTTCTGAATTAAACTGCAAAGGCTAATTTCAGAAGGTAAAAGTCTACCCTTGACAAAGCTGTTACTACCACCATAAGGCAAAACTCCAAAACCATTTGTTTATATGAAATTCCACTATATCATTTCCTAATTTGGGCAAACTGTGGGTATTTTTATATGTTTTTAATATTTGGTAAATTTGTACAAAAACATTATTTATTCCACTCAGTATTTCCTCAGCTTTATGTCCTCTGACATTGGAATCATCTTCACAACAATTCTACTTTTACAAATGGAGGATTTTGTCTTTAAGGGAGAAATAAACCACTTGATCTGAGGTGTAAACAGCTAGAAAAAGTTCCTGGTGTTAGACAAGAGTAGAGTAGTAAAAACTGGGGTATGATAGAAGAAATCCTACTTCTACGAGGTCAGGGGGAAGCCTGATCGTAAACAGGAATCAATATTTCATCACACTAAAATATGGAAGACGTACAGCAACATGAAAAATACCTCTCAGTCATGGTTTTTTTTTGATTGTGGCACCAGTCACTAAAGCTGTTGTTATAATGCCTCTATAATACAACAGTGACACATATTTTACTATTTGTTTTGCTCAAAATGGAAAAAATGCTCTAAATCCAGAGCATCTCCTTTTGTTCTAGTGGCATTCTGGTTGGAACACTCACTAAATATCACTTGCTACCATTTGCTTCAGAATAGACACAAATAGAACCACATCTCTTAAAAACAGAGAACAACACTATTCTCTGAGAGCCCCGAGAAAGAAATACTTCCAATTTCGGTGGTGAAGGCACAGCAGGAGGTCACACTCATCCCTAACTGCCTGTCCTCTGCCTACATGCTAAAGTCAACGGCTCTCAATTGCAACTGATCTCTTAGGAATAAAGCGATAATACAAATATTCATCCCGAAATTCAAATTCATTTGTAATATGCTGGACGACGCCTCCTTTCATCAGTCTGTCTCCATACATCACAGCTTCACCACGGTCAGAGGCAAGGCCAACTTGCATGAGCCAGTTCACCAGGTCACAGCCAAAGAAGATGCCAGTGGAGATCTTTGCACCACACCTGTATGTCAAAGGAATGATTCACCCACATGTTCTGTAAATCTGGTATCACCACTGCACGATGGGGAAAGGCAAGGAAAAATAGCAGGAAACAAGGAAAGACATCATGATAGTTAAGAGCATGTTAGAAAAGAATTTGCAAGTTTTTTATATTAGGGACATGCCAATGTTCGCTACCTTTTCCTACAGATACTTCAATGAGAAGCAAAATGAAGGCACAAAGTTATTTTAGGCTTGTGCAAATGTTCACTGAAGTTTATAAGTAGCAATTTGCCTAAAAACACACACAATGTAATTCTATTTCTTGGATACTTACTTCCCACGTACTCATTAGCATGACCATTTCTGCAACAAAATATCTGAGTGCAGCATGACCGCAGCAACAGGAACTCAATCTGCACTTTCATTCCATTCTATAGTTTCTCTACAGCTTTAAACAGACACTAACTGCTTACATACATTGTAAACAAAAACCATTTAACTTGCATATCTGGTTAAATATTTACCACACAGGCAGTACTCTGAAAAAACAAAACCTTTACAACAAGACTAAACTAATTTTCTTTTACATATTTACAAGGCAATGCCACTAAATATCTACCTAGTTGCAGTAAAAATACCATTCAGAAATTTACCTGCAGCAATGAATGTTCTGGTTATCTAAAATCTGCTCTATGGAACCCAAGCGCAGGGTTTCTGAAGATGATTAACAGCTACACAAGACAGCAAACCCCAAACTTCTTTCTCTTAGTTTTTTATAAGTTAAAAGCAGCAGTAACACAGAGCAAATGTTAACATCTATTGGCAGAGAAGCAAAAATTAAAATAAATAAAAATACATGATTACAAGGTCTCAGTTACAGTATGTTTAAAATGAAGAGGATAGGATCAAGTTAGATGAATATTTAAGATGAGAAGATAAATGCTTTAACTCACAAGGAGAAATAAGACATGAAACCAGTTCCACATAAACTTAATATTAAAACAATGAGGCAACAAATGTCAGATTTTGATGTATTCCTAGGTGGATATATGATTAATAAAAACCACAAAATCCAACCAAATGAACAGCCCAAAGCCCAATAAACCACAATAGCAGCAGAGGCACAGGAAACATGGCTGTAAAGCCTGTCCTATTTCAGAACATTTTCTGATATATCTTTTCTGTCTGGCATGAAAGAAGCAACTCCTTGAATGGACATAGTTCATTTCTCCTAAAGGGATAACTTTATTTCTTATGGAACATTACTGACTTCTGAGGAGACTGAATGAAATCATGCTGCTGTCAAAAACAGTTCTGGAATGTGGTTTCAGACTACCTGACCATTAAAAGACCACCCTATCCTACCAGACTAGTCCTACTTAAAAGCTCATGTGACAAGAAAAGTTGAAGTGTCCTGTTAGAACAATTCCTCATGCCTCCATTTCATACAGTAAACATTTAAATAAAGGCAGAATCTTTTTCTTGTTTCTGCTGCTTCTGTCTGCATTTCTCTTATCATCCACCTACACATATCTGAATATATAATCCTTGATTTGGGTATGATTATTTGCCTTTGAAAGCTTTGCTGATCTCATAATTTGAGGTTTAGGCTTCATGAGAGGAATGAGCAAAAGAAATTGTATGAACTCAAAAGGTGTAAAGGTCCCCAAAACACTATAATCCCACATATTGAGTGGCCTCTGAGTACACACTGACATCAGTTGCAACAGTTTCACCTCCTGTAAAAGCTATTAGTAAACATTCAGTCACATAAGCACTGACACCTTCTTAATCTCAAAACAAAACAAATGAAGGGTCTCAAGCTTGACAAAACTCATAGACATATGCACTCTATTACAGGCATTATCATCTCCATTTCTTGAGAAAGATTTTCTCTCCTGAACAGCTAAATAGAAAAACTGGGGCAACATCTTAACAATATGAAACTTTTTTATAATTTATATAAAACCTAGATGGGATAGTGTAATAACATGCACTTCAATGTTTCAGTGCAAGACTAGAAACATTTCTTTGTTACTGCTATATTCTTAATCCTCACCTTGAGGTTTGAATAAATGTGCCACAACAGGAATCACCCACAGACAGATTAAACTGCTTTTCATTATTTCCAAAGGTGAGTTATGACCTTTGTAACAGGTTATATGTGCAGGGAGGAATCTTACCTTCTGCCTCTGACAATACTTTTGACACAGTGATCTCTATGATAACGAACAAACTGTTGACAGGTCATCCTGATTTCCTCAGGTACAGAGGGATCTGTATGCCCTGCTGCTTCTCTTCCTCCCCAGAAAAATTCAAGTCTTAAAAGAAAAAGAAAAGGAAAAAAAAAAAAAGAAAAAAGAAAAAGATAAATTAAAACCAGCAAATCAACCAGAGGCATTTTAAAGGAAACTGCAAATAGACCAGAACTTGTCACAACTCTTACTGGTTTTTGTGCCCAATATTTTATCTACAGTCTTCCTAATATACTTGTATGGCCTTTGAATACTGAGAGGTTTTATTCTAGGCACAGGCAGAAGAAAAGACAGAGAGTAGTTGGGAGCCAGCTTTAGCCACTGGATTCACACTGCAGCCAGCTAACACCAAATTAAAGATAGCTTTGTACAACTTACACGTCCACAGTGAAAGTGTCCATCCACAAAACATACTTGCATGAGGTTATGAATAGAGGACTTTAACACAGTGATGATATAATCTAGATCAGCATTCACATCTAAGTTTTAATTATCAGCTGAAATTATTTCTGAAGATCCCTCACCTCACTGATTCAACTACATACTTCACCATCATTTGCCAAAGATTTTGTCAATAGAGAGCCTGTAGGATTTTTGTCTTTGGGAGTGTCATCAGGACAGCAGTAAAAACTCATGCATAGTGAACTGCAGTCAGCTCTCCACAACTGGGAGATAAAAGAAATTTGGAAGACCTAACAAATAGGAAATGGAATACAATGGCACTGAACAGTTGATACCTTTTAAAAATTACTATTATTAATAATTAAGTTTATAGGTGTAAGTATAAAGATTCTATTTACCTTCGCTTGAATGGTAGAATGATTAAATGCTTATCTAAGCCAAAAATACCAAAGCAAATGAAACCCTAGAGGAAAAAATATAGAACAAGCAACATTAAGCACAAACTTTTGTTTCTAAAGAACAGAAATAAAATGTTAAAAACTTATTGTCACAACACACGTGAAAAGTATCCCTCATCTCTAGACATCATTCAAAATGCATTTTGCTTCTGCTTTGATTTTTAATTTGGGCCTTAGAAAGACAGATTAATACATAACAGTCTGTGACATGAACTCTTCAAGAAACAGTTCAGTAAACCTAATGCTGTGACGTGCCACCTGACACTTAGGGATAATTGGCTAAGCTTCTATAGCTGGTTATTTAAATCTGTCTTTGAAGAACTGACTTACTGTAATTTGAATGCTAGAATGCTCTCTAGTTAATTCATTTCTCTATGCCACTTTTGTATCAAAACTACTATCATTACTTGATACTGTAGTGCATCTTGTAGGTGCACCTGTCCATGGATCTGTAAAACATTAGTATGTGTATTTGCACTGCCTTGCTTTCACCTTCATAGAAAACAAAGCTACCTTGTGCCAGTTTGCACTGAAATAGGCCATGAGCAGCTGGAACAATTAAACATCTAACTGTCAGCTATCAGCCAATGGTGCTGTAACTGAAATTGAAGAGATAATAACTTAAAGCCTTATAGCAAAAGTATCCACATAGCCATCTTGCACCTATTTAGTTATACTGGTGTAACTCCACAGAAGTGTCACCAGTAAATCTTTCTGGTACAGATAAGGCTAAAATCCTAGTCTGTTTCCATAGGCATTTGGTATTCAGTTGTCATTTGTACCTTTGAATGTGTTCATGCACATAAAAGATGTGCATTATGATAAGAACGCTATCAAAGCAAAAGAAAAAGCTTGAGGAAAAAAAGGCAAAACAACATAAGGAGCTGGTGACTTCAGCATTGTTTGAGGACTTCAGCTTATAGTGCTTGTAACAGCATCTGCTGCAACACCTGCTAACAAAGTAATTTTCAGAACAAACATTGATAAGTACCTGACCAAAATTAAAAACAGCACAGAAGAACTGCAATTCCACATATAGCCTTCCAGGCTCCTGGTTGAACAGCCACCACAAACAACTGGAAAGATTCTGTTAAGAAAAAAAACAAACAACAAAAAACACAAGTCTAACTTGATTGTTAAAAATCAAAAGCACTTTCTTAGTCTTCACATGCTAATAGATTCTTGCACAATTTTCACTGTCTTTATTTAACAAATTATTCAGATAAAGTAAAATAAGAGGGAATAAATACCGTAAACCATAATTTTAGTTACACTTAATAGCTGAAGGGAGGGAGGGGGAAGGGCTTGTTTGTTTTTAAATAAAACAATGCAAAACATACCAGTCCTACCCCTTTATATGTTTACTATAAGGAACTTGCCTTAAGCATACTTGAGTATTCAACCTAACACAGACAATATTAGCCTTTACAAATTTGCAGTATTTGTCTTTAGGCCTGGTTAGCTGAGACCAGTGCTTTCTACATATTTTCTGCATAGTTAAGATTGCATTAAGCTGAAGCACATACCACTCCAGCTATTTTAGATGCCTGACAGAATGTAAAAACCTCCAAAGTTAACCCCTTTGGGTGTAAAGGCTAATTCTTTAATGTAACTGGTCTCATTTTGTAGAATCTATGCAATCATTCAGATACAACTAAAATAGAGGCTAATATTTGGGATACCTCTTAAATACAGAAGATGTAAAAAATGTATCAGCATGAAATATATGACACAGGAAATTTGAGAGAGGGAAAACTTCCATTCTGTAACTTAACAGAACCTGAAAAGCAACAGTAGTACTATCACACTACATAGTTGCGCCACACTGTCCTTTTTTGCAGTATTACATATTTGTGCCATAGTATTTCTCACTTCAAATAACTTGCCCCCTAATTGTCATCCACAAGAAGTTCAGCTTTGAGCATTACATTCAAACAGAAAGAGTTGTTTCTCATCTTTGTCACAGTTAAAAATTCAAATTATATCCCTAATACAGGAGCAGCCACCTTCACAGCTGGGATCTAGTCAGTAATGATGCTTGGCAACACCAACTTAGCTATGTTGCCTCCAAACCCCCACTAAAAGCAACAAAACTGCATTTTCCCATTTCAAGTAAAGTCTTACATTATTCTTTATTACTAAAGCACCTCAGAAATCCTAGTTCCAAATAAAAGCACAATCAGATGGAACAATTTTTGTACAGTCTCCTTCAGAAGTAGAATTTACTTTATATTTTTAATTGATTATTGTCTAGGGAAGACTAGCTCTTGAGAAAAATGGGAAGAGGAGCGGTAGTGAAGAATTAATTACCAAATGATATAATACCATTTTTTTCTCACTTTAGGGTTCTCCAGTGTGGCTTGCTCACTAACACCACCTATCTTAATTTCCCTTTAATTTATGATGTGGCACAGAAAAATTAATTTTATGATATCACTCTTCCAGTAAGGGACCAAATTAAGGTCTCTATTTAATGAATTGTTACATGAGTAATTGGAAGATATTTACTGGACTGCCTACACAGCTTTCCTAAGAATCACTCCACCTCAATGAGTTAAACAACATGGGGAGAAAAAAATATTTACAGCAAATAGGCCAACAATAAGAAGTAAGCACAGCAGCACATGTCTGGCCAGCTGTTTGTCTCCAGTCTGTAGAAGCTGTTCTTCCTGAGCCAATACGCAAGTTCGAGCACTGCAATGACTCACACACTGATCAGCTGAAAAACAAACCAGAGTTTTTCATTAGGCTTCTAATTTACAAACCCCATGAGCAAACTTGCTGAGTTAAATTACCTTGTAAGTATCTGAACTGAAGTCACACACACAAAATTCAGTATTAGCTTTGACAATAACCTGTTCAGACATCCATTCTCAAATGAAACAGTAGTTTACATATGCTCCTAAAATGAAGGAACTTTTTGCAACAGAACTCTTCTTTCATAGGTTTAATGCAAACTTAGAAATAATGAAAAAATAACCATTTCTCAGAATAGGTTTTAAACTTAGAATTAGTTTCTGGAATAAGTATTTCAAATATACCATCAGCACTAATGTTCTTACTCTGTAGCTCAGCGTTGTTGAGCTCTATTTACTTCAGTTTTGTGACTGTATTTTGAACATGGTATATCAGAACACTGTCATAATTCTATCAAATCAAAAGAGCCAAACACACAGAGAATAGATGCTTGTCTTCCACCTAGAGTTCTAAGGAATTCTGAGTATCTTCCTCTAGATGGCAGTGAAAATCTTTCTGGCAAGGACATGCCTAAGAATTTGCACCAGATACCTGTCATAGCAGTTCAGTGGGATAGTAGAAGGATTAGTTATTATTGCAGCCAAAGTTACACAAGTGTATCCATTACAATTTGCTTTTACCGATTTATAGTTTTGAAGTGTACACTCAGTGGGTTGAAAAAATTTCCACTCAACTGTAAGGTATTTTCTACCTTATCATTTAGGATAAGAAAATTAAACTGGCCTTCCTCTATCATTGGAGGACATGCTTATGATGCTTGTCTGAATTAGTTAATAGATAAAATAGTTGGCAGTAAGTGGAAAGCTGCATTTTGTTAGAGGAGACATAACTAAGTATGTTTCAGTGTGAAATATTTAGATTTGTTGAAAGTTATGTTGCATTCAAACAAAGCATAAGGCTATGAACTTCCTTGCTAAGGATGCAAAAACCCAAGAAAATAGGAAAAAGGGAAAGGCTGCACTGCAGCTAGCTTTGATTATTGAAAGTGATGTATAATGAGAATGGGCTGAGCATGCAGTTTTCCATCAGGTGCTGAAGTCACTTTGATCCATTTTTTCTATTTCAGTGACTCCTAAGGCCCCCTTAGTGATTTTTTTCCATCTCTCTCCGCTAGACATGAATAGTACAGCAGCATGGACACTTGATCTAATCTGCAATAAGTGCTTGCTCCTCTACATCTCATTCAGATTTCTCATTCAAAACCTGTGCATCATGCCAGGCAACAAAGCCTTCAAAGGTCTTTTTAGAAGGCGCAAGATGTGAATATGAGCATGTAAAAAAGTGTGTTTAAGTTGAAAACTTGAGGCAAAGTAGTGTCATGGACTTCTCAGCATCCAAAGAAGGCAACGATGGAGAGAGGTAAAGTCTGAATGCTCAGAAGGATGTGTTAAAGTAGCTTAGTGGTAAAAAAACCCAAACCAAAACAACTGTCCATCTTGAGCACTGAAACGCACTAATAACTATCAGGCAGAAGAGAAAAAACACTTAACCTATTGCCTAATGCTTGAATTTAATATAAGTTATCCAGGTAGAGAACAAGAGCCCAAACAGTTTCTTTGTGAGAACAACACACACAAATGTTGTGGAAGAGTTTGTAGTATTAAAACAAGGAGACACTACTGCTTTACCTGTCTCAATTGGAGGAACCTTGCTTTCGACAGCATTTGACACTGCTTTGCTCTCTCTAGCACAGGACAATTCACCATTTGTTGTTTGACAAGAACAGCAACCTATTAAGAGTATACAGTAACAGGATAGTTAGCTTCCTTCACTACCATAATTTATTTTCCAAGTATAACAATATATTCTATACAGCTTTAACTACTATGCTCAAAAATAACCCAAAAGGAGAAAGCAGGCTTAATTTTTCCAATTTGCTGAGAGGGTGAATGGGTTACACTACTAATATATAGAAATATTTAACACAGTACTACCACCATGGAAGCAACACAAGTACTTTTAGCTAGAGGGAAAACATACAGTAAGTGTCCTAGTGTAACACTTGAAGGTGTAAACAACTGTCCTTCCCAGGTCAGAATTAAATTTGGAACATTATTTTATGGTATTCTGAGCCATTTATTCTTTTACAAATCTATTTTCTCTACCTCTTTCTGCAGACGGCTGTGCAGAAGATCCTGGAGAAGGCTGCACAGAAGATTCTGGAGAAGGCTGAGGCACAGTGGCTGAAACTCGATTCCCCTCACTCCCTTCCACTTCAGCCTCCTCCACTTGGCTACGCGGTGAATATGGGTTCAATACCTCATAGTTTGACTCTTGCCTATTTCTGTTCATGCACATAAGTGAGATACCTGACATCAGTATACTGATGAACAGGATCACTGCTGTGGTAATTATCTGTTAAAAGAGCAAAGAAAATGCAGTTAAATACAAAATAAGGGAAAATAGTTGCATATATCTGGCTTTCTAATTTCTGTAGTTTTTTCCTAAATAGCTAACAAATGCATCTGAATAAGACAGTTTTCTACATTTACTGCTCTTGCATCTTGTAGCACTGAAAGAGCAATCAGTACATGAGACTTAACTAGTTCTCCTTGCCTGAGTAACTCAGCTTATTTATTTATTTATTTATTTATTTATTTATTGGAGTGGGGACCCCTATTTCCCATGCAATTGAAAACCATCCCCTCATCATCATCTTACCCCTCAGGATCATTAGTGGTCCAGTTTAAGTTCTGTTCAGGTACCTTCTAATTCCAAAGAGGAATGTGTTCTTGTCACCCTCTGGCACAGCTCTAATTTCCATGCTTTTGGCAATGGGGAGCATGCTATTAATTAACCTTTCCTTCTAATCACCTGCCACTGATACCCAGGGTCTACTCTGAGGCTATTCAATACTTGTGAAAGCACCACATGAATAATCCTGAGAGACTCATAGCCTCTCTATCCATAAGAAAGATGGAGGGAAAACATGACAAATATTGATGCCAGTGTACTTTACATCCTCTGATAAGAGGAACTATTTATTGGTAAAAAATGGTAGTTCAAGCTCAGGGACTTTCAACCCATGATTGTGCAGGGAAATCTCCCACAGTGCAAGCAGTTACTGCTACACAATTAATGTAGATTCTATCTATTACAGACTGAAAGCCATTAATTAGCTATTGGATAGTAATAATTTTAGATAATTATCAAGCGAGACTACAAATTAGTCACCAGGAAAAGGGCTCTGCAATTCATTACCACTCCTAAGCCTTTTCTTTGGGAAGCCTACTCCCTCTTTTTCTTAGTCATAGTTGCCTAAACATGAAGGTCCTTGTTCAAGCAAGTTTTCCTAATGGTTCATTATAGAAATACATTTTTGTATCAATCTATAAGCATTCTATAATGATGCTGTTGTGTTGTTATGGTAACCTGTGCTTTGACTGAAAGCTACTTAAATAAGAAGCAAACAGAAAACACAATTTTTCAGTAATATATTGGACATGGCGGAAGTCTGAAGTGATGAGGACAGAACACATTCATACCTGATATTTTCCATAGAAAAAGGCAGAGTCAATACTAGTGTTGTTACGTTCACCAACAATTAGTAAGATTCCCACCAGAAGTGTTGGGACTCTGAAAGAGCAAAATAGGAAGAAAGTAACATATTTAGCATGCTCCCACTAATTCTACAGGGAAACATCTGAATTAACTTACCCCCATCCAGCTATGATAATAAACCCAATGGGAATCTTTACTGTTTCTCTCTTCCTCAACAGAAACAAAGAGAAAGACAGAAAACCTACAAAAAAACAAAACCAAAAGAAATGCCTTGTTTATTATTAAAAAGGGAACGGGTAAATACTGACTCCAGAAACCCTATGATGCGACCTGCTCAATAACCAAGATATTATTGTCAGACTTTCAAATAGTCCAAAATTGTTTTTCTAGATGTATTCTGAGAAAGTAAAATAGAAACACCTATTATCTTAAAAAAACATATTAATAATGAAACACTGAAGGAATTCCATGATATTTTATATTAAACATCCACTTCTAAATGCTTAGAAAGGTTCACAAGCATATAAAAGATGTCCTGTGAACATTTAAGACACAAGTAACTACTTTCATAAGGTATCAACAGCAGTTGTTCTAGACTGACACTCTTAATTAGCCAACAAATAATGTTGATTTCTGTTATATCTTTTCTTGAAAAACTGACTAGTCCTTTATAAAAAGTCAATGATAAATTTAACAAAAAAGTTTTACATATTTTTACATATATAATTATACATGGGAGTATCTTCTGGAACTGCCTATTCTATTCACAACTTGGAAGCTCAGCAACATTACCCATGCTGAAGCAATGCTAGTATTTACGTTAGGCTATACTAATCATGAGCTACCTATTTCAGCTAAACATAAATACAACTTACTCCACAACACCACTAGAGGAATTAAACCCTTAGACTTCTGGACTCAAGAACAGTATAAAAGGTCTCCTGAATACCCGAAGTCTCATTTTTAATCGTACATGTAAGGTTCTTCAAGCTTCTTGATGCATCTTTCAATTCTGCCTATTTCAAGTAATCCCTTCATTAATCATCTACACCTGCAGAACCCACAAATTGTTTTTAGAAACTACAACTGCCAGGGGAAAGAAATGTTAAAGCTACTTTGGTATTACCCTTCATTCTCTATTTCCTACTTTTTTGAGGCACAAAGTTTTAAAATCTACTTAATGCTAAATAATTAATTTTTAAACTCTGCAGTATTTAAAAATCACCAATAAGATTTTGGCTAGCTGAAGGGCAACCCACCACATTCACTCCATTTGTAATTGCTTCTGTCTCAAGAGCAGGTTCTTGTCTTTTACTACAAGCTAGCAAGGCTGCTGTATCTAGACCTGCCCTAGGTGTAAGCTTCCAATAGCAGAAGCAGTGCCTGACACTGAGCCCTGTGTTGCTAGTGCTGCAGCTTGGCACAGCTTGCAGGTATTCATATTTGTAGAACTATGTACAAGTGAAGGAATAATTACTCTAAAGAATATAATAAAATTATTTCAATACACTAATCTTTTATTACAGTACCTAGGTTTTGCCTAGAAAAATCATACCTGTCCACAGGTAAGTGCCATAAAGTGAGCTGTAGAGGAATATAAATACTAGGATCTGCATGGTGATGTCTTTCTCTTTAACAATGAAATTCCATACCACCATTCCAATGCAGGCAATAAACTGGAAAGAAAGGTAAGATGACATCATTTAAACTGGGAAAGCAAGATGACAAGAAAAACTGAACACAGCGTAAGCTACAATAAGCTTCAAAACTCCATCCCCAGATGCACTGGAGTGTGATTTTATGAATTGGATAGTTCTCATAGCAGTAAAGCAGTGCCGCAGTAATTTCAGTATTACAGTTATATCACTGCTTATAGTACCCTATTTTCAGGAGGGGGTTTTTTTGACAGCAATTATATAGCTCAGATAAACAGAGTAAGGCAAGTCAGAAAAAAATTTATAATCTTTATATATATCTTATAATAAGAAAAATATAAAGCTTTTGTTAAATATAAAGCATTTATCTGAAAGGATCTGGGCATGAAGCTGAGATCAACAGATGTTTGTTCAGCCAAGAATTATACAATTCTTTACAGTTTTAGTACTGAAGGAATCTGAAAAGATAGGCTGAAATATTATGGAAACAATAACACAATAGTTCAAATATTTTTTAAGATGAAAGCTAACTTTGCTTTTATAGACAAGAAGCACCTGCAACTCTCATACATGACTTTTTTCAAACGTGACTCCATGATCAGACCTCAGAGAGTTTACTATATATATATTTTTTAAACTACAGAACACTTCATAAAGCACTCCCACACAGATATATTACAAGCACAGACTGCTCTCACTGAATTTAACAGCAGTTGTGGAGTTGACTTCAAGGGAAGAAGGAACATGTACTTTGTAGTTTTCTCTCAGTTTAAATAACAATTAAAATTAATCCAGAGCTATTTGGCTTTGCCCTTCCCTAGCCACCAGCCATGCATTCTCACAACCCTTCTTTGCATCAGCACTGGCACCTGTCTGATCCCTCAAGCAAGCCACTTCAGGGAGCTAAACCAGCATGGGGATTAGTTTTCTGTTTAGCTCCTTGAATCATGTCACCATAGAGTCAAACACATGCTGCTGCTGATCCTGGTATTGCTCACTTCCAGACTGGCATAAATTGATACAAAAGTGCACTCAAAAGTATTAGGCAGTAACTAAAAATATATTTCAGAAGCCACTCTCCATTCTGATTGCTTATAGTTCTGTTTGAGAACCATACTACTAGCATCAACTATCATTTTCTTCAAGTGTATATTTTAAGGCACAGAAATTGTTTAGACGAGTCATACATTAGATTCCCCTGCCCTCCATAGATGGCTACAAAGATATCACTATAGAAACCAAACTTGTAAATATGTTAAAAGTAAGACTTTAAAAAAAACAAAACTCACACAACAGAATTCTTCTTACCACTGACCTGAGCAACAAGTAGATTTGTTGTAATCATATGAGGAAGCTGTTTGTATTTCTTACTCAGAAGAACAACAATAAGAGACCATATCTGTAACATACAAGAAAAAATTGAATTTAAGAGTAAAACAAAACCCAGATGAACAAGATGAGTATTCTGGCAGACTATGGTGAAACTAAATACAGCAAATCTTCTTGAAAAGTTTCTTAGCAACATGTCTACTATAGTCAGGTCCACACCATCTGCTGCCAGTCCTTATGCCTCAGCAACTATGGCCAGAAAAAGCAATCCATCTTTGTCTTCTCATGATGGTGAAATATTTCCAGGAAGCATCAAGAACTTGCCTCTAGTGTACAGAAGCCTGGTTGTTCCTCAGGATATAAGTGACCACAGATTAGCCTAGCAATTCTGAATTTAAAATTTCTCCCCCTCCCCTGAATCTCCTAAAATGGTCTGTGACAGCGAGAGACAGCATTCACTTGGGGCTTCCCTTGACGCACAGTTTCAAGACAAGAGGACTTCAGTGAGACAACAACTTAAGAAAATTCCAACTCCCCCCAACATGGATATTTTTTTGTAAAAAAGCAAACAAAATAAACACACTATCTGTAGTGCCGATAAAGCCGAAACACTATTCACATTGGACTTCTGGATTATCAACCCACTTTTCAAGAACAGAATTTCTAGGACAAGGATTTGGTAAAGCTAAATTAAAACTTCCAAGTTAAACATTTTCATTAACAGTCATTAATACTTCATGGAATAAATATTCACTGGCACTTCTGGAGCTGAAGTTTGTATGCAGCCTCCATTACTGTGATATCCAAGTACCTCACATGGCTTGATGTAATTATTCCCTGTGGTGTAAGCTAGTACTGTTACTCCCCCACACCCTGTTATTTAAAAAAAAACAAAACCAAACAAATTAAAAGGACAAACTCTTAAGCCCTGCACTAGTGCTCTAATTCACTTACCCACTCTTCTCTACAGTGCAGCTTTCCAGCTGACCCACTGCTACATCAAGAAGATTTTTAACTCCTTCCTCATCCTTCTGCAACAAGATATGATGAGGAAACACGAGTCTCATCTTACCATAACTCAATTTGCTGCTTATGTACTAAAACTACCCTGACATGACAGTGTGCTTTTGTATTTTGCTTCATCAACACCTACCAGCGAAATGAGACTGACAATACTTATGTCAAAGCTAACGTTTTGCAGTGCAGATGCCAGTGGGTTGGGGTCCATAGATGGAATGGTCAACAGCCATGCAGAAACATACATAATAGGTGCAGACACAAAAGTGCTTATCACCATGCCCGAGGTAATCTGCAAAGAGTGAAACAGAAACAAGAACAGAGTTAATCAGATCTCAGGCTAAATAATCTGTTGTCAGAAATACAGGCACTGGCAAAATTGTACCTTTGAATTAAACATACATAGACCTTTAACAAATCACCAAGTTGTTTCTATAACAAATTATTTAGAATTTGAACCAGAAAGAATGCATTTTATACATACAGTGAAACCAAAAATTTTAAAACAGCAGGAATAGAGTTCCCTACTGCAAATTCTTGAAGAGCTTTTTCCTGGGTGTCAAGTATAATAATGACTACATTCTAGGGGTGGATTTACAATGTCACAATTTACTTTTGTATGTGAATATTTACATATTCATACTGTAAATAATTAAGAAAACATGTAGTTACGCAAATAGTAATATCCATCAATTAATGAGAAGCCATATATATTTACATTTAGGCAATTTCTATTTTGGCTTCTCATTGTCCTTCTGCTTTCTAGAATTTGCAGAGTGATGGAAGCATGTGAATTGTTACTCATACATCTCTGTTTTAAAGAAATTTCCGGAGTTTGCTGGGCACAAGAATCTATCTTGTAAGGTTTACTTTTAGTGCCTTCCTTTTTTTTTTCTTTTTCTTTAAAGAAAAACAAACCAAAAATAGGTAACATTAAAAAACAACGGAATTCAACAGGAATGTTTTAATGTCACTTCAAGTGGAAGAAGGGAAACAGTTATAAAATTTGTATTTTCAGTTGAAAAGATAATTGATATCCTCTACTTAAAAAAAAAAAGGAAAATGCATTTCTATCACAAGATTTAACTGAAAGGCAACGCAACAGAATCAGTTAAAGCATACATTCTTCCACAAATTTTCAGCATTAATCTAACACTATTGTTACTGAAGTCAGTAACATCATGTAAGTTTTTTCCTACAGATAAGGTCTTTGGAAAAAAAACCACGAACAACTAACAAACCCGCAACAAAGATACAAGTTCTTCATATTTAAAGTTATCCAAGTTCTTCCTATGAGAGTCACAAAGAAGAAAAGTATGAGGACTTATTTATGAATATGTACCATCAAGACACTTGAGACATCAGGAAACAGTAGTTTGCTTAATTAATAATCTGAAATTAAATATAATTTACATTTGAGATCTAGGGAGTACAAATAAATCCAGGGAGTCTATACTACAGAAAAGCCTACTTATTTATTTAAGTATTCCATCAACAAAGTTAAGCTCAAAGTTAGTATACGTTTGGGTAAAGCTAACTACATACAATTCCTACTTCCATATTAAATTGACTTGCAAATATTGCGACACCAGGTGCTGCTGGAAAAACTCCATAAAGAAATGCATAGTTTGATAAACTGGTGTGGTTGACTACGCTGTCACTCTTGTCCAAGAGTTCCACCATTTCTCTACAGAGAAATGGCATCATAAGTCTGAAAAGAGAAGAAAAAAAGTAATTATAAAAATATTACTCAAGCTATAGCAATAGATACTTCTTTACTCAGAAAATGAACCAAAAGGAAAACAGGTTTGTTTGAATCCTGTTTATGAATAGCAAAATACCGACATCACTTTCAATGACTGCCTTTACTGTTAATGTGACATTTACCAGCTGCTTAAAAATTTTGTCACCAGTTAAACCAAAAAAGCCCCCACACAGAAAAAATGGTAAACATGACAACAAACTCTGGGATATAAGCACATTTTCTGATTGTACACATTCTTTGTATAAATCTCAGATTCAGAAAGGTAAAACATAAAAGAAACCCCCTAATTTTTCAACTGTTAGAGTAACAGCAGCTATAAGCAGTCAGCAGCTTTGAAATTTAGACCACCTTTCTGCAAGCTGTTTGAAATACAAGGGCTCAAGCTTAAGTATCCCATTCTGAAAGTTTTGGCCAGCAAAAAAAACCCTGCATCAATGCTATTTTGTTTGCCTTTAGCAATAACCCAGATCTCACATAGACTCACTATGTAAGCCTTACACAGGCTAATTACATAAACTAATTACATAAACTTTTGCTGAGCAAAGTGGTAACATTAAAAACTGTTTTTTCTTCATGTTCTTACAAAATTTGTCACTGAGCTAGTTTACAAACTAGGTCTTTACGTTTGCTAGTTAGTTGTACTGATATTCAAATGCACCTTCAAATTTTACAGTATAAACTTAACCACCAAACAATCGTTCTATTATGTTAATTGCAGCTCTGTAGCAAATAAAAATATTTAGTACACCAGTAACTGAGATATATTCAAGGGAAGATAATGATGGCATAAGTTCTAAATACAAACTGTCACTTATTCATGCTTAAAAGTCAGACAGTTTAAGAGTATAAAGCGACCATTTTTAAGCTCTTCCAGTATTGCAGTTTCAAAGATTTATAGACAAAGCAAGGAAAACCGACTAATTTAGAGTTGTATTGTGTAATCCAAAGAAAAGACAAATACTAACTAAATAATACTTAAACTCACACTTGTCTAACTATTTAACTAGTAAATTTTAATTTAAGCTAGTAATTCCCCAAACACCAAATTTGTGACAGATGACCTGCAGGCAGTCCATGAAGTCACAGCACCCCTAATTTTTTTTCTCTGCAGAGCCTGCCAACAGGTTTGTGGTCTGCTAAATGTCCTTTAAAAGTTAAGAGTTGTATACCGCCAAAGAGTTTGGGAAGCACTCACCCAGAATACTGGAAGTAAAACATACTATCACTATAGTGATTTTGGGAAAAAAGCCATCTGACCAGTATATTCAGAGCTTAAAACATCTAGAGAACAAAATTATAAAAGTACATAAATCAAACTTACAGTTTAGCTGTGATGAGAAGGATCAGTGCAACAAACATACCCTTTGTCAGTTTTTTTGTTTGTCCCACCATATTTAGTCCAAGGTAAAAAAGTGCAGAGCCAGAAAATGAACTGCCCAGTCCATCAAGGAAGTTTTCAAGGTATTCAGGAATTTTCTGGCCAAGAATAAAATTTGAGGCAATTCCTACGAAGACCATGAATACAATTGGGTTCTGCAAAACTCGAAGGAGTGCTAGGCCCACTATTTTGATTTTGCTGTGTGACACAGTGCGATTATCCCTCCACTTCTGGATTTCACAGAAGATAAACCCCAGCGGGTTTAGCATCATAAGAGATATTGGAGCCACTAGGTAAATGTACTGGAGATATTCTGGGTAAGTGGTTTGATATAAAGCTTCAACTAGAAGACAAGAAATGAAAAGTGATGAGTGATAACATTTCAGTACAAAAATACATTAATATTGAAATTAAATTTTGCTGTCTGAAAACTAGAGAAAAATTATTTAATTATCCTTCAGAAGTAACTGCATTTACATTCAATATAAGATGATGTAGTAACAGAAATATGCCCAGTCATCATTAGGCCACAGTCATCTAATGAACACATTAAAGACCAAAGACTAACTATCCAACACTATTCAACGATTCTACAAATATCCAGCATTTACAGAAAAAAAGAAAGAAAACATTATAACAATCACATGCACCCTTTGACTCATCCCAAATGCTGAAAAAAAATTGGTTTTTTTCTGAATTGCTTTTCCTCCCCAGAAACATGAGAGCTGTAGAGAATTAAATGCACCTTTGCAGGACACAAGTTGCTTCTCATCTTAGGGGAGTTTCACATCTCTGGAATTTAACCAGTTTTCCGTGGGTAAGTCAGGTGTGATCTTTCTACATTGATTCAATACAACACAGAAAAGCAAAACCAAATAAAAAGTACACTATCATATAATTATTAGTTCATTTTCTGGGACTAGTCAGGACAAGAATTATCACTGTAGTTCTGGTCCCTCAAGGAACTTTAAATCATAAGCATTTGTTTTCATTGCTACAACATACTTCTAAGTCAAGGTAGAACTGCTTCTTATTTCACATTTGTGCGAACAGCACTTCAAAAACCATGAAAAGACTCTGGAAAGATATACAAGATTCCATTCTAGGGTGAATTAAAACACCCCGATGTTTTTAAAGTAGGATGTTACCTTTTACCTGCCTTATAATGTTATTATTTCAAGTAATTTTCAGAAATACACAAAGTAATGCTTTCCATTTTAGTTTTTCCTACCCTAGTTAGAGAGAAACACATTCTTCCCCAGATAGAAGTATCTTAATATGCAGGTACAATTCTACTTGTACTACAAAGAATATTAAGAAAAGGAAGCACTATTGCATAAATACACCTACTAGACCTTTCTATGGGATAACTTAGCAGATCACTAAGCAGCCAACTGTTGCAAGTATTTCCATTTCCCTGTATACTAAACCTGTTCTTTTTCTGAAAAAGTTTTCCCTTGTGACTACATTTTTCAAAATTCAAAAGATTTTTACCTTCATATTATTCAAGCATCTGGAATGACAAGATCTACCAAGTGCTAAATCAGCACTTACTGTAAACAGTCTCCTCTTTAGACTGTATAAACTGACATTCTCAATTAGTTGATTCCTAGTATATAAGAAAAGGCACTAAAGGTGCTTTTCCTCTTACAGGCTATGATTAAAGAATGTATACAAGAGCTACCTAAAATCCTGTATAAACGGCTGAACAGAACTACCAACTTGTGCTTAGTTACCGCATTTAACAAGCCAGTTTTAAGCACTAAATATATTCTGATAAATAAAACCACTTTAAACAGCTGGACACTTTTTAAGTAAGTAAATTTTTTTCTAAAACCTCAAACCTTAGAGTGATATTTTTATGCTGCTTTATACAGAATGCCCATTTCAATCAAACGCAGCTCAACAGAAGTCATATGTAAATAATGCCCGAGCGAAAAATGTAATAAATCATTATATTTTGGCAAGTTAAACTGTATACTTAATACAATAAATTAAGGTCTATAAGTACTTTAACTGATTTATGAAGTCATAATGCATTTTCCTGGGTAGCAAAAAGTGGAACCAATGTAGATTTCTGAATCAGTGGGTGAAAAAAAAAAATTATTCCTTAAGAGTGTTTTCTTAAGACAGTGAAAATAATCCACAACTATCTCTGATGAAAATTTTTCTTTTTATTTAAATCAAGGTGCCTGCTTGCTGATCATAACAAAAAATTGAAATCAAAGATACTTTAATACCTTTTTTTTTTTAAAAAAATCAATTCTCCACATCCCAGCTGCTCAAAATTACATATAAATCACACACTAGTTGTTCATGCTTAATACATTTAGCACCACTAAAGTCATGGTAACTGAGCCATCATCCACACAACACTTCTGCTATACCTGTGCTTAAACAGTACAGCACAGGAGAGTAGATGAAGCTGTTCTGTTAGAGTTGTATCATTTTACCCAGTAATAAAAACCAAACAGACAAAGCTTTCATCATAGTAAAGCTATCTGTGACTGGGGGGTGCTAGCAAGCCTCTGTACCAGTTGTTTTTCACCCCAACATCAGTTTGTAGCATAGAACTGTCACAACAGTGATTAGAGAAAAACAGTGCTGACCTTTGAAAATTTAACCTGCATTTTAATGTTCCTATATGCAAATCTTTGTTAAACAGCAAAAAAAAAGCATAGTGGTTATTAAAGAAATTACATCGGATGAAAGCCCAGGACATTATTTATTTATTTAAGAGTTCAAACTGCCTTTTAAAATAATGTTATTATAATACACAGATTTGTCAATACTGATTTTTTTCCCTTACACATTTCAACTGAAACAGCCTTTAAAAAATATATTTCTTTTAAAAGATCAGGTTTTGCTCAAAACACTACCTACCACCATACATAAAGGAATAAGCAAGACATTCTTTGTTGCCCAGTCCTGCAAACACTTCAGAGAAGCCACTAACAGTAAAAAGTTTGCACATGTGACAGTGTGACCCAAACACTGGTGAAACACTGGGGATGGGAGAATGAAAAGGAAAGGACAGGATAGGAAATAAACAACTCTAAGAAATAAAAAACCCTTAAGCGTCTACAGTGTTGCATTAAGTATTCCAGTAAAGTTCTTAATGAACTAAATGTTGTGAATTTGGCCAGATTGTACATAGGAAAAAATATTAATCATATCTCATAAATCATGAAATACTTGAAGAAAATACATGTAATCTGACAAGAAAGTAATTCAAAGTAGAAAGAATGTCTTAACTAGAAGGATACAATGGAAATATGTTCAGACAACCTCAAAACAGAAAAAAGAGAAACCCTAATTGGCATTTTAATCCAGTACCAAGAAAAAAAGACATAATCCTCACAACCCTATTTGTGATATACTTCTGATTTCTCTCAAGAGGAATAAATCTCAGGAAATGCAACTGAGGGAAACAGAGTATTTTCATCCAAGGAAGAAAAAGGTTGCAGTTGCATTTGTCTATATTTTATGCATATCCAGCAAATTTGAAAAGACTAAGAAAGATTCAAGATTGTCCTGAGCATGCTGCCCTGGAATAGGGAGAAAGAAACTGCCAACCCCTCAAGTAATCTAAAATACGGAGCTACTTGTTGTTATGTATAATCTGGAATTGCATGTTTAAGCTTCTCTTTTGTAACTGTATTCTCAATTCTGTAATCAAGTTTCTTGCTTTGCTAGAACAAACTTGCTTTCTTTTTTTGTTCTTAACCTCGTCTAGATGATAAGAGTGATCTCAAGAGAATTTGAGAGGCACAGAGTACTTTCTTTTCAGGGAGCAGCAAGCAAATAAAACATAGTCCAGGCATCCTCTCCAAATGCCTTCCACCAAAGGTGTATTTTGAAGATCCCAATACCTGCAGTGTGCTTTCCCACACCAGCCACACAGGTCAACCCGGGAAGAGGTAGCACTGAAAGCTACACTTGCACAAAAGAGCCTCCCAAGGCAGGTAAAAAGCACTGCAATTCAGACAGTAGCAGGTGGGAGAAACCTGCTACAACTCCAGATCACTTCCCAAGTATCATAGTATGCAAGGCTAAAAGCATACTAACATACCATTAAGAAAACCTATAAAAAGGAAAAAGAAAAAAAAATCTTGCTTATCAAAAGGGAGGAAAATAATAGTCTTGCAGATTGGGATAAAATAATTTAATAACTGATGTTGCTTGGAATTCAGAATATAGGCTTATAAGAGTACACATCTATACAAGTTATACTCTTGAATGCCTCTTTGTGTTTTGTTTGTTTGTTTTTTTAGCTCCACTGGACTGGTGGTTAGTTATGCACCCCAAGAATGGGACCACAGCCGCATAAAATTCCGATTTGATACACACAAATGCACGTTACCACAAATCAGAAAGCAATCTTGCTTTTAAAAGACTGACTTCTTCCAAGACTATATCCTAAAGCATGTCTACTGGCCACAGTAGAATAAAGATTAAGGGATAAAACATGATTGGCTACATAAATTATGTTAAGCAGCACAAAAATTAGAGGTTTCTTCTGAACAGATTTAAAGACTGTTACACAGACTCTACAATCAGTAGGCACCAACATTATGGCTGGATGTTTACTTTCAGCTAAACTAAGAGGTAATGCCAAATCAGTAAAAAACCCACTACAGCTATTTCAGAGGCCAGAGGTACAGGCTCATACTTTGCAAAGCAAGGAATTTTGGTCTTGAGGGAAACTCTGGCAATTTCCCATATGGAAAATTGCCTGCAGTAAGTGTAAGGTAATTAATTTCAATCAATTTTGAAATTATATTTTAAGTCTTTTTTTTTTAAAATGCAATTTACTTTAACATGACAAGATCATATAGACAATGGTAGTTGAATTGTTTTAAATCCTGTCTCATTCACACCAGTTTTCTTTCCTTAGTAAAACATACATGGTCTGAGGTCAAGAAATGTGACTTGAGAAATGGCTTCGATAACTCATAACTTCAGTTCAGAAGTTAATTTCAAATTATGGAAAAACAAAAGCAAACCTGTCTAGAACACTGAAAAATAATTTTAAAGAACGCATACTTACCTATTGGATATCCCAGTGCAAAGTCATTGCTTTGTGTAGCAAAAATAGGGAACAAACCTGCCTTGCTAAATCGATTCTCCGGACTGGCTACCAACAACGTTAAAACACAGACCAAGAAAAACACAGCAGCTTTGGCAACTAAAATACTGTACAGGAAGGACCAATTCACATTAGAAAAGTTAAGTACCACCATGTTTTTGAACAGTAGAGCTGGGAGTGCAAAACGGGACACAAAATTTCCCAGTCCTTTGGCCTGAGTTGATGTAATAATGTTGGCTCTTCCAGCTACATAGCCACAAAGAATTATCCCAAAGCATTCTAACAGGGCTGGGAAAAGCCTGCTTATTGACATAGAAGGAGTACCGCTGGTGGTATTGAATCCAGCTTGTCCAGGCAAAGGAATAGACATATTATCTGAAGATGAGAGGTTCTTTGCATTGAAGTCTGAATAGCTATCCATTTTCTTTGACCACCTCTTCCAAAAAAAAAGCATGAAATGATCTCATCTGTAAAAGAAATAAAAGTATTTATTTATTAACTTCCAAAACTGTGTTTGTGAATATTTATGGTATTAGGCTTGCTGGCAGAAGAGTTTACACTTACAAATGCCTTACAAATAAATAGCGACAAATAATAAGTAACTAAAGAGAAATAACTCTGAGAAAGAAGAATGCTGAAAAATGATTCCATACACACATAATCTTTACACAACTCCACGCAATTCAAAAAGACAATTGATAGAAGCTAAAAATCCCCAAAGAAATTTGAGGGTAACACTAAAATATTAAAACTAAATGCAGATTGGCATTCAAAAAGCAAAAAATCCTTTGGAAGGTAAGGAGATAACAAGGATGGTTTTGTTATTATTCTAGGACCTAAACATCATTTAGAATAAATTACAACCCTTCAGCACTTTCCAGTCATTGTTTCAGAAAACAGTAATTGCTAAATTCTCAGTGTATATTCCTCGCTTTCCCAGACTACCATTACAAGCCTAGTTAACTCTCCAACAGAAAAGCACAAGACTCTTTACATTAGTGTTAGCAGCTTGTAACTTTCCTTACCTCCTCAGCTCACTGTGTCAATTCTCACATACTCTTTGCTTTCAACAATCAAATTTTAGTTTTCTTTTCCAACACCTTTTGTGTGCCCCCAGATATCTTATCTCAGGTCCTCCTTAAACCATGTTCTACTTGGTTCTTTTTCCTTCACAATAAAAATACACTGTAAACTCCAAATATTAAAATCCCATCCTTGACCTCTCTTTAACTACTGCTGTTCACCTCTGCTTCCACATGCTCAGCCTTATGCATAGCTGGGAGTTGTCCTTCACCTCCATCTGTAGACCCTATTTAATGCAGGTTCTACCCCTGAAACAACTCTTATCAAAATCCTGAGAGGCCAAAATCTTCTTAAACTCCCAGAATTGGTGTTCCATCTTCATCCTTTGTGACCATCATACAGCTTTATCATTACCATCCTCCTCTTGAAATCTTGCCTTTCCCGTATCTTTTGTAATTACAGTGCCTCCTAATTGTCCTCTCATCTCTAGTTGTTCCTATAACATTCACATGGGAGGATCCCTCTAAATTTCTGTGGGTGCCGATAGGGCTCCTTCCTTGTTCCTCTTTTGTCTCCCTACATCCTCTGCCTGTGTATTTTCATAAGCACTTAATTAAAAACAGATGACTCATAAATCTCTCCTAATCCAGACCTACTTTCTTCTGTTAAAACTATTATTTCAGCCTGTCTCTGAGATCTTGTTTGTGAGTATCCTGCTGTCAATTCAAGTCCAATCAGCCTGAAATTGTCCTCCTCCTACTCTCCCAAAAAGATGTTCCCTCAGTTACTCTGTGCTGTGTATCTCTTTTGCTAGGGGTGAGTGACAAAAGTTACAAAATCCTCTAATTTGGGGGAAATGCAAACCTACTAAACTCATATTTATCTACAACTCTCTTGCAAGGAAACTCTTTGCAGTCTATCAGTATCAGTTCTTTTTTTGTACATCCTTCCACAGACTCATTCTCCACACATCAAAACCCACTTGCTTTCATGTTCTTTTATGGTATAAGCTTATGCCCTCTTAATCTATTACAGAATAACAAGAGGAATAGCCCTTACAAGAACATGAGCGCCAGGCAAGGAAGATAAATTTGACCAAAAATTGTAGCTTCTCCACTCTAGCACAAAAATATTTGGCAAAGCCCTCTACCTTCAGGAAAGATTTAGAGATCAAATAATCATATCCCTCTTCAAGTTTGTACCTTACTTTGTGCAACTTTGACCTCTCCCAACATTTCAGTATCATGTGCTAACGATACACTTTCCAGTTAGCAAGGAATCCACATATGACACAGTGGCCAATAATCTAGTTTATCACACTATTGCTTACCCATATTCCTACATACAATTCTTTAGGCCCATAACAGTGAAATTTAAGCACGCATTAAAATAAGTACTTATGTACAACAGACACATCTTGTGACTTCACTTGTTACCAGCAATTCCCCTTGAAAGGGCTGACTATAACACAGCAGGCTCTATATGCAAGTAGACACATAAAGTCTGCAAATCAGGTGAAGAGAAAGGACAAATACTTACAGATATTCATCAGTCAATAGCAAGGTCTTGCCAGAAACAGACATGCCACAGCTCTGAAACATGTGCAGTCCATCAGCTAGCTCTATAAAATTTTGACATGACTAAACCCTAAAGTACTCTGGAAAGGAAGTCAAAACAACTTACCCCACTTTGTAGAGATAGAAAATAAGGCAAAGGCAAACTGGTTTGCTCTAAGCCATTTAACATATCAGTGGCAAAGCTGAGATTCCCAATTCCCAAACCAGTGCTTTGGACAGCATAATAGTTAGATCTGTGCAAATTAACAGCTGGTTTAAGAGTCTTCCCAGCCTCTTTGTATCCTATCTGCAGGGAATAGAGAACTCCTAACAGCCAGGTAAATAAGCAAATAAATCAAGTCAGAGCAAAGGTGAGATTTTGTATGCTCTATTTCAGATCATGGAATCCAGCATACACATATTCACATGTAGCATAAACTCTTTGACTGATGACTTTTATTTATGCCTGAGGCTTTTAGTAAGCACTCCTACAGCGCTGTTGTAATTTATCTGGGCTGAGCAGCTGCACCATCCAAATCTGTCCAGTAGTCTTGGCTACCTCTTCTCCCAAGGAAAATGAGACTCACTTCAAGTAGGGCTTATTTTAAAGGTTGCATTTTTCTGATGTTAGAGATGATACATTTGCCTAGATGTATTTGGACCAGGAGCTCAAAGCATTATCTACTACAGAAAGATGGAAAAACTTACAACAAATGAAGGAGACAACAAACCATTTCTTCTACTAGCAAAACTTAAGGAAGTTGTTGGGATTTGCAAAATGTCCAAAAGAGGATCAGAGACAGATTTCCAACACTGAATTCTTGAAAGAAGCCAGCCACAGTCTACATTAGCTGCAAGGCGAAAAGCACATTTTTGGCACAGCCCCACCTCAAATTCTTCAAGCTTGCAGCACTGCATAGAGGTAAGGCTCCTGGCAATCCAATATGTTCAACCTACTTTCTGCTCTGTTGAGGTATTTTCTTCAGCAATAAGATAAACTTGAAGCTTTTTTTAACAAAATGCAACATTTGGTCTGTAGCAAAAGTGTATTCTGGCTGTATCTATCCCTAAATTCTATTCCTTCTCATCCCCCGTGCCTTCCTATCCAAGGCTGTATCTTTTACCACTGTGTCAATACCAGTGACAAAATTTATTTTCTTATATTCTTACTCACAAAAGCCACAGTCTACATACAGTTATAGAGTGGAAAGGACTTTTACCACTATAACATCTCCTTCCTCTCTTTCTCTCCTGAAAAGTGGTTTGAGCTATTCAGGCTTTTTGCTTGCACAGACTAAGCAGGTGAGTCTATCAATAGAGCTACACAAGCCCATACTTTTAAACCAAAATTGTGCCTAAATTAATTAAACACCTCTCTTCCTTCTGTATTAAAATTATTATTTCTCCTCACCAAATTGCTACAAGTGCCCTTGTCCCCATGTTATAATTCAGGACTTAAATAAATATGCAGAAGACTGACTCTCTAGTTGTATCAGTCAGTAGCTAAATCCTGTATCTTCCTCACTAGATCAAAACTGACACGGATATACACCCACACATCCTAAAACCGTCTTTACAAAAGTGCCGCAAATATTCCTGCAGCCTTCCTTCAAGCTATCTTCATCTTCAAATTCATTACAAGGGACCCTGTAAAGTCAGTCAGGCCCAATTTTTGGTGAACAACATGAGTTTCAAAGACAGAAGCTGCATCACAGTAAAAGCTGCTACTGGCCCTCCAAGGGCTTTGAGTGTGAATCATCTCTTCAGCTCCAGAGATGTGCACATCCCAAAACATTCACATTTAACACAGATTATTTATTGCAGAGCAGTGGGTATTTTCCAGAAATGCAAGCTTTGCACAGTGTGCTGCTTAACACAGTGAATACATCTCTCATGCTCTTTTGCTCTATAGGATACATGCATTTACATAACTGTTGTGAGATTATGTAATGACTAATCACAGATTTAACATACAGCCTTATCAGCCTTAACCTGGGCCTTAACTTAAACTAGCATCTCATGTGAGCGAAAAATGTCTTCAACTCACAGTTCTTAATGAAATCAAAGATATTGATCTGATGCAAAACCAAACCCTTATATATTCAACACAGAAACTCACCTGTTCTTATAGTAGATGTAACAAATTAACTAGTCAAATGACACTAAAACAAGGAAATATAACAGTTCCAAAGGAAAGCACTTAGCTTTGACTCCATAGGGCATATGATTTGTGGTTATCCCTTCAGGGATTGAGGACTGAGATTTCAATCCTTGAAAACTCAGTCACAGCTGCATTGTTGGGAACTGCAGGCCAGTAAAGACAAAGCTTTTAGGAATAACACTGCCTTATCTGCTGTCAACTGTGTGAAGCGTAGCTGCTTGCAGCCAGACGGTCAGCTTGCATTTGTAAGAAAGGACAGCACAGCCAGCATGAGAGGAAGCCTGGTATGAAGACCAACGATAGAGAGAGAGCAAGGAACAAGTGCAATTTACAATTCACTTGAAACAAACTGGAGCACTGATATTTGCCCACTTCTCTCCTAGGTTGTCAATATTTGTAAAGTGTTAAACTTCACCAGACCTGAAACTCAATTCTTCCAGCAGCTCTGAGTTAAGCAACATCAGGTTCCTCTCTGAGTACTGAAATAGAGTAGTTGTCTCCTTTTCCAGCAGGAAAACCTCTTTCATCTCCTTTTTTAATGAAAGTTAGAGATGGTATGAGAGAACAGAAGAGATACCTCAAGGCACATCATCTCCCTGGTCTCTCACTCTCAAACTTTCAGCTGGTAATCACTCTCAGGATAATTCTGGTGACACTGGCAAGGCTGTGCATGTTGTTCATAAACTATATCCCACAAAGTGACCTCATTTCCTACTTTAATGCAATGTAGAAACATCTCAAGGATGACACATTATTTTATTCAGGAGGCTGAAAGTGGAATCGGGGGAGGAAGAGTTACCATTCGCAGCAGCTCTAGCACTTCATCCTCAGTTCAGGTAAGAACGTACCACATGCATTTTCGTGTAAAAGTTTGTACAGTAAGTCAAAAAGGAAGCAACTTTAGAGAGTTACAATGATAAAATTAAGTGGGAAGAAATGATTAATGTGGTTCCTATTCTTGCAAGTTAACCGCAATTTTTACTTTTCTCTTTACTGGGCTAAGAAAGCAGATAGAGGACAACATTGTAACAGCAATTAACCCAAGAAGTGGGCCACCCCTACCTCGAAATCTAGACAGTGCTACAAGAAATACCAGACCTTAAGTGCCTCAGAGTAGTTGCTTCTCAAGATCACACTTCCTTTTTCATTTTTCTGTGCTGTCATTGCAAGAAAGCACCTGGACAGCAGAGAAGCAGGGGAAGCCGTGTGCACAGGAAGCCCGGTGAAGCCGAGGCCTGCCCTGAGCATGCGACTGGCAGAGCTCACAACGGCAGAACTGACAGCTACATCAAAATTTGTCAGTGCGGGTGTTCAGACAAGACCAAATGAAGCAACAATTGAGAACAGCACAAAATATCAAGCCAAAAAATGGAAAACATACTTCCCCTTAATTTTCAATTAGGCTTGTCTTAGGGCTTGTAAACAGATAGATAGATAACTTCTGAAGCAAACAGCAAAACATTCTTCAAAAGACACATTATGTTTTATTGCCAGCACCCCTTAAAAAGTGCCTTACTTACCCCACTTCCCAAACAGGGATGAAACATCCTTTGACTTACACTGAGAAAGCCACAACAAAACAAACACCTCTCACCTGCCCCTTTCTCGCCCATCACTGCTCTCTCCCTCCCATGGTCACCCCAGTTAAAAGCGAGTACACAGCACTTTCACTCAGAAACACCGGAGAGATAAAAATAATAACAGCACTGCCCTGTGTGACAGCTGCCTCGTTAGAAAATAAAGCCAGAAGTCAGGGGAAGGAGCGGGCAGCTTACCTACTTAGCTTTTGGTAGGCGCCTCCGCACAAGGGTACGTATAGAGGATTTGTACTCTGCCAAGGTGAGAACCTCTCCAAGGCCGAGGCCGCCGGTACCAAGGCCCAGGAGGGGAGGGAGGGCTGGCCCGGCCCGGCCCGGCCCGGCCCGCCCCGCCCCGCCCCGCCAGCCCGGCACTCGCAGCTGGCTCAGCACCCAGCGGGGGCGG
>JANZLQ010000001.1:29207036-29221929 GCA_026212715.1 Elanus axillaris | reverse complement strand
CCAGCAGCTTCTCACAGAAGCCACCCCTGTAACCCCCCCCCACTACCAAAACCTTGCCACAGAAACCCAATACAACTAGTTCCAGTGTCAACATCCATATGGCAGAGGCTGGGTTTCAAGCCTAGACTTCCACCCATAGCCTTTACCTTGTCCCTTCACAACCGCTCTCAGTCCTTCAGCCGCCTTTTGCTCTCACGGCTTGGGAGTGCTCGGCCTCCAGCCACATGGGCTCTGCTGCTCAACGGGGCACGCAAGGGCTCACCGGTAATGCTGAATATACTCAAATTTCTGCTAGAATGGAGGACAGGAAAGCCTCATTTTCACAGGCTTAGTGTAAGTCAGGTAGGATGTGAGATAAAGAACTACCTCAACACCCATCTTTGCACGAACACAGGAACATTTTCAGAAGGGAATTGGTAATGCGCCTTATTGGGTATGGTGTTTGCACAAGCTTGGAGCCAAACAACTGTGCACACAAGTAAATGTAAAATGTAGCCAACGTTGCACAGTGATAAAGCCCTGTCCTGGCTGCAGGGAGGGATCAGCGGTTCCTGTTTTGGCCAGAGGAAGGATGAACAGCAACCAACAGCCCCTCAGCCCCTCTGCCTGCCTTTACCTTAGAGGTGCTTAGGCAGAGAGCTCTGCTGTATTCTAGCACAAAAATCAATAATAAGAACAGTCCCATATTCAAAATGAGAAAGGTATTTATGCAGGCTAAACCCTAACATTCTTGAAGAAAGAACCTTTTTAATTGAGGAAGAAAAAAAGAATGGTAAAAACAGAGAGGAAAAATTATGAAAATTAAAAAGTGCCCTAGTGTACTGGAGTAGAAAGTTTGACAATATCATATGGACAGCATTCAGGATAGATTTCTATTTTACATTTTGAATGTAGCTTCTGCAGAAGCTGTATCTTAAGCCATAAATACGTGTTTTAAGATTGAAGTAGTGATTATCTGAACTGACATGTTTGTTCAGTAGACAGATTGATGTTGGACATGTAGCATTAGCAGCAGCCACCCAATTTATTCTCTGTCGTTTAATCAAAGTATTTTTGTGTAAGTAATCCTTTCCTCAGATTATTTCTGTACCTGGACTGCTGTTGAAATTTTTAGATAGGTTAAGATCCTGATTGCCAAAGCAGGAAATAATAAAAGTGTGCAGGCTCGTAACTGTTTTCAAATGATTGTGCCCTAATTCTATTGAAATGAACATCCTTGGGTATCAAAACTTTAACATATAAATACCTGTTTCCACTACCTATGAAAGAACAGAATAAACCAGTAGCTTTTTTTTTTTTTTAATGTAACAATTGAAAAATCCACTACAGAAGGAATCAGTTATGCAGTCTTTCCCAGAGATTTTTGACCACTGAAAGTTTAATGCAACCGAGACAGTGTCTTTTCCATTAAGCTGCCACCTTACAGCCTTTGGGGGCTGTAAGATAGCCAACAAGCAGTTTTGCCTCCTTTTGGGAAGTGATACCAGCGCTGCTTACCATAGGTCTGCTACACAAGAAGAGTGCACTTACATTCCTAGGATGCAAACGACTGGACTAACGAAGCTTGTATTGGGAGATTTCCTCTGCATGAGAAAGGCAATGGCAGGGAGTTGTCAGATGAGTATCTCCTGAGACTTATGGCAGCATTAATTAATTCTTAGAGGAACGCTTTCAAGAGTTACAGAAAAGACAAGTTATTATTGATGAAGTCAAGTACATCATCCTACAATGTGAAACACTCATTCTGCTCAGAGGTGTCTTTATAAGACCTGTACATTAGTCAGTATATGTAATCCATGTGTTCAGAGGCTTTTACTAGCTCACATCAGAAACAGAAATTATTTGTATTGCTTTTTAGTCCCAGCGTTGCTGCAATACCTACAGTGTAGAGACAAAGTGCCATTCTGTTTACTTTTACACTTCACCAAAGTTTTTGCTTAGCAGTCTGTATTTGTGTAAATGCACGTAGACCAAGCAGCCACAATTACCCCAAAGGCTTAACAACCAGCAGGGTACAGAAAAGGTTACTGAGACCCTTGTGTGCTCTGCACCATTTTTGTTGTGATATAACTGAGAGTGGAGCCAGGCACGGCTCTGTTTGTAGATAGAAGTGAATGTGTATGGGGAGAAATATTTTTGCTTATGAAAAAAAATTATTTGATTTTAAAGTTGCTATGCCACTGTATGCACCAGACCCTCACAGCTTGGAAGAGTAAGTATGAACTTTTTAGGAGGATTACACAGAGTTCTATTCAACAAGTGAAAAGGATGAGCTCTTTTAAAATTGTAAACCACACAGTTTCATTACGTATAAAATAAAAAGTATAGGTCCTCTAAAAGCGTAACAGAAAATGAAACTTGGAATCAAGCTTACATTATGTTGCATATTTGGGTAATTCTCAGAGAACCATAAGACAGCAGAAACAGACGTTAAGAATTGCTCATTATACTTGCTGTTAGACAGAGAAAAACAAATCCCGAAGGCTCTTGATCTATTTTGTTAGTTAACCTAAATAATACATTAATTGTTGTACAGAGGTGTATGGGCAATGTTTAGCCCCCAAAGCGATAATTGGCTAGGACCGATTTACTATTTCCAGTGCGAAATGGAGTCAGACAAGGTGAGAGGGCAGAAGGGAGCAGCCTGTGCGTCTGAGGCAGGAAGGTCATTGGAAATTGTTGAACCATGATCAAAGGAGTCGGGTATTTTTGTGTGTGCTGCGTGCAACACGTGAGCCTTCCTGCAACTGCAGGGAGCAGCCAGAACTGTTTTACGGTGTTGTCTGTGGGTTCATTTTAAAGCAACAACATTTTCTGAGTTAAATGGAGGAAGGACTATGTTGTGGTTATGACTAGGTCACAGCATGCTCAGTTCAGTTTCCTCTTCCTGAAGTTAAGCAAGTAATTTAATTTCTTGAAAACCAGAAAGAACCATGTTTCCTTTGGCAAAACATGAGATAGACAGTCCTACTAGCTGATCATTAGATTCATACCTCCGCATTCTCATTCAAGGCTACTGCCACTAAGATCTGCAAACAAAGGTCTCAGCCTGCTGAGCCAGCTCCTTTGCAGCGCACAAACTTGCAGACGTTGCCCTTCATCATGGCTTTTCTATTTATGTAGCCCGGGCACCCAGACCAGTGGGCTTGTAGGCTACATCTGAGCCATGAGTGTCTGTGGCCTTTTAAGAAAGTTGAGGTCTCTGTTCCAGTCGGCCTGTAAAATGAAAGTATCAACAAGCAGTCCCCACAGACATCAAGGGATCCACCATCTGTGTAAGAGGAAACCTGCTGCTTAAGTCTTTGCAAGATAGATGAGTTACAGCATAGAGCTTTTTAGCTCAGGGTTTTAAATGACCTTTCTAATTTCTGAGAAGAAGGTGGAAGTGCAGCCTGAATTTCAGCCTCCTTTGGACCTACATCAAAGAGCCCTTCTGTGAAGAACTCATTCCAAATTACCTGAAAAAGTTAACATTCAAGATCAAGAATAGGGCTCCAAAGTCAAAAGGAAGGTTTCATTTGTTTGATATTCTCTGGCAGCCTACTGCCTAGTGAGTGGAGATAAGAGGAACAAAAATCTGTGCTTACCTGGAGTGATTTTCCACGTCACCTCCCCATGGCAAGTGCCCGGCTTGCCTTGCCAAGAGCCGATGCTCATAGCTCACCCGACAGCCACCTACAAGCACAGCATCGCTGACCACAGGTTTTCAATCAGTTTTTATCCTAAACTAAACTCATTATTTCTCCTTATCTGCAGGTGTCTAATCGTCACTGTATGGAGGCCCAAAGTCCTCTGAGCATTACTGCTGTGCTGCCGCGCAACGGCAGGCAGGAGGGGAGGAGAACAACCTGCCCCAGCTCCTGCCGGGCTCACTGTCAACACTCCTGCCAAGGCCGACGTGTGTTTCTGTCAAGGAAGCAACCATGGCTGTTCACAACGTAACAGTCTGCACCGTCAATTAAATAAAAGTAAAATTTATTTGGCATAGGACAGAAAAATAAAAGAGAACAAAACCACATACAAAATAAATGTTGAGAAAAAAATATTCACAGAACTAGATTAATATTTTATAAAAAGCTCAAACTTTAAGCATCTGATAAAAACATGTTACATTCTGCTCAGCCTATGTTTTAAGTTATGTTTCTCTCTCTTACATAGTCTCGTATGGCTTTGGAAGCCCAAATTTAGAGGTCTTCCTATGCATGCTTACTTCATACTAAAGAACATTTATCACAGACAAACTGTATTTCAAAATGGCAACATGCTAAAGGGTTACTCCCTTTTTAAGACATGCGGTTTCCATTTTTTTCTTTTAGTCTGCCTACCTACCTGCCGCATACTCACTTACTGAGAACATGATACATGTGCCCTGCTTCTGCTGAATAACTCCAACACTCCCCTTTTTGCCAATGCTCCATGTTTACATTTTAACTGAATGGTCCAGACACCTCCACCTTACAGGCTGCAAGATCCCTGTTTTCTCCCAATGTACATGAAGAACCATTCCACGAACTAGCTACACTTAATGTGTTACCAGATATCTTAGGTAAGAGATTCTCTGTATTTTCTGGTGAATACCATTTGAAAGTTTAAAGTTCATACAATATATATTATACAGAGTCAATGTACCGCCATAATAGGTTGTTTGCACCTGACTGTGAGACAACGATGTTCACACTACTGTGATGTGGTATTACATACATACACATTTTATATCGTAGTTTGTACTTTAGTATTGATAGCAACATTCAGCCACTTGGTTTTTATTTCCTTGAGCAATCTTCTCCTTTCCAGCATCCTGTGGCTGAGGGGCCCTATCTAGGTGTCTTGACATTTGACGTTCTGCTGGAAATAATCCCAGTTTGCTCATTCAACTCTGTTCTCTGCTTCCAAGGCAAAAAGTACCCTTTCTATTTCCACACTTCTGCACAGAAAACTCTTGTGTTACAATATATGTGAAGCATGACAGTGGTTTAGTTCCCTCATCCTCTGCTCCAACAAAGACCTACTTCTACAAGTGACATGTAAACAGTTGTTGCTGCATGGAGAAAATACTGTCCAGTTTTTTAAGTGACAATTTAAGGAACTTCTTTAATAGTTCAATCTTGCAGAACCCCCCCCCCCATTCTTGTGATTCTTCTAGTGTTGGGAAATGCCGGCTTCTAAACAAGAACTTTGCGACCTTATTGAAGTAGTTCATTTACAGAAATACATGCTTCCTGAATCACAAGCTGAGTTTCCTTTAACAACTCTGAACATTAATCGCTGTGACCTCTACTCCCAATGGCTGGTGCAGAAAGTCCTAACAGACATAACATGTACTTTTCTTCCAAAAATACTGAGCAGAAATTATTGTCACGTGGTACAAAAGTTATTCCCACTTTATTTACTGACTTGAATTGAACAAAAATGAACATCTGTGGCCACTGCCACACAAGGTGAGTCTTAGTGATGACATAAAAAGGTAGTTTGAGGTGTGAAGGTTTACAATACAATGCCATTGAAACAAACCCAGTAAATCTTCTGTGCAAGCAGTGAATCAAATTTAGTCCTCTAAAAACCTCTGCAACCATGCTGAATTCAGCCTGGCTGTATGGACAGCAGCGTGAGACACTGGTTTTGGGAAAGGGTTAAATTTCCAGAGCAATACCAACAACTGATTGTGAGGCTAACCAGTGTCTGCTTACACTCACCTGAAGACTGATCCAATAGCCTCTCCATACGCTGAGCTCAATCTGAAGTTAGCAGACTGAGCACGTTACAACAGCAGGACTTGGCTCAAACACTATAATGCTACTGTCGGCACTATTTATATTTGGACTTGGAAGAGCAACACCTATTCATTTTTCTAGTGAGACAGAAAAGTTGACTAAAAAAGTCGTAAGGCACCATTGATTCAATCTGGCTTGTATTCCTCTTTTTTAACACTACATAGTGAAATAAATACTTTAATACTCATCTTATTGCAAATACCTACTGATATATGAAGCAATATATTGAATGATAAAATGCTGCATTGTTCTGGAATATATCTAGGGACTTTCATAGCAAAAGATATAAATAGTAAAGTTGTTGTTAGGTGAAAAAAAAAACCTCTTTCTCCATTGTTAAGCCATTTTACATATATGCCAAACATCCATTCTGAAAAGGTTTCTATAGTACGAAGAAGTGCTAAAACCCAAGCAGCTCAGGTTGCTTGGCTTGTTGACTGAGGGCCTTTTACACAGCACATTTTAAAGTGAGACTGAAGCTGGTTTGCCAAGTGTTTGGTAGTGGTCCAGAATTTCTAGTCAGAAAACCTTGCTCAAAACATCAAATATAGGGTATTTTGAATGATGCAGGGAGTTGGCAGAACAATGTACAGCATTTTCATTGACTTACTCAAGGTAAAACAGTCATGCTGGAAGCAGGTAAGTTACAAAAAAGGTATAGTTTCTGGAGGGTTGGTTGTGGGTTTTTTTGGCTTCATAGCTATTTGGATATTAATAAGGACTTGGCAGGTCAAGATACTGAAAATATTGTATTCTTAAATTCAAAATGTTGTTCTTTAGAAAGTTATTAAGTGCTTCAGTTTAAAAACATGAATACAATAATTTATGCTTTAAGTTACTATCCTAAAAATCTTATTTGGACTCCTATTCACATAATAATATCCCAAAGAGACAGGCACTTTGTTTAAGTGATATCCATAAAATACATATTCAAATTCAGTATTGCGCTAGGTCTGATCCCAAGGTGCACCTGTCACATGAAGGTCCCACTAACATCTGTTTAAGAAACCCTTACAGCCAGATCCTGCAATTAGATGTAGATACATCCCTGCGCCTGCGCGTTTAATTGCAGGTTCAAGACCATAAATAGTAACTTAAAATAGGTCATTAGATATAAAAACGTAAAAAACAGGTACATAATCAAATGCTATCATCACAGCTAACAAAATTTTGTAAACAAACACTGAAAAGGCCAAATTAAATTTGATCTGGCCAAATCCAACTCTGCCTCATCCCCTTCACTGTGGCTGTCCAGGCAGAAAGGGGATCTGCCCCTCCGTGCCGACTGACAGAGCAAAAAGCCCTACACACAAACGTTTCAGTGGGGTCCAGACTCTCTTCAGCTAAATTCCATAGATTTTCAAGGACTGACCTCATTCTAGCCGCAGAGTGTACTTAGGATCATGTCTCCCATGCTAGAGAAACATTTTCTTAACCTACATGACTAGGTTTTGGTTTGGTTTTTAGGTTTTTTGGGGTTTTTTTTTTGAGCATGGCTGCTGATACAAGCTTGATACAGGGATCCCAAGGAGTATGTTGAAGAAACAGGAACTGTTGAGGACACAGGAGAAATTTTTCAGAGTTAACCTTCAGACGTCCAATTGACAAAGAGCTATCATTCAGCAATATTTCAAATCCAGAATTATAATCTTCCTCTAATTTCCAAAGGCATTTTATATGCATTTAGATCCATCTGTAAAATGCACTCATACAATGAACTCTTTTCTCATATACAAAATTCAAAAGCCATTAAACATATTAACCAATCGTCACAATGTTAGAATAGTTTACTCTCTCTTCTATTAATGTAAGCCTTGGAGCTCTCTGCAGAGATTCCTCTCAACAAAGTTTGAAAGGACAGGCTTCATGGTAAACTCAGGCAGCCAAATCTTCCCATTTCTCTTGCACCAGTGCAGACAGCAAATTCTGGAGCTGACACTCCCACTTGAACGCACAAACCCCAGACCTCCCTCACTATATCAAAGGGCCTTCACTTACGCACATTTTTGACCTCAGCTGCTCTACGGTAATGCAAGTCAAATACAGCCAGCCTCTCTGAGACTTGTGACCTAAGCCCCATGAAGATTTTTAAGTCAAAACCCATGATTTAATTGTACCAAAGAAACAACTGGAAAGCAGTCTGTGGAGCACTGGTGTTAGCAATGCTTTACGGAAGGAGCCTGCAACTACAATAATTGCTGCATTTGCACCAAGACTACTTTCTGAGGACTCTTCGCATGTAGTCTCAGGTAGAGGGCATTACAATAATCCAGGACACGGATGACTGTGGGTTGGTCCACATCAGAGTAGGAAAGAATTAGGTGACTAAAAGCATAACACTATTAAAAAACTAGGAAAGAGGGATTAAAAAGAAGGTATTTTTATGCTGCTGAATTCTTCACTTGTGCTTTTCTTTGAAAGACTCTCCCCAGATAAAAACAAGGCCAGACACACTCCATCCTTAGGGCCAGATGTGCTATCTATTGTTTAAATCAGGATTTGCTTGGCTAAGCTGAAGTGAAAAGATTTAGGATGAACTCTTGGTCACCATGTAGTAGGTCTGCGGCTTGCAGAAGCAGATGGGCCAAGTTAGGCATGCAAAGAAGGATCCAGGGGACTCTTGGCTACACAGTTTTCTCCAGCAACTGTTTTTTAAACAGAAAATAAATTGTACTTTATCATTCAAATAATACAGCCACTGTAGCCAAAGTGAATGAAACAGCTCTGTTCCAGCTCTCATTAAATTCAAAGCCACACCTCCCATGGAGCTCTCAAGAGGACAGGGCTGGGCATAGTAAGCATGATGCATGTATGTTATGCATGGTCCACAAAATGCCTTTCATGACAGCCTGCAGTATAAGCAAATAAAATTTAGAGCTTTGAGCAACTATAGTTCATAAGCTGCATCTATTACTTCTGTAATAGAGGCTGAAGTTTGTTCCAGCTGGCAAGCCAAAAGTGGAAACAAAGCAAACCAGACAACTTTCCAATGATGTGGACAGGAGAGCTGACTCGAAGGAAACTTGAAAACAGACATCGCCCAAGGATGGGCCAGAACCCATTTCACCTTGGTATAGGCGGAAGTGGGGGGGCACCTCTTTCTTTTCGGCCAGAGCTACCTAAAAGAGAAAGAAAGTTTTTTGTGTTACTTCTGGTTTCTTTTAAAGTGGGAGTTTACATCTAAGGTGTAGACCTACTAATTTTTTTGCCTAGCTGTTTTACTAAAAAAACTTTGTAGAGTTTCCAGTTAGTTTATTAAACAACATCAGAACTTCAAACAGTGTAAAAAAAAGATTTTAACTAACGCTATCCCCAAATGTCTGTAAAGCATATGAATTTTAGTCCTTTGTCCCCTTCTCAAAACACATTGATGGCTCTTGTTAGCCTTACTATTTTATGTGAACACATACCTTCTCAGTGCTACTTGCAATACATGCACATTTCAATGAAAGTGGCAAGCTCTAAATACAGTAACATTTCAAAGCTCTTCATGTTTTTCCTGATATGAGGATTTTCATGAAAGGAAACATAAAAAATGCATATATTACTTTGCCTTTCTTCATGGAGTAATACGAATGGGATGAAAGCTAACAGGGCGAAGTGAAGGGTCAGAGACTAACAGGAATTTCTGCTCCAAACCAAAACCTCATCATTTGGAAACAGGAGAGAGAGAGAAACACCTGAGTATACGATGATTACAGGGTAACTATGAGCCACCAATGTCACTGGTTGTGAAAGAAGTAAATTGATCCTTGGGTGTATCAGGCAGAATACCACTAATGAAGATAGGAAACATTTATGCTGCTGTAGAAGACACAGTTGAGGCCTGAACTGGAACAGCATGTAACACTGATTGGAAAAGACAAAATCAAACTGAAATGTATGCAGAAGCAACCCTGATGATCAGAGAACGTAGCTTGGAAGCACAGCATAGTACATCCTGATTTAATCAGCCCAGCAAGACAAAAGTCAAGAGGAGGATACGACTGTTGTCTTAAAAAATATCAGGGGTTTAACACACCAAGGAGGGAGGGTAACTGAACTCAAGGATGTTGGCACAAGAATGAGTTGCACATGAATTTAGATGGGAAACGAGGAGCAAGTCCTAGCGGATTTTGTGGTTCTGGCTGCCTGTAGCAGAAGGGTTGACTATATAATGGCAGAGGTGGACTCTTACAATTCATGTTCCAACTTAAAACCCAAATGATTACTCCCTCAAATACAAGTTTAAGAGGGCTTGTGCCTGCAAACCTGCATTTAGCTTTTCCTGTGTGGTGGAGAAGGGAGACCAGGCTGTTAGTCTGAGACAGTTTGAAACCTCAGCATCCAGTCTCTTCCCCATCCACATTGTTTTTAGGATGATAGTCTGAAATTCCAACAGCAGAGGTGGAACAAACTTACCTCTACTTTCATTTCTTGCTAGTTTACTGGGATAACTCCTGTTCACAGGTACATATGGCTCTGGAGGTGGCAAATCAGATATCGGATGAAAAGAAAATCTGCTTTCCCATTCATCTGAAAAAAATTCCATGCAATTTACTTGTTAGTTTTGTGACACAGCTTCAGGAAAGTAAATTTACATTAACATCATGTTTAATACATGTTTTATATAGCTGAGTATTGAACCAGTATCCTATTGGGAAGTCAGAGAAGAAGATGCTTTAGGTTAGTTTGAGAATTTAGTTGATCACTTAGCCAATTTAACAAAAGATCAGAGATCAGGAAAATGGCCGTAATTCCACAGAAATAAGTGCTATGTTCCCTTCCATGTATAATAGAACTGCTTTTTTTAACATACACACGCATACATATATATGTTAGCGGAAATGCATAGTGTCTCCTACTTCAGAACAGTATTTTGTTCCTGGGTATAGAATTTTCTGCTGTTCATATCTCATTGATATACAGAGCTCAAAAGCATCATTAAAAGCACACTGACCTATAAGGAGTGTTTTTTTCTTTCTTAATTTTTATATGGGAAAAACAAAATTTGGGGCCATTACGATAAAATGTACAAGGACAGAGAAAACTGTATGTAACTAGTGTCAAAAATGGAAAAATACATCAGTTGAAACTATGTCTCTTGAGAGTACAGGGGCCCTATTGATGTACTTACTGAGTCTATAGGATTACAAAGAATAAAGCAAGCTGATCGGTTTCTTCATTGAAATAATAAGAAATGTTTATGGAGCTCTGTTCTGCAGTGGAATTTGGAGGAGCAAAGTGTGGACTATCTTAAACTTTGTCATTTCTTCACTTGGTTGCTTAAGGGCTTTGCAACCATAACTTTCTTGCAATATTGTTATATTTTATTGCATAATGTAATGAACAGCTGAGTAACTTTTGCCCAGCAGTTGTACGTGTGGTTATTCGCTGGGATCCAGTTTTTCTATGTTTACTCCCAATGGTTGCAATTAGAAACCCGTGTGTAAACGTGCAGGTTCTGAACCCCGCAAATGACTTGTATAGGAAAAAACGCATCTGTGACCCACCTGCCTTATCTGATGTGTAAAGATACTTCAAAAGTGTGAGTTACAGTTTTATTTTCTGCTTGCTTTTTCTAACCTTATAAATGTCAGAAATACCAATTTTGGCCTCCCATAATTAGCTGAAGGATTTACCTGTCCTTTGCAAATAGAAAACAAGTAAATAGAAGAGCACGATGAATCTTTAAAACACAGCAATCTTAGACCTCACCTTTTCAATAAACACTAGCAAAGAGAGAGATACTTGACATTTTCAGCAGTGTTCTGACAATCTCTTCCCTCATCTGTTTTTCAGCTTTCAGCTTTTCAGTGATCATCTAACTTGTTCTGACTTCCAAAGAGTCTTAGTGTAGCTACAGTTTGAGTTCATACTAGAGTCAGAACAATCCCCTTAGGCCTTATTTCTGTATTGTAGCAAAGCAAAGCACGGTAAATACCTTTCTTTTTTTCAGGCTATTTTTCGAAGAGTTATTCTGCAGACTGTACGGACGACTTTGCAGTTCTGCTCTATGTTTGGCATATTTACTCTGTTCTTACTTGGCAGGGTTAACCGAGACCCAAATGACACCCCTGCTGGTCAGAAATCAAAGGTCTGCACTAGAAACAAAGCCTCTATCCCAAACTTTTTTTGACGTATTAAGGCCAAAAGCCGCTACATGGTCTCTATCAAAGGCAAACAACTGAGAGGATGGCTTACCATCACCTGGATCCTGGAAGCCGTTTCTGACAGCGGATGAAGGAGGCGGTGGTGGCGGCGGCGGTGCTGCTGAGCCCGGCCGGTCGGGGGGAAGCGGCGGTCGCGGTCCACCTCTCTGGTTGTCCAGCCCTGCCCGGGAGGGCAGCTGGGGAGCAGCGGGCAAAGCCCGTGAAGTGCTTCCATTCCTGCTTATGGGAGGAGGTGGAGGGAGGGGGCCTGGAGCAAGACAAGAGGCAAGCACACAAGTGCCATTTGCACCAGGGGTTATTCTGCTGGTGGTAAGCCGCTGCCTGCGTCCCACGGCCTCCTGCTAACGAACTGGAGAGGGTGGGCTGGCTTGGGCCCCTCAGCCCTGAGGGGCAATTGCCCTCAGCATCCACTTTCCTGCTCTCCAGGGCTCTCTAGGGAGTTGGTGCTGATTTGAAGAGTACAGATCGGGGGAGCAGGGTATATCTAAGCATAAATACACCTCAGTGCCCATACCCCTATTTCCCTCAGCTAGAGGCCTCTGCAGAGTGCTGGTCCCCAAAGCCATTTTTAAACCACTCTAAATTACGTTGGCAGCAACGAGCAGAAGTTACAGCTGGAATTTGGGGTACTGTGGAGGTCCAAACTGTAGTCCACTTCCCTTCCATGTAACGCTGCAAGGCAAGAGGACGTGTGGCAGAAGAGCTCTGCTACCCTCAGAGGCTCTTTGTCCATTGGGGCGGTCCCCTCTGGGTGCCACAGCCAGGGTCCGCAGTGGTGCACAGGGGAATGCAGCCCAGGTCTAGCAGCGTTAAGCAGCATGGCATCAGCTCGCTCGTTTATAAGCATGTGCGCTGCATGCCAGGTTTTTCGGTAGCTGGAGCATATCCGCCTCCCGCTAAACTGGAAACAGACCTCACACATAGACTGGCATTCCTAGTGTCTGTGTATGTGAGTAACTGGCGCAGTGACATGACAGGTCAAATATGAAGGCACAGCCCACGTAACACCAGATCAGGGTTGTCCTGAGGGTAGGGGAAGGGCGCTTCTCTGACAGGAGCCAGTAAATAAAGGCAAGCAAGCTGCTGCTGCCAAGGAGAGAGGTACCCATGGTTAGGACATGAGGAGATGAAGCAGAGGGTGTGGAGGGCTATGCCTGTTCAAAGGTCTCACTACCTCTGTTTGGCACAGTTGGGCAACTGACAATTATGTTCATTTTTATGAAATGCTTCCTTGTCCTGATGAAATCTAGCTACAGACATGCATTTTAAAAAAGGGAGCAGCAGATACTGTGTCTCCAGCAACAAGCATTGAATCATGCTTCAAGAAAAATGCTGTGCTTTGGGAGGGGGGGTCTCCCCCACCCCCAACCCCCCCGCTTATTTTTTTCCCTTTCTTTTTTTATAAATTACTAAAGTTTGCCTTCAGGGAATGGTTTCTAAGAATGAGAAGCATTTAGCAACTTTCAGAATAGTTTTGCTTGCCCTCTTTCTAAACCTACCCCATCATCTATACTGAACCACTGCAGAATAGGAGTATTTACATTTATAATTTATTGCTACAACTTCCTTCTACTTATTAAGCCCGCAGAAAGGTAATGCAGATTTGCTCAAACCATCTGCCTCAGAAAAGAGCCAACCAGGAAGCACTGGTGGAAGCAGAGGCCATCACGGAAGAAGCTCTTGGAAGTGTCTGAATAATTAATTGCAGACGCTCTCTGCAGCTTTGATCCGTGTTCCCAGTCAAACGTGACAAGATTTCTCTGATTTATTTACTGCAGGCTGCGCTGGCATTGTGCCATCCTTTGGGCTGGCAACGAGCTTCACAAAGCACTGTTTCCGGGCCAGTATTTTCTGTGACTGCACAGCTGCTGCAGGTGCTGTGCTATAGGAGATCCAGGCTGGCTCAAGGAGCTGGAAAGCAACAAGGATGCCTGCCACCTGTGGGAGCTCCCATGACATTCATCTCTATAGTCTAGGACTGGGCACGTTTGAGATGATTCTAGATTTTTATTCCAAAGGATGAAATGAAAGGCAACTCTACGGAGCATCCCAGCGTCGCCTTCTGTGCAACGCTTCTCCCTTCCAGATGTTGCAGGGCCTGGCTGTTTGTGCCTACATTCTCTCCTCTCTGAAGGGAAAACCTTCAGGTATTAAGAGAGCTAAGTTATGATGTGCCATTCTTAAAAGTTAGGAACAACAGTTGTCACAGAGGACAAAGTATATTATGAAATAACTCAAAGGAGACAATTCTATTTTCAGCCTTATGTGAAATCTGCATATGGTAAGTAACAACAGTTAGTCACGCTGTAACGACTGCCATTACGTTTAACAACTGTTGGCTAGGTCTTTTATTAAAATAATTTGTATTTGGCTGTAAGTGTTCGTGTCTCCCAACACGTAGAAGGTCGGGCTCTGCAAACCTCCATGCCTGAGGACGCCACCACTAACTCACGCTAGTTGACTCAGGAAGGCAAATGCTGTCACCTATCAGAAACCTTTTTTGCGTCGAAGAACAGAATGGGGACACACCCCCACCCCACCCCCGTCTGCAGGACCGCCCTGTGCCGGCGGGGAGAGCCGCGGCCCCCCACCGGGCTCCGCTCCGCCCCTGCCCGGACACCGGCGCCCCGGCCGGAGCTGTCCGGTGCCGCTCCCTCTGGGTCGCGGCGGGTGAAGCACCGCCCGCAAGGCTCTGCCTGGGCGGGAGCTGTGGGGTCACGCTCCGAGGGACACGGCCAGCGGCGCCGTTGGGCAACCCGGCGATTCGCCGCCCTTTCCCGAAGGAGCGGGCGCTTCCCCCCCGCCGCGCCCGGGGGTTCGCCTCCCGCCAAGCGCAGGTCCCTCGCCTCACCTCCCGGCGCCGCCCCGGCTGCCTACCTGATCGGCTGGGGGGGTCTCTGACGGGCGGCGGGGGCCTCTCGCTGGGCGGGGGGGGCAGGGGTCCGGAGCGGCCCCCGCCGGGGGCGGAGG
>JANZLQ010000001.1:29162368-29206469 GCA_026212715.1 Elanus axillaris | reverse complement strand
GGAGCGGAGGTCCGCGGCCCCGAGGGCGGCCCCGGGAAGCGCGGCGGGCCGGTCGGCGGAGAGAAGGGCTTGGCGGCTGCGGAGCGGCCTCCGGGCGGCAGGGCGGGCGGGCGGCCTCCCCCGGCATCTGCGGAGACGGGAGAGGGCGTCAGCATCCATCGGGCAGCGGCTTCGCCCGACGGCGGCCTGAGGGGCTGCCGACGCCGAGGGGCTCAGCCTGGGCCAGGGGCCCGCAAGCCTTCGGCGCTTGGCACCCAGGAACAGCGAGCAGCAGCTGTGTGATGGCGTCGGGGAACCGCTCCCGAGTGGCTGGTTGCGTCCTGATAACGCTCAGGAGGGACCACGCGTGGGAGAGGGCAGCGGCCGCAAGGCGATGCAACGGATGCGGCCACCACACAACCAGCCATAGCGTGGGGAGGGAAGAAAGGGCGAAGAACAAGTGTTTGACACCATCAGCCCGGAAGCCAAGGAGTCTTAGCGTTTAAATGGTATTTAACAGCAGTCTGGCAGAAGGCCCTTTTCAGCCCTTTCTAGTAGCTGTTGTCTAAGGATGTACTTGTGCTCGTCAGGAAGGCAGCAGCCAGCCTTGCAGTTGAAGAAGTGCTGTTCTGTCACGCCAGGAACTTTTGTATTAATACGAGTTCCCAAAATACGACTGTGACACAAGAGAAAATACCAGCTCCGAGAGACTGTTTTGTACATGGGCTGAAAAATTACATTAGTCTATAAAATACATAAGGTTCATGACACTCCATTGCCCAGTCCTCCTTCAACAAGCGTGAAATCCTTATGTCCTTGACCTTACAAAACTCACTGGCCCCAGATCTCCTTTGTTTCAAGGGGCACGAGGCTTTGGGCAGCTGGTTTGCCTGCCAGAAGAATGCAGTGCATGCCCCAGACAAGTCTCCCAGCTGCAGTCTGCGTACCAGCCAGCTGGGATGCCTCATGCACTCCCTAAGCGGTAAATCATGCTGCCGTGGAGCTGACGCAGATGTACTTTCCATTTGGAAAGTAGATCCTTTTTCCTGGTGCACAAAGGAGAATTAACCCAGAATCTTCTTAAGCTCCTCTCTGTCCTGCGCACCCAACAGCTCAGGCAGGACCTAGTCTGCCTGACTGTAGTTTGCGGGTAGCAATTCAACCTTGCTGAGATCTTTAGTTTTCATTAATAACTAGGAGGATGGGTGGAAAGAGGAGTCTGGCTTCTCCCTCGTAAAACCTAGTACTAAAACAAGATTCAAGCTGAAAATTACATTTCCTAAGAGCCTATTATATTTGAAGACTTCTTCAATCCCAGCAGGTAATTTACTGCAGTGCTATGAAGGTTTTAAGCATTGTCATTTACTTTTTCACACTGGAACTGCAAGGTGTTTCTTACCGGCATCTCGACTCGCAGCAGATCTGAGCTTTGGCATTCCTGCTTGAAAAAGGCCTCCAAGGCCAGGTGGTCCTCCGCCACCGAAGCTGCCACCACCAGCACCACCAAAACCTCCGCCGCCGCTGCCACTGCCGCCTCCTCCAAAGCCGCCGCCACCACCACCTCCACCAGGTCCTTTGGGTTCTGTTGGGAAAAAAATCCCCCACATTAGGCAGAGAACTGAGACTGATCCTGCAAAGTCATCTCTTTCATTAGAGCAATGCTTTTAGCTGGGGAAAAATGGACGAGCTTTCAAAACGCACAAGTCCTTGTTCAGGTTGGATCATCACAGCTACCATCACCACCACTACTGCACCATGGAAGAGGTGGTGCAATAAACAGAGCCACTGTATTTTATTAAGCTATCACTTTTCTTTAGTCTGCTCTGGACTAGAAAGCTGAGAAACAATCACTATGGAAAATTTGGAACTGAGCATGGATGGGACCTCTGACAATATCATGTTGTCTTAGCATCTCTGTAGCTGCTTCCCATTTCTTCATACCTTTGCTCTCTTATCCTTCCCCTCCACTTCTCCATAAGCAAACCAAGAGGGCAATCTCAGGAAATGAGGAAGGAAGGAGGAAGACAGAGGTGTCCTTCCTCCTGGAGGTGTCTCTGGTGATCACTTCTGGGAAGGCACAGAACTCTGTCGCTATTGATGATGTTGCGACATGTCTACTTATTTAAAGCCCAGTGCGGAAAAAGATTTCATTTCTGATTACTTTCCTGTACGTCCAGAAATGCAGTGACAGAATCATTAGCTGCTAGTTTTTCCAATAGGCAGGAATAATTTTATCTGCCCTCCCTTCCTCTCTCATTTCTCTCCAACGTCAATATTTCTGCTGTGACAACACTGAGAAGCTGGAAATAAAATGAAAGTGTTCCCACAGCTACAAATACAGGGAAGAGCCCTATTCATAGCATCACTGCAAAACGAGCAGGCCCACAGGTTGGGATATCTGTGGAGATCTGCTCTCAGATGATAGGCTACATGGCTGAGGATCAATTACTTAATTTTTTGGCATCTTGATTTCCACAACTTCGGGTGGGTAAAAATTTCACTGACTTCAAAGTAATTGAAACCTGTGGATGAAAAGCACTTCTAATAATCCCACCCAGAAAAAAGGAGGAAGAATGTGTTCATGGGGGAATGTTTCACATCATCCTTCTCTTTTCTTAAGCATGTTAGCTCAGTTCAGCTCTGACTCATGTAGGGTGTGAACCTCTGGAGAAATGCTGCTACTATGGTTTGGTCTTTCCTCATGAATTGTTAATTCATGTAAACAATAGGCTGCATCATTTTAATCTTACTTTTACCCCTCCTTTAATCCCCTTAATGCTTTTCTCCAGCTCATTACAATAGCTAGAACATGTAACTTTGCTTTCAGAGATAATACTCAAGTGTTTAAAAACTAAAGTATCTGGCTGACTGCAGGACTGTGTGTGGTTTTTTTAATTATTCTTTATTGGTCACACTCCTTTGGGCATTTCCTTCTTTCCTCATCATCTCCCTATCGCAGTCCAGCCTTTAATTGCATGGCAGACCTCAACTGAGTTGTGTCACATTTGCTAATCAGTCTGTAGAAGTGCCTTCTCTCCCTAGGCAATAAAGGCTGTTCCTCTGACGCAGCAGGCCCTTGCTCCTCGCTCTTCTCCCGTTTCTGTTCAATCTTCCCAGTGCTTTTGCTACATGGGCTTTTCCAGCCTCCTCTCAGCACTTGCCGAGTTGTACAGTGCACAGCTGGATGGAGACCTTGTCTCCACTCAAGTAAGTGGAGCAGCTGCCTTGTGCTAGAGCACCGCCAGGCAGGCTGAGCAACAAGGCTCAGCCGAAAAGATAACGCCCCTGAGTCTCTCCAGAAGTGGCAAAACTGTGTGCAGCCACAAACGAGTGGGGCTGTGGCTCCTGGTTCTGGTTTTGCTTTAAGTGGTACCAGGGCCATTAACAAGCCAATGGTGGTGTGCCAGGGCTGCCTTTATTTTTATACTGTTTATGGGAAAGCAGAGTCTGACATTCCACTTCCTTCTCTGTGCTGTCCTCAGTCCTGAGAGGGTTTTGTTTGCCTGATCTGCTGCAGCTCCTCAGCAGAGCTCCTAGTAGGGTTTGCATAGTTTTCTGATTTAAGCAAATGAGAAAATGAGCTGCTTTATGAAAGTCAGCAAACAAATTAACACTCGCATTTCATAAGTAATACTTGATTTCTCAGTTGACTTAATCCATGATGAACAGAATTTATTTTTATGCATGCCAACTGCTGGCATTTTATTTTACTTACTTGTCTCATGGCAGTTCATCTGACGATACACAAAATAATTTTCTTCATTCAGGTATGTAGAACCATTCATACATACAGAAACTCCAACATGCAGAATCATACTTACTGTCTAGAATCGGAGCGCTTCTGTCATTAGTAACAGTCTTCTTTAGCTTTTTTCCTTTGGTAATATCGGATAATAGAGCATTTCGCCCTGCTTGTTCGGACCTGCTCAGGGATGGCTTTTCAGTATTTGCCTGTAAAATAAAATTAAAAATGAGGAGGAAAAATAAACCTCAACTTCTAGCTACAAAGTTCTGCTCAAATATGGTAGTTACTTGAGACCTCAGTTTCTGATCTAACAGCCCTGGAGTGGGTAGCATGCCATGTCTGGTTTTGTGAATGATGTTATAGGTAGTCAGCCTTGTTACTGACTTGAGGCCACATATGCGGCTGCTATTCTAACCCACACTATTCACTGGAAACAGAACAGTTTTATGTGAATTCACTTTTTTTGTTTTTAAATCAGGATTTAGAGTGTCTGATCTTTTAAAGCCAAGGCACATCTGTGCCAAATTGCCATTTTGGAGACTGAACAAGAACAGACTACACACATATTTGATTACACAAAAAGGTGGACATTCTTGAAAGTTGTAGTGAAAGCTCCTAATATACAAATTCTGGATAAATCAGAAGAAAGATGGAGCTTTATCTACTTTTTCAGTTTTGATAGAAATACTTTCAAATGGCAATCGTCACTTCAACAATATAGGCCTCTTCAAATAGACCCAATAAAACCTTTAGATGTATGAAGGTTTTCTCAATGGTCCTCTCTTTCAGTTTGTTTTGGTGACGCAGTTTTTCAAGGAAGAACCAAAACCCCCCCCCAAACATACACATACATGCACGCACGCGTGCACACAGACAGACAGACAGATGCATATTTGGTTATTTCTTCTAGGAAATGGTGGCTCCTGAAAAGCTTTCTGACTTAACAGATCAGTGTTATGGAGATTTTCTGAAAGGTGATGAGAGGTGCTATGGAGGGACCGAGCACAGAGTCTGTATCTTGCTTGTGGTGGAAAATCAGGGAAAGAGTCTTCAGCGGCACAGCCCGACCTATCTGTGCAACCAGCTAGGATTTTGCTATGAAGATATCTGAGTACTTTACAACAGCATTTCAAGAAGCCTCATCTTTCTTGTGAGGTGAGGATCTTTCAGTGAGGTGACTGACTGTCGGGGGGCAAACACAGCAAAAACTCTATTTCGGCTTAGGCTGACTTAGGCCCGATGTAGTCTAACCCACCATGCTGCGCCAGCAGTGGATCCTGTGCTCATACCACAGGCCGGCCAAGGGAGCTAGGCTGGCTATGAACTATCCTTACCAAATTTAAACAATAGGATTGATTTTTTCCAGCTTGGGTCATGGAAGTACTAGAGTAGAACAAGGGAGAGGGTGGGAGTACATGGCTGGAGAAAGGCAAGGGGAGAGCAAGAATTCAATTCTCCTGACTTAGACAAGCTGTTGAGGAGCTGTGCCTTGCCACCCAGGATCCCTACGCCAGATCAAACCACCAGTGTGGGAAGAAGAGGAGGATGGAGAGTCAATGTGGCTAGTGACATCCGTATGGGCACTGAAAGGGAGCAGAAGTGCTGGTCCCTCTTGTAGGATCAATCATGAACCATAAACAAAATGTCAGAGAGCTTTCCCCAAATACCATGGATACCCTTGTCTACACCTCAATGCCTCTGGACGTCCCGCTCAATATGACAAGCAGCAACAGAGGACAGTGTATACAGTACATTTACCTCTTGTAAAACTTACCAAGGCCAGAGTTGGGGGCGGGGGGGGAGCTGGAGGAGGAGGCACGGGCATGATGGAAGGCTGAGCTCCGTCTGGTCTTGCTCAGAAACCTGCATAGCAAAACACAGAAACACACAAGGCCCAGGGATTAATACATCTTAATAAGTAAATTTCTACTCCGCTAAAGAACATCCTTGCAGCTAACAGGTTTATCTGCTACGTTTTCTAAATCTAAATAATCTGTGAAAGCACTTCACGTTTCATTGTATGGAAACCAGCTGCGTCCTTAAACAGGGGCTCCCTACATGATCCCCATTGCCATACAAACTCAAAGGCATACATATCCAGTTTTGCACACATACACCACCCATGCATTGCTATGGCAATGCACAAAAATGCAATAACAAAATTGAACTCTGTTTAATCCAACAATCTTCTTCCTGTGGAAGTACTTCAGGATAATCCCGGAGCTATACCATCAACCCTTACTTCAAGAAGGCATCATCTCTTTAAGATCATACTCAGAAAGAGATGCTGACCTTTTAAAGCCCTTAAATTGCTGGAAAATACACACACACACACTGTTATGGGTAGGGTGGAACAGCGGAACTCTAGGAAAGTTCATGCTTCTTCCTTTCTCCCTGCTCACTCTGAAGACTCCAAGCTCCACCATCAACTCTGAATTGCACCTTCCTCCTCCTACTCAGGAGCAGCACACACAGTCTTGCTCTGTGCACTTTCCAGAGGAGGAAGAGCAAGCAGGCAGCCCAGCCTCTTAGCTGCAGGCTGCTGCAGAGGGAAAAGCCTGCCTGCCAAAGCTCAGGCTTCCCTGCTGCAGACCAGGCTCCTGTTTTTCCCTACCCCAAGCAGAGCTTCCAACCTAGGGCAATCCCAGGAGTGTCCCACCTGAGGTGTAGAACTTCATTGCAACAAAAATATTAAATGATAAAAAAGCAAGGACAAACATCGAGGAATTTTTTTTCAAGTCACAAGGGCTTTTTGTGGCATTTTGGCACACTGCTCGCTAGAACTGTGCCTAGCGGAGGCTCCAGGGGTTTTCTAATGGTGCTATGACATTTCAGGATGTGCTTTGCTCTTGGCCATTCACCTGAGCCAGCTTTAGTAACAGTGATTTGCCACCATTTATATAATGTTTGCACAAGACAGGTAAACATAGGGGGAATAGGAATAAGGGTTATTCTCCAGACAACCCCGGGCTGATGGCTGAGTTCCCCGGGTCAGTTATTTACAAGAATACACAGCTCTTACTTTCTGAAGTCACTTAATTGTTTTTGATAAAACCAAGGAGAAGCGTAATAGCACAGAATCTGCCAAATCAACTTCATGCTAGGTACGCTACCCTTTACAGTTTAAATGAGCATTAGGAAAATGTTCTAAATGGAGCAAAATGACATTTGCAGTGAGGGTTTGAGGTGAGTCACCACCTATGAAGCCTGTAATGGCTCTGAGATGATCCATGATATGTGTGTGAGAAAAAAAATCATTAGAGGTACAGGTTTATCTCATCAGATGCTCATGCTTCAAAAGAATTAGAATACAGCTATAACATCTCCCCCCCCCCAAAAAAACAAAACAAACCTGCTGAGCTACCTTTTTCAGAGAAAGCTTTTCTGAAATAAGTCTTTAATGGATTTTGTCTAAAGGCTTTAGGGAGGAAAAGGCTTGGAAAGGAGTCAGACACATCACCCCTAGCTCTGGCTGACTATCTAGAAAAAAACATGGAGTTGAAAGTGGCATGAGGCACTACCACTGTCTCTAGTGTTTGCAGGTTTTCGCCTCCCGTACTGCAGAAACTGTTTCTCTTTCCGGTTACTGTGAAAGAGCAAGCAGAGCAGAGAGGAAGCTGGCAGATGGACAGACTGACTGACAAAAAGGAAACTGTGCGAAGCCAAGCCTGTGCAGCGCTGTGCAAACACATGCGTTCGCAAAGCCCTGCAAATGGACCGGTGTGCTCTCATCTGTCCTCTGGTGTGTTACTGCGTGTCTGATGGCATCTCCTGAGAAGCACCAGCTTCACATTCAGAGTATCTGCTTGAATTCTGTTATATTCCTGTCTTCTGTACTTCGAGCTCTCAGTCGTTACATAAAACTCTGCGCAAAGCCCTATCGTTTCCCGATCTGTTTATTCTAAATGCAATATTTGAAATCTGAAGCCTATTAAAAGCACCAAGACTAATGCTGCTTTGTTCTTCAGCTTCCTGTTTAAAAAAATAGTCAACAGGAAAATTATTTCTTACAGCAGACCACAACCATCCGGTTTCTTAACACAGTCTTTTCACAGCTGCAGTTGTCTCTAGCATAACTGTGCCAATAGGCTATTTCACCAAGCTTTTAACTCCTTCAACTGATTAAAAAGAGAAAAATTCTGCTCTCTGCACTGCTTTGATAAGAGGCCAAAGCAGTCTGGATAATGCACCGTGAGTCTCCTCGACACTCCATGTGCCATGGGAAAGTTTCTGGAGCAGGCAGAATAAAATTTGGTTTGATATCACACTTTTAAATGAATTCCTTAAGGCAGCTCAGACCTGAACGCAGCAAGTGAGCCAGCTGGTCTATGAAGCACCTTCTCTAAAAAGCAGTATTTTTGCAAATGCCATAACTTGTCTACCTCCCTGTCAGTTAAGCAATTGCTTTCTGCATGCTTGTGCTGGCCTGGTCTACTTTTTTTTTTCCTTTTAACTGGGCTCTCTTAGATCAGCTTCTTAAGGAATTGGTGGAGACAGAGGGGAAGCAAGGTAACAATCGAAGCCTGAATTCTCTAAGGGGAAGCCACCACCCATGGACATATCCAGCCTCTCCAAAACCCTCCCTGCACACATTATTTGCAAGGAGGTAAGGGGGAGAAAGGCTCTGGGTGCCCTCTCTTTCCCTATCCCATATTCCAGAGGGATGACATCCTCCGATTTACCTGTAGTCACCAGCGGCACACTAGCTAGTACCTCTTCTGGTACTGAAGGGCTTGCTCAACAGGACAGGAGTGGAGATTAGGTACACAGCTGCACACTGTGAACTTAGCATTTAGCTACTGCTGAACAAGCCCTGTAACCCCCAAGGCAGTTAGCAGGGGGGTCTGGAAAATGGCATTTTGGAAGCACAGGACAAGCTTCTGTAATAGGCCAAACTCAGGCAGAATGCAAGCATCCCGCAGAGTTGTTTACTCATGATGTTATAGAGCACACACTTCCTTTAGGAGCCATCTGAAAAAAGATCATATGGCATGACTCAGAGACCTGTGTGCCCACAGACAAAAGTATAATGCATACACTTACAGAACCAGTAAAACACCCTAGCTTGTCAAATTTTAGCTTAAAACGTAAGTTATGATACTGCCTCACTCTTACTTTTGTCACTCTGACCCTGCTTCTGCTGCTGAGAATTTCAAAACCTCAAGCTGAAACTTTTCAGAAAGAAACGGCACCTCTGTCTTTGAAGCTCTAACTCACTCTTGCTGCTTAGTTGTTAGATTTTGTACAATCTATTTCTTTGTCTGATTTTTTGTAAAAAAAAAAAAAAAAAAAAGGTCATCTCTGGATTTTAAAATTTGATCACTATAAGCCTGTAGGAAGAATAGTAACATATTTGAAGAGATGCAGCGACCTGAGGGCTTGCCTGCACAGCACAGGGCAGTGCTGGGGCTGACCCTTGGGATGAGCAGCACCTCTGGGGCTGCAGAACCAAAGTACTTGAGTCAGCACAATGCTGAACTTGAATTCCGCAGCTGCTTTGTTCATCACTAATTTGCAGCATCACTGTTTTGCACAGAGCATAGAGATGTTCTAAGATGTTAAGCATAACTCTGCAATTAGAGGAAAGCTTTGGTTACTGTCCTATACTTCAGCAATCAACTCAGTTCATTATTTGCTTTTGGTCAGTGGGAAACAGCTGGATTTAAGAAATGGACATTATGTTCAATTGCTAACAGCTGGCACTATAAAATACCTAAAATAGTGGCCGATCCACCCAGTAATAAATTTTACCTACCAAATCTGTTAACAACCAAGTTGCTTATTACACTTAGTGCTGCAGGGTGTTGAAAAGGAACCAATTTGAAAAGACCAAGGCTGAAGGCATATTGGTACTTTAAAAGCCAGGACACATGTCCTTGCATATTTTCTAGGCAGTAGTGTAAATCATCACAGCTTTTAAGAAGCTATATGGAAATGTTACATCTAGATGAGCACTGGTGGTACAGCAGAAAGGATTATGGTAACTAACCCACACACGTCCACCACAGCATCGGCCCGGGAGCCCCAACCAAACACAAAGGTCTGTATTGTCAGCAAGAGAGAAGGATTTCCACAGCTGGCAGCAGCATCGGCAGCTGCTCTCCCACTGCGAGGCAGGCGCCAGCAGCACCATGCACGCTGCCGTCTCCTCCGCAGGTCCAGCCCTGATCCGATGGGGGCTGCCATCACGATGAGCTGGCACCCCACCAAGCCCTCACACTTGCTCTGCCCCATCTCCGCTACAACCCCGCTGCCAGGGCAGCCTCCCTGCAGACCATGGGCAACCTTCTCGAGAGGGGCGTGCACACAGCCTGCATCTGCTGTCTTTTAAGAAAGTCACACTGGCTGTTAGCAAACGAGATGCCCCAGAGCTGCCCGCCTAATCCCCGGTAAATCGTACGATCTGAGCTGCGTAAGGAAGCTCTGATTTTTGCAAGCTACCAGGCACACCTGGCAGTCACTATCAGAACTGGTATTAAAACACTATGATATGCAAGGAATCATGATAAAACTAATTTCTTTTAAAAGCTAAAACAGAGGAGAGAGAAAGTATATGTTGCATTCTGCAAAGAGCCCCTTGCTCCGCAAAGTAATCCATAAAGAGCAATAAGCAAAAGTGGCACTAAATTGAATTCCGTGAAACACCTATTCTGGGCATTTCAGATTTAATTTGGTACTTCAGAAGTCATTTCAGGAGCATTACAAATGCTGAAAAGAAATGTGACACTTAACGTGGGGTGGACAGTGCGAACAACTGGACTGCAAGTACACTGTTTGCATCTAGTCAGCCATTTTGAGCTGCTTCGAAGTGCCCTCTCTTAAACACATTGAGTCAGAGGCAGACAGACAGCTCGCTGCGGTTAATCATTTCCTGCATGATTAATTTCCAAGCAAAAAAAGGGGAAGGAACAAGCAACTGTAGAAATAGAATAGAATTGATAGAACGTCAGGGGAAAAAAAACCCAAAGTTGCCCATTAAAATGTTGATTGGCCCTCTATGCAAAAGGACCTAACTTCCAAATCAGTATTGATTTGGTTCTTTCAAAATGCATTACTTCCTGCTAATGAAAGTAGGGAAAATTTTTTAAAATCTGAATTTGAGGAAATTGGGCTAGGTTACCAAGTACTTCGGTAAGGCAGCTCTCAAAACAAAAAGGACAACTAACTGTAAACACGTTACAAAGTATCTGGAAAATCTTTTAAAATCAGTTTCATAGAGACCACAATATTTTTTCATTTCTCTTTGTTAACAGAGTCCAGAACTATTAAACCATTTTGATAAAAAGTGTTACCATGATGTCATGAAATTTGTTCAAGTCCCCCTGCTCCCACTTTCCTCAGCAGACCCCAGTCATTAGTAACTCTCCATGTCCCATGTTCCACCACCATATTCTCCAAAGGCCAGCGGGGCTGTCTGCATTCAGAGAGTTGGTGCAGGAGTGCGGCAAGGGGTGAATGAGAGCTTTAGAGGATGCTGAAGACACTCCTCCCATGCAACACCATGCCAGTAAATCCCATCTAAAAAAATCAGGTGTTTTTCTTCTTCTCTTTTTATAAAAGTTTCTAAATATGTAGAGACCTATAAATAAATATACAAATAGATAGTTTTAAGCCCTAAAGAATTCAACAAGGGCACCAAACCAAACCCAGTACAGCATGAAGCTACCTGAAGAGACTGAAGAGGAATTCTCCTACAGGGTGAAGAAAGAATATTTAGGAGACTTTCTGGCCTCAGTAACTCATGTACAGAGCAGTGAAAAGCCTGACAGGTGTGAAAGTAACCTGATACAAGTTTTAATTGAGACACCAGGTGGGGGGTGTGTGTGTGTGCTGTGTAACCACCCTATACTCAGCAGGAGAGCCTGGACTTTCCTCCTCCTAACCTTTCGAAGCCAAGGAGCTCTGGAGGAAGAAAGTGACACCTAAAATGTTACTCTGAGTATTTCTGGGTCCTTTCACCTCAGTGACTGGTCTTCTAAGGATGGTTTCCAGCTCAAGCGACACTCCTTTTGGCGCAAGGGCTACAAGACTTTGTGGCCTGAGAAAGGACATTACAAGGGAGTGAGAATGCCAATTGTCCTGTCCTGTCTGCAGGAAGCTGAGGTAGCGAAAGGAGGCACTAACGTTTCACCCTTAAAACCATTTGCAGAGAACTGGACAGCCAAAAGACAGACCAACAGAGGAGAAGTGACTTTGGATGCATGAGACCCAGGGAAATTCTGGGGAGCTGCTGCTGCCAGAGAGAGGAAGCCAGCTTTATTTGGGACTTTTTGCATTTCAAAGAAACTCTCCACAGTACCTGAAATGAGTGGTGTGACATTCCACCCAGACTGTAAAATGCCACCCCCTACGCAAAATGCCAGGGTGAAGAAAGTGGCCGGTACCAGCGACGCCAGAGAGCTCTTGCCCGGACCCCGAGTCAGAGCATCCTTTCTCTTTCCACAAACGGCCCTCGGCAGGGCGGGGGTGATGGACGGTAGGCTTCATTCATGGGTACATGCATAAAGTGGATGAGGTCTGTGTGACCCCAAAGTAGGACTTAGCCCAACCTGAATGACACACAGGAGCTGGCAAGAACAGGAAGATCTGCCATGGGGAACTGCATCTTTACAAACTCGGTAGTGACCGACTTGGGGGATGCAACAACATTCTGCTATGGTCAGGGGCCAAAAAGGAGAGAAGAGGAAAGCAAGAGCCGGAGGTCTCTGGCAGGAGTTCATGAGGAATTCCTGGGGAAGAAACATGTCAGGCCAGTATCACAGTGAGCTTTTTTTCAGCCCTACACAGGCTGCAGAGGGATGATGTATTTTTTGGGTTGTTTTGTTTTAGACATGCTCTTTTCAATAAATTGCAGAGTTCTAATCTTTTACCACTTACAACAGTGTAACTGAGCTATGCGAGAGGTGCAGGTGCTAGGGGGTAGTGAGGAACTGTAAGATAAATAACCACAATAGCAAACAAAGCACAAAACTAGTTAGAAAAAAAAATGAGAGGATATTGTGAGATGCTTTCACGTCTGTGTGTGTTATCCCAGGCACCCACGCCCTGCCAACCCTATGGCATCTCCATCTTCCTCCACCACTCATGCTCACCTCCCTCATCCCCGAGCACCCAGCCAAGCACAGTGACCTTGCAGGCTGCACTGGCTGCAGCTCACACTGGGCAATTCCCCAGAGTCTTAAACCCCCCTAACCACTTTCGATCTACCGCTTACCATCACAGAAAAACTGTAACAAAACAGGTTACTGGGGAGTGTCAGTGACAAGTGAACTATCAGACCACTGAGCCAGCACACGACTGTGGGGTCCATGGCAAGTTGCATCCAGTAAACCTCATCTGTCAAAGGCAAGCAGGAGTTATATGGCGAAAATCCAGCGGCACTGCATTCATGGAAAATTACAGCTAAGAAATAGGCCGCTGTGGTGTCAGAATGTTGTTTTAATCCAAGTATTTTAAAAAGCTTTTTTCTTTTCAGTAACATATTTTTCAAGATATGCAGAGGATCATAGGCAATGGGTAGCTTTGGAGGACTGCCCCCAGTCACCAATATAGTCACTATTTGAAAGAAGCAGCAAAGCTTTTGGTCAGTTTAAGTGTTTGGATGTTCACTTGAGAAAAACTGATAATGTGAGAGCAAATACACTATAGCAGAAAATATCTCTCTGATACACTGAAACCAGAAATTCCTTCCATCCAATCCATGCTCCTATAATTTCTTTCAGCCAGTGCTTTCAGAGATGTACAGAAATAGTCCTGTTCGGCCAGACTCCGAGAATTGGCTCATGCCGCCCGCCACAGCGACCCTGCCCTGTGGTGCGGGACCTCAGCCATGCAAATGACGCCTGGAGCAAAGCCCCTGCACCAGGCACTGTGGGAGGGAGTTTCACTGGTGTTTTAAAAGAAGTACCTGTGTGCCATTCCTCAGTAGAAGGTTGGGGCCAAATGCAGCAGAGAAATCTCGAGTTACTGGGCTGTATCCGAGCCCTTGGGACAGGAGGACACAACTTGAGACATTGCAACCTCCTACAGCTCCCTCCCCACTCCTGCCTCCCTGCCAAAAATGAAAAGCCCTTCCCCCAGCTCCTCTACAAAGAAAAGCCCTACAGCAACGAGCTTCACCCTTCCTGGGCAGAAGTGATGGTTAAGGACCGAGCTGTTTGTGCCTGAGCTCTTACTTCCACCATCCAGAGCACAGCTGCCTGCTATATTCAATCACCTACCATCCAAGACAGCCTTCAGTCAACCCGAGTGTTTGAAACAATGCACAAGGCTGTGTTATCCTAGGCACGCTGCCCAGCGCAGCCAATGAGGGATTCACCCAAGCTGGAGGTGACCTCAGCGTGCAGCCCTAAAGAAAGGGACCCTTGTTACGGTGCTCTGGAGAGGCTGTAGGGGCAACCTCTCCACATAGGGACAACATACGTGGGGCAACAAGGACCTGATGTCTCTCTTCATCTTATTTCCTTGCCTGTTCTTCCTTGTGAACACTTTGTGTTCACAAAATACTGTTCCTAATACAAAGACGAAAGTCTTCTCTCCGATGGGGCTGTTTTTTCCATTGTCTCATTACTCCTGAGGAGATCACTCAGTGTCATGTGGCTTGCTCAGCAGCATGCGCTTTGCTGCACAGCGTTCTCCCCAAAACTTTAGCCATCTTAAGCTCTAGGAGCTGTTAGTAGGGTGACCAGGCTAGTTCCGAAATTAAGGATTTCTGGGTATTGCCTCTAGCTCACTGGGTCCTAAATCAGAAAAAAAAGCCCTGCATTAAGTTGGAAAAAGTCCTGAAGAGCAGGACTCTTTCCACCAGCTTATCCTCAGAACGCAGCACCGCTCAGCTCTCTGACCGGACAGGGTCATTTGTGGCTTGATGGCGGCAGGCAGCCTGCACAGAGGGGCAGGCGGAGGGCAGGAGGAGATGTCTCCCACACCTGGTGACCCAGAGGCAGAAAGGCATGGGCTGGCCCTTCGAGCCCACGGCTTGTTACCATGGGAAAATAACTTTAGTTCACATTAGCATCCCCACCTTTTGCCTTTCCACCTATTGCTCCATTGGTTTTTTTTGAGGCTGCTATGGGTCTGACCACTTGTTTCCTTTCTGTAGCATGAAAGCAATTCTGCCATTTGAATCAAATTGACAGAAGTCTGGAAGATTTTTTTTTTTCCCCTCTCTCCACTGTTTTATAGCACAACAGGCCAAAAAGTATCAGGAATTAGTCTGAATGGTTTTTTTTGGACACTTGAGCTGCTGCAATTTTCGGCCAGCATGGAAAGAAGTCATAGGAACCAAATTTGGTGAGTGAGCCCTGGGATTTTCCTGGTGGACTTCTGCTCACCTCAGCTGCCCACTGGCGAGCCATGGGTCCCCTTCACAGCAGTGGTTATAAGAAGAGGGACTTCTTTCTGCAAATCCTGAGGGGTGGGTTGAAAAGAGCCTGTTTGGAGCCACAGGTTACATCATGGGAGCTTTAGGACACCCCATGCCACATCCTTTCCGTGCCCAGGGCACTAAATGAGTAACATTGTGACCTGTATAATGCCATTGCTGAAGCTGTCTTCATTCACCTTTCTCTTCTGACCAACAGGATGACATGAAGCTGTAGTCGAAAGCATTTTACTATAATGAAGGCATACAGAAAAGGATCAAGGCGCTGACACACTGTCAGATTATTCTACTTCTCAGTAGGCGTAGGTTTAGAATTCAATTGGTTTCAGCATTCAAATAGGCTTTTTTAACATAAAGTGTTTTCTTCATCACCATCAACTAAGTCTTACTAAACCTGCAGTGAACTGTGACTGGTCTACTAAAGCCAGCATCTATAAAATAATATTAAAATAGCAACTACCTCTGAAGGGGAAATCGGAGGCATATAAGGTCCAGACATGTGGAATTCATTTAAAACACCATTTTCCAATCCCTCTCTCTTGTAAATATTGCGATATTCCTATAAGAATGTTGAAAAACTACAGTGCACAGAGATTAGTTCAGATTTCACATCAAAAGCCCAAACAAAAAGTTAAGCGGCCTGGGCAGTCAGCAGGGAAAGAGCAACTACACAAGCAAGAGTGCATTAGTTTTTACAGCCCAGGTGTCGACATGAATTAAGAGAATAACGTCAATACCTGTCATTAAAGCTGCAATCAAAGACTGATCTGCCTGGAGTGTGGGAAAAACAAAACAAAACCCAGCCCCAGATCTGCATAATGTAAGGCAGCCTGCTCCGCCAAAGACAGTTCAGAAAAACGAATACCACCTCAGAGCCAGGTTACTGTCAATAAAAGCTTCAGTTCAGTGCGGTAAGCCCCATAAATCAGTTTTGTGAGAAACAGGCAACGAGGTCTGGTAGAGATTTTAATTAAAAAGAAAAAAAGTCTTATTTTCCATTCCAAAAGTTAATTTTGGATTATTTGAGCCTGCAAAGTGCTGAGACTCCAAACCTCTACTAAAAGGCGTGGAGGTGGAGAGTCTGATTTTACTCGCAGAGTTCGTGGAAAGGCTCAGGCCAGTTTTCAAAGGGGGCTGGATGAGTCCCATTGTACCTTATGACTTTGCTGAAAGTGTTTGAACTATTTGGGATGATCAGACTTGAAGATTAAGACTGCATCCTGCAAAGTCCCTTGACGTTCTCTGCTGTGCAGGGATTTGCACTGTAGCTCGGGGTTAGTCACTAAGCCATATCATTCGTGAGGCACTGAATCATATTTGCACATAAGTAATGAATTTGAGGAGTGTCACAGACAGCAATCAAAGTTGGTGTGGGATCCCACAACACTGTCTTTTGGATGCAGAAGGCTGGTGGAGCAAGGACCACAGCCACAGTCTGCACAGAGATGCCATCCCTTGTATTCAGCACTGCTGGCATCTTGCTTCATGAACTTGGGGAGAGTAAATGGCAAGATACACTGTCATCTGTCTCAAAGGACCATGACCTATTGAAAAACTCCCTGTAACTTTCCTTCTGTGCCCTGCTCACAGACCACAAACTGAATAGAAACTCACATCAGACCTTACAAACTGACTAGATACTAAATGAGGACTCATTCTGCATATGACTTGTATCCTCTGTGTTCGCAAACTGTCTCTGCCCTCTGATGCAAAAAGCTGTATAATAACATTCAATCTGCATTTAAATGCTTATTTCAGTAACATGATCAGGGAAAGTTAAGTTCTTTGTTGACTCTGCTGGGCTGTTGCAAAATAATTACTTTTTTTATAATTCAAATTCCCAAAGGAATTAAGGCAAGTTTGCAAATAAAGCAATGGAAAATTTTCACCTTACTGAGGTATAAATGAATATACACAAAATATACCATTGCTTTGCATACTTAAGAGTTTATAGTATTTACTATGATGGGTATTTTATCATAGATCCTCCTCTGAGAAAAGCTACAAAATGGAACTCTCTTTTACATAATTTATATAACAACTAGCTTACAGTAATTAAAAATGAGTACCACTTTCAAAGCCCCAAAACCCTGACATATGTGAAGCTGGGCAACATACGCTGGGTATCTGCACATGCAGGGAGCTGGACGACAAAGTGTCCATTTGCACAAGCAATCAAAGCAACTCACAGCATCCGTTCTTGTTCGCTTGGAAGAGGGCCTCTGCCCTCTGAGGTTTGGCCTGCTGTGTAGTTCATACTGCGTCTCAGAAAGCTTTCAGATGGGCTGCTATGGTTTCAGTAATTATTTTTAAAGGTTCTCAGCAATATAAAAACAAATCTGTGGAAGAGATTTTAAAATCAGGATGGAAGTAATAAAAGGGAGGGAAAAGAGGAGGCAAAAAGTAATCTGAAACAGAGGGTCTGCTTCAGCAAACAGTTCCTCCCCTCCCCAAACTCAAGGACTTGAATCACCCCTTCTTCATGTTGGAGCCAACCTTAGCTCACCCCAGACTGCTCGGATACTGTGGCCAAAAGGTGATCATCTTTTCAAAAGGGCCTACAAAACTTTAGAAACTGCATGCAAAGCAATAAAAACCAAAAAGCAAAATAAAGCAAAAAAAAACCCAAGGTGAATTAAGGATAAGAGACTCATCTTAATCTTAAATAACCTACCGTACATATTTTGGTTTTAAATGGATTCATTGAAAAGCAACAAAGAAAAGCAACACTATTACTGAAAACACATTATTTCCCATGCAATTTTACATGATCACCTAGTATCCTGGCAGTGCTGGTAAATGATGTCTTGTTCTAATCCACATTAAAAACAAGTCTAAGATGTTATGTTCCTGCACCACCAGATTATTTGCCCGGTTGGAATCCAGCAAGAAAATTCTGCAACTTACTTCAGAGAAATAGACAGAGGAAGCAATACATGATTGCTATTAAAAATTGTTCCATAAGACAACTAAAAAACTATCTTTATATGGCTGGTACAAAACTAACAGACCAGATAACCATTAAGTAAAGTAGATTGAAGGTTGCCATTATCTCTATATTGTTTGATTCTTTGTATCATGTATAAAATCTATTAAATCAGACCATCTTTTTCTCTATTTTTAAAACCATAGATTTTATAACAAACCCATATTATTTGTGTTGATCCACCACTTTTATTACTACAGCAAGAAAAGCTTAATTTTAAAAGCCTAATTTTTTAATAGAAGTAAAATAATGTATCGGCTATCTTTAGCGGATAGGAACTGCTCTAGTTGCCCTCCAGACCTTCACAAAGTCTTCTACCAGAGGAAGATATGGTCCAAAAGTAGTAATGTGAAACTGTATGATAAATGACAAGGCCTGCCAATTGAAGCTTTAGAGCTAAAGCAGACTACCAGGAGGGAAGACAAAGAATTGTCTTTTTCTCCCCAACACTGCACCACCGAATCCATCACATGCCTTATTCTGAGCTGACCAGCACTTCCCCACCTCCAAGACCCGTTACTGGATGAAACGAACCACTACCTAATGGAAATACGTACAGCCACCCTGCAGAGGATCTCCTGCTCTAGCCTTGCTTCTTCGGAAGAGTGGCTCCAGAGCAAATTAGTGGTTTGGTTACTGCCCTGCAGAATGTCACCTCCAAGCTGGGGGCCACCTGGAGGGATGGGTGGAAGAGCAAAGGCAGGAGGGTGCTCGGAGACACCCACTCTCTCTGCCAGCCTGGAGATGAGCTCCAGATCATCCTGCTGAACTGAAACCACGTGAGGGAGGTGGAACTGGTGGACTGGGTTTAGAGACATCCCCAGGCAAGGAGCCTGATGCCCTGGTGGCTACTGTCTCAGACTCCCACTCACAGCTGAAGTGGTAGAAGGACAGACCTGAAACTCTGCCTCCTCTATTTGGATTTAGTTTGGCTCTTTGCAAAGCAGTAAAAATCTAACCCACAGTGCACTGAATACCTCTCCAGGTGTAATAGGAGAGACCTTAGCCTTCAGCATCTGAGTTTACATGTGTGCAAGGCACCCGCGATGCTCATGCGCTGTTCCTATCACTGACAATTTCCATTTGGTCCAATCTGGAAACATCCTGAGTAATACAAGGATGAATTTTTCTGTTAAGTGTTTCCAACGCTGCCTTTTGGCAAGAAAAAAATGTCAAAAGTCACTTGGAAAAGAAAGGTACAGCTCAGAGATGTTTCAATTATTTCATAAATAAGCTGCCAAAATGCAAAGAGTAAAATCCAGGCCATACTAATATTCTTCATATTTATACCATTTATAAGCCAACCAGAGAACAGAGTATTGACCAACCGCAATTATATGTTATTTCATTTACTGGAGTAGAGCTACAACAAGAATTCAACTCAAAATAGCTTTATAAAGCCTTTTTTACAGAAATCTTGGAGTTTCATCTATTTTTGCAGCAGGACTTGATATTTATGAAATATAGGTATTTATAAAATATAGGTGGGATAACATTGAAACAGAGGGTTCAGATTTTACACCTGGCACTTTAGCTGAAGACTGTGCATTGATATTGGCGCTAAGAAACTTGCACATATGCATCTGAGTACACAGTACACATCTGCAGCGGATGATGCCAATTTAAACACTTACAGTAAGGGCACACAGTTAAGCAGTCCCTACCTAATCTAAGGTTTTCATTGTACAGTTGAAAGCCCTATAAGTAAAGATAGCTTCTGAAGATTTCATTTATGAAATACTCTACTTGTTTTGGCAATTATCTAATAGATGGCAAGGTACAAGTTCTGTTTCGCATCAGTCTGTGGTTCTTTGAAACTCAAAGCAATTCTAATGTTATATGAAAGACTAACTCAGTCTAGGAATTTAGATTCCCTGTTCTGCCTGGAAAGGCACTAAAATTTGTGTATGTTGGTATACTATAGGATTTAATAATGTGGTTTTTTGGCAGGGGGGCGGCGGGGAATAGAAGTGGGAAACTAATTTTATGTCCTGTCAAAGTTTGAGTCATGAAGACATTTCTATTTTAAACAGAAATTAAAAAAATCCAAAGAACCGGTTTTGTTCTTAGAAGCACAAATTTCAGCAGAGCTTACATTTGCTTTAGGTATTTTAATTTCTTTTAAAAGATAATTTTAGAATTTTTTTATTTCTGGAATCTAAATTTTGTGTCAAATTCACCTTTGATCTCAGGGAAAAAATATGTTTTGATAAACTGATGGTTTTAATTAGAAAAGCTTTCCAATAAAAATGTCCTAAAAAACCGTAACTGCAATCATTAACTTTGATATCCAAACAGAAATTTTCCAACTTAGGTACCTAAATGCTATTGCTAGAGGCTTATGTTTTCATAGCTTCGCTAGTGTATTGACATGGTGCTGCTGACCCAGCACAGGTCTCTCTTACTGACTCCTGACTGCCTTGATCATCCCCTGCTCCTGGGAGGGACACGGGGTGAGTTGGTGCCACTAGAGCCAAGACTGGGAGGACACAGAGGCAGACAAGCAAGGGGGCCTGAGGTCCTGTAAAGGGGACTAGTTTAAAGCATGGCACAAATCAAACCAAAAGCAACCAAGGACAACAAAGTGAAAACGCCCTTCTGCTTTCCTCCACGTCTCTGATTACAGAAATCTTTGCTCCAATTTATTTCTCTTTGGAAACAACTTTTTACAGCTGCACATGGCAAGCAAGTACTTAGCTAGTGAGTGAAAAAGAGAAGCTGGAAAGAATGATCGTTAATGGATTCTGCCAAAAAAATAGGCAGGGCAAAGTCTTTCACGGCTTAGCACAAGAACTAGTCTATCTTTGCTGGCGCAAAGAGGCGGCATGTCCTGCGTTGCCTTCCTGAGAAGGAAAACAGTGCAGCCACATTGCCTACTGCAGCACCCCAGACGGGACCCCAAGGAAACACGCAGCACCCCCCACTTTCTACTTGTGAATCTGGTCAAGTCCACACACATTAAAAGAGAGCATTTGCCCAAGTCATTGGTAGTTAAAACCAAGAGATTCCATTCAGCTGCATTTTAAGTATTTATATCTCCAACCATTTTGCACAACCTTGGACAACCAGTGTTTCCATGCAGCAAGTGTAGTCAAAGGCAACGTGTCATGTGGGTGCCTTCTTGGAGGGCACAGGTTTACCAGGGGGTTCAGGGGACCGCACTGACATCACACATGAGGTCATATCTAGCTGACTGCCTAGGTCAGACCCAGGTGGATATGCTAGACAGGTGAATATGCTCAAAGGGAAAAATCCACATCTTGCCTGAACTCAGTGGGAGCTGCAAGCCATTGCCTGAGGAGAGACAAGGCGCTCCGGGGCTGGCAGCGGCTCCTGGCTCCTGATAGGTTTTTGGAAGCGGTGCCCAGCTGGTACTGCACATTCGTGTTAGCTGGCAGCTCTGAAACAGCCTGCTCCACAGGCCATGCAGGAGCTCATTGTGAGCCCAGGGAGCAGCTGGTTTGGGAGGTTATTTGCCTCCATGCGAGACAGCAGGTCCAGCTGCGCTCCTGCTGGTATTCCAAATGCAGCTTTTTGCATAAAAAGTAGTAGTTTGGTGCTGTTTAATCTTAAAAAAAAAAAGTATGTATGGCATGCCACTGCCACAAAAATATACCCACAAAACCAAAAGCATCCACATACCATCATTCAACACTTGTATTTCCTCTTTAGAACCTTCATCAGCAAGTCCTCTTAGTCCACAGGACTGCTCAAATTTGTCCTTGCTAATACCAATTGACCAAAAGCTCAGAGGAGAAAACAAATTGGTCACTGCAGGCTGGAGTGCTCAGTGCAGGTGCCCTGAAACAGCAGGTTTTGGAGGGTGGCAGCCAATCTCCCCTTTAATTTCTTTGTAATAAGAGTGTGTTTGTCACAGTTGTTAAACCCTAGCTAAAGTTAGTATCACATCTGCTGAATCCTGTAAATATGGCTGAAACCCTGATCAAACTGGCTGAACGGTTTGGCTAGCTTGCATGGGCAAAACCTATTTTAAGTAAGTTTGAAGACTAAGTTTAGCATATGGCAGACTGAAATATGACTCCTAACACCTCTGCTTTCAAAACCAGAATTGGTAATTAAATGGAGAGCTAAGAACCACTTCAAATCTGAGGCCACAAGCTTCTAGATAAAAAGAAACCTTCTTCCGAACTCAGAAAGCTGTTGTATCTGGATCAAACCCACAGCTGAAGGGAAGCTTTGTGTTGGTTTTATCGGGTCATAAGACATTATTACTCTCAGGAAATCTACTTTCTCTCTTAAACTGAAGTCTCGATGATGGGCAGTTCTCAAACAAGTGCTATTGCAAGGATCATTGTTTTCTTCTGTATCTGCCAAGGCTCTTGTAAGTGGGCTGGCTTGCAGAAGGCTGCGTTATACGTGGTGCTGGTACAGGCACCACTGCGCATAGAAAAAGCCCCGCTTCTGCACGAAAGTGGTACGGCAGCACCAGGGCTGCTGTGTGAACAAAGCCTGAACTCTGCAGCCAGACACTGCTTCAGGTGAGCCCTGATCCATCAGTACTTGCTATTAGGAAACGCTGTTCAAAGCAGACCAAACTGATTTTGCACAGCCAGTGGGAATTTGCAGTTTGCCATTAGTACCAGCGTTTTGAGATCCATGATAAAACTGAGCTGTTTTCTGCCTTCCTGCAACTGTTCGCCTGAGAAAGCAGCACAGCCTGCCTTTTCAGGTCTCCCTCTTACACCGGGAGCTGACCTGGGAGTTACCTTGCCAGCTGCTAGTGATAACAGCTCAATACTTTCCCACAGTGCACAGTATAAAGCACTCATTTTATCTGTTGACTCCTAAATTAGAAGAGCAAAATCTCTTCAGGAAACTCAGGAACAGCATGTCACCTTCCTTCCCTGAAAAGCGCAGTACAGGATACACTGTGCCATACATATGGATGTGTTTATTGCCTGAAAAATAACTATTCAGCTTTCATCAATAACCAGAAAAATTTAGTCACTGTCAACAAGGAGACTGAAGTACAGAACAACAGACAGCAGGGCTGGAAGAGGGCATCTACCCTTCCGCTGAGTCACTATCAATTATCTCATTCCTGGCAGGTATTTATCTCTTCTCTCCCTAAAAAACTCCAGTGATGGAAATTCTGCAATACCCCTCAGTCATCTACTTCATTAGCCTTACAGCTAATGAAGCTTTTCGCAGTACCTAATCTAAACCTTATTTGCTATTTCTCATTCTATGTACAACTGATGTGCAGAATAATTTATTCCTTTCCTCTTCATGGCTATTTGAAAACTGTTTACATGTCTGTTTGATCTTCTCTTCTTTAGGCTAAGCAATCATATTTTCTCCAGTCTTCCCTCACGGGCTGTATTTCTTCTGTCTCTTGTCATTACTGCTGTTCCCAGGATGTTCCATAATCCCATATCATATTTGAAATAGGTGAGAGTGACACAGTTCACCATCTTTGTCTCAGTATTGCACTGTATGTTTTTTGCAGCATCCAATTTACTAATTTGAAATAAAATATAAATGTCAATTTAAAAATACTCATATTTTCCCTATATGCATATCTCCGTCCTTCAAACAGGCCATCCTTTCTAGCCCACAGTGTCCAAACAGGTGTGTTTGGCTACTGATCACACAGCAGTGCCATCTTTTTTGGTCGTCTAATGTGGAATAACTCTCCAAATATTAGGCTTTGCACCAGTCCTCATCTTGGTAGCAGTTCATCATGCTCGGTATGAGTTGTAGAGCCACAAATGAAGCGAGACACTTGTCTGCTCCTAAGGCTAACTCTTCCCTCTCACATCTCCCAAGTCTGGCACTCAGATTTCTCCAGACTGTGGTTTCCAAGGCAAACACACTGCTGAAACTACACCAAAGCATCAACCCACATGGACCAGCAATAGACTCTGTCAAGAAGAAGCCCAGAATGGTTTTGTGCTTATGTCTACAGAGAACCAAAACCCGAAGCACCTCTGGGACCCTCCTGGCTTCATACCTGGCCCACTACTACAAAGAAGCCACACAGTGCATTTGAGACATGAAATAATATTTGATCTGCTGGACTGCACCAGCTCTAGGTCAGCATGTTGCAGCCTATCTACAACACATGCTTTCCGCTTGAGCCCCTGCTGCAATGGAAAGAAAATTAAAAAGTAAACTTGCTGTTATTTCTTTCTTTCTGATTCACTAGATGTCTCTGTGGACTTTTTAATACTGTTTCTGTTCATTAGCACCAAAAACTGAACATTGCAGCCTTCATCATGCAGTTTTCAAGTGTAACATCAGTTGCTTTGAGTCAGGACAACTATGAATTCACAGTGCCTGGTCAAATCATATCTTAGGCCTCCTTACTTACTTGTGAAGTCTTAAATCCCTCTACTGTTAGCCCTGTGCTACTGGAATGAAAAAAACCTAAAACACTGCATGTGTTAAAAGCTTGTGGATTTGGCAGAAATGTAACCAAGGCACCTAAATCTGACATTAGGAAAGGTGTGTCACATCACAGCATGTCAGTAAACTGGCATTGCCATTAGTCCTGCCCTGGAGAAGAATAACTCCTATATCGTCACACTGCAAATCAAGACATGAGATGGCTCTATGCCTTCTAACTGTTACAGGCCAGGGATGACACACGCCAGAGGTGTGTTTCCCTGTGCTGCTGCTCAGTGACTCTTCCCCACTCCTATCCCTCTCGCAGTGCAAACCCCATGGGGTCTCTACCTTATCACCAGCAGGAGAGATGCTTGCACAGAACAGGAGGCCTGGCAAATTCAGTCCAGAATACACTTGCTGAAGTTAATTAGATTGCAATAACATTTCCCAGGTTGCACATCCCTGCAAGGAAGGAAAAAAAAAACAACTATTAATTGCAAAACCGAAACGTTGGGGACCACAGAGACTGGGTACATATCTAATATGCATTTCCTTGCGTAAGTAGAAATTCTGCATGAGAAACTGGCAGCATGTAAAGAGGAGCCTGCCTCCATCTAAAGAGGAATCAGAACAGGCAAACACCCTGACTGTGCTCTCCATATCAGTCCCTGACACCAAAAGGCCCAATTTGTTCTTAAAAAAATTTAAGATAATTCCCCCAAATTCAGCATAGCATAGTAAAAGCCAATGTGAATGGTGAAATGAAAGCAGAAAAACCTAAAAACGTGTGGATGGATGTGGTGCTAAAACTGAACAGAGTTATCCACTGCTATAGTTGATCCTCTTAAAAGAGCCATGGTTCACCGACCAGCTTTGTAATAAGGAGTTTTCTATAGTTTTAGGCTGGAGAAAAATGCATGCAAAAGCTGAAACAAATCAACTAAAAAAAAGTAAAACCAACCTCCTTCAACGTCTAGGTGGTTTTAACAGTTAATTACAGAAATTATTTGCAGAACTTGCATTCAAGTGGGGGGGGGGAGGGAGGAAGGCCAGCAAGATGTGACAGAGATGTGCTGCAAATAATGTCCCAGCAAAAGATACCCTTGTCCATTTGATGTATTTAATGTTAAAACAACAAAATGTCTTTAGCAATCCAGTCAATTTAAAATAAAATATAAGAACAGTAACCATTCAGCATTTTACTTCTATTTAGCGATCAAAGTCTTGAGATTCCAGTCCCTCCCTGGTATGAAACCTTTGCATACACTATGTGGTGAAATGAAACCCGCAAGGGGATCCTCTGATAAACTCTCTGAAGCTGGCCCCATGCACTTCAGGTTTGCATTAGTTGGTGTTGCACATCTTAACTCCTATTTTTTTTCCCTTGCAGAGAGTAGGACAACCCTGTGCTATGAATCAAAGTGCACAGTGGACACACAGTCGACAGAACAATGCAGCTGAGTAGGTTTTGGGGAGCAAACTGGCCAGTGATTAAATTGGCATTCTGAGTGGTTTATTCTGTTTGTTTGCAGAATTAAGGATACTTAAAAGTTGCTTTCATCTAACTTTGAAGCTCTCTCAAACTTAGAAACTTTTATACAAAGACTACCCAAGAGAAAGAAACCAAAATAAATAATTTTGAAAAAAATCATACAGAAAAATGAATTTTTCTTCCATAGATGCTATGAATATGTGCAAACACATACACACAGTCTCCCTTCCTTCTGAAGTTCAGTAAAAGAGGAGGGTTTTTTTTCCTGAACACAGAATTTGTCCCCATCTGGTTCCATTTTTTACTATTTTCTTTTTTTGGTTTCCTTCTCTTTCATTCCAATCCATATTTATTTCCTTTTGTTTAGTCTGTACTCTTTATTCCCTTTCCTCTTTTTGCAGATTTCCTTTTTAGTTTGTTAGGGAAAGAAACATTCTTTCCCTGGTTTTCATAACGCAAGCTGGTGGAATGGGCCCATTCTGAAATTCCCACCCTCCTACACCCTCTCCTGTTCTTTCCTTCTTCTTTCAGTCCTGGTTGCCTGTGCTCACTCCTGGTAGCAGAGTAAAAGCATTAGGCTTTATTTATTTAGGAAAGTGTGTCAGTTTATTTTTTAATTAAATTTCAAATACCTGGCACAAACCACTGCATGGAAGCTCAGATATATTATTTACGAGCCATTATATTTAGCTTAAAACAACTCCTGATCTATTTGAGATGAGCCGCTATAAGGCAGGATTAGGCTGAATTGAAAATGTCTGCAGCGGGATTTTACTAAATTGCTTTTAAATCACATTCTTAGTTAAACAGTTTCACAGTGCTCTGGTGAAGGCTATAAACCCTAATAAAGCAGAAAGGCTGATTTGGGGCAGAACTTTGGCTCTCTTTGCAAAACTTGCCGGTTTTACAGAAGCAGAGGAGCCCAGCTAAGGCCAGAGACTTCTGCACGTTAAACTCCAAAGCTCAAAATGCGAGAGCAAGCTCTGCAAGGCTGCAGAGTGTGAGAGCCACAGGGCTGTTAACTGCTCAGAAACGGGGCCCTACTATTCCCAAACTGCTGAGACCCTCAGCACCCTGCAGCAGGGCCAGACCCAGCACCCACCTCCCTGGGCAGCAGGAGGTGAGGACTTCCCCACTCGAGCAGACTGGTCCTTCCTGAGCCGCTGCGTTCATTTTATGTCGATGTTTTTGCACTGAGATCAGGGTGAACGCACCAGGTGGGTATGAAGAGAGTAAAGAGCAGTGCAACTTAGTCTGTTTTTCTACAGAATCAGGGAAATATTTTTTTTTTAAATATCTGAGAAGACGTATGGACAGTTCTAGGAATATTTGCCTGACACTCAAATCTCTGATTTTAATGTCTGGCATGCCCTTGGTACAGCACTCCCAACAGCTGCATTTTGTGCCAGATCACTGCCATTACCACTGTCCAAGCCCTTCCACTTCACAAGCTGTGACCTTGCCTAGCGAGCAAGGGAGTCTCTGCACAGAACAAGCACCTTTGCCTTCAGCTGCCGCTACCTGAGCAGGCTGCACAGCCATCACCTCCTCTTCCCTCCATGCTCTCCCAGCACCACGTGTGCCCCATGCTGGCATTTTGCTTTGGTTCAGACTCTGTGCAGCACTACTACTATATTTTACATTTTACCATCCTGAAGTTTATTTTCTTTGTATCTTTCACTCCATCTTGCATTCGATATTTTTAATTAATCACAATTACCTGGTAATATTTAAAAGTAATTAACGTATTTTTACACAGGAATACAAAATGTACATCCCATTAAACAGCATCCCACTGAGAGCTCCCAAGTTCTTCAGCACCCAACCGGTGCCATTTCATTCCTGATACGGTACATTCCCAAGCCAAAACCCTCCAGCACAGAAAAGCTGGGATGGAATTCCTCAACAAAAATCACCAGGAATGAGAGAAAACTGTAACAAGAGACTACACTAGTAAAATCAAACAGAACAGCTATATACTTGGTACAGCCAAAACAAACAAAGTAATGTTCTCACTATAGTCAATAGCTTTAACCTGTGCTTGGAAAACCACTTTCTGGTATTTATTAATACTGAACACTTCTATTAAAAATCCAGACCTTTTGCTCATTATATGAAAGTCTTAACAAGATGGAGAAGATTTCCTTTACACTTCTAACGTGACTCAGGTCCACGCTGTTGTTCTACAGCAAGTCAGGCTCCAAGCTTCTCACAAACCAAGCTCACTCACAGATGAACCTCCTGCTTTTGCCCTGTATGGTCCGGCTCTGAAAGCCCATCTTGCTCACTACCTGCTAACACAAGTGCCATATGGACCACTTCTTTTCCACCCCCACCAGAAATCTGTGAAAATAGGTATGCAGAACCCCTGTAGGTCAGTTAAAGAGACATTTTAACTGAACTAACCTGTGCTATTTGAATCCGTTGGAGGTCACTGGGCTCTGAACTTCCCCAGCAGCTTCAATCTCGTTTCCTGTAGTGGCATGTGACACCACACTTCCTCACCGCACCTTGCTAGACTCGCTTCGCTTACTTTTCAAAACCAGATGAAGAAACTAACTGTCCCTTACAGCATGTTTAAGAGCTTTCTGCTCTCATGTTGAACCACTGACATTTCTGCATAGCCAAAGAGCCCTCCTCTATTGCCTTCTGAGTCACTCCATGATTCAATGGACCTTTTTGTACTATTTCTTTGTATTAATACCAAATGCTGAATGTGATTCTGTTACAGTATGCTTGGTGCCCCCCCCCCCCTTCTTTTAAAGGGGAAACGAGTGCAATAGTGAAGAACATAATTACGCTGCAGGCGTGGGAATTTCAGTTCACGGATATTTGTTTATCACATTTTCAGAGTGGTAATGAATTGATGTATTTGAATAGATGCAGTTATCAGCAATTTTCAGAAACATTTTTCATTCGAACATGGCAAACAGCTTTCACAGGAGTTTGAGTCCTATGAAAAATAGTTTACAACTTCAGAAGAGTAGAGGTTCTCTTCTCAGTTGTAGCAGTGTGCATCCATGTATTCTCATCAAGTGATGGGACAAACAGGCCCAGACGTAATATCACAAAAGGAAGGACAGTAAAGTCCTGGATTAGAAGAGTATGTTTACAGGATTAGTCAATAGGTGGTGCTTTAGCAGAATTTTTTTTTAAAGACATGTGAATTTTGGAAAGGCAATCTAATCCAAAATAGTACCAACACCAGAAATGCTGACACAGCCTGGAGATAAAGTCTGAAGACTACCATGCCAGGGGACAGGCAGAATGGTCTTACCAAGGTCAGCAAGGAGATACTGCTCTCCTGGAAGATGCTCCTTGTGGAGCATGTTAAACACCCTTCAATTAGGCTAAGAGAGGGGGTGGAGATCAATTAAATGTCCTTTTATTTAGTGAAAGCTGTAATAACAGCCAATGCCTGGGGCACTGATCAACCTGGCAAGGCCTGAGTGAAGAGGGATGGGTCACACAGCCAGAGGGGTTCCCCTGGAGACTGATTGCAAACATCTGTGCTGGGGCACTGATTGGATTTAGCTGCACCTAAGCGTGGGTGTGAAGAACCTGAAGGCAGGCAGAGTCAACAAATAGACAGTGGTGCTGCACATTTGGGATGCAAAGCTTTCAGCAGCCACACTCATTTATGGCTGTCTTCCCACTGCCATTCATTTCTCCCACAGCTGTCTCAGGTGCATTGGCACAGTGGTTCCACAGCCTGTGCCATGGACCGTATCAAGGAACTGATCTAGTATTCAAAAGTTGATTAGTTTTTTTTCTTTTTCTCCCTCTCAGGCAGCAGGGGACAGCTGCTAGCATGAAGCTGGCTCTGCCGTTACCCAGGCTGTAGCACAAAACCACAGCTTACAGTGAGAGGCCTGGAGCAAGCCAATGGGAGCTTCTCGTTTGCCTATTGGTTGATGCACTCTATGTAATTTGTACGTAAATTAAGAGGTTTCCACTAAAAATGTCATCTTTTAAATTAAGCTGTGCCAGATGAAGACATCAGTATTGTGAGCAGCCTCCCGGTGACCACCAGCCAGGGATTACCTCCCCATCTGCTGCCTCAGGGCTTCCTACCACTGCTCACCAGTTTACAATTATCAAATGAGCTAAATTAGCTCCAATAATTTTTATCGGTGCGTTAAAGTAATCTGACTGATCCTGCTGGAAATCGAGTGGCAATGCTTTTGAGGATCCCTCCTACCCACAGAGATGTGGGAGTAGTGACCTCTGGCAAAGAGGCAGCGACAAACAACAGGATTTCACAGAGCAGTAGCCAAATACTGAACAAATCACACCCATCTAATAAGAGATGTAAGCATTTTTTGTGTAAACATACAAAGGATACCCACACAAAAGGAAATACATGCATGACTGAAAAAAAGACTAGTCCACAAGATGGATGCTTTTGCATCAGACTCTTTTTGGGCTCACACACGCCTACGTGTGCACCCCCGTCTGAGCTCCTGCGGTTGTAAAGGGAGTTCATGTGCAAACACATGTCCGCAGATGCACCTGCTCTGCCCCCATTTAAAGTTTTGGGCCAAATGGCCAAGGTATTATTTACACTGGAAGACGCTTGAGAGCACTGCGAGGTGCATGCAGCTTAAGCATTTTCCCCTCGGTAAGCGTGCGGAGACACGATACGCTGGACACCGAGCTTCAGAGGCACCGAGGGGAAGTTGAAGAGTTCAGGAAGTGGCCATGTTTGCTCTCAGCACACTGCCTCTTTGTCCTCCCCCAGCTGCTCGCCCAGGGGCTTTCAGACAGCCCGAATCCCTCACAAGAGGTGGGTTATTTCTCTACATTTTAAGAAGGGGCTACGTTTACAAAGCCACTTTTAATGTGTCAACCGCCATGTGAGGATCTAGCCGCGTATATTGGGCCGTGCCAGAGCTGTGCTTGGAGTCGCTGGTGGGGGAAATGCGCTTTATATCCCCCCAGATACTCGGGGTTGTTCAAGACGGAGGAATTTGTTCGCCCAGCAGGTAACTCGCAGCAGTCTCCCAGATGCTTTTAAGCTACGCCCAAGGAAAACTGCCTCCCAGGGTGTTGCTTCAGCCAAGTTCAGAGTGCAGGGGCACCTCAGCATGCCCGCCAGTGGGGCGACGGAGCAGGCACTGCAGGGACAGCAAAGGCAGCTGTGTGACAGCGGGGGGACTCGCCGTGTCCGCTCACACAGTGAGGTTTGCTGAGCCACCATGGACACAAAAGCATCTGTCAGCTCTGACCACGGAGCATTAAGACATGAAGGGAAACATCTGAAGCCTGATAAATTCTGTCCTCTGTAAACAAACCACTTCTTTCTCCATCCTTCTCACAGATGAGGAGTCTGTTGACTGGCACCTTCCAGAGGACCAAAGCCTCAACAGGATTTTTGGCAGTAATCTTATGTGATAAGCCAACTTCTTGTAACTAATGGTGTATCTCACCTTGTATATACAGAGGACAAAACCATCTCTTTGTCTTCTTCTGAGGGGAAAGCATACCTGAAGTTCTTCCTTACGTACACCTGGGTACCTAAGTGAAGGCATGTGCTAGTAACACTGCAGATGGCAGAAGTTGTTTTTAAGACTGTCAGTTGACTTCCCCTCACTTGCCACGAGATCAAACAGCATTTGATTTATGGATAAAGGACCACCCCGGCAGCAATAACAAGTTGCACAGTGGCCTGACAGATAAGCTACACAGGGATGATAATAGACCCAGCTGCAAAGCTATTAACACAGTAATTTGCTGTCTTGTGCTATGGGGATAAAAAGACAATCATGGGCTCTGAGATTTTTTGGTTTAGATTAGAAATGTGCCCTACCCTACATCCACACCTTTGAGTATACTGGACATGGCGATCCAGGCTAATGGAGCATGCTGAATCCCAGCATTCAAAACCCACACATAAGACTTGCCTTATAAAAATGGGCCCTATTTATTCATTATATGGAAACTCACCCCCTTCACCAATACAGCTAAGAGTATACACACACACAGAATAGTGGGTATGGTGGGGACTGTTTTCTATCTGGTACCTGTCACCAGCAAATATGAGCAATTAACATCTCAGTGATCGGGCAAAACAATCTGTACTCCTGATCTTGAGCAGGCACAACACACATGCGAGTGCAAGAGTAAACCATCATGTGGAGCTGCTAATATGCAACTACAACCTCCCCCCCCCCGCCCACCCAAATCTGTTTGCCAAATCACCAGAGCCAAGCACTAATACAGAGGTGTTCAAACTTCAAAGCACGAGCACAGTCGGCAAGAGTTTGTTGAAAGAATTACAACCAGGCATGGAAACTGGGACTTCTCAGTAGCATATAATCCCTGCTGTTTCCATTTCCTCTTGCTCATTATCGGCACAGACGGGGGCTGAAGATTAGTAAACAGTGGGTGTTTGGGGTGAATTAGAGCATGTGTGATGTAGAGCTAGGTATCCTGGTGGCATCTGTGTGACTTCGTAGAGAGATGTAAATATTTAATGTTGTGCACTATGTTTCTTCAGAATGATGAAATATTAACATGCTCTTTGGAGGTGGGAGAATCATACCAGATAAAACAGAGAATCTATCTTGTCCTACATCTAGGATGTGAACAATATCTGGTGGTCAAAAATTTTTGGCAAATTCCCCCTCTGTAGTCACGTGTGTGTGGAAGGTGAAGAGTTTTCACACTGCTGCAGTACTTTCTGGAACCAGGAAAAAAACCTCCAAACTAATGAACTCTGGGACAAAACCCTTTACACAGCTATGTGTGTATAACACACTGCATTTTCAGCTATCACCCTTGTTCTTAGCCACAGGTTACCCTTTCAGAGGACAGCCATGTGAATAAAAGCTGTTGTTAAGAAAATGTAATATGCCTAGAAACACCTACATATTTCTTGAGTGAAAACTGCTGAACTGACAAACCTTGCTCTCAGGAAGTTACTTGTCCTCCCTGCCCCAATAATACAGACATTAACAAACTCCTGGAGAAAAGTGCTGCGCTGCACATGTGTTATGATATATATCATAAGATATATTCCTAAAAGGAGAACTCTACCTTTGTGGAATTCTCTTCACATCATTGTAGATATTTCTAATAACCTTAGTATGTTCTCAGGAACCAAAAAGGAAGTTTTATTAAAAGGAACAGTGCTGGTCGTTGCTTACAATACTTAATTTCACATAAAACCTAGTTTCTTAGTTTGCAGCCTTTTTATACAACAAGCTTGAGACACAGTTTCTCTTTGACCTGATAAAAGAATATGGGATTACTCAATAGGTCCACCAACATAAGAAACAGTGTATGCTATTTTTCCAAAGAGTTTTACAACACTTTTTGCCCAGTAAAAACTGCCTAGCTCTTTTTCTAGACCAGTGTTTATTATATTTTGCCAATGGCATGCCTAGTCTTGGTACCTTTTTCAACACATGAGCATTACTATGATGGCAATATTAAAAGATATTTATTATTGAGCAATTTGTCTTCAGCTATTAGCATGAGTCTTAAAGTTTCAGGCAGGAATAAGTTGATGAAGAATTTTTATATACTTGGTTATTTCACTAGAAAACATCAACTTTTTTTAAAAGATCACACTTAAATCTGAATAATACTTTATATTCAAACTTCCCATCAGCACTTGTGTACATTTATATACACATATATGTACATGTGAACAAAGCTAAACAAATCTACACCTTAGAAATCATGACCTACCACAACATCCACACATTTTAAAGCCACAAAAACAACATTCACTGACAAGAGCAATTTCTTCATCTGACACAGGCCATACAGCTTCAAGCTGTTACTTCTGCTTAGTTTATTTCCCCTTTAAACTCTGAATTTTCATACTGGAAGGACTGAAAACTTGTGATTAGGTAGAAAATAGAAAGGGAGCTAGTTACAAGCAGGATGATACAGGAGTATATATTGGCATGATTTCACTGGAGACAAAAGAGCTGTGTGTATAGTAGGGACACCCTATCCAAAGCTCATGTCCTTTTACTTTTTTTTTTTTTTAAAGGGAAAATAAGTCCCAATCAGTGGGAACTTTAGTCCATTTCTTGCATTCTTCCCATGGGTGGTATATTCCACATCAGGAATATCTGGATGCCAAATACAGCCACAGATCAGAGTCTGTGCATACTTTCTGGGTGATTATAAAATAGAAGCAGATTCTCTGCTGTATAATGGATGAAATCTTTTATTCCTTGCTTTGGTACAACTGCCAGCAATACCATACTGCTTGGAACTACACCTGAGTAAGCTGAGCAAGATCAGATACTGTGTTTTTTCTTTCATTAATATTTACTGAAAACAACATTCTCCCAAGAATAAACAGGAGAAAGGGAGGCTCATTATATGAATATGTATACCCACTACATGCCACATTCTCATTTAATTATCTATGCAATTACTATGAATTAGGGCAGTAGTAGTTAAAAAACTAACAGGGAATTGCAGGGTCCATGAAAAGCATGCAGATAACAGCCTGGGAGACTAAAAGTCTCTGTTTCCTTAGGCAGTGAAAAATTCAGCCCTGTTGGGAGATCCTACACCTCACACATAAGGGGTAGCTACACAAGACACATCCAAGCGAGACTGCTCACACCACTATACCCAGTATTGGCCTTGGTCTGAAAGAATCACTGATTAACCATCAGGAAACAGTTTCAATCCTTGTTCACAGTCTGACTATTTCATGATGGCTTTCAGCGTGGAAGTCATTCAATGCCATTTCGAGCAGGAACTTTTGTCTTACAGAGCTGAAATTACCAACTCATTGCTCTTAGACTATGCTAAACCTAATAGAAAGCAACGTTTAATCACAGCTCACCTGGCCTAGAGATAAACTGCTGATCTAGAAATAAAATGCCCTATATTACTAATCATCAAAACCTGGTGCCATCAACTGCTGCAACTGAGTCAGTTATCAGGAGACTGCACTCACAGGACATAAAGCAACACCTCTACCTCAAAAGGCTATGTGGACACCCTGTTGCCCCTGCAGCTAAACAAATAAAAGGAGCTGGGCTTCTGATGCCTTGCCTATGCAAGTTCCCATAACATGCTTGGGAACTGGCAATCAGGATAAGCCCCCAAATGTGCAGGTTGAGATTGAGAGCGCAGGCAGTAGCATGTTATTCTGGCTTGAAACAGCTTGGTACCCCCAGGTCTCCCTCATTAGCAGAAGTTCCACACAAGAATATAACTGAACTTGTAATCACCTGTCTGTATTCCACTCTGCATGTGTTTTATTTCTTCCTTCCTCTCCCAATAGCAAAAGGCCAGGTACTCACTAGAGAACAGAATAATTCAATTTATAGCTGTTTATATGGCTTATGGCTCTGAGGATGTTACCTGTGCACAACAGAAAACCCTGGCTTTGCGTATCTTGAAGCATGGCTGTCTGAAAAGTTGCGGCTAACAGAGCAGAAATACCTTACAGTCCAATTTCTAGACTATTCAGCAAAGCCGGCTGGCTCCCCTGCGAGGCAGCGCTGTGGCAGTGACCTAGGAGAACAGCACAGAGGAAAGCAGCAGGGGCCTCCTAAAACCCTCCTGCTTGGCCTGAAAAATTACAGCTGCTCCAGAGTAAGGGGGAGACTACAGAATGGGCCCCTTGGGAGAGGTGAGATTAGTCATGGGCATTTTGGTAGAACCCAATGCTTCCAGTTGGTCTGTGGGCCATGTCCCAGCAGAGCCAGCACATCCCGGCATGGTCCCTCATGGAGGATGAATTTTGAGCCGATGCTCCCCAGCTCTCATCGGCAATGCCTCAAAGCATCCCCACATGCTGCGGGAGTCTAAAGGTGTTTCTTCACCCGCTTCCCTGTCACTACGCACAGCCAGCGGGGGCTCAGCTACACCAGCTGTGATACAGGCTGTTTATACCTACTTGAGGTTTCATGATGTTAATAGTTTGGATTTAAGTAAACTTTGTGACATATTTAACTTTGGGCTTTTTTGCTGCTAAATGGGACAAGGGCTGTTCTCTCAACTTTTAATGTCAAAGCCAGCACCTTACATCGCTCTTGGGAATTCTGGTTTTGAAGACCTTTGGTTGTCCATGAGGCTATTTCCATAACTATATCCCTAAAAACTATTTTAAAAATCCCTCATTTTATACTTGCCGTCATATCAGACAGGATTCCTTAGTAACAGGGTCCAAGATCCTGCACTGATGCACATTACAGAAAATGACAGCGATACCAGGGGTCATGTGCTTGCTCCATTGAGAAATGAAGAAACCAGGACCTGAACATGCCAGTGTTAAATACAGAGAAGTGACACTGCAATTTGTGAGAATTTCACTGGACAGAACTGAAGTTTATTGCATCAAACATGCCTGCAGATACCTTGGGTTTCTTCCTCCCTGGTACAGTCACATTGCAGCGACCCTCCAAAACTTTAAAAGATGTCAAAGGCAACTGGAGCTTTAGAGCAAAAGAAAGAGTGATCCTACCTTCATGATGGTGATTTCCAAAAATAACCAGCAGTGTCCACCAGAGAACAGAGGGAGCACCTCCAGAAGCCTCATGGAAAACAGGTCCAGAGGAAAGGCCCAGGAAATGCTGTCCTGACCTTGCCTGGAGCAATCCTGCTCCACTGGTCTCCTCTCAGCACTGATCACCCACAGCAACCTTAGACCAAGGGCAGGACTGGACCCATGGTTGCAACTACCAGCCCCTTTTGCTAGTCCAGAGTGATTTGGGTTTCGTGTGTGTGTGTGTCTGTTCTTACTTCCTAGGGCATAAAGTCATGCCTAGCTAAGAAACGGCAGTGGGAAACTTCCTTATGTCTATGTAAAGGGAAGATGGTCAAAATACACTTTTTTTTTGGTTGGTTGGTTTTTTTACTTTCCCTTCTTGCAGGGTTTTTCCATTTTGTTTTCATTTGCTTCTGTCCATACCTCACAGCAGATGGCCTGGAGCAAAGGCCTTGGAAGGTGTAAATGCTGTTGTATTATATACCATGTGGTATCATTACCATGGTTTCTTTAATGCCTCATCAGCCTTGCTGATTAGTGAGCGGATGGTGAACAAACATATTTGTGAGAAGAATAAAAGCCTTCTGTCTAAGCAAAAAAGAGCAGTCATATACCACTCTTACTGTAAACAACTATAAAGTCCATTATTCCTCCTAAGAGGAAACTTTCTTGGGGAACTTTTAAAGTAACACAAACCAGAAGACAACAATGACAGTTCTTCCCCTTGGAAGCACAAAATCCCTCAGTGTTCTCATTTAAGTACTGCATATGATGACATCCAACTGGGTTTTACCCTGCAACTCACTCGCATTATCAAGGATGTTCTGCTAAACAACTGGCGCATTTTAAATGAATAAAGAGGGAACTTGTCCAGTCATCTCAAGCTGTTTGTCAGTTATGGAACACTTCATTTTCTAGTTCCCTATTGCAGCTCAAGTTAATTTGTCTTCCTCTTGACTCCAGTCAGCATGCACACTTTTTTTAAGGATGCACAAATGAAAAAAGAAAGAGCTATAATAAAACTTGGAGACACTGATCCTGCAGGGAGCTGCTAGGAAGAGGATAACCAATAAATGAGGAAATAAATAATGCTCTGATTCCACTTAAGGGGACAAGTAAGTTCTCCTGGTTTCGGCTGGGATAGCGTTAATTTTCTTTCTAGTAGCTGGTATAGCATTATGTTTTGGATTTAGTAGGACAATAATGTTGATAACACACTGATGTTTTCAGTTCTTGCTAAGTAATGTTTAGACTAAGTCAAGGATTTTTCAGCTTCTTGTGCCGAGAGAGCAAGAAGGCTAGAAGGGCACAAGAAGTTGAGGGGGGGCACAGGCAGGCAGCTGAGCCAAATTGGCCAAAGGAATATTCCATACGATATGACTTCATGCCCAATATATAAACTGGGGGCAGTTCATCAGGGGGGAGATCACTGCTTGGGAACCGACTGGGCATTGGTCAGCAAGTGGTAAGCAATTGTATTGTTCATCACTTGTTTTGTATATTCCAATTCTTTTATTATCACTATTATTATTGTCTTATTTTCTGTCCTATTGGACCTATCTCGACCCTCAAGTTTTACTTTTTCTTCCCCAATTCTCTCCCCCATCCCGCTGTGTGGGGGGAGTGAGCAAGTGGCTGTGTGGTGCTTTGCTGCTGGCTGGGGTTAAACCACAACAAAGTATAAGTACAGAGCAACTCTTCAGAGTAAGATGCTTCACTTTGAAAAGCATCATCTTATTTGAAATTAAAACTAAACAAGACAAGAACACAATTTTTCATTTAAACACAAGGGACACTAGTCACTTCAGTTAAGAATAATCTATTTAAAGTAAGTTGTACCATGAAACAAGTTTTCTGTCCCTCCTTAAACAACCTATTCAGTTTTAATGCTGAACTTGTATTTGAAAATACAGTAGGAAGGTCCAAGAGAGAACTATTTCCTTGTGGTTTGTTGCTGCCTAGTATTAAACCAAAGTTTTGGGGCTATCTGCTGCCATTTGAGAGTTTCAGGTTCCAAGATGTCGCCAGAACCACTGATTAGAAAATTGTATGTTTAAGGAATATCTTTCTCTCAAAGTAGTATTAGTCTGGGGTGATTCGAAAACACAATTTGCAGACAGGAATAATGATATACTGGTTGGTGTTGCCTCTGTGGCCTCAGATGAATAGCAGTCTCTCTAAAACTGAAATAGTCATACTTGCCTACCTTCCTTACCACCACATTGCTATAATTTGATTTTTCATTTCTCCCATTGGAATAGAATTTTTTTTCTACTGGGCATTGATCAAATGTATTCCCTATCTTAGAGGTCTTAAAAACAAAGACAAGATGTATGACCATATGAAAAACAAGAAGCATCATCTGACCAAACAGAGATGCATATAGAGAGATCTATGTATTAAGTCATGCAAACTCACTTACGTGCATGAGCACATAGTTTGTTTACTTACAACATATGCAACACACAGCAGCCTTTATGGTTTACATTTAGTAATTCCATTAAAAAATTGTTTTCAGTAGTTTCAGATGTGAATGTAAGAGTGAAAATTCTCTATTTTGCATTTCATGCCAGAAAAAACACTTTTGGAAATAGGTTAAGCAAAGTGGGTCAGTCAGTGGTGGGTAAATCAGGACATAAGGAGAGCAGTGAGTGATGTGATGGTCATGGGAGGACTGATGAGTTGGGGTAAATTGAAGAGAGGACTGTAAAGCTTAGTACTGCATGGCTGATGCTGCCAAACTGTAAGTAATCCAAATTAATCCAAAAGAGCTTCCAAGTAGTATCCTTGAACTACTAGCTGAGGGACATTTCCTCATGTAGGTAGTGAGAGGCAAAATAAGCAATCGCCCCCTCCCCCCCAATATTTTTCATCATCCATGTCTTTCTATTAAAAATCTCCTTAGCTGATACTAGTTACAAAACCAGTTACCATCCTGTTTAGGCTACTCATAAAAGGAAGGTTCCCGATTCATGCCACTCTCTTACAGCTCTGGAGTGCTACCTCAGCAGCTGGAGCTTGCAAGCTGCCTCCAAGCACCTACATCTTTCCTCAGGGACCAGGGTAATTTGAGGGTGGCTATAAGGTCCCACCATTTTCAGAGCCTGCTGGTGTGGTGAGCTAATGAGGCACAGTCTGTTGTCCCCAGCAGAAATAGCAGAGACACCACATACAGGGCAGCGGTTCTCAAACTTAACTGTTCACATCACTGCTTTAAAAAAAAAGAAAAAAAAGGAAAAAGAAAAGAGTTGGGGGGAAAAATGGGAGCTCAGGCAAAGTCTTCTTTCACTTGTTAAAAAAGGGGCCAGGGCATGGCTGAGCCACTGGGTGCACAGACTGGTCTGGAAGGACCCTGTATCTGCTGGAACTCATTTTACCTTCTTAATTACCAAGTATTTTGAGGATCATACTTTGCATATCTAATAACACCGCACTCACCCTTTCACAGTCTCTCTTGCCTGTGGAGATCTTTAAGCCAGCAAAAGAGAAGACAAGACCAAAAAAATAATAATCTGAAAACAAAACCATAGTCTGGATCAGAAAATTCATTACATAGTCTGTGATTTAATACTCAGAACTACAGGAGATTAAGTTCCTTAAGTACCTTCAGGGTTCAGTGGGAAGAAAATCATGCTGTTAACCAAATCCTGCAGTGTGCTGAGCCAGTGTTATAAACCTGGGGGCAGAGTCTGGACCTGCCAGCCTTGGGCTGTCCATGCCTGAACACTCTTGTGTGCACTGCAGGTATTTCTCTTGCCGAGGAATCCCAAGTTCTCAGTTCTACATGTGTCCCATGGTAAAGATGCCTTTTCTGATGTTTAAGACACTTTGTTGTATTCAGCAGTATCACTGAGCATGGCTAATTTGGGATACATTCACAAGCACTCACACTTGCCTTGCTTCCACTGCAGCCAGGCATAGCATCCATACCTATCTTTCAAGCAAAGCTGCCCAGACAATTCAGCTTTATGTAGCTGGCAGGCTCAGCTGTTACAGGGCATTACTGTGACACACGGCTCTCTTCGCAGAACAGCAATGCACATGTATAATTGGACAACAGGTTGTGGCAACAATAATATAACACATTATCCTATCTGATTGCTATGACTTAAAGGATTTCCCAACTTTCCATGCCTGCTGTTGCCCTCTTAGTACTTAGATACCCATGTCAAGTGAATTACAAAACCAGTCTGTTATTGTGGTGAATAACTGATGGACAGATCTGCTGAATGATGCAAGGCTCCACTGACTTTTAGTTATGCTTATGTAACTCCATAGTTTCACAGCTGCTAGTAATTAGCAGATGACCTGCACAAGTGCTAGACAAGAAAAAAAAAGTGAAAGGAGAATCCTGCTTCATCACCTCAAAAACAAGCTACCAAAAAAAAGTAATGATTTTTTTTTAATCTGCAATGATGTTCTTTTTCTCCTCTCAACAGAATTCAAACAAACACAGCACAAAAAATTCAGCAAAACTTATAACTGAGTATCTGAATGGTGCCTTGTTCATAGCATTTGGATTTGAAACACAGATGCAGTTAACTCACAGCTTAACTCCTTCAATGGTACTCTAAAGTGCTGATCTGTGTTCTTCTCAGCTTCCAGATTTTAAAATGTTTTCAAGTGATTTTAATTTTTTTTTTAAACAAAGAGAGATTCAAACTTGGATTCAGTGTACAGCTTCCTCTGCTCTTGTCCTCTCTTAAAAATAAGAGATTAATTGTTATGCAGCAAACTGGGAATAACATCACTTTCTAAAAATTTCCTTTGCAGCTCTTGTCTTTATTTCACCAAATTCTTTTCCAGATCTGATGTTCTCAGTGTTTCCTGAAAAAGTCAATGCAATAAACTGTTCTTTAGTACTAATCCTCCCTATGAATATGACAGTTAAAGAAAAAAAAAGAAATCTTTTGGAGGGTAAAAGTAGTCTTTGTTGCTGAGTGATCTGAAAGTAGTTGAGTAGGAAAAAGACATGGGTTTATGTTTAAAAACAACATCTTTTAGCTACTAAGGTACTAGCCTGCCAGTCAGGAGATTTATGGTCCTCTCCCAGCACTATTACTGACCTGCTGCTATGAGACTTTGGGCAAAGTCACTTCCCCACACTATGCTTCTCAATGCATTCCAATTTTTGAAGTCTTTATTCAGACTTCTCAAGGCCATTTTGGGATGCTTTGAGACCACTTTTATTCCCAGATGTTCTGGGGACAGACAAAAGCAGCCAAGCTTATCCAGTAATGCAGAAACATAGCATACAGCCAGCTGGAAGGAACCGCTGGATCTCATCTAGTTCAGAGCAGGGCTAACCTGGCTTAAAGCAGATTGCTTGGGCCTTGTCCAGTCCAGTTTTTAGACTGTCTCCAAGGACAGAGACTCCACAATCTCTCTGGACAAACAGTTTCAGTGGTTAGCCATCCTCACCACCGAGGACCTTACTGGCAATTTTTATAGGAAGCAGTACAACAAGGCGAGGGATGCAATTTCTTCTTAGGGCTCACTTCTGGTCCCGTTAAGTCAGGCTCCAGGAAAATTCAGAGAGAAGCCTGCTCCATGCTGCCTGCTCTTCATGGCAAGAAGACTTCAGCAGCCAAGCACAGCATTCATCAAAAATATTGAAGAGCGGGAGGAAAAGGGAATCACCCCACTTCCTGAAGTTATCGCAAGAGTAACATGCACAAGCTATTTCGGGCTCACTGAAGCTGCTAAAAGCATTTATTTTAACCTCTGTATTACTTCCCATTAAAGAATATCCTGTAGTTTCTTCAGCAGGAGATAAGTACTCAAGTTCAGCTCAGTCAAGGAGAGCCCTCTCATGAAAACACACTCAGGAGGACAGGCAGGCCCTTCACATGGACATAGTCCCAGGAAGGAAATGGCAGCAGCTACACAGTGAAGAGATTAAAGATGAGGGGTGCCACATAAACAGCTTAAATCTTGGGAACTTTTGCTTCTGCAACATTAGCAGTTTAAGGAGTTACAAACTTAAATTTTTTAACTCCAAAGTGTGCTTATGTGTAATCAGACCCAAAGGTAGAAGAACACTAACGAGGTTACAGCAGAGTTGTGTTACAAAACAGGCTCTTGAACTCCTCCTTGCACTTCCCGTTTATCTCCTTCCAGGAATAAGGAAAAACTTTCTATTCTGAACTCCTTTGATCTCTCAGATTTAAATGAAACTGCTCCCTCGCCACTTGCTTCTCCAGCCTCAGAGACACTCTTCACTGATCTTTGTGAACAGAGTTGGATGAGGCCCAAGGACAGCTGCTCTTTCAGACTTGTGTGTCTGAGAGGCTGAAGAGTGGCTACAGTATCTTTCAGAGCCCTGATGTTCAGGGTTATTTCCACTGAAGAAATAATCTTTTCATGATTCAGGTTTCACTTACAACTCAGCAGCAGTGGCACAGTGCTTGCAGAGAAGCACAACAGAGTACTAACATAGTAAAAAGTTGATTGATTTCCTTCCCCTTCCTCCTCTTCAGATATCTAGACATAGGCACACACGTAGCTGGTGCTACATGAGAGCACTACACTGCTATCATACTGGTCACCACAAACATCCAAAATACTTTAAACAAAGCCTTCTACTACAGCATGATTCTAGACATCTTTATTAAATTTAGTTTTAAATAATCTCTTTTCTGGGCTATTTGCCAATTAACAGTTCAGCAGTTATTATTCAATAACTGACAGGTTTTCATGTACATCTTTGAAGTAAGGAGCTAAACAACAAGTAGGTGTTAACTCCACACCCAACGGCACACAGAAGAGACAGCTGCCTTGAAGATTTATGGCCACTTCCAGTATCCTCACCTTTGGTACTACTGAGATCCATTCTACCGACCCAAAACTTAACTATCTCCCCATATAAAGAATGCTCTCCCCGCCCCTACTCAAACATGGCTAGCACCACGGATTTTGAACCAAGATACACATCGGTCCCTTTTTATAACAGACCCGACAAAACAAGTGTTAGAGTGCACTACATAAAGAAAAGGAGGAAGCATCCACATTACAGCCAAGAATAAGATGAGTCAGTAGAGAGAACACAAAAACATTTAATTAGATTTGAATTTTGATAACACTTCATTGTCAAGAAGCTACAATTAAGACATGTTTACCCTGGCAAAAGCCACAAACTTTAAAGAAATCCTCCCCTCTTCTTTGCATCACTATTTCCCCCAGTTTCCATACATAAGTCCATTATCCAGGTGGAGATTCAATGTAGTTAAAAGCACAGAAGATTTCTAAAGGCTGCTGCTTAAAGACTTTACTAAATTGTATATATACACCAAGAACAATGTATGTGCCTCCAAAGGAAGCCCTTGAATTCCTGTCCTCATGTCACATTTGTCAGACAACACCAATATACACTCTTTTCTCCAATAAAAGCTTGGTGTTTATACAAGCAAGGCAGAAAAATAATAGCTGTTAGGACTTTATGTACTGTAGGTAATGGAGAGCAATACTGCAGCATGTTGCCTTCACAAAGGGGTTAGCATTGTTCATGGTCCTCAGTGGCCTCTCCACTGAGGAGGGTCTGGAGGTCATCAGATGTAAGGGTCATACCTGTTGTCACAAGTGAGAAATTGTTCCTTCTATAGCTAATACCTTTTTCTAGATGCACACTTTCAGTCCTGACTCTAGTACACGAGTAGAACCCCAATGCATTTTTGTAAGAACTCGGGGGGGGGGGG
>JANZLQ010000001.1:29147048-29157663 GCA_026212715.1 Elanus axillaris | reverse complement strand
CGGACACAAAAAAAGGTTAAATTTTTTTCTATATACCCTCTTCTGACTGCCCCCCCCCCCCCCCCAGATTAGCTTGCCAGCAAAAATTATGGAGCTCACAAACGGAAAAACTGCAGGTACCCTTGTGTTTACTGCCTTTACAGACCTGAAGCTCCCTAAAGAGGGTCACAAATCCACAAGGCTCCTAAGCACGGCATACTGCATTTGGGTCATTGGTTAGCTGAAAAGTCACGTAGAGGCAAACAGTTTCTTCTTATCTACATACTGGGGAAATATCATGTGATGTGTTTATTCCAGGCTCCATGTGGGATAAATAGCAAACACTGATACAGATCTTCTCAGCTATTAGATGTCAGGAAGACGTGCAGCGATGGGAGATCTGTGCTGGGATGATGGGAAATGGTGACAACCCTTGCTAGGAAAGAGTTCTCCCTTTATGGGGAATTCACTGAGAGACCCACCATCACTGTCCTGCAGCAGCCTACAAACCCCTTTGGACTCTTGCCTGCTGGTCAGTCTGGCCTGTTGCACCGTAACAAGTGAAATTGTCCTGTCCTTGTTGTAGATAACCCACCTGCAGCCAATGGAACTCAGCAGGGCTCTTGCAATGAGCATGGAAATGGTTGCTTGCAGGTTGGCTGTTTTCATAGCTCTGCAAATCTTTTATACTTTTTCAGGGAATGAAGTATGATTGTTCCAGAGAATCTTTTGCAAAGCAGTGCATGATTGCCCTGTCTGTAGTTGGGATTTGATTTCCAGAAAGCGAGAAAGTACTCCAGAGCTTTGTTAGAAGTCAGTGTCTGTGCAATATTCATCTGAGAGAAGCTTGAGAGACTTCATACCAACTTCACAACTTTTGAGGAAGAGGAAGAGGGAGGGAGGGAATTTACACTCAGGAGCACGTCTAGGGCCTGGAGGCTGTGCTAGACTTTATCTAGCACTAGCAAACATATGAAAATGTGATGTCTTGTGACTGAACCCAAGCACAGCAACCTTCTAAGAGTGTCCAAAGTCCAAAGCATTTCTGATGTGCTAAACTATCCGTGACTTTAAAGGTGACATCTCACATGCCACCATACCAGAAAGGAAACTTTTCAGGGAGGCAGTGTGCTTCCTTTCTCCAATAGCAGCACAGTATTTATGCACTTTGCAGGTCCTGTGTTACACATACTCTTTCACCCTGCTGTCCCTACCCGCAGTGGTTTGCTTCAGCTGTGGAAACAGGAACTGCTGAGTCAGCAGGCTGATGAAACTCACACTGCTTTCACACTTCTCTGGGGAGATGGCCACAGCAAGGAGGTTGGCAGCAACTTATATCCTGGAGAAAAAATGAGTACTTAAGTTGTCTTACAATTGCCTGAAATAATAATCCAATTTCTTAAAAACTCTCAAACTGAAGGAGGCTTCAGGAACTGAGCACTACTTGCAGGTGAACGATCACACCTGGCATATGCAAGCTTGTGACCAGGCATTTAGAGTTCAGTGAATGTCATTTTTCTGCTCACTCTGTTGATCAGCTCAACTACATTTTACAAAGCCGAGATCCATCTGGCTGAATAGACAGAATAAGGCCATCAAGTTTAGCGTTCAGCTCTTCTGCGTGGTGACAATGGAAAGCAGCAGCCTGTTCTGATTCCAGACTCACACAGATGTGAAATTGCTCCCTTGGAGCTGGTACCAAGTAATGGACTTTAAAAATTCAAATAACCTCCTGAGAAAGGTCAGGTCTCCTGAATAACACAAGTGCCAAAGGGGAAAAAGATTGGGGGGTGCCTGCATCTCTCAGAGCAAAATATCCGTGGCACAGTGGAAAGGAGCTGAAAGTCAGCTAAAGGGATGGGAAGGGGAATGTTAATTGCCAAATTGTTTAAAAAATGGAAAGAGATGCAGTCTGAAGAAGATGGAGATGTTCCAGAGAGCTATTCTATTAAGGACATAAATAGGATGTTATCAACAGGCTCAGAGTGAACAAGAGCAGCTTTAATAGCAAGAAGATGGCAGTTAAAAGAGGGACAAATTAAAGGCTCAGGGTACTATCACTATGAAAGTGACACCTTCTCACCCAGAGGCCCCTGGTCTGCCTTCATTTAAATGAGGTCTGCCTACTTCAGCACCACAGTGTTTGCATTTCATTATTTTTTTACACTTCTTAGATAAATTTAACAATGAGTGTGTGAGGCCTGTTTCTTCTTTTGCTTACCAGGAGAATTGTTAGTCAAAGCTCAGAGCCGAAATTTGCCTGTTGAAGGGAACGAGGCAGCAGAGAGGCAGAACATGCAGGTCTCATGAGTATTATCCAGGGCCGTCTCCCTGGGGCTGCTGGTGCTACCCACATAGGAGAGAGAAGAGTTTAGTATTAAGATTGCAGGGAGAGACTACAGTACTGTAAATGAGAAATCACTAGACAATAGGTACCTATGCATTGACAACAGATTATCTTTGACAGTGACTGAGATAGTACATTTACAACCTCCAAAGCTACTATTTGAGCAGGTATACAGATTTGCTGACATGTTAAAAGGGCAGTAGCAGATGAGAGGAAACAGTCTCTTTCAGTGGGTGGATACTTGGTAACAGGTGATGTTAGTGGTATGCGAGAAAAATGTAACACAAAGGTGAGCTAGGAACAGAGGATAAAGACGACTGGGACAGTCTGAGTATTCAAAGCAAAGCAAAGAAAGATGCAGATGAACTGTCTCCTGAAGTGTACTTATTGATGTTTGGAGGATCATCTGTTTGGAGAGTCGGAGTACAATGCCCAGATTCTGCAACCTAAGAAGGGAAGGTGTTAGCATTGGTTTTGCCTGGTATCACATCTTTTGAGATGTGAGTAGTTCATCAAGACTCAGAGCAAAAGGAAGGCAGAAGATCTGCTGTATCCATAAGACAGATCAATCTATCACAAATAAAAATTTTCAAATAAATAATTTCAAAACTTTTTCTGAGGAAGTGGAAGGAAAACACTGCAACGTGGTAGCTAGCTGTGTATGAAGAGAGCTGGAGAAGCGAGCAGGCACACACACCTCCCAGCACACAGGTGGAATTTGGAGGCCAAGACCCAGATCTGCCTCGAGGAAGTTGGGGAAGCTGAACAAAGGTACTGTGGATGCTCATCATTAATTTTGTTACTTGATGTTTATTTTTAATGCTAGGATTCAACCACGTGCTGCTCAAAGAGGATTGTTCTGTCAATTTTAGTGCCAATCGCCATCTCCCAAATTAAGTCCCAGGCACCGTTATGCTTAGCTCTTGGAGAGCTGGGGAGCTGCGTGACTCCCTCCGAAGACAGAGAGCTGAGAACTCATAGTGAAGATAAACAGAGCTGCAGCAAACACTCCATCTGTCAGCAGAGGCTTCTCCCAGTGTACATCTTCAGCAATCGTTTACAGGGTTAACGATCATCCAGGGAGGCAAAGATTACCATCATCTAAACAGTAAGAGCTGAGCAGAGTGTTACAAGTGATCGATCGCCCCAAACTGTTTGCTTTGCTTAGGACTGCAGCTCACTAAAAACATTGTCCAGCAAACACTACGCAATGATGGAAGTATTGCACAAGTGCCTGATTTTCCCTATAGAGTATTTCAAATGCCTGTCCTCTGCAGACATGACACATTCCTGTAGAACATTATCATAATACAAATCATTTTATTAAATTCACAGCAAATTGTTTACAGCTGTTAGCAAAGTAGTCCTATTGGTTTGGCAACCAGCTGGGAAAGATGAGTAACTTGTGTCCGTGGCCCCACCTCTCCTTATTTACTTTTGAGAAAAATAGGGAGCACTGCTAGTATTTCTATGCTGTATTACTGAAACACACACAGGCTTGTTGCTTATGTTGACTATTTACTAAAACCCAAACGTCTTTGGCCAAAAGCGGCACTACTTCCTTTTAGCCACTAGAGTGAGCTGCTGCTCAACATTTGAATAAAGTTTGGGTAATTATTTGTGTTGCTCAGAAGCGGTGTCCTGTAATTTTGTCCCACTTAAGTAAAACTGAGATCCACACTGGGCCTGGGAGTGATCTTTGTGATGCTGCATCTGACTTTAATGCTCGTGATCTATTTGAGCAGGGCAGGGCACAGTTTTCAGGGAACAGAGAGAATTGTGTTTAATATGTCATTCTGAGCACCCCCAAATTTGAAGCTGCCCCCACATTAAGTCATCACTCAAAATGGAGAGTGGAAACCAACTTTCCTGAAGCAGCATAAGCTGAGTACAGAGATTATGCTATGGATACCATCCTTTCCCCTCTGGCCTTAACTTTTCCCTTAGGATGCAATTGCAGAACACCTCTGTTGACAACAGAAAATCCTGAGCATTAATACATAATGAATGTCAGGCTTCTTATAATGAGTACTAACAGGTAAAAACAAGAGGGCAGCGACTGCAACATAGCCACTGGGATGCCTCGTGATCAGGGAGCAGGGCTCAGTGATAAAAAAGGCAAAAAGTCCTCCTGTACAAGTCCCTTACTGTGGGACTTGATAGCAAAACATACCAGTGGGACCCAACTGGCTGAGGCTGGATCCTTCCCACGGTAAGAAACAGTCCCTCCTCTTTGCTGCATCAAGAGTTTCTACAGGTAGGGTCACATATGACAATCAGTCATTTCAGATTTGTGCATGAAAATCAAGTGCTTAAGCATGGAGTTTGAGATACTTCTGCTGGTTACATCTAGCGTTACAAGAGGAGTCATTTGTGACTCTGCCAATACAAAAACCACAAAGCAGATATTAAAACCAGCTTGAGCGCTAAAGTTGGATACAGATTTACAGCTCAGCTAAAGCTTATTAAAACTGCTATTGATTTCACTGGAATTGTATCTCTGGGTTACAAAGTCAGACAGTCTTATTAATACATTAACATTTTTAATAAATGGTAAAATGGATCAAAAGCTGGCAGACAGCCATTCAGTCTACCAGTAAGGCAAGTGTTTCTTTCTGGCAATGAAATGCCACTGAGTAGCAGCTCAGAAGTGCTAAGTTTGGAGCCTTACGTTTTACTATCCCTGCTTTTTCCCAGCAGGGACTGATTCCTGTCTGTGAAGCTTTCAGAGGCTGGCCAGGTTTTGTTGGTTAAGATGCATTCAAATGCTGACCAGGGTAGCAAATAGTTTCCAGCTGATGTTCATCCTTGCTGATTTAATTCAATGAGGCGACCAGCAAATACAGCTAATGTTCCTATAATACAAACTAGCATAAATATGCCAAGGAGAAGATGATCAACCACCATTGCAACAAACTTCCATTCTTCTGCAGCCTGGGAAAGAAACAAAGGAGATGGTAAAAATCTCTGCAGACCCATGTTTGTCATGGGCATTCTTGTAATTTACTGTCTTGAACAAGGGAAAGGCTCTTCTTTAAGTTTCACTATTATTATGCAAAAAATACTCATTTTCTTCTCAAAAGCAGGTCAGTGGTTGAGAAAGCCTAAGCTACCTAGGAATGCAAGTTTCAGGACTAAACTGTTAAGAATCCCAGGCAATTTGGTGAACAATTTCATTAAAAAGAAATGTTGAAGCTTAATTTCTAGTCAAATGGTTGCTTTTGAAAGAGAATTTAAAATGTTGAAAGCAAAACACTTTGCTTGACCTAACTGCCTTTTGTTTTTCTGTTGCTCTTTCATTCTCTTGGGATACCTAAGCAATTGTCATTAATTTAGCTCTAGTCTCTGCTTTCTATGCCTAGCATACACTCGAAGGTCTGGGAAAACCTTCTCTGTAGAACCCTTAGTCTTTTTTCCAGCTGTGTGATACTGTGACCACTTGCTCTGTGGCCACCTTTTCACAGGGTCCTTTAGTGGGAACCCAGCACCATAAGAGGTGCTAAGTGCAGCAGGGCACAGGATTTTCACCCCGTAACTCTGCCTTATGGAGTGATATGTACTGGCCTAAGACACCCTCTACTTCTGCCTTAGTTGCCCCACAAGTAGAAAAGGCTGTTTCAAATTATCTAGAGGACACTGATAATCAATACTCTTTTCAGGTGCTTCATAAGTGCCTGAGTGAATGTAATGAAGTGGCAGCCCTCAGAAGCCACAACCTTCAGTTTATTTGGGGAACTTGACTCCTGAAATCCCCTGGAAGTGATCTCAGTGGTGCCCAGATGACACAAGCATCTGGGTTCCACTTCCGAAGGGAGCACTTGCCAGTAACCCAAAGACCCTCCTTGTAAGCGTAGGAGGAAGCGAAGCCCAGAGGCGCTGAATCCACGCCAGCCCTGCTGAAGGTAACACTTTTCTCTGCAAAGAGGCATAGGAGTCATGTGGAACATGAGACTACAGCTAGAGTCATTCCACATGCTCCAGGAATTTGGTCACAGGAACAAACACTGTGGTGTAAATCCTGCCAGTGGGAAGGAAGCCCCTCCTTTCCAAGAGCGTGGCCAAATTACCGTCCTGCAGAACTCTCACCCCGTTTTCAGGCTAGCCTGCAGCTCAACAGGAAAGGTCTAGGACCACTAGAAAAGTGAAGTTCCAGGACTGAATTACCCATGCAAAAGCTGTGTGAGCTGTGATAACTGAAATAAAAGAGGGGGTTGCTTGTGCTGAATCTGCTAGAAGGAGGCAGAGCTAGGTTTTCCTGGGGAACACTGCCATATGTGACTCTACACGCGTTTATCCTTCCTTTGGCTTGCAATGTGGAAAAAAGTCAGTCATCAGAGTAGCTCATGACGTGCTTCACTTGCAGGGACTAGTTGTAGCATACAGGAATAAAACAAAGCCTTATCAAAATATGAATTATTATTTATAAGTTACATATAACACTTCTCAGATAAAACTACCAGCCTTTTGGAGTTAGGCTTGTTTCCTGGCTTTTCAAAAGCAACAGGAACTCTCTTACCGCAGGGGGAAGATGCCCGAGTGGGAGACAGGAGGAACGTGTTTTGGAACTTGCTTACAGTTCTTGAAACTGCTTTGCTATTCACAGACACCTCATCTCTGCAGCTTCACATACCATGTTTAGAAAACCTTAGCACTGACATTTTTTTTTCAAGTGTTCTTTTTTTGGGGTCTAAGATTCAATTGTCATCTGCAACAATTATCTGTTGCTCCTCATTGACTACATGAAGGGGAAAAGACTGTTGCCTGCTAAAGCCAGACCAGGGCTTGGAGTGTTTTTTTGAGGTGGGGATATTTTGCCCCCAAAAATAAGATGTAGCAATTTGAAAGCAAGAAATGAATCAAAACAAAAAATGCCTTACATTACTGGCTTCTTGGTCTGATTTCATCGTTTCTGCAATGTATTTGATTCCCTCTATAGCATTTTTCACATCTGGATTTTTGGTAAGCGGGGAGTAGAAGTTGACAGGCACAGAACCTGGCTTCCCAGAAATTTCAGAAATATCAATATCTTCTGCAAAAATATTTTTGTCTTGTTTATCCCTGGATGGTCGTTTCATTGTAGAGAAAAACATGATGTTTGGGATTGTGTCAATAAAGATCTGAAATCAAAGAGGAAGACCACGACAGTTGCATTACAGATGCAGCTATGAACTGAACAAAGACAAGCTTCTCTGGTCACAAATTGCTTCCTGTGCTGGATCGGCTACAGATTCCCTCTCCTCCCTCTCCCAGTATGTCACAGCCCGTGCCTCAGTCACACTGGGGCTTTTGTCAGCCTTATGTCCTGGGGCAGATTGAGTCACCCGCAGGCCTGTCACACGTTCTCTGGAAACCATTTTCCCCTGCCGTATAGCCAACATCTACAAATGAAGGGGGGTGCGATGTCCCAGAGCAGACGCTCAGGTGGTGTAAACTGACAGAGATCCATCAATCTCATCTAACATATTGCTTAAAAATCTGGCTTGAAGACTGGACTACAAAGGATCTCTATTGGCTACTTAGGTTTGACTTTGCTATTACAAATGTTTGTTATACATGCATATAAGGTTTACAATAATTTCCTTTGGAGTAACAGAGGCTTGCTGCCAGAGCGATTCTAAGCACATGCAGTGTTTGCCTGTTGAAGTCTCCCTTCTGCAGGGATGGTTTGCGCTGCAGAACGAATCTGATGTAAGCAGTAGCCTTAAAAGTATAATTAGAAATACACAGAACAATCTCCTATTCATGTCATGGTTTAATATGCACCCAGGCAGACTTAAAAAACGCAAGAATAACTGAATGGGTCCTCTTTGGTACTGTCTGCCTGGCGAAGAACTTGTAATCACAGACATCCAATTTTTTCTACATCTTGCGATTGCTGTTTAAACTACTGTGCAAGAATCTCCTTGCTTCCCAAGAACTGCAGAGCAACTGTATTTACTGGAAAAGTACAGAGAAGACCATAGCTTTTGCTAAACTGTCTTTTGCAAAATGGGATGCTGAGCTGAACGCAGGTATCTCCAATGGCCTTTGAACTCTGCCTGCATTCACATGGACTGGTGCATTTGGCCACTGGCAGGCAGCAGTGCTTTACCATCAGAAGGAGAATCAGACTGGGAAACGTAATTTGAGTTCAGCTGGACATTTTCTGTTCCCTGTAGTTTCAGCTGCCTGTGTTTCGCCTCATCTGTTCTCTGCAAGACTCTACCCCAGTGGACAATTTTGTTTCTTAAAGGAACACTTTAGCAGTCTTGCTGACTTTATGCACAGCTAAGTAGTTAACACTGGCTCTTGTGCCTAGAGAGATTTAACGTGATGCATTTACTTCCCCAATTCTTGTTGACTTTTATTAGAAAACCTGCCAATAAAATATGGAGTGTTCAGTGGAAACCAGGAAACATGGAAAGCCGTAGAGCTCACCTTCCTGACCCAGTGCGGCATAGTGTGAGTGCTTGGGGAGCGGTGGTGGGTGTTGATGACGATGACCGTGATGATGATTGAAGCGATGACAAACACCATTGTAAACAACATGTATTTGCCTATCAGAGGCACTGCACTGGAGGTGGACGGAATCAGCTCCACAATGACCAGAAGGAACACAGTCAAAGACAGCAGGACAGAGATGCTGAGAGTCATTTTCTCACCTGCCATGCAAAAAACCCAAAAAACAAACAAAAAAAAAACCCACACCAAAAAAAACATTGCTGCTCCTATCATTCAGTACAGACAATTCACAGAAGTACATGTGTGTGCATCTGGAGTGCTATCATCTCTACCAGCATCCAAAGCTCGCCAAACCTGAGAGCCTAAGAACGTCAGCTCCAGCATTAAGGTGGGAATCACCACCTATGACTGGGCTGAGGTATGGGTGATGGATATGGAAAGTTTACTTGTGAGGAGCACTTCATGGGCTGCACATTTTGAACAATGAAGTATATGCACCTGATTAATGCTTGCTCCACAGCCTCCTGGGGGTTCACTTGCCTTACTCTCTGGCAGGCTCATGCTGGGCTGAGTAGGCAGACAAAAATCACATCTGACACCAGAGGTCAGTTGCTATTTGAGGTCTTCCAGTATGTAGGATGTCAAAACCGAACGACAAAACATGATTCGCATATCTTTTTTTCTATCAAGTTCAACTTTATAGAAAGTTTTCCACTAAAAATATATCTCAAGTATTTCATAGAAGGGGCTTAATGAAATTAAGCAGTATGAAAAGCTGACACAAGGTAAAATGAATGAAGCAGAGGAAATGGTTGCAGGGAGCAAGAGCTGCTCAGTGGGGACAAAGGAGGCCAGAAGAGTCCAGGATTACTTTTTGTGTCACACGAGGTAATTTCTGTGAACAGATAACAAGCTCTTTGCTCTAATACCATGCCAAAGGGCCCCACTGACCCCTTGTGTGTTCACTTACTGCATGATGTACTAACACACTAACTACCTACCTATGGCAAAACATAAAAAACAACTAGCTAGATCTTTGTTTTGCAGAAGTTAACTGGCTAGTTAAGCAGTGACTTCTGTGGGAAATCAGCCCTATTTATATTTATCAATAGTTTCAGCTTTCAGCACTTACAGTTTATTTGCAGAATGGTTAGAGCCATTATTCTGAGTGGAAATGTCCAGTTTTAGTAAGCACTGCCCTTGAAGTTGGCTGGTGATTTCAAATACTCAGAATTTCTCAGAAACTTGTTAGAAGAACAATTTCTCTGGCAATAGTATGAATAAGTTCACATACCTGAATCTGTGGGTAGGTAAAAAACTAACCCAGTTAAAAAGGAAAAGAGCAGGCAGGGAATGATGACATTCACGATGAAGTAGAGAGGCAGGCGCTGCATGAGGAAGTGGTAGGTGATATCCAGGTAGGGAGTGTCAGGGCAGCAAGCATAGTAAACCCAGTGCTTCCAGCCGCGGTAGTCCTTCATTACCCATTCCCCGCTCTCCATGAAGTTACTCAGATCTGGACGATCACTCTCCTGACAGCAAAAAAAACCCAAGTTCTAATATTAGATGCTCTGAACAAAATCAAAACTTGGCATTGGCTCAGGAACAGGATCCCTAATAACTCAGGCACTTCACACATTTTTGTGAGCAAACCACTTTGTGTATGTTATTTTGCCTTAGAGTATCATCCTCTAAGCAGCATTCAACTAAATATTTTACAGAAACAGGCAAGGATAGTCAACTAAGAGAAAGACTGATTAAATATTTACAGATAGGAGACATACCTGAGGGGACAGGGAAAGAGTCCTTGGAAATGGAAAGTCATGAGCACACAAAAAGCAACCCCCC
>JANZLQ010000001.1:29095450-29140931 GCA_026212715.1 Elanus axillaris | reverse complement strand
GTCACCCAGTGTGAAATGGCCAAAAAAAAAAAAGTTCTGGCTGCTTGGAATTGGCAGGATGCAGAATCTGTAGGAGGCCCACAAAGTCTGCAGCCTTAGCAATGGATTATTTCTCTTGCAGCTGAGCTGACCGGAGAACGCTAGCCCCCCAACCTGGGAGCCAGCTACTCCTCTCTGGCTGGAAGTCAGAGCTCATGCTGGAAGAGGCAGGAACAGATATTTGGAGTAGGCCTTTGGGGACTGACAGCCTGGCTGCAAGACATTCACTGGCAGAGACACGAGACTACTTCCCTCCCAAAAAAATCAAGGCAACCTGAGCTCCTGTGGTGAAATATGGAGAGACGTGAATGCTGCCTGTTGTTGATGGGGGAATGTGACCTATCATGACTGAGGTGAAAAAACAAGGGCAGGGGACAAACTATACCAGGTGCCTGAATTTGATCCATTGCTATGAAGGTTGGGGTTTTCTTGTTTTTACCTTCAGAGCATCAAGAGATTTTTTGACAACTGTTTTATTCCCCTTTCCATGTCTCCCTCAACTCCAAGCTTTCTGGCTTGGTTTGTGAGCCCCCCCAGATCTCAGCCAAACCCACTTCCCACCATTCTAATGGCAGTCTCATTCCTATCGATTGGGAAGAAGCAGAACTGACCTCTTGCTGAATTTGGGGCAGAGCTCCTTTTATTCATGTGCCAGGATCAAGTGCTGTGAGGGCTTCTGCCCATTCCAGCCTGAAGTCAGCCAGCCACGAACAAGTGCTACTGCAGGTAAGTCTTTTTGGCAGGGCAGTATCATACAGCCACGTTACAAGTGGGCAGAATCCCTAATGCTTTTGGCAGAGCGAGGAATAGAAGATTTTTAGTGAAATCTTTGTCGCCGAGTTGCATACATAAATGCAATACCCAACTAGAAAGGGCAGATGCAGGAGGCCCCAATGGCTGCAGGGACTGCAGGGCCAGCATGAGGGAAGCAGAAGTGAAATTAATAAAAATAATAGAGAAAAGATAGGTATTACATCAGGGAAATTAAGGGCACAAAAGCTGAAAAATAGTAGTAGTGTTCATTTGGGGGGTTTTAGCTTTCAAATGCAGTATATGCGTTTTAAAATGCATTTTAGTATCAGAAAAATGGCATCGTTGGTGACAGTAGATTATGGCAGCACTGGATAAGAGAAGGCAGATGGCTAGATAAGCAATTTGTGAATTTGCCATGTGTTGTTACCAGATTGCCCCGAGTTATAGACAGTATGGCCCACATTTCCCGCTGGAAGCCATCTCACAGAAGACTGGCGGCTCAACACGATTGCCACCAGATGGCAACAGATGGCTAAAAAAGATGCAGTGGGCACACGGCGGGCATTTGCGAGAGAACGATGGCAAACAATCCCTTGCGAGAGCAAAACAGAGGGAGTAAATATTTTCTAGAAGAAATGCATTCGAGGAATTAACGACAGTCTTGAGATGCTGATGGAATCTACTGCTCCTCTTTACTCCAGCGCTCAGAAGAACATGCTAAGCATTAATATACACATTAGTACGTATTGACAGAGAGGATTTAATTCCACAAATCCATAAATTCAAAGTTGCAGTTTTCCATACCGAGACACACCTCAGCCATCCTGCAAATATATTTTATCCCCATGGGTGTTTGTAGCAAGTTTGTTTTCAGCATATCTTTTCTTTGTTTTCTATTACACAGGCCAAAGGAATTAAAAATACCAAGAACTTACTCAAAAGTGGTGATCTGACATGGTGCACATTTATCTAGTCAGAAGGATGCTTCTGAAAAAAAGGACTTGAGTCTGGAAAGAAAGAGAAGAACAAGGAAAAGGTCCATAGTCAAACAGAGAAACCAGAAGCACAAAAATACATAGATCAGTGGCACAAGGGTTGACCTGTTGCAGATGAGGAGAAACACTGTTCCCCTTTAAACAGGCATCAACCCTCATGGTCACGCTGCTCAGACAAAAATTACACTGGCAACCGAGGCTCCTTTACCCAGCGTGAGCAGTGCAGGGGCAGCCGTGAGAATGGAGACCAGCAATAACCGAGAACAGTGTTGGGCGAGACAACAGGCACAAGCTGACCAGCCACAAAGTGTCAGAGGAATTGGCAAGAAGGTTGCAGCTTCCCATTGCCTTTCCGTTATGGAAACTCCAGGAAACCAGTCCTGGGGCTGAATAAAGTTGCTGAATAAAGCAGTGGTAAATTCAACTCCAGCTATCATCCCTGACAAGGTTGCTTCTGCGGCTCCTATCTGAGTACCAGGGCTTATCTTTGGGACCATGGTGAGTCATGCCGGAGAGCCAAACAAGACAACGAAAGAGGACAAGCCCATTAGATGGGACATTTGCTCTGCCCTGCTCCTGCAGGCCACTCTGTCAGCACAGCAGCTTGCCCGAGCTGTGCTAGAGCAGCGAGGACAGCAAATAACAGCTTTGCTGGTCCATTCTCTCATGAAGACTTTCCCACACAGCAGGACTCCTCAGATACTCTGCTTCTGTGGTCAGGAAAATCTCATTCATACTTGGATGCAGCTAGGTGACACCTGATTTATTAAAAGCTCTGCCCTTTCCCAGCAGCACAAGGCACCGTCTGGAAAATGCACTCAGCATGGTACAGACCACTGCTACTACCTCTTCTGCACTTCATCTGCAAATACCAGGCATAATTTTTCTCTCTGCCGATCCAGAAAATCGCCACAAAGCACGGACATCTGACAGCTGATAGTAAAACTGGGCAGAGAGGGTGGCTTGTGTGCCAAAGCTGGGATCCAGGTGGGCACTACCAGCTCTGCCACATCCTGACAGTGGAGACATCCAAGTCAATGTTTAAACAAGTGCTGGGCACCCAAGTGCTCTCCTGGAAGTGTCCACTTCTGGAGATGGCATTATATCATCGTATTATATTTTGGGTACGTAGTCTGATGCTGATTTGCTTTTGTAAGTATATAGTTGAGTTACTACCAGTGCAGAAAGTAGAGCCTGGCATTGCCTGACTTCTGGAAATGCCCATATATCATATCATGCCCTTACCCCTTTTCATAGAGTGGCTTTCATGGGTGGGATCACAGGCAGCATTTAGCCTGAAGTATATCTCTGGATGCTCATATTACATGTTTAAATATACATATCTGTTTTTAAATGCAAATGATTCTCCATTGGAGTAACTGCTGTGCAGACTGTTGAAATTTAGCTTTACATAAAAGCAATCTGCTTGTTCAGCTCCTATGAGGTCTGACACATTTTGGCCAGTATTCTGTAGTTCAGAGCTTTCCTGAAGACGTTTTGAGGGGAGCTGCACTACACAGCCAGTGAAAAGAAGAACTGGCAATGGGGAAAGTATGTTTTAATGCTTAAAAGCTGTTGCACTGGTTAGCTGCTTCACTTATCCAGTTCATGGGGTGGTGGTGAGATAAAAATCACATTTTAGCTCTTAACTGACTCAGGCTTTTCTCTGATTGCTGGCCCATAAGGATATAATTGACTACAACCCTTTTGCAATGTCATCACTCCCAAATACAAAAGCAATTAACTCCTGGAACATGGAGCACCCCATACCACATTCCCCATATAGACCTAGTCACGGGATGAGAGCACAAACATCCATCTGGACATCGTCTTCTTCCCGTGGAGCATCTGTGTCGCGGTGAGAGGCAGGCATGCTAAACCATCCCACGTCACACCTGCAGTAAGTGCAACTAGGATAAACTTTTGTGATCCTGAGAACACCTCCATAACACTGCAAGAGCCCCAGGATATCTAGCTTTGAGGTGCAGATTCTCTCATTGCTAGTATCAGCTGCATAAACATGTAGAAACATGTGTATTTTATTTTTAATTCTGCAAGTAGGCCAAGCAGCAGAGCACTCTCTCCCTTTGCACACAGTGCTTCCCCTCCCTAAGCCCTCCCTGATCCCAGAAAACACTTAATGGAGATCTCTGCAAATCATCCCACTCACCTAGAGCTGCAGCAGTTGCCTTTAAAAAGTCAACATTTACCTCAGGGTGCTATCTGAGCCACCACAGTGTTTTGAAGCAGGAAATGCCATCCTCTACCCGTGTTGTCCGTTAGCTCCCAGGGACGGATTCCTGCTCCTGCACATGACACACTTGGATTTGTTGATGTGTGCTTTACCCAGGACTGACCTCATGCCAAAATACGCACTTTTATTGCTTATGTTGGGATCTTTGCCAGCACACACACAGCATTTTGTTGGTAATTAGTGGAAAATACTGGCTTCTGTGGTTCCTGGTGTGTAGCTCTCACCTGTCACACGAAGTTTATTTTGCCTCCTTGGCAGGCTGCAAGATCTTTGCCACGTTCCTCTTGTGTTGGACAACAGGGAACTTACAAGCTTGTGTTTATAACTGATAAAACAGAAAACCAAAACCATACCCTCAACTCAAGAAACACCTTCCAAATGATAACTAAAGTATTAAACCCCCCCACTTTTGGAGTATATTTTGCAGCGCAACAGCTGTGTGTTCGTTCCCAGAGGAGGGGTGGGGGTTGCGGCAGTGAGGCACATTGGGGTGGGACTGCGTGCCAGGCAGAAACCGGGAGGTGGTTCCCACTCCTCTGACAGCCAGCACTAACTTTGTACTCGGGATTGCACGTGAAGCCAAATTCCAGATTTCCCTGCTCACCAATATTTGGGATTTGACAGGAGTTCAAAACACCACACTCAAGGCAGTTGGGGGAATATCTGAGTAAACACACAAAGCGGCAAGGGGAGCCACATAAGTGTAACACAAGCCATGCAGGAGCAAAAGCAGGACAAGTAACAGTCACATAAGAGAAAACAAAGAGCGTTGAAACCAAGAGTAGACTTCCAGCTTAATGATTCTTAAAAAAGTCTAGTTTTCAGATTAGCCTAATTGAGAAATTCATCCTCCTAGCAGATGCAGGCCACATCTACATGGACTTGTCACACAGCCCTTGAGTTTGCATTTTGTTTTCAAGCAAACTGTCTGCGTTCACATATGAAAGCTTACCGCATGCTGGAGCGTGGTGTGGCAAGTGGCTTTGTGGTGCTAGCAGCCTTTTGTGTACAGATAATACGTGTCATTCTGTTCAGCTTCCAGGCAATCCATACTGCCTTCGCTATGAAACAAGAGAATAGTCCATGTGACTATTTTCCTTGGTCAGGTTTCCTGGCTACTTTAGGTAATCAATTTTGAAAACTTTATGGTATCTTTCCTTTCTTCTCTTTCCGTGCCCCATGCACACTGGTGCTGGTCGGTGGTGATGTAGTGGGATGGCTATTGGGAGAGATGCTACACTGGCTGCTGGCTCTCCAGGAGGGTTAGGACAGCAGCAAAAGCCTCATTTCTCTGACTGCTTCCAGTGTACTCAAATGCCAGGGTAATGAGGAAAAAAAGAAAAAAAACAATAAAAAAAAACACATCACATTTTGCTACACAGTCCATTGGTGCCATCCAGCAGAGATCAGCTGAGAGGATAACATTTGCACTCCTAGGTTCTTCTTAGTATCTCTAAAGGTAAATATAAGCAGACTAAAAAGAACCAAGGAAATTAAGAGGGAGGTCTGGGCCACTTAAATCTTTTTATGACTCCAAGAATACAATTTCCATGTACTTTGCAACTATCCACTGGCAGAGAGATTAGCTACCTTCCACCCCATCACAAAATTACCATACCTACAAGAAGTGGGCAGGTGTAGGGTGGGATGCCCCAGTGACACTGTGCTCAACTCCTTCGGACCAGTAAGAGAGACGGCAAGGAATGGTGCCAGTACGCTTGTGCTACTGCTGATCCCTACCTACCAGCAGCGATAGTCACTTGGGAAGCTCTCAGCCAGCACTGTTAGGTGAAGCAAAGCATTCAGTTTGTTACCTTCACCTTCAAAAATGTATTTGCCTCTTCATTTGTGATACTGAAAGGAGTCTTTGACTGGAGCTCAAAAAGGCTTGGGGGGGAGTAGCTACGTCAAAGCTCACTGTTGAAGTTACTCATAACAGAAGGAGACTTGGGTGTAGGTGCACTGGCAGATTAGTATTCTGTTCTTAATTAACACTATTAGTAAACTGACATGATGGCTTAGGAGAGAGGCTAAACCTGATATCAGAGCTGCAGATGGAAGAGGGAACATTAGTGGGGGTTTTCCTCCCACCAGCGCAAGAAGGAGAGTATCAGCTCCATTCTAGTGCTGGCAGAGATTTCCAACCCAAGGATGGACACAGACCACAGAACAAGCCAGCCTGTGCTTTCCATGGGGGTACCTCTAACTCCTTCTTTAGCCTCCTCCACTGCCAACGTCCTCACCAGGCAACACCAAGTCACTTCTTCGCTGTAACTTCAGACCAGCTCTTGATTTACATTATGGAGAGAGAATTTCAAAGTAAGGCATGGGCAAACCACAACTCTTCCCCAGTGAGGGGGCATGAAGGAGCTGTAGAGACTCAGCATTGCATCATATTTGAAATTATTAAGAAGGGTGAGTATCTGGGCTGCTGCACATGGACTATTGTTTGGTTTGGGGTTTTTTTTTTGAACAAGATTGAAAACCAACTTATCCACTATATTGTAACACATTTGGAAATGATCCCTTTTCTCTGAAAGGCAAGATTAGGTGTGGGTTGGGGAACTACTTCCAGGAGGAGTTCACAGTTTTCTGTGAGGAAGTAATTTGCAAGAGTCATTGCAACTCACCCAGGGAACAGCTTGCAATAGAAGCTATGACTCCTCCACATGTACTTGACTATTGGCCCCTGCCTACTTTTAATAAAGGTGCCTAGCTGGGCTTTGAACTTCTTTTTTGTGAGGCATCTTGTACTGCACCACATTGGTGGTGCCTAATCCACCTTGCAGCAATCTCAGTGTACCTGAATTCCAGTAGTTTACTCGAAGATATCATGTGAGAGTTATTGCATGGTACAAACAACATATGTCCAGCATCATGATGCTGGAGAACATGAAAGGGGATAAAAGAACCAAAAGGAATCTCTCCCCTTCCCCTTTTGAGAACAGAGCAGGTGCTGGAGATGAGCAATGAGCAACAGCATCATGCTGTGCTAAGTTCTTCTGGGTTTAGTGAGTGATCCTTCCACATAAGCTTTAGGATACACTACCTGAAGAATACTAATCTACAAAATGAGTAATTTTAATAGTTTGTACAATCCTATTTGCATTACTGACACAGTAATAAGGCATGAAAAAAAAGAAGCAAAGAGAAAGAGCTTAGCATTCAAACTCTAGGCTTGATAGCATGAAACAAAAATTACAGGCAACATAGTGCTTGAAAATGAATCCTGGTTGGCTGCCAAATGTATTTTTCAAAACAATGCCTAATTGCCTCAGGAAATACATTAATCAAAGGCTCCCAGAGGCCCAAGAACCATTTGCTCCAATTCACCGAGGCAGAGTAGCAATAAAGACCTGAGTAATACAAGGAGCTACATATGTCCTTGAGACAAAATACTTACACAGGAAATAGGAAAGGATACCTAACTAAAAGCTCTTAAACAAATTCCTTGAGCAGCTTATTGACATGACTCTTGGGAGAGATGAAATAAGAAAAAATGGTACTCTGACCATGAAACCAGCAACAGATATCAGAGAAGTTAATGAATCGTGCTGTCCAAACTAAGATACAGAAGGTGGCATCAGGAGCAGCATCTCTGTGGTGTGGCCTAGATGATGCAGAGAGCAGACCAGGCCAGCACGAAGACATGACCAGTCTGTGCAAGGCCTCTGGAGAACAGCATAACCCGAAATGCCTGTGACCAGAGGCAGAGGAAGAGGAGGTGGGTCACTTGGTGCACATGTAAGGCTTCCTCCCCTTGGCACATCAGCCTGAGGTCCTTGGATTCTGCTGGAGGCAGAGCTCTCACGCCCAGCTAGCCCAGTGCTGCAGAGGGGGGCCCTGGGGAGGTTTGCTGGAGGTGCAACAACAAGCCACACACCCAGCTTCTCACGCACGAGTCCCCTGCCCTTTACTTCCACCCCTGCTAGCATGTGACTGCAGCAGAAGGCACTCGTGCCTTACATGGTTTGCTCAGCAGCCGCTTTAATCCACAATACATTTCCTAACCTTCCTTCTCTTGCATTACATAAGCTTTCTAGGGCTGATGTGCAGTTGCTAAGCAGTAATTTTGCGTGACTAAAAAAGAAATACGTGATTGCTAGGTTCACTAAATGTTTTTTTCCCTTATTGCAATATAATTATAGCTATAACAAAAACATTGCAGAACATTCATCAGCATGCAAAAATTAGGTCAGGAACAGAGTGAGTATATCATAGACGCCTTTTAGAAGCCTTTACTTCTTCCTTTGCCATTACAGGGGGAAGGGCAGGAAAGTTTGGTATTGCATAAAATCATAACTAACAGGTTTTTCCATCCGGTCAGCTAATCTGGCATAAACAGAAGTTTGCATTCTTGTGTCAGAAGGCAGCTTGCTTCCCTCATCACAGAGATCTCCTAAAGCCTCGTCACAGGCTCCCTGCGTATGGCCTCAGCAAGCAGCAATTTTCCCTGAAACGGGGTCTGAAACCAGGACGGCGAAGCCTCCCTCTGGCAGGGAGCTGGAGGAAGACGCAGCCCCCATCCAGGGAAGGAGCCCTGCACCCAGGCCAGGGACACGGGGACACACACACATGCTACGCTCCCGAGGGGTATCCCGCAGGACACGCGTAGCGGGTCCAACATGCGCTGGGCTGCCATGCAGGGCTGCGGATCTGCTGGGGGGGAGGCCTGGACCAAGGACATCTGGGACATCTCTTGCACTGAGTTGCGGAGGCCTGGCCTGGCTGGTAAGAAGTCAAGTAACACTCTGCTAAACCGCTGGGCTAATTCACTGCTGGGATGTTTTTCTGAAATTGCCACAAGACTTTTTCCCTTTTTCATCCTAAAGCTCCTAATTATGCCCCCAAGCACTGTCCTAAATAGCTCTTTTCCCCAATAGTTCTGATGACATTTTTCTAGACATACATTTTTAATAGCTATTCACTGCCTCCATAATCTTTAATAATTTTGCCTTACTTTATCCTTGTTGAAGACTTGTTTTCCCTCATGCTCTATGCAAGTTCCTTGGCTGCTACCAACTCATACTTCTTGCCAGTGCCCCTCATGTCTTCCATAGAAGTCGAAGGAAAAAGTTTTTCTCAGTTTAATCCCTTCTTTCCCATGTTTTTGACTGAGGCCAACTGCCTTTGGATAAGATGTTGCCAGTGAGGTGGCTCTGGTGTCTCTGCCCAGCGCCACGTTGTGCCGTGGACACGTACCCTGCAGCACTGGAGACAGTAAGGTCAACTCCTGAATTAGAGGTAATGCATTCGTCATGGAAATCAATTTGTTTAGAGAACAAATCAACTTAGTGATAACCTTTACTTCCTATAGACCTAGGCTATTTATTGTACTGTCATTTAACTTATACAAAACCTAAAAAATTCTAGTTTTCTGTGTTTAAGTAAGAATTTGAATAAATGAAACTTAAATCACATAATTGCTTATGTGCCCATGCAAAGTTTCTTCCCAGTTAGCAAAAAGAAGTATGAAATTCACTGCAAAGACAGCATGTATTTCTGCATTACCTGCTTTAATGGTTATCACTCAGGGAAGAAGAGAGTTTCATTAGGATAGTAATAACAACAAGATTAAAAATGGAGGCTTTGCCTACACACTAAATGAAAAATCACAATTAAATTAAAGAGATTAAAAAAAAAAAAGTCACTGGATAGAGATTCCAGGAATTCAGAGTCAAGCAGTACTCCACTGACCTTTGGAGTCCTCCATCCCACGTTCCTGTCCCTAATGCAACAGATGACCTGTATATTTGAACCTGAGAGACACGTGCTCTACGGGGTGGTGGTGGGGGAGTAGGCAGTTTTGTCCTACGTAGGCTGAGCAGCATGGTTAGCAGACACCATGAGCCTCAATTATTTGAATATTGAGATTATTTGGTGTTAAACATATTCTGAAGCTTTCTCATCTCTTGGGATGCAGTTTTCTTCATATTTCGTCAGAATGTGAGACTTGGGGAAAATAGTGTGCTTATTACACCGGGACTCAGCTGCCTGACCCCTAAGCTGCTGTGCCTACTCACTAGGGAGCTTTTAGGGGAGGGCGTGTACAGGCATTAAGGAAAGTTATGTTTCTTAAGCTGGGGTTTGGGGGGGTTGGGGATTTTGTTGTTGTGTTTTTGTTTGCTTGTTTGTGTTGTTTTTTGGTTGGTGTTTTTTTTTGTTGGTCAGCAAACTGACTGCTCTTCTCTCAGCAGAGGGTCTCCATTAGGTTTTCTCCTTTCCTGCAGGAACTGCCATGATTATAATCACCTGTTAAATTCTGCTGGAAGAAAGGCATCTTGAGCTGGAGACCAGCACTTGGTAGTAGCTAACAAACCTTGTTTGCCCTGCATGCACTGGAGAGATTGACTATACCCAGAGCAAATTTAGGCTTGCTGTTTTGGGTGGTTTTGTTCCAACTCTGATCCAGCTTCGTACCTCTCAGTGACCATTGCTACTTCTAAATGCAGTTGAAAGCATCTGTAAACCAAGGGGAGCAGACATTAGTGTCAGCAGCACCCATCTGCTGCTGCAGCCAGATGGAGGAGCTGGATATTTCACACAAGAAGAAAATGGAATTATCCTAATTACTCCTATTTAGTACATGCTTCCCGCTATAGACTTTAGAATTGGGACTTCAGCTACCCAATTCAGGTTTGCTTGCACAGCAATGGGGAACAGCAGGCACCTTTTGCTCAGGTAAGCCAAGGGCTCCTCAGGCTCACCGGGGCTGCCAAAGGACATGGGGTGCCACCACCACAGCCAGAGCCGCTGAGGCAGAGCCATGCCCTTCCCTGGCCGTGCCCTGGATCTGCTACTGGTGGGTGCTCTGAGAAAAGGGTGCTTTTGCCACGGCTGGCTGCGGTGGCATCAGGTGTCGGGGACAAGCGCACAAGTAATGCAAACGCTGCAGTGCAACAAGTGGGTCAAACATGTGCGTGCAAAACCTTAACAGCATTATTTAGAAAAAAAATCCTATCTCCTGATCCCAGACCTGATGACATAGGAGTGCTGCCACGCCAAAGCACTGAGCACCAATGGCAGCAACAGGACATTGCAAAAGCCTGGCCAGAGCCACTGCCAGGTACCCTGGAAGGGAAGGGAGGAGTCGATGGACGGTCTGAGGACTGGGATACACAGGGCCATTAGGCAACACAGGAGTGAGGAAATGCATCGCATGCTGTCAAGGCAGCGGGGGGGAAATGCAGTATGTTTAGGAGCTGGCTTGGAACAAGGTAGCAGTGAACATGTGGCTGCTGGCGAGTGCAGGGCAGATGTGACTGGGAAGCATATGGGCCATTGCTCTGGGTCTGGGGGGGGGGCAAGCCTGTGGTCAGAGACATACAGTTTTCCAGCTGTGTCAGCTCATTGGGATAAATAAAGTGATAATGTGCACTTATTAATACAGCAGTTATAGCAGCAAGTCACTTTTAGTACTACAGAATACTTAAAAAAAACCCCAACAAATGAAACCAACTTTAGATTCTCTCAAAACCTCCCCCTGCTCCGCCTCTCCAGCAGCCCCCAGCCCAGAGCAGCACTCCCATGTGCTTACCAGCGTGCATCCCCGGCTTCGCCCTTTCCTTCCTGGGATCCTTCACCCTCCGCTTCCATGGGAACTGTAGGAGAGCAGCCTTCTCCCCTCCTCTCCTAGCCAGGCATGTAAGGGAAAGAGCAGGATACAGGGAGGCACCTTATTGCTGACAGGAAGGGAGCACAGCTGGTTGCAATTGCTGGGGCACTATTCCTCCTCCGGAGGGTGTTTGCAGGGCAGGCTAAAGTGCTTGCACCACAGCTGAACACTTTAAGGGCAAAGCAAGTGTTCTGGGATGTATCTGCATTTGAAATTCTGTAGTGTATCCATCTACTCTGGGCAACTGCAACTGTGTAAGGGTAAACTGCAATTCCATTTTGTATACAGGTAATTACAACTATATATATATATATATATAAAGTATGTAGTTGTAGATGGCTTGACAATACTTTTTTGGTTTGTTTAAGCGTTCTGAAGCATTCTTGAGAGGCACCTTGGACAATGAAGAAAGAAATTTTCAAACTAAAAAGGAATTTGTGGGAACCTTAGTTCAGGCTGTGTCAGGCTCCAAAGTGTTTAAATCAGAATGGTCTTGTCAGAACCAGCAGAACTCTTAACTCGCTTCTTTTGTCAGAGGTTGTTGAGGGTTAAAGTGCCAATGTAAAAAATGAAACAGACAGTATTTTTGAAACATGTTCCTTAAGTAAAAATAAATAACTTAATGTTAAGAGTTCTAAAAGCAAAATTTAATAAATTAATATATGCATGCCAGATAAAAATACAAAATTACAATTGAAATAGCAATAATAATAAAGGAACACTGCTCAGCATTGCAGATTTCACTGCAACCACCATAAACATCATGGAGAATTACTTAAAGTAACACTTAAAGTACACATTTTGTTTCTGTTAAAAACAAATTCCTATATGATGAAAAAAATGAAAGAAACCCAAGAAGAAATCAGCCCCCAAAGTGGCAGAGAATGATATGAAATGTCAATAAACTGCCAGAGGCTCCATTTCACCTAAGTTGGCCTTCTTTTTAGTATCAGAAACCAATTACATAGAACATAAAAGCAAATTCACAACAGGTTTACACGGAGAAACATGCTGAATTACAATCACAAACTATCCAGAACAAAGATGCTGCACCAGTTCAGTTGTTTTCTTCATGGAATGAGTCTCACCAGAACAGGGAGAACAGGGAGCAAATCATGCAATAACTTTAGGCTTTTTGTTTTTTATTTTAACATGATAAACACCCAGGATTACTAGTACTGGAAAGTATGTGTTAACCTTTTTCAACATCAGCTGAATGGCACTACAGAAACGACAAAGAGTTCCTTCATTTTTATCCTGAATACATCGAAAGCTCTAGCAAATATGGAATTCAGTGACAAGAGCCATTAAATTACTTCAAAATATTCCTTCATCCATAGAACACTGTTGCTTCCTTTTTTATTACAAACCCCCCAAAATATTCAAAATAAAATGTCTTCATTTTTTATAAGCATCTCCACCACAAGTCTCTGATAACGGATGTCATTCAATGCAGCCATCGCATCCAGTTCTGGCGCTCTCATAAGAGTTGGTCCAAAAACTATGCCCAGATTCTCTGCACTCATCAGATTTTCCTTTTCATGGAGTGTCACTCTGCAAAAAAAAAGGACCGTGTTTTTCACATTTCTTCCATGCCAAACTATGCCTGCAAACGCTTGAAAACCAGGGAAATTGGACAGAACCATTTGCCTTTCCCCACAGCCTAGGAAAGGCTGCCGTTTCCAGCAGGATACATATGGAGGTGTTGGGTGGAACACTCAGAATTTAGTGAGCGCAAACACTGCACAGGTTTACTCCGAGTCGGGGGTCTCTGTCCTCCAACCACGCACGCAGACTGTGTTTACTTGCAGGAGGGATCGGTACTCTGCTGTCAGGGAGGGAGGGGGCCGAGGGTTGAATTCAGACAAATCAGAACAATTTTGCTTTCGCTTTTTAGAGCGGCACCATTCGGAGGCTGCTCCTATGAGGAGCAGACTGTGTTTGTCACCACGTTAGCAGTTTTATGGTCACTAGAGAGGTGCTGTCATGCCCACCGGGGTGGGATTCTGCCCAGGTTCCCCTCGTGACACGGCTGCATGTGGTCACGCTGCTCCTCTCTCGTGCACGTGATGGCAATGGGGGTGAGGCACATCACACATGAATTCCCTGCCTTTGGGCACTACAGGTTAACCGTGCTAAGCTGGACACCTGGTTCCTCTTCAAGGCAAATTATGTCCTGTGGCGTGTACTGGAAAAAAGTGAATCATCACTTTGAGGTGGCTTTGAAATGGCCAGGGTCTCACTGTAACCTCCATTGCACGGCGGTCTCAGCAGGTCCTTAAACCCATGCTCTGACAGGTCCGCTTCCACCCTTCCCTCTTCTGGGGTACTTAGCAGCTGCCAAACAGCTGAACCCCCAGCTGAGGGAAACCTCCCACCCGCAGGAGAGGAGGAGGCGGGGAGGCCACGTGCTGCCGCTCCACAGGAACCCGACCTGTTCAAAGCTGCGGGCGCAGGTCCTGCCACAGAGCAGGTTTGCAGTCCACCTTCAGAAATGTAATTTGCCCAAGAATTACACCCACAGGAGAGGCATCCTCTGCTGGGGTCACTGCAGAAACACATCTGCTCAGCAAAGGCCAGAAGGGTCACTGCTGCCTAAACACGATGGTCTCTGGCATCATGGGACGGTATTTCTCAATGTGGGTTCAGAGGTGGCTTGTGTTCTCCTGCGCTGTTCTGCCTCAGCGCAGAGATCGAAGGGTCCCCCACGGGGCGGGAGGGGTGGGCAGGAGGACAGGCTGCCTGGGGCACCCTGGCCCTGAGAGCGCCCCTCACTGCTGCCCACCGCAACAGACGCAGCAGACACAAACACGCCTTGAAGCCTAAGCTGCCTTGGCTTATCCTGGGGAATCACCTCACTCAAGGAAACAAACTTGGATTATGCAAATGTTTTAATGCACGCTATGGTTTAAAGAATCCATAAGGATTCTCAGGAACAACTAAGAAGCCAGGGACACCGACTGAAGGAGTCTGGCTAAATTATTTCTCTTTTCACCAGTCTGGCATCTTGCATTGCATGAACAAATCCTTTGGCATACAACAAAAAACAATTCAAGATTTTTCTTCCTTTTTTCCCCTTCTGCCTTAGTTTTTATTTTAAAAGAAGTCAGACTGATGTTTCCAAGCTGCTGTGTCTTCAGTCTGTAATTAGGAGCTGTGTCTGATTACCTGAATTCAGCAGCAAGTCAACAGCCTGTTAAGCATCACAGCTCTTTTTAGCAAATGTATAAAAAGGAAGTTGAAAAAAGAGTGAATTTTGCCACCTTTCTACCTTATCATTCACCTATACCAGAAATATGATGTGCAAAAGCAACTTGCTAACTAGAGTAGCAACAGCTACTCTTGAACAGGGTAAGGAAAAATTAACTTCACACTTCACAAGCAGTAAGGTGGGGTTTTTTTGTTTCTGCGTCTCTCATCCCTGTTCTAAAACATCCATTCGAAATGTCCTTGAAATAAATGGACAAATCAGGCAGAAACCCTGTGGCTGAATTTTGCCTGAGGCACTCATAGAGTCAACGTATTCCTACTTGTAGAAGAACTATAAAAGGAAAGAAGCAGAAGAGAGCTTAAAATAAAGTATTTTTCTAAGGAAAGGGAATGATTCTTATATATTGACAATAAGTTCATGCTACTTGAGAAACTAAAATGGATACCCTAACATGCCACATTGATTTTTTTTCCCTGCTCTCCTGAAAGAAATAGAACCTGTGCTGTTGTACTGGATATTCATCTGTCAGTCTCTCTCTAACAATTTTTCAGCCTACTGACCAACTTCAATCATGTCTTGGGGAGCAGGAGAAACCTCAGACAGAATTTATGCTCCTACAGTTTTGAGGAGGCAGCAGGTGGAACAAGGGGCTCCGTGCTGGTGAGGAATAGCTGGCAGACCTCACCAGATGTTTGGCTGTAGGGCCAATTAACACTGTGCCTAATCAGTGTCAGCTCCAGCCTAGTGTGTGTGGTCTTTCTTAGGATGTCAGTAGACGAGGCTTAGCAGAGGAAGACACCAGTCTATAGCCATTAAGCTGTATTAGTTCCCTGCCCAGGGAGTTACTTATTACTCCCAGAGGTACAAATGGCATTTTTATCATAAATATTCACTGTAACCTTAAATATAGAGCAAATTTGCTAGGCAGATGACTTTTGTGCTTCAAATCTGTGGGGTTTCTGACTTATTTCCTTTAAGTGCTTTGCAACTGCTTTAAGTAGGATAAACTCCAATACCCTTTTTTGGATATTTGCTGTTGTGCAGACTATCATCCCCTGCCACAGTCTGTCTCCAGGATTTGGTGGGCTTTGCCTAGACTTTTCTGGAGGTCCTAACATGGACTTTGCTAGAAATGTGTTTGGCTTAGAGTTCTTTCCAGCTAGTCCACCCACCTCTTCAGATGTGCCATGAGATACCGTAACGTTTCACAGTGTGCAGGCGGCAGCAGTTTCAGCGCCTCATGGAGAATTTCCAGCTGTTCATCCGGATCGGTGGTTTCTGAAACACAGATGTTCAGCTGTCACCACAGGCACAGCCAGAATTCACACACAGAAAGACAACGGTGGCCTGCAGAGAAGATAGGGTTTCACAGCTCTGCTGGATTACTGATTTCCAGAATGCATCCAAACCTCACAGTGGCGGATTTGCCTGTCAAAAGAGGTGCTCAGAGCACTGTCAGGATGTGCCTGGCTTTGGACAAAGAAAACTCTGCAAAGCAAACTGCACTCCACTGAAAGATTCCCTGCAGCCTACTCAAAAAAAATCCACTGGCAATCCTTGCTGACTGGACTAGTTTTGCACAAATTATCTACAGGTGCAACCCTGGGACAGCAGAAGGTACCGGGAACTTTGCCATCAGCATCTTTGGCTGTCTCCATATTGCTTGGAAAGAGCCTTCTCTGGAGCAGCAGTAAGGCCAGCATCCGGCCCTTGTTTTCTACCCACAGCTATCTCACACCTTTCCAGGTGTGGCTGGTGTGACTGCTATGTTGCAGAGATGCTTCAGGCAGCCAGGGTGCTTGGGAGAGATGTTCCAGCTGGGCTTACTGCCCTGCTTGCAGACTCACTATCTGCAAGGCCAGCCTTAAAGTTGGCCTTAGGATGGGTGCTTATCAGCTTATGAAAACACTCAAGTGACTTCCTATTTCTAAACATTTTCATAGACCACCTTTCTGGCAACATAAAACCAACAAACTTTAAATGTCACTGTCAAGTACCAGAGATTCATGCAAGACATACAAAGCGATGTAATCCATAATGTGTGATGATAAGGAAGCATTCCTGGTGACAAAGGCAAAGGAAAATGTAACCAAGATCACATACACTATGGCCTTGTGGTGCTACATTTACTTCTCCAATCTTTACGAAACAGAGCATGCAGGGTAAGAGCTGATGGGCCAGCTATTAAATGAATAGGCAACTACTACACAAAAAGGAGAAGAAAAGGTTGAGAATAAAAACCAGGAAGAAGATGCGTTACACTCACTTGCAGATTCTATAAACTTTGGGTAGGCATCGTACGTGATGAGTGGAATTGGCAAATCCCTGAAGTACAGTTTAAGTGCACCAGTGATAATATTGATATCTTCATACATATTCACAGAAATATCAGCTTTTTCCCCATCTGTGTGGAGAAGGCACTGACATTAAAGCCTTGGAAATGTAAACAGGTGTAAAACAGCATTCAAAAGAAAAATACTAACTGGCTTAAGCAAACATTATTAAAAAGGACACAACTACAGATTTTGGCTTTTATAAGCAAAACAGAGTTACCGGGCTGTGAAGTTCATTGTTTCAGGGTGAAAACCTCAAGCATTTTATAAAGAAACCCATCCTTTCTTCATTTCAATGATTACAAAAAACGCAGGGTTTTTTTCTGGGAAAAAAACTGCCTGCCTGATGTAGCAGTATCTATCTTGTATTAATGTCTGGAAGTTTAGCTATTTCTGAACACATTGTGTTGCTGCACAACACATTTGCGAGCACTGAATGGGAAATCAGGGGAGTCTGGGAAAAAAAGTAAAAGAAAGAAAACCAACTTAGTCCACAGCCTCCTCATTTTGTAGGAAAAACATGTGTTCACCATTTAGCTACAGCATACCACCTACTCCTGACTGCAGTGGACACAGAGCCAGAACTTGGCTTCTCTAGTGCATCCCCGCCCTGCTAATGCTGCAGAGGAGGCAGATGTTGTCTGAATAGGTCCAGTCCTCTGGAGAAACAGGAGAGAGTTTCCAGCATGGATTTTGGCCTTGCTTTCTACTGGGATAGGGGGACGGCAGCTGGAAAGCCTTTAATTTTCCCACTGCCTTTTCTCAGAGAGAAGAGTTTGTTCTCACTGACCTTCTTTTAGACTGTAATAATTCAAACTTTGTTTGCACCATTGTATTCATCTTATTATTTTGGAGCTTTCATCCAGAAAGATGGATTTAAGTTGCACAGCCCTCTTAAGGCACTTGACCACTTGTCCTCTATCCCTCCCCCACCCCTTGAGTGTAGTTTTACTTGCAAACTAGGGCAGCAGTTCAGAAAGCTTTGTCCTTTCCTATGCGTATCATTACTGAAGCCCAGATACTGATGGAAGGAGAAAAGTAGACTTTGGTAATGAAGGCCAGAGTGAAGCTGATACGCTTTTCTGATGGGGAGACTCCCCTTCTGCTAGCACAGCTGCGGGACTCCTTCAGACCACTGATGCAGTGGAGCATGAGACAGACAGAGTCTGTGCAGAAAAACTGTTTATATTTAATACATCAGCACAAATGCCAGCAAGCAGGAAAGACCGTACCTCTGTCAAATGCCATTTTGACATCTTCGATAAGATCACTAAATCCTGAGACTCTGTATAGTCCTTCGGAATTAAGACCTGCAATGAGCATTTTAACAAGATTAAAATTAGCCTTAATTTTACAGTTGCCTTCCATCCAGTTCTTCCTTTGCCAGGTTCTTCATTTAAGGCAGAAAAAGCAGACACGTTTTAAAAGCCTTATCAGGCATCTCTTTCAGAATGAAATCCTATACTGGCCTTTTAACCCTGACCCTTGCTTCAGCTGCCTTGTTATACCAGCACTAAATTATGTTTATGCAAATTATGTCAGAGCTGAAGAAACATATTAAACCAATTACAACCAATTAAAAAATAACTGAGATTAGCATACTTGATGTTCAGTCATTATTTCAGAAGGAAAACAAATACTCTAATTCTAGAAAAGGATACTCAGTGTGGGCTAGGGGAAGCAGCAAGAGGGAATACATCAATAGTAACTGCCTTTGTCTTAGCACATTCACTTAATTTTTAAAATAAAAATATTACTGGAAAGATAGTTGCCAATATAGAACTATAAACCAGTAATTGTCCATTAAGCAACTTCTAGCAGAATCTATAAAAATTATAAATGGGTATGAATCACAGAATAATGCTAAGTATAATATTAGCTGTGCAGGGTAATTGGCAGTCATAAAATGTCTTGGGCAAATCTGTTTTGAGCAATCATACATTCAGCAGAAACCCAGATGACCCAGATCAATCTAAACGGATTATCAGTAAAGCAACCAAAGTCCATTAACTATGCCTTACCTCTAGACTCAATTTCCCTAATGCACATATCTACTACCATTGGTCTCTTAGTGAAGTGTGCTTTTACTAGCGTTGTAAGGTCACAGCTGTACACTTTTTTGACATGCTTCAGGTCTGGCTTGCAGTCATTTGGGACCATCTTGGAACATTGCTTGTGCACATTTAAACCACAATCTGAGAGAAAAAGGAAAAATTGATTAGGCTGGTGTTTGGTGAAAATGTATCCCGAGGTCAGTACTGTGGAGAACGTATGGCTCCTGCAGGATCTGACCTGATCTTGCAACTACTACTTCTGTTGAGACCCCTTAACAATCAAATGACAGGTAGGGACAGACCTAAGCAAGACAAACTTTCTATCCAAGACATTTCTTCTATCCCTAGAGGATCTAACACAAAGTGACAAACTTTCTATATGTTTTTTCAAATCAGGATCTAAGGGTCAGTTACGTTCCCCACCATTATTACATACGTTGCTATCATGACCTAAACTTTCTTCCCAAGTTGCTGCGGATTTCCTAACACTTACAGCTTTAATGTAGTCCTGGACTGTGGCAGTTAAGACACCTTCTGGGGGAGAAGGCAGGGACTGGGTCTTGGAAGGCAAGGCAGCCCTGAGATCTGACCCACTTCAGGGACCCCCATGCTCTTGCCAGGTGTGGCAGCCCATGCTTAGTGTTGCTAGTAACAGGGCCCATTCCCCACCTTGGGAGGGAGCTGAAAAACAGGCACAGGGGTCACCAAGCTGGCTGGTGGTTTCTTGCTACCGAGCAGTTTACAAAGGGCTTTGCTAAGTCACAGCGGCTACAATTCTGACGCTGTTTCACAGCATGTTTCTGAAACAAAGTGTTGGCAAGCACCAAAACAATGCTATTTACTTTGAAAATGGCTTGGGAAATATTTGTTCTGTTTTTTTTTACCATAATCAAACAACACCACAGCTTTATTGTAAACATACTGAGAAGGAGATTTAGTGAAACTTAACTGAAATCAGGTTATAGAAAAATGTTTGTTCTGCCTAAAAATTACTCAAAACATAATGCTCAGGGCTTGGGGAGGAAAAATAATGGAAAACACCACCAACTATACAGTGAAGATGGGAAGAGCAATACAGTCTCCTTTAAGCTAAGCACACACTGTGATCAACACTATCAGGCAGCAGGCCCCTGTAAGGAGCAGCCTCCTGCACTGCCCCCAGTGACGCCATTTTCACTGCCCTTCCTCCTGTTCTGCAATGCAGACTCACAGGTGCTTGGGAGGAAATAGCAACCAGCAAGAAAGGCGGCACTTTGCAGTCAGGGCATTTGCCATGCTCTGACATGCACTCGGAATACACTTGAGACTCCAGTTCTGCGAGCATTTCCGTACCTCACTGCATTGCCATTTGAGGTCCCCTGGATTTCTGCAGAATTAAGGGATGTAGGAGCTTGAAGGATCAATGCCTTGATGAAAATCTGTACTTTCCTCTCCCACTGCAGTACCGAGTATCTGTCTATACAGATTCCCTTCATATTTCCTTCCTGCTGTTTTTGCCAATACTTGTATTTTCATTAATGCTCCATAGATTATTTGACTTTGTTCTTTCCAAACCAGTAAAGCCTAGAATTCATCGCTAAGTTTAATTTCCACTAAGTCAGCTGCAGCCTGCTGCTAAAAGCACTTCATTTACTTAGCAAGCCTGTAAAGCAACCAGCTTTTGTCACTTAGGATCCTCTGTAAAACATTCAATCTTTGGTGCAATTAAAGTTCAGCAAGTCATCTTTAATCAGTCAAAACTCGCACAGATCCTGATCCAGATGAAATGGCCAATTAAAATTCTCTTTAGCTATTTCTGTGCAGGAGCAACTCCCTTCCATGTGATCAGCAGTTAACGCACAAGACAGGGAGCTGGGAATGTTGAATTTCCCACCTGGTTGTGATTTGCTGTTGCGAACCCCACCTTGGGCAAAGCCATGCAGGGCAACACCCTGCACAAAAGCAGCACGACCGGGGCTACGATGGGGGCCCACCCTGGTCAGCCTCGGTGGCTTGCTTTGACCCACAGACCTCTTCTGGGCTCGCCCCAGAAGCTGCACGTCACAGCTGGTTGTCCTGGAGCCTCGGGCGGTAGCAGGCTCAACCACTGTCCCTCCAGGGATGGAGAAGTTCAGTTTGGTCCCTTGGGCTCCTCCAGTGTGTGCTCAGTTGCCTCACTTATGACAGAGAGGAAATAGTAACAGCCAGTGCACTTGCTTTCACCTGAGCACTTACTTAAATCCCACATTTAATCAAGTGCTCTAAGATCCCAGACTGGAAGGTGCATGACCACACCACCTCTTCCTGCAGAGCATCTACCCTGCCTGTGGTTCTGGTGTGTGGAACGAAGAAACTCTGAGCATGCCAGCCAGCGCAGGCAAGGGGAGCTCCACCTACGCTTTAAATATCTATGCCCAGTGCTACATTTTGTCTGAAGTTTGAAAAACCAGGTCCCTCTGTGCTTTAAATAAGGAACCCACATTCATTGGAAACATGTGACCTGAACCCTTTAGTGCCTCAGTGCTTCAGCTCTAACATGGGAAGAAGCAGCTCTGGGTCTTGTAGAAACAAATTCATTAAATGTTTGCGGAAATGCAGAGGAAAAATTACTCATTTTCAGTGTAAGGTTTGAATACTGTGCTGTTAGTAAGACCAGCACTTTTAATAACAAGAAGACAAAATACTGAATAGGTGCTACTAAACAAGTACCATCCATTCTGTTTTCAGAATAAAGATGAAGTGGTGGAGTAAAAATAATAAGTAGTCAAATAATTAGAGGCAATGTCTTAATGTACACACAGAAGGGAAGCAAACTAAGACCACATAGGAAATCTTAATTATTGATTTCCTTTATTTTGAAACCTTAACATTGCAATAATAGTATTTATAAATGCAAATATAATTACTATACATAGAATTCCTAAAGTTGCTGCATGAAGCACCTATTCCAACATGCATGAAATACCCTAGTTATGTCTGTTAAAAATGATGTCTACAAGACTGGAATGGCAGCGTCTCACTCATGAAGAGTCACGAGCAATTTTGTGAGTGCAAATTAGCTGCTTCACACAGACAGCAATATATCTCAGAGTTATTTTTCTAGGAATCCAAGGACAATAAAGACTAAAATATACAAAAAAAAGGAAAAACATCCTTCCATGTATCTTATACTGGACTTAAAACAATTTTTGCATTCACTGAGATCATCCTAATTATATTTATATACAAGGAAGTTTCATTTCATTAAAATATCTAACTTACAGAGATGTTTTCAATGTGAAAACCTTGCTTCTGAAAATAATTGTGTTATTGCTAATCCCCTAGATTCAAACAGGCTTTGGATCTGACCTCATTAATACTAGAATAATAATGACAAATGCAAAAATCAACTTTTCTCCTCTCTTGTTTGTTCTTCCTTTGCATTTGATTAGATTTCATGTACAAGCCCCACTGCTTAAGGGCTTACAAACACTCCTGAGAAACATATAAAACCTAGAAATATTTCAGATACTTAACACTTAGAAAATGGATGAGCACTACGTTCAATATTATTGGGCTGTGCTGTATCCTAATAATCAAAGCTCTTTGCCTCTTATGTAAGCGTAGCAGACCACCTTACTTTACCAGTTCTGCATCAATAAATACTTCTAGGACATTCCTGTGAATTTGCAACAGAAAAATTGTATTTTTTCCAACAACGATGCTGAAACTCCCCAACACTGTGCTTCCTACCAGGTGAACCCCTCTCCACAGCTAACAATACTTCATGAAAGGCAGAACAGCCATGTCTCCGTCACTAGTCTTTGGTTCAGTTGATAACTTAGGATGAAGGATGATGTCTTGTTAACTCCAACAAGGTAAAAAGCACGATGGCAGGAGGACATCAGTCCTCCTCTCCACAGACCACTGGGAATGTGCCAGCCTTTTAGTCTAACTATACTCAGCTTACTTGTTAGTACTAAAAGATAGGAATTGTGCTGCAAATAAAAATGTCCTCTGTTCTCACTGCAGATGCTTCATGAAAGCTTCGGAACCCATTATTTTAGAATCAGCCAGGAAGAAACATGAAAGCAGAGTCTGGAATCTCTGCGTGCTGCCGCATGGTGAAGTGTTAGGACTGCTTGCCTTGTTTGCACATGAGCTTCATGATTTGGCTGAGTGTGTTAAGACCAAGAGTATTCATTTGACTTCAGATTTTGGGTCTATTTACTTTTGGTTTCATCAAAATAAATCCAGAATAGCCAAAAGCTGGAGTTAGCAGCTTTCCTCTAGATCTAAAATAACCAGAAGCCTTATCCATTTCTTACAGAAGTTCATCAGAGCTTACCTGCTGGCTGGCTATACAAATTGGTGAGGAGCTGAAGAAACCCCCCCCCAAAGCACTGTATCTGCTGATAAATCCTATAATAATACAGGACAGATTTAAAAGATGCAGGCATGAACCCTTGCAGGTCAATAGGAAAACTTCTGCTGACTTCAGTCAATTAGAATTTCACCTCATACAGAGACGATTTCTCAGGACTAGAATTGTAAGTCACACTTACTATTCCTTTTTACAGTGCTATCAAACTGTGGCCACCTTTCAAACATACCAAATGTGACCAAAAAAAATGCAGTCATAAATTCCAGAGTTTATAGGAAGTTTGGAAATTTAGGGAAAAAAAAAAAAGACAACTAATTTTACATGACAGGTTTAAGTCTGTGATAAGCTGCCCTGACTTTAATAGCATATTGATCTAGGAGTTCAGGTGGGCTGTGACATTACTTCTGTGAGAGATATTAAATTTAAAACCAGCCCGACAATACTTTCCTATGATGCCTAGAAAAAGGTTTGGTAATGGTTTAGAAACAACTAATACTGATGTTAGTTCACTGGGCTGAAAGAACAAATAACATCTTCATATTAATGCATGAGCAGAGCCAAAAGATATACGTACGTACGTTAATGCCACCCCATGAGCACACATTCTAAATATTTGCAGAAACTAAAATATACTTAGCTGTCGTTTTTTGTTATACCGCTGATCTGACTTCAGTCAGTTTTAGATTTCCTTTGGTTTGATTTACTGGCTAACATGGCTGCTGATCATGCTCCACTGGAATGATACCGTATGCTACATACATCACTCTAATTATATTTTTGAATCATCCCAAGGGAAAATTAGCATTTTGCCACCCTGAGGAGCAGCTTTAAGAGCGAAAAGGTAGATTTACATTATCTACAAAAAGTTCTGAAAGACTCTTCAGAGGTTTCTGGTAAGCGTGGGAGGGCAGGGAGCACGGAGCTGGGGCACTGGCACTGTGCATTGCCTCGGGCAGGTCCACTGTGGTACCCACTGGACAGGGTAACTCCCTCACCTTTGGTAAGCTGACAGGCTGTCCTGGTTTCAGCTGGGATAGAGTTAAGTGATTTCCTAGTAGCTGGTACAGTGCTATGTTTTGAGTTCAGTATCAGAAGAATGTTGATAACACTCTGATGTTTTCAGTTGCTGCTAAGTAATATTTATATTAAGTCAAGGATTTTTCAGCTTCTCATGCCCAGCCAGTGAGAAAGCTGGAGGGGCACAAGAAGTGGGCACAGGACACAGCCAGGGCAGCTGACCCAAAGTGGCCAATGGGGTATTCCACACCATGGGATGTCATATCTGGGAAATAACTGGGTGGAATGGGGGGCGAGGAATCGCTGCTTGGGGACTAACTGGGTGTTGATCGGTGGGTGGTGAGCAATTGCACTGTGAATTATTTGTACATTCCAATCCTTTTATTATTACTGTTGTCATTTTATTAGTGTTATCATTATTACTTTCTTCTGTTCCATTAAACCGTTCTTATCTCAACCCCTGAGTTTTACTTCTTTTCCTTTTTTTCTTCCCCATCCCACTAGGTGGGGGGGCAGTGAGTGAGCGGCTGCGTGGTGCTTAGTTGCTGGCTGGGGTTAAACCACGACACAGGCAGACACCATGTGTTCTAGACAAGCACAAACCATTGGCATTGTTACTTTTGCAAGGGTGAAAAGTTTAGAAGGGAATTTGCTCTCATAAATCAATGATGAGCTAGTAGCTTTGCTTTAATAATTTAATGCTCTTTTCTGTAGCAGAGGAAGCAAAGTTTTCTGTTCACTCGGATGCAGTGTGTGCAAACAAATATGTGAACGTAGCAACCCCACTGGCCTTGCGTGCTGTACTTTGTGCTTCCATGCACAAGGCAGGGGGGTGCTATCAAAGTCTGCCCTCTTCCTCCTCGGCAGAGCTGTTCCAGCCTGGGTGGCAACATGGGAGCTGCTACACTGCCTTATGTACATGCCATTAGTTAATGTGCAATGCACATCTGGAAATAATCCTGGTCCCACCAGAGTGTTAAGCCACTTTATTAAGCAGCGCCATGGCAAAAATTGCTTCCAAACATATGCGCATCCTCCCTCAAACCTGCTATCATCCATATTACTGTATCATGCACTATGAGGTACACTATTCTTTAGGAAGGAATTTCTAGAGGGCAGCTAGTTACTTGGCAACAAAATTACCTAATACTACAGAAAATTCAGGGCTTATGAAATAAAAAGAAAAAAAGCCCATCAAACAAGCCAATTGTCCCTTATCCCAAAACAAGAGAATACATATCTGTGCCCCCAAAAGCTGGACACACGTTCGGTGGTGATGGTTTGATTTTATGGAAGTCTTGAAAGATCAGCATCAGTTTGTTCAAAAGCTTCCCTGGCTTCCTGCCATGACACCTGCCTACCTCCTCGACAGCTCCCCTGATGGGCCGCTGGCTTGCTCAAGGCTTCCAGGTCTATGTGGGCTTGGAGATAAAGCCGCTTTTAGGACTTACAGTTTCAAGAATATATAGCTCCAGAATAGCTTCCCCATGGGAACAGCTCTGAAGTGAGGCTCTGCTGCCTGATTAGCATTTCAAAATTTTGGAGCTCACTCCTCACAGGAACACCACCAGATCCTGAGCTGGCGGAACAGCCTGTCAGGCAGTGTGCATCTATCTCCTCCAACAGGACCTCCACTGCCTGAGGTGGGCAGGGGACTGTTCTCTAAACAGTCCCCTTCCCACAGCCCTGACCTCTGTGGCTTAGCTTTTGTTTTGCTCTTGTTCCCTTTTTGGGCTGACTGACTGTGCCCTATACAGTCAGGGAAACCAGCAGAATCTGAGTGCACATCTCAGAAGAAGCTTGGGTGTGTTTTCAAGGTACAAGTGTGGGCAGAATGGGAGTTTATCATGACCAAGGCACGCAAAATACCTTGAGAGCAGGCAACACGATGAGCACACCTTGCCTACCCCCTAGCTGAGTTACTGTCACAAGAGCATCAGATGTTCTTCCAGGCACTAAAAGCGCCCTGCACACCTAATGCCTGAGGATGGGCAGGCTCCTTTGTGCTCTCCATCCTTACACACCAGTGGAGCAACATAGGGGACTAACATGAGGGATTTAACAGCAAGGCAAAACGAAAACAGCAAAGGAAATGGGGCAGTTGTATGTTTTTCAATTGCCGGAGAAGGAAATGGATGAAATGAGGAAATTAAACACTTAGCAGTAATTCACAAAACAATCCTACTTTCAGACTATACTTTAACTTTTCTGAAAATGAACTCCTGGGGCTTACCGCAGTAAGGGCTGGTAGCTTGAGCTCAGCCAGTGGCAGCTGGTTGCTGCCACACTGATAGTTTAGCTGCAAATTTATATCTATCAGCTCTTCAGAGAGAAGTTACCTACTCCAAGGAAAGCAAAAGATAGGCAACTGCTACACGGGTGGCAGGCTGAGATAGTTCAGAGCAAATCCATCCAGGCAGCAGAAATGGTGCTTCACATACAGCCTCAGAGGGTGGTGCTGCCTGGTTTTAAAAAGGAGCAGCCCAAAACACTATCAAAAGCATCCAGTGAAATACAGTAAAAAAACCCCATATCTTTCCTTTAAGATAAGCCAATTAAAGCTCTTAAACCAGCCTGTTCCAAAAGATCTTCTAATTAAATCACATATTCATTAAGAACAACAAGCAAAAGGGTACAGAGGAAGAGGGAAATTATATATCACCTTAAACAGTTCTGATGGGCTGGGGAAAAGAACAGGACACACGCAGCAGCTTGGCAAGTCTACTAGTCTGTTTATCTACAAGTGTACTCGTGTAGTACACTAGCAGCATCGTCAATGCCATGCTCTAGTCTCTGAGAACACACACTATTCTCCATTAGTGCTACTCCGTGTTAGGTGTTTGTATCATTCGTAAAATGAACTCCCTGGTGCATATCTGCAAATTTTCTTCAGATATTGTTATAGTTTCTCTCCTGAATGCATTCTGGTCAATCGGATGAGCTCTGTGAGCATGGGGGAACCTTACGTAGGAGGAATGTAATTAAGAATACATTTTTTTAAGTTCATACGTTAGATTTTGAGCAGGGGTAAACTCTTACATCTTCATTAGCTTCTGCTGAGTTTCACTGTTTACACAAGCTGGTGGCATTATAATTTCAAACACTTATTCAGTCATTTCTACTTCTGGCAAAAGCCTGTAGAAAAGCACGCTGGAGATGGAGCATGCTAGTAGTAAAGGCATATTCCTTGCATACAGATAAATCTTTATCTCACAAAAATTTTAAGGGCCTGTGGCTAGGATGGAAAAATTGGAAGCACAACCCTCCAAAGCAGTAGGGCAGATGCCTACTACAAGAATTTACTCTAAGAAAGCAAATCTGTCTTTAAAGAAATTGATGAAATAAATATAAAACTTGAGAATAACATTTAAGGGAAAAGAAATTATTCCTGTTCTGCTGGATATACCTCCAGCAGAAGACAGACTAAGCCCACCAATTCATTTCCTATAGGAGCCAAATCCTGGACGTCACTCAAAGTCTTAATTTTGGAAGACAATAAAGTCTTCCTACGTTTGGTGGACTGCATTAATCCCCAAACCTTTGTAGTCAAGATGACAGCCAACATCTTATTTCAACCAATAACCACTCTTCAGGTGGCAAACATGGTGCCTACATTTATCTCATCTTTATGGAAGGAAAAGACGTAATCCTCCTTTGTCTGCCATGAAACCCAAACAAGGATAAGCTAGGGAGAATACATCTTCCAGGGGTTAATCATACAGGACTGTACCTGACAAGATACTGAATGCACTCAAGGCTGTATTTTGGCAGAGAGGGACACATCCAGTCATGCTGGACTACAACAGAGCATGAGTCAAGGCAGTTCAAGTTGCTAAGGCATCCTTGCTGGTTGCTATGGCATGTGTACTGTTATGAATGTTTCGTCCTGGTTTATTTTTTTTCAAAGGATTGGCTTAGTTTGTATGGCAAACTAAGCTATCAGCCATTAGAAAGTAGCACCACTTTCTCCTCTGGCTCCTCCTCCCTTCCGAAATGGGTGACATTTATCTTTCTGGTCCAGTCTTGGACTGTCCCACACTGATCTTGCTTGTTTTTGTGCTTCTGCAGAGAAGATCTGAAATGGTTGAGGGTAGCCCATGAACTAATCCATTTGTATTTGCTAAACTTATCACTTCTGTACAGCAAAGAGTCCTCTTGAGATGTGCAATTGTTTGCTATAAAAAGCAAATGCTTTAAAAAGTACAAAATTACATATGATCTGTGCAGTTTTGCTCATAGGTATTTTCAATAAAATGATTATCCAGACCACCAAACAGATTTTGCAGATTTCCCTGGAGTGGCATTGAACCCCATTTGAATGCAAGTGGTCTGCCTCCTGCTAAATGCTGTAATTTTTTTGAAGTACGAGTGCACTCTGAAAAGCAATGGCCTCATGTGGCTCTTTGTTTACTGTGCCTCATTGTTTCCATATTAAAATGGCTCAGTTCAGAAGCAGAATGATATACTTTTTTTTAAAAAAAAACCCCAACCACTCCAAGACCCATGTAAACTCAGCCAAACTCATGGCACTCAAGCCTGGGCTCTTCCACACTAGTATGTTAACACTGGTTATATAGGTCCTCACTATTTATCTGTGGACCTCTGACTTTCTTCTAAAATGCCCAGATCTGTACAGCTTCTGGCTCTGATGGCTTGTACAGCCTCAGCTGATGGGAGAAGGCAGACACTGCTGAAGGTGAGGCACAGATGAGGCAGACTGGGGAACTGCTGAGCCTGCCCCTACTGTGTCCACCTCCATGGGGCTCTGCCTGGAGTCCCTCTCCTCTATCCAGTTGCTGTTTTCTATGAAATTTATGACAATAAAATCATCTGGGAAGCTCCTAGTTCTCTGTCAGCTATCGCTGAGGTTGGCCAGTGGCTAAAAGCTGGCCTTGAGGTGAGGGGAGGACAAGCGAGGTGGGTCGCCTGCAACCCATGCCCTTGGGAAAGCCTGACTCTCCTGCTCCTCAACCCCAAGCAAGCCATGCAGGATACACTGCAGCAAGCAGACCTGCCAGGCTGTGCAAGCGCTGCTTGGTGGCCTTGCCACCGCATGGCTCCTTGCCTGCTCCTCCTTGCACCCCGGCTGATGATGCTGCACATCAGCAGCTTTCCTGGTTGTACCCAATGACCTTGAGGATGACCTCAGCCTCCCCCTGCCCCAATCCTTGCTGAAGTGTCAGCCAGGCAAGTGTGGTCGTACAACATGGGATTTTAAAATATAAATAAGATCACAGAAATTACTGGAAGCTCCCAACAGTGATATGAAACCTTACACAAGATAGAAAGCCCTAATTATAGTTTCTGAACCTATGAAGTCATCTAATACACATATGTTCCTCTACACTGCAAGGAGGAGAAAGGAGACATGCAGTACTTATTACCGTCCTCATAAGGAGGACAGAAAGCCAGACTTTGGAAGCTTTTGGAAATTCGTAATTTAGGAAAATCTGCATAAAACCAGAAAATCAGCTCTACTTTAGTTTAAAAAAAAGGGGGGAAAGGGGGAAGGGCAGTACAAAATCATAAGCACTTTGGGTTTAATTATAAAAGCAGTATTATTTGTTCATTCCACAGTGCCATGAAGCACTGCAAGACTTCATACTGTTTGTTTTTATTGATTTTTTGGATCAAAGTTTCATAACATAAATCTGAAAAATACCTGGTATTTCTCCTAAATGCCAAAACTGAGGAATCTACTCCCGGCGAGGAAAGAAGGCACACTTAGTGGCTCATGTGTCATCAAAAAATTACTACTTTAATAAGAAAACAATTAAAGAACAAAATTAGACTTCCTCTTTCTCTTCTAGTATGGTAAAACCTGTGCAAAATCAAGAGCAGTAAAAAGTACTAACGATCTTCATTCATAAGTGAAAGACATGGCTGCAACCCTAAATACTTAGTAGGGGGAAAATACTAGGAAAGGAAACACCAGTTTTACATAAAAATTTCTTAAAACAGAGCTGCACTCTCTAATACATCCCGGACAGTGCAGAGTCTATTGACAGGAACAGAATATTGCATTCAAGTAATTATGGGAGAAGGATTTAAAAATACTTCAATCCTATTTGGTGACAAATTATTTTAAGTTTTATATTATTTTGCAGTTCTCTGATAAAAAGCCCTCTTATTTGCTTGTGATAAGACTTCAGAAGCTTTAGACAGAGCAGATTTTCTTAAATTAGCTTGAAAATTCAGTTTCCAGGGCAACATATGCAGGTCTTCTTATATCAACATTTCTTTGCACCACTTTTATAAATATGGTTGCTTGCTAGAATGTTGTAAAATACTTTTTAAATACAGCAAACTATTTTGATCTCTTTGATCCTTTATTTTTGCCTTTGAAAAAAGCTCACTGTCCTTTCTTTTCAGAAGAATCATATCAATAAAACTGTCAAATTGTTTTACTTCAGAGAGGCTTTATCCTAGAAATGACTGCAGTGATACCCATGCGTGTAATACATTTCCACTAGCACCTGAATGTTTATGTAACATTTCAGTACACATCCTTTATTCATCATCCCTTTTCTTGCTTTTCAGTTTGCAAATAGGAGACATGACTTAGGGTCTATGGCACGCTGGGTGTCTGCTGGCTGATACGTAAAATTAACCTGAATGCCTGTTTCACAGTGGCAGCATGAAATTTTCTGACACCCACCTTGCACATCGAGATCCTCAGTGAGTTTCTCACACCTACCAATACATACAAGTGGTATAAAAGAAACAAAGCTAACAATGCATCTCCTCCATTCTAAAAGGGGGGGAAGAAAATGAATTCTTTAATGATGAGTATCATTTCCTCTCTGTAACCGCTTGAGAGGTGATCTGCATCACTGCAGTGATGTTACTGGGACAGGTACCTGAAACCTTGAGCAGCAGAGGGGATACATTTCCTTCTTCGATTTTAACAAAGGCCAGATTGGACCTTTGCCATGTGGCATTATGGTGGAGCAGGCAGCACATTAAACAGTAACAACATTAGGACTGTCTTAGGAAAAGAAGACTGAATGACTGTTACCTGCACATTTTACTCCCTGAGCAATGAGGCCCCACATAAAGTTGGCGCAGTATTCACACCAGTGCGGGCCCCTGAACGTGTGCACCTGGAAGACAGTAGCAGAAAGGAAAATTACAGAAAATGACCCAACTGTTTCACAGACATCCATATCAATATGTCTACACAAGGCAGAATTCCTCTTCTTCGAAGGCACCACATGAAGTCTCTGGAAGCTTCCCTTTATCACTGCAGGAAAGGAAGGAACGTAAGAAAGATTTAACTGCCAAGACACTTGCAGACCTATGGAAACGGGAGCTCTCCATCCTGAGCCATCCAGGGCAGCAGAACCAGGTCTGGGGGGGTCTGCTCCCAGACCACGTGGGGCAGAGGAGCAATGGCAATCTTCACAGCCCTTCTCCTGCCTCTTGGCTTCCCTCCATCTGGGCAGGATTTTAGCCATGAGGCGAGGCTTTTGCAGTGACTGTGCAAGAGTTCGCCTCTCAACTGAAAATGTCTTCTGCTTTGCCCTCCCTTCCATAAGGTACCGTGTTAAACGCGTAGGGGGCTGCAAGATTTTGCCTTGAGCAGAGGGAGTCCTGCCAGGCAAAAATACCAGTGCTACACAGAAATACTGCAAACGCGCTTAGGGACTTTCCAGTCTACAATAACTCTGAAAGGAAATTAATTCTCTTCAGGCTAATGCTATGTATTGAAAATCTAAATGAATCTAGTAAATGGAAAAAAGAATCCAGTGAACCAGGAAAAAATTGAAAGCTGAAGAAGAAAAAAAACCAACGCTGCTTTCAATCCCAGTTCACATGCTTGTTACAAATCCTGCAGCCACCATTAGCTGCTTCTGATTTTGCTCTGATAAAGTTTCTGCTGTAGGAAACCACAGGATTCTTTACGAAAAAAGTCATTACTTCCTTAGCCAGCATAAAAGGCTTTGAGCCTCTATTTAGCATAGACAGGCTGACAAAAAAAAATCAGTAACTGATGAACATGAAGAAATGAAATTTGCAGTGAAATGTAGTAAAAATGCTTTAGGCTTAAGTCAGTTGGTTCTCCAGAGTTACTGAGCGGATATCAGAGCAGGCAGTAACCTCACGCATGTGCACTGCCTGGTCAGATCAGTGTGGAGCAGAAGAGAGAAGGAGCTGGTGGAAACACGCGTGCCTGACGTCCACGCAGAGCTCTCCCTGGTTACGAATAGCAAAACATCAAGTGGCCTAACTGAGGTGGTGAGCATCCCCTGCACCACTGATTTCAGCAGCAGCTGGATCCCAGGTGATACTTACCTTGAACAAGTGACAACCCAGAGCAGCACCCAGCAATTCAGACCACATTTCAGTTTTGGCTGTGGGGAGGTCTGCAGCCTTCTGGGCATTTGCTGCCCACAAAGCAGCAGTTAGTTACATTGCCGTGTTAATTTGGAAAGTTGCTCTTGAATTCACCAAGTAATTCATTCACGTGCGCATCTGTGCTAAGCTAGGCTTATAACTGCCTCTAGCCCTACCCTGCTGAGCATCTCCGGAGGAAGCGTAATGGTGTGAAGTGTCATGTTCTTCCAGTGCTGGCACAGGCTGCCTCCCCCCAGCCGTGCTAGCTGCAGTCCGCACCCACTCCCACGCACCTTCTGAAGGTGCGATGTGCTCCACGAGGCCCCTTCTCCCTGCAGCTCCAGCTGACTTCTACAAAGCAAACGATGACAAGACTGTTGGCAGCTGTAATATCCATTTTCTTTTTTCCTCTCACCACAAAGAGATTTTTCACACCTTCTTCTCCATTACCCACCTGCACTACCCACATCCTCTTGGCTTTCTTCCTCAGCCTTGTGTTTTTTTTCCAGGTCTTTGGCAGCATTCCCTTCCCAGGATAAGCACATTCTAATATCCTCAAGCAAAACACTGTGCTTTAATGCCTGCAGACTAACAGAACTTTTTCAGGGGAAAAAAAGCTTCCTTTCAGTTACCATCTTTTATTTTTGGTCAAAGGAACATTCCACCCCTACAAACACTTATTTAAAATATTTCCCAAAACTCCTGTTGAGGAAAAGTGAAATAAAAATGACAGTTAAAAAGTTTGAGCAATAAACAACCTTTTTTCAGAATCCTTTTCAGTTTCATAAGAGTTTAGGGTTTTTTGGTTTTTTAATATGTCTGATTGTAAAGGAGAGGGAATTTTGTCTTGTTCCTTGAAAGCTTCTTTCTTTAGGCAGAGCAAGAACAAATTCTGACACAGTAATATTTCTTGCTAAATAAAAAGAATGATACTATCCTGTGCCTCTCTGCTTGCTAATTTCAATTAATCAAATTCACCAAATGTGCCATTTGCTGAAGCATTTCTAATGCTTTCCCTGGGTGCTGGGGTCCTATCCTGGTCTCTCCAGGGCCATCTCCAGCGCTGCTGCTCACCAAACCTCAGGTGCCCAATCTCTAACTGGCGGTTCTTTTAGCAGTGAACATCCCTCCTTCTCGGCATCTTGCTCCCCACCACAGACTGCACGTTTCCACCTCCTCCTGACTCCCCCCAGGAACTCTTCTGTGGGGTCTACCACATCTCAAATCTGCAAATCCAACCTTTTGCCTCCCTTCATTTTTATTTTTTCTTTTATTATTATGATAATTTTAATGAGCTCAGTTTCTCTTATGTTTCTAATAACTATGATCCACCTAGATTAAAAAAAACATAAATTACCTTTCTACTACAGCCAGTCCCCCTGACACATTATCCTGGCTCTCACCTCACCCCTCAGAGAAGTTTACATGACTCATCATCAACTTTAAAATGACAAGGACAAAACAGACTTTCCTCTTCCCTACCAACACTGCGTATATTGGTCATCTTTCACATGACCAAGATTGACTTTGCCCTTCAGGATCATTGTCTCAGCATCATTAGCACTGCTCTCTCATGCCATGCATCCAGGCTTCATCCAAATACTAAAATGCCTTTCCGTATCATCAGTTAAGAAATTACTTCTCTGTTAGAAGATTTATCCAGAGCCTGCTCAGCTTTACACTGCCCCATCCAAATGACTTTTTCTTATCCATTATACTGATTGCAAACTCAAAACAAATTAAGTGGTGAGGGTAGGTTTTTCTATGTTCCGTAATGCTCTACCTTGCTTTGTCCTTTGTCTGACATGCAATAGGGAGGTTCTCTGGCAATATTAATTAGGAGGCCCAAAGGCCATAATGTCCTTCCGTCCCCGGTGTACAAAAACCAAGCAGGATCAGCTCTGAAGCCTCTTTTGGGGTTCCTAACCAGTGCTGGTTTTTCCCAGAGCTCAGTGGTGCTGGAGCGTTAATCTTCCCACTACCATGGAGCGGAACTGGATGTCTAACCCTGTGCTGGTCTGAATACACAGCATCTCTGGAAATGAAATCAGACACGGTAAGTGATGCCAGAAAATAGCAAAAAATTGGTCTTCTGAGGTCAGAACAGCCTCTAATCCTGTTTCATCCTGCAGAGTGCGGCCTGGCAGCACGCTAAAAAGAAACACGTTTGCATCCCTTTGCTAGTTCAAGAGCCAGCACCTGCAAACAATACTGCATTTATTACATGACACTGTTTAATATAGCATTCTGATTTTTATATTTAATTCCCCATTCTAAAAATCTGCCAAGCGACTTGCTTGTTTTCAAAACTAAAACATGCTTTCCAGAAAAATTTCTGAAAACACACCCAGCAGAGTCCCAGAGATCCTGACTTAAATAACAAGGGGTTTCTTTCCCCTTATAAAAAGAGCATCTGCCATATGCAGATTTTACTGTCTTATAAAATGTGAGAGAGCAGGATTGCCAACTGTGGTTTTACATCTCCCAACCCTTCCATTCTCACTCCCGCCCCAAGAATCTTTTTCCCTCTTTCCATAAGGCTTCAACTGTGAATGATTTTTTTAAGAATGTGGAAAATAGGTGAGAGGAGAGCAAGATAAAGTGGTTTTAATCTTAATTTGTGAAATTCCAGGGGAAGTATTCAATTTAAAAGAAAAATCTAGGTAATTTTAAAAGAAAATACCTGCTTCAAAAATTAGACAAAATCCTATTACTAAGCTGTCCTGCAAGTCTGAGGTAAGAAGAGAGCCTCACGTTGGGCTTAGACCTAGGCATTTCTATGTTGAACTCTCCTGCAACATCAGCAAGGTCTAACAAACATATAACTACTGTGATCTTACGTAGGAGTACAGTATTTTGCTTAGGCTTGAAAGACATTTTCTTATATATGGGGAAAAATAGCTTAACTCCTGTGATTAGTAAGTGTCACAGAATTTCATTTATTTTTGTTTTGCATTTAATGAAAATACTTCTTAGAAAAAGAGACAAAAGTTTTAGGAGAACCGAATAAAAAATGATCCAGTAGGACTGACAACAGATTATACCACAAGCTGTGAACTCCTCAAGCAGATCTCCCACCGTTATTTCTCAGGCTCTGTAAAGGTCACTGTTGAAGTTAGTTACCCATGTTTCTCGTAACTCCACTTATTTTTAACGCTTTTGGTTTTTACTAGGCAGTTGTTCAGCTAGCCTTGACTGCTATCTGAAAACCAAGAATGAGCCAGCACATAATTAGTATTCCTAACTGGGAGACTTACATTCTATCACTTGTCAAGGCAGGGAGGAAGAGAATGAGGAAGTATCATCAAAGTGCTGTGCAAACATGATGTGAAGGAGCACAATGGATCAGCAGAGCTTTAGCAAACCCACTCTTGGGAAGAAAGCAAGGCTGGATCTGACAAACCATGGATATGGAAAATCAACACCAAACACAGAAGACAAAAGTCTTTCTGCTAGCATACAAAAAAGCCTTCCCTGCCGAGAGGCTGCTGCCATGGTCTCCCTGAGCGCCTGCTCCATCAGGACTCCTGCTCTGTACAGAACAGCGTAGTTTCTTCCATGGCCCTCCATGCTGAACTGCTGGTGAGAATAATGTGTTTTGGACAATCCAGGCACAACCATCTGTGTTGGGATGAAATACATCAACTTGAAAAAGGATGGAAAAAACCACGTTGGATCTACCCTCCCAGGCTACCAGAGTCCTACGCTCTGGGTAGAAGCCTTGCTGATACTCGGGGAGGAGACCAAGCTGACCGGGGACTGAATAAATGGCACACATCCAGCATTTGTACTGCATGGTGCTCCAAAGGTACAGTTCTGCTGGCTATACTGTCTTTCAAACGAATTCCCAAGGATGACAGGACACTGCTGATGAAGGCTGTCATCTCAGTTGTCCTAGCTGATTTGCAATTCCATCAACTGAATTCTGCCTGTTGGGACTCTACCAAGCTTTTAATTGGATATGGGAGACATCGTAAGTCTCAATTAAAATTATGAGCTCAGCCTGTATTATTCACATCTGTCTTCCCTGTCACAGCTGATTTCATCAGGTACTGAGCGTACCCTTGCTGGCACCCAATAGGCACGCCCCTTCCATCCATCCCTGGTCCAGGCAGAGATTGCCTGAATGTGACGGGTACAGAAGAGATATCAGTGAGAAAGCCAGTCGACTCAACTACCAGTTTGGGCAATGCTTCGATTTAATCATTGCATATATTATTACAATGATTAGATAGTGCCTCTAAAATAAGGGTCTCGAGCACTCCCAATATTCCAGCACATGATATTCCTCCTGTGAGGCAAATATTGCTGCTGATGAGTAATCCGAGAAACAAAAAGACTGCCATGACAACCCACACGGCAGAGCCAAATCTGCAAGATAATAGCTTTCATGCAAGGGCGTAACAGAAATTACAGTAATTGAGACCATTGGAACATACGTTCTCCAAAACAAGAGCTGACTTTGCCTAGACCAGCTGGGGTGTTACCTGCGGGGAGCCAGTGTGGGACTGCTCCAATGACTTTGTCCAGCAGCTCTTGAGAGGGAAGATGCTGGCTGAACACTGCATGGTTCAGAGCATGGAGTATAAATAGCATCGTTATCGCCAGTGGGTACACTGACACGAACGTTGAGCAGGCAAACCTTCCTCCAGGTCCTCACCCACTTGAAGCCAGAAGCGCTGTCACGTCTTGTTTGCTTTCTGGTTTGCACTGATCATGTCAGCAGAGATGGGAACAACTGGAAATTGCGGTTAGGTCGTGCTCTACAAGAGCCAAAGCAAAAAAGATGGAGAGCAGCAGGTTGTTGGCTTTTTTTGCTTGTAAATTCAATGAAAATGGACACCTTTCTTTCAGGATGGAATAGCAGATTTTCTTTAAATTGCTATCTAGAAACTGGAACATTGTCCATTTTGTTTCAGACCCAAGCTACTTGATACCTGTGTTCATGCAAAAAATTCTGAAACTAGAGGTGAAAATGGAATAAAACCCTTAGAATTAAAATTGTATATATTTATACACATACTATATATGCTGTATATGTAATGATGCAAATATAATACATGTAATGATGAAAATAGACTATAAAACCCTAAGAGATTCCTAAAGAAATGCTTTTGCAATTATGCTAATTTGGAGGTAAAGCTGTTGATGGTGAGAAAGCATGACATGTGCTACATGCTCCTTGAGGCAAACTCCCAGTCCTCCCCAGCAGAGCATTTCTAAGCTTCACTACAGGCATGAGCTGGTCCGTTCTTGGGGCTGTCCAGAAGGAAGACTCACAGGATCCACATCTGGGGACTCATACAACTACTGGTGTGGTGGGAACGAATTACAGCTTCAATAAACTAAGGATTTAGAAAAAAGGTTTGTTTTTTTTTTTCTTCTCCAAACAGAGGCAAAGCTTGAATTCAGCAACTAGCACTAAGAAAACAGAAAGGGTTAAATAATATTCTGCTATTTGGAATCTGCTTTGGAAAAGCCCTGGCTTTTCCAAAAAATTAAAAGTAACATTAAATAAATACCTTAGGAGACTAAAATCCATCAATGCCTAAAAGCTTTCCTGGCTTGAACTGTCTTATAATACACTATGAGTTTCAGAAGCAACAACATTAGAGCTGATGAGATCTCAGAAATTTTGTGGAAGTTTTTCTTCAGCTTTGTTCTCCAGATATTTTCCCTGCCTTTGAACATTTTTTTCCCTCAAGTACTAGAAGTCTAAAAGAAACATCAAATTTCCTGAGGTTTTCTTATCTGTGAGAACGGGTAGAGACTCTCCCTGGGGACTGCGCTAGAGGCACCCATCTCTCTTTCTGAATATTCATTTGAGTGCAATGACTCACTTAAAGACGTTTTGAAAATATGTTCAGTGTCAGGTCTGTACCTAATAAAAAATCAGCATCCTCTTCAGCAGAGTTAGACTAATTTACCCCAAATCGGCATCTGCCCCAGTTTTCAGAAGATCAGAAATAGAAACAAGTTCATGTTAGAAGTCATAGAAAAAGGGGTCTGCTTAATATAGTAAGAGTTTGTTATAGTTTCTGGTCTTTTTGCAGCATTTCTTCTGCACTTTCCATCTCCCCATTTCCCAGTGTTTAAGAACTGCTTTGCTGAGCTGCTCTTGTTAGAATAATAAGGTTTGGCATGGAAGCTATTTGCTATGACTTTTTTACACTAACAAAGCACCTAGCCCGGACGCAGTTATACTGGTAAAATCTGGGCCAGGGCCAGGTTACCTTATTTGTTTCAAAGAAGGCAGTACAAATTTCACCGGCAGAGTAACTCTTGTTAAAATTAGCAGTCTCTTCACTAAAGTGATGCTTGAACCTGTCTGTACTGGCAAAGACTTTCCAGTAAAGGCTGGTCCTGACCTGAGCTGTCACTTTTTGTGCACATTTAAGCCTATATTCTTCCCCCAGTTCCTTGTGGGAAAGCGTGTCATCTCTGCTCTGGAGCATCCCATTCGGACTTTCAAATGGGTCACCCTCAAAGAGAAAGCCAGGGTGTTGCTTCGGTCAAGGAGGGAGATGAGGAATCTCAACAAACAAGACTCATCAGCATCTCTGCTGACTTGGCCTAAGCAACCGTGGAGAAACATCTCTCTTTCCTGGAAGAAGTGTTGGCCTGAAAGGGAATTATGTTCTGAATGTTCACAGAGTCACCGAACAGCCTTGCAACCGTTACTTATTTCAATTAATTGACTGTGCCGTCTCAGGCATTAGTAAGATAGTGACTAAGAAACAGAATGACAGTACCAAATGCTGCAGAGAAAGACAACAAAAAATAGTCTTCTGGAGACGTATCTGTTTTCTGAAGAGCAAGGGAGAAATGAGACAATATCCTAGGGCAAATGATGCATGGAAACACAGATTTCAGTCCAGCTCTGACAGGCGCAGACACCTTCTTGCTTCAGTGAAACACCACGGCACTAATCTAGGCAGAAGAGCGGTTTTATGCCTTGGACTATCAGCAGTTACAAAACACCTGCAGAGTGCTCTGCAGGCTCAAGTCATCAGGAACATGAGGTGTCTGAAGGAATACCTATAACCAGCTAAGGGAGCTAAAAACTCCCCAGGGCCCGTGAGTCACAAAAGCTGGAGGGGAATGAAAACCTTTAAGGTGTTTTGTCCAGGCTTATTTTAAATTTGCTAAGTGATGGGGAGGTTATTGCACTGACTAGCAATTTTCACTACCCAGGAGATTTCTTGCTGTTAATCTCAAATCTTCCCTTTCCTCTTCCTTTTAAGCTATCATCCCATAACTCCCAGCTAATGCTCCTCTTCCATGACTGCCCTCCCTGCCATTACCATTTTCAAGCAAAGTTTTACTGTTTTCTCCAACCCCACACAAACAGCCCACAAAGAAGCGACGTCAGTGCCCAAGTCCAAAGCATGGCATCAGGAGGGGAGGAGGTGCAGAAGATGCTCCATGTCAGGTAAGGATGGACTCAGTGCAGAAGGTACCTCATTAGGCCTATCTTTTTTTTTTTTTTTTTACCAGCAAAAAACTATGGGATGTAGGGGGGAGATAAAGAGACGAGAAGATGCAAAGAGGGCAAGTCCAGAGGACTGAGCAAGGGGAATCCTGTGTGTTTAGTACCCTAACAAAAACTGCCTCACCAGAGAGAAGAGATGGGGTAACCTTAAAGCCAGCTCAGATTCTCCTGCTCTGTAAGTCCTTTGGCTTAAAGCCCACCTCATACATCCCAACCCAGAGCTCCCTTGGTCCTCCTCTCAAAACCAAACCAAAATGTTTCAATCCACATGGCACCTTGCCACAGGCCCCTTTTCCCCTCAAATTTGAGGTTCCTGCTGTTGCCTGAAGCTCTTGCTTCACCTGCCTGCCCAGAAGGTGCCCAGCTGCTTCCTCCCCGTAAAATAATTGAACGGATCAGGTATCAGCTAGGTAAAGAAATGGTATTTTAATTTACAAGTTATCACAGTTGTTGCATTTTGGGGACAAGATAAGCAAATATGAGATTTATAAGGGACAGAAAAAAGTGTTCTTATTGGTAGACTTCAGCTGTAGAATAAATTTACGGGAATGATTAGGCATAAATCTACCCTGCCCACTTCTATGAAATGTTACAGAACTTTCCCCTATAATTAAGAAAGTAACACTGCTGACTTCAGCTATGCTCCTTTTCAGCACTTCAAAGAGCACCGCACAGATCCCTCAGAGCTTCCAAATAGAAGATGTTATTATTCATCTACACTGGATGGAAGAACAAACTTGATATCCATCACATACCCCCCCTCCCCCATATAGATACGTGTGTACTGGAGAGTGTGGGGAAATTTCTTCCCTGTTAACAGGTAAGAAACTGAAAGAGAGGAAAAGCCTTTCTGTGAAAGAAGATGGGGCTGAAATTTTGAGGATGGTGAAGTGACTGTCCTACTGTGGTCTGATGATTCATTTACAAGAGATCTCATTCAGTGTGCTTGATTTCAGAAAAGCAGAGTATATGGAGGGAAAGCAAAAGAAATCACATATGCAAATAGAGAGACCCAATCAAGTCACACTCACAGTCCCAGCTCACCTTCAAATCCCATTATTCAATTAGAGCTAAATAAAATCCTGCGTCAAACAACATCGATCTCTTTTAGCCGATATATTTCAATTAACAGAAAATTAATCTTTTATATTAGATTTATAGAAGATAACACAGAAATATTAATTGAAAACTTTTTATAAATTAGAAAAAGCCCAAATATGCTTAAAAAAATACAGCATTTTTAATACCTAGCTCTCATCCTGAGGAATAGGTATTAAAAACTCAGTCAGATCTGACATTTATAAATCATCATGCCTTTCTTTACTTATGGAGATTAATTTAAGAGAATTCAGCCACTCTGTATTTGCATTTGAGATGTGCTCATGAGAGACGAGGCCTCCACAGTCAGGAGAATATTATGGAGCTGGAGATCATTACCAGCCAGCTCTGCCCACAGAGGTCCCTGTCACCCCGGCTAGCCAGCCTGCTCACTTCAGGCAGGAGACAACTCACATTCCAGCAGATTTAAATAAGATGAAAACCTTTCAAAAACTCAGCCGTGTCACCACTCCTAGCAGAACTGTCTTTACTTCCTTCTTTCAACAACCCTTGGAGCAAAACACAGATTAATAGATTTATTCAGGGGACCTCTTGACGATTTAAGAGTTAAAAGCTGCTTTTGGGTTCACCCCCTCCCCAGGCATCTGCAGTCCTGTGAGGACCATCACCATACTGCTCCTCTGCCACCATGTTCCTCTCCCTGAGCTTTGCTGGTGGCAACGGAGTCTTGAGGGTCCAAACTCCACCTGCGTCCCCCCCTACCCAGCCCACAGGGACAGGAGGCGTAGGGGCAGAGGGAGAATTAAGGTCTCCTGACCTGTGGTCAAGGCTCTTGGGCATTTGCTGACACCAGCCCACCTCCAGAGCAGCCACTGCTGTCTTCTTCCCTTCTCCAAGACAGCAGCACTAGTTGTCCTGCATTAATGATTCTCCACTTCTCCTCCCTCTGCTGGGATGTTACAACATTTGCAGTATAAAAGGATTTCTGAGACCCCTTCATGTCTGTGACTAGCGATGTGACTGATCAAAGAAGCAGCCGGGAGAAGGGTGAGGTGTCTCTATCTGTTGCCTCATGCCTGTATAATGAAGAGAGGATTAGCCACAGAAGTACCAAAGCAGCATGCGTCCTCCTTTTCACTGGTGGAGCCTCTGGGGATGGCAGTCACTGTTGGTTCGCTGAACGACATAAATTTATTTCATTTCTGGGTTGGTTTTGCTTGTTTTGTTTCAAAAGTTTAGGTTCAAGATGCTGGGCCTGACATTTCCTTCCTTCCCACACAGGTGGCACATTTGCAGCCTGGCAGACAACCTAGGAGACTTCTGCAGACATTTTAAATGATGACATCTATACATGTGAGAAGAAAAATTTCACGCATGCAAGGAATGATAAAGGAGAGAAGCGCATGAGCTAACGATGGCCATTCATTTCAGATCCATAATGCAATAATTATGAAGGGCTTATGGTTATTTTCTTTAAAAATGGGGCAGTGGCCATATTTAGAGCTTGTGAATGCCAGCAGCATTCCTTCAGCAGGTAGGTTGGTTGCTGCACACGCTTTAAGGGGCAAGGGGCTTGTTACCTTCTACTTTTTTATAGCAAAAATTATCTGTCTAAGGTGACTCCATTTCGCCGACTTGAGAAAAGAGTTACTTCTCAAGGTATATTTTTCTGGCAGCTGCATGTATAAAGGAACTACAGAACAACTATTATAAAGAAAACAATCTGTGTGGAAAGTTTGTGCTGTAGCTATGACCTTGGATCAGACACACAGTTTGTTTTTGAAAAAAGACTGGAAAACTCACAGCTTCCAAACTTTCCAGAAACAGTTTCTGGAAGAAAAACAAATAAAGAAACCCAAATGAATGAAAATCAGTTTATCGGGTTATTTTCAAAACCGACATGTTTCAGGCTGTTACAGGAAAGCAACTAAGGAATAGAGATGTGCGCAAAATTAAATACGTATTATCCTACATACACTCTAATACGTGGAAAATTGCTATCTGCTGGCATCCGCAAGAATTATCTCCAAACTTTAAGGAACAAATGGAAGTTGCAAGACATTTCAGATCTCTAGGACACCTCAGGAGCCTGTGAAAAAATGCTCTGCATTTAACTGACAGCCAGCAGGATTATTTTGTGCCAAGTGTTCATATGAAACACTTTTTAATGTAACATTTTGTACGTGGTTTTCAAATTCATGCTTTACTGAAGAACTCAAGTCAAACAAAAACATCCCGATCATACAGAGTTTCCAATTTTAGTGATTATCTGAACTCAAAAGCCAGAAGGTGGTTTAAATAAAATCAGATAGACGATAGGTAAATGTACCTATGTGCACACGTGTACGTTTACACATGTACATGCATGTGATGGAAATAAAAACTGAAAATAAGAGACAATTAACAGATGCTTGTATCATCAGATGCCTGTGTGATATTAATGAACTCCCCTTCTCCTAAAAATAAATAAAAGCCAAAGCTACACGGCGGAAAACCCCCACACATTAAAGAAAATCTGGGCTTCAGGTATTATATATGAAGTTTGTACCGTCGTCTGCAGGAATTCAGTATAACATCAATTCACTTAGTCTTACAAATAAAGACTGCCTATTATGCAATGCATTTTGACTGCCAAAAAGTTAAATTACTAAATCCTTACTGGACACTTATTACAGATACAGACACAAAACATGCATATGTTGTACTGACACGTGTCTCTTACCAAAGAGCATCGTTTATTCAAAATAATTAAAACAATAATGACTTAGTCTTCTATGTAGCTTCTAAATTTTATTAAAACTCAAGGTAGCTGCTAATGCCGGCAGCTCCAACAGCCCCATGGTATAAGCCACGCTGCTTTCAACACACTCAATTCATTAACACAGGAGAAAAGCCAGGAACTAAGGGAAATGCAGACCATCTGCTCAATCCAGATGCAGTAGAACATGCTCCTTACCTCCAAAGCTATTTACCAGCAACAAACTGAGATAAAATCAGTTTAATCCTCTAATCGCAGATCTAAAAGATTTTTTGGCATCATATCATCATGAGTAAAACTGAACTACATTCATTTGAATGGGAAGAAAACTTTGCCAGTTTTTCTCATCTTTAGCACCTCTCTCAGTATAAACCAATTCTAAATAAAAAGAGATAACCTAGATACAGCAAATCTTAGTGAAATAAAAACATGCACACAAGCAGTCAACAACAAAATCTTCATTCTTCTGCTGATAGGTTCTAAAGATGTCCAACTGATTTAACCAGCAGTGCGATTTAATTGAAGCACCTGAGCTCCCAGAAAGTGAAAGCCTGCATATGTATTACTTCCTTGCAACACCGCAGCCACGTTAAAATAAAAACTGTGGCCCCTGTGCCTTACAAAGAAATAAGTAGCGTAATTTCTTACCTTGAAGTTATGAATCTTCTCATATTTTGGAATATGTTCATTTTCTTTCAGAGTTGCTCTTCTGACAAGCGATGTCAACTGTGAATAAGCAAAGAGTTTAAGAGGTTGCCAGATTGTCACAGATGACTTCTGCGTACCCAGTTTCATCCCCAAGGCCGCTATCAATAAATCTTGTTGACGGCTCTCCTGCTTCGAGTTGTGCACCGCAGACCTACTCGCTTTCTGACCTGACCAGGACTCTTTGGACGGCATGCTGGAGCCGACGGGAAGGAGGAGCACCCCTCCGGACCGATCTGCGCCCTCTCTCTCTATCAGGCTCGGGTGGAGGAACCCCAAAGGACCATTTCGGGAACCTAAACGGCTCGGAGAGGCGGCGTGGCCATGGCAGGGCGCTTGTTCACCGCGCGGCTAACTCAGCGAGGCGGGCTCCCCTCCGATCAGGGCTCGGGGGCTCAGGCCTGCCGGTGGGCGGCCGGCGGGCCGGGCATGTGCGGCGGCGGCCAGCGGCGGGGGGGCGCAGCCCGCGGCCTCTCCCTCCATCAGCGGCGGGAACGCGGGGGGACGCGCGCCGCCC
>JANZLQ010000001.1:29021728-29095303 GCA_026212715.1 Elanus axillaris | reverse complement strand
GGGGGCGGTCCCGCGGCCCCCCGGCGGCCGCAGCCAATGGAGCCCCGGCGAGGCGGGCAGCGCTGCTCCCCCTCCTCGGCTGGCTCCGGCGAAGGACCAGCGGGAAGGCCGTCAGCGAGGGACGAGTCGCGCACCGCTACAAAATGGCATCTCTTCGCCCTTGGGGGGGCGGGGGGGGTCAGGGCACCCTCAGATGCGGCAGCCCCAGGGGACACGACAGAAAGCGGCTCCGCCCGCCCCGCACGGGTTGGGCACCAGCAGGTAAGGCTGGGAGCCGTTAATGCAACCGTCGATGCTCGACACCCTTCCTTTAAAATTCCATTTGTCGTAGAAAAAGAGGCTCGGCAAACTCACATCATCTAACAGCCTCTTCTAGCAGGGATGTGAGCACAAATGCCACCAGAGGTCATCACATTGCCCTTCCCACCAAAGACCTAAACCCCGAGTTGCTGTGCTGCCTCTCCTTAGGGATTTCGGAGCATGAACAGGTGGTGAATGACACACAGTCTCACATCAGACCGGAACCTGCCCTTGGACTGATGACGAAATGGGCGCGGGACAATCAGGTCCCCGCTACCCCTCACACGAGCCAAAGGAAGCAGCGTTTCACACCAGCACCATCACAGCGTCGCCACAGGATGCGGCAGTCGAAGCCTAACGGGCCCACGCAGGACCAGGGCAGCCCATGCCGTATACCCACCCAGAGCTGCTCACCGGGGCAGCCCAGGTCAGGGAGGCTCTCTGCAGCTGCACGCTGGCAGGGGACGCCACGGCGGCCACTCGACTCCCGCCCTTCTTCTACTGCTCTCCGAGCATTTGTCAACAGTCTTTGTCAGAGACAGCAGAAAGAGACCTTTGGTCTGACTGACTTACTATGGCAGCGATTTACACCGTGGGGCTGACCACCCCACCCCCCCCGACATCTAGGGCACAAGAGGACTTTTCCAAGTGTGCAGCCCTCCCTTCCCTTGCCACAGGCTGCAGCACCACAACCGCTCACCCTTCTGCAGCAAAGGTATTTTTATCTCTCATGACTCAGTAACAACCAAAGACAAGCACAGTCTCTCACAGGCTTCTGGGTGGAATTGGTGTGTGTTTTGCAGCTGGATCGCAGCATTACCATTTCGCTCCATCCTGCCAATACAGCTGAGAGCAGTGCTCACCATGAGCCCCTCCTCTGTTCCCTTGCATGGCCACCAGTACCTTCCCAGTACTTCTTACAGGTTTTAAAAATCTGCTGGGCTTCAGCACAGGGTCAGGTTGCAGAGATTAAGGATCAACATATGTGCTTCACCAACCACTAATCTGCAATGCAAGTTAATAGCTAATAATCAAAACACTGGCCATAGATTATACAGGATGAAGCTGTCAGGCATTAGTGACTTATCCAGGGGCCTTCGGAGTATCCGGCTCACTTCCCAGTTTCAATGCAAACAGGAGGCTGGTAGATCCATCCTTTTGAGGAATACTTTTCCAACAGCTGCCTCAATCCGCCTGTCTTGCTTTTAACTGCTCATTTCTGCTGCAGGTGAATAAATACCCCTCTTGCATTTTCCTGTGCATCCTTCTAAGTATAACGCTCCATGGCAATAGGAGATCAAGAAAAATGAAGTGAGGAACAAGAGATGGCAAAACCTGACCACCTCATCTATGTGAAGTTTGAGAACAGTAGTGACTCAGGGGAGGAGGAAGCAGAAAGGCTTTTGAGCTCATTCTCTCCTTTCATTCTAGCTAAAGCCACTTCATGGTTTCATTCCCAAGAATGTTTTTACATCAGGTAAAAGTCCTCATGGAACAAGGTGGACCTAAACCTGCCCCAGAGGATTCATCCTCTGCAAACAGCTTTGAGTGACAACAGGCTCAGGAAGCAAATTGTGGAGTTCTGGAAACATAGCTTCTTTACATGCTTCCTCGGAACCCAAAATTCCTGTTATTTTTTAAAGGGAAAAAAATAAATCACCAAAACTTCATATTAGGAAATAAACCCTTTGAAAACTGAATTTGTTGGAAATAAATAATCCAACAATTTTTCAAGAGTACATTTACTATCAGAATCAACCCTTATTACTTTGCATAATTTTATTTAAGAAGCAAGATAAAGCATTCTGAATTTTCCTTTCCATCACTGGTAGAGCACATATTTGGGTTTTTTTACATACGTACTCCTTAATTGTCTGCTTCCTTTTTCCTAATTCTGAAGAACTGATTTATTTTCAATGGCACTTTAGAGTCACGTTACTAGAAACCGATCTCTAGATCCTGGAAAATTAAATCTTAAGAATGCCAATAAAAAGGTAAGCAAAACTACCCGACAGGGAAAGGTCCTAATCTCAGGGCTGTAATTATGAAATTGTGTTATAATCGCAAAAGCAGTTATAAGATTATGAATTTTAATTCTAACATTACTTTGTGTTACAGTAATCTAACTCAGACCGTTTATTGGTTCTACATAAATCAGCTTCCCATTGTTCAGTGCAAAGCATTTTCTGCTGTTTACAAATATGGAAATAGTGGGCTCGCTACACTTACAACCCTTCACATGTGCTATATGCACTATAGCTGTGCACACCAAAAACCTAGACTGAAAGGAAGTTAAAGCCATAAAGCTAGCAACTGAAAAATTATGAAAAATATATTTGTTCTATTTCTTACATATATTTCCCCAACTTAGTGTTGTAATTAAAATTCATACAACTGCTTTCAGATGACATAATTCTGTAGCGCATATACTTATTTTTCTGCCATCACCTAACTTTGGGAGTTTGGCATTGCAAGCTAGTGCTTTTCTTAACACAGTTCATTTCCTTTCTTTTGAAAACCAAAACGAAGAATGAAATTTCTATTTTACACACCTTCCTGACCACAGTTTGGGTCATTGGGCAGGTCCAGATCTTTAGCTTACCAGTACATGAGATAATAAAGTAAGAATGATCCAGCCACTGTCCTCAGGCAGCCCTAGTCATTGCAGAGATGAGTCACCATCCCTGAGAGGAAACAAATGAAGTCACGGACCTGGGGTTTCAACTCAAATCCTGCAGGAAGCTGTTCTCCCTCCCGATGTGCTCTCCTGCTCCAGGTGCTCTATGCTGTCTCTATTCCCAGCAAGCCTGCGGGTCCTGCACTTCTTACATCCTTGGCTGGCTCTTGATTCAATGCCTGCTCTCCACCAGTGGCTCCTGCACCAGCAAAATCTCCTCTCCATAGCCCTTTCATTTTCCAACAGTTATCTTTGTAACTTGCTCTGTCTAAAGTCTACCTTAATGGGGACAATTACTGGTTACTGTCTGCTACATACTGGATGAAAAGGAGGTAAAATCTGGGGAGGAAAGTCTTCTCCCTTCCCCTTTTCTAAGTAAAGTCTTGATTTTATTTTTTAATTAATTGTTTGTGACAGACATTTGCAATCATTGCATGTGTAGGGAGAAATACGCTGTGCAGACTCCAAGAGGAAGGAAACTGCAGGGCTGTCTTTTTAAAATTTAATTTAAGGTCGTGATTTCACAGGACTGAGGTGAACTGAAAATGGAATGACTGGAAGTAATAGCTGAGCAACCTCTCAGCAGAGCACACAAGCAGAGCAGCCTCTCAGTCCTTCACATTTTAGTGACCTAAGCACTAAAAAAACAAACCCAGCAACACGACAACCTTTAAACCAAGACATCTGTTTGGAGGTCTTACATTGTACATATGGACTAAAGGGAAAAAAAAATGACTGTAACCTGCTATCTCAAATGTTCTCATTTGTTCTAAAACCTCAACCATAAGAGCGGTTCAGTCTAGGTCCTACTGGGACTCCGCTTTCCATACTTCTCCCTGGAGTAATCCTTCAGGGTGCAGGAGAAACAGCTGTTTTCTTGAGCACTATTTCCTCTCAGTGTTAGCTGGATAATGCATGCATATTTTCTGGTACTAATCTCACAATCAGTAAGTCTTATTATGAAGACTCCACAGAATTGATTTTAAAGTCATTCACAGCTCACAGTAAATTCCAATTAGTCACTCTCTGAAAGTCACATTACCTGAGTTTAATCCAGTCATACAATTCAGTCAACATCAGACAAATTATCTTTCTAAAAAGGCAAACCGATACATTCCCATTTGTTGAGTAATAAACTAAAATTACTCCAGAAAAAAAACCCAGAAAAATTCAAGTCAGGTTAAGCTCACAAGTCCTAAAATGCCCAGACTAGACTTAATCAGACCTCCTGAAGCCCACGTGCATTCCCACTACAACGGAGTGTTTAGTTTCATGACCACCTGGCTCCTCTCTCAAACACAGTATCGTGTTTTCTTCAGTCTCGGGAATGCATGTGCAGTACACTGCAGGCTTTTAATTCTCATATGGTATTTTCATGTTGTTATGACTAAATATGCCTTTATTCTTTCAGACTTTATATATAATATGATCCCTTCCCTCTAAGGAATGTATTTTAATATTAACCAGAAGTTATATTGCATGCATTTTTTAAAAAAAAATCAAATGTGATTGTACATATCTCGAGAAACAAGATATTTGGTTTGCTATGCAGTTAGCCACTATATATTCTGTCGTGTTCTGTTTCACTGTATGGCTAACTTGGCCAAATGTATATGCTCAGAAAATCCTTCCTTGCCTGAACACTTAATAAACATATTTTATGGGCTCAGTACACGATTTTCAAAAGCTAATCAGTAAGATTGTGAAACTGAGCCCAATTTCCTCAGTGCTGTTCTTGGTGGAGGCTTGTTCCATGCTAAATATAATTTTCCCAGTCATATCTTTCACAGACTTGCTCCGAGGGGGGAAGGGGAGCCCAAAATTTTAAATAAAAAGTGGTGATAAGCTGTTTTCATTTAATTTTCTTCACTTGTAGACATGCTAGTGCCAGGCATAGCCTCTGCCCACAGATATATGGTGTGAGCGGAGGGTAGGAACGCTATTTAAAAGAAAAATTCAACCTGAAAGCTGACATCTCAGAAGCTGGACAGGAAAGACCATCACACAGTCTCAGCCATCAGGGCAAGACTCCTCTTGCTGCCATTCCAACACAGCCACATTTACCTGGCACACGGACAGCATAAGGTTCCCACAATGCTCAAAGTATACTGGGATCTTCAGGCAACACACAAAACTACTTCTGAGTCCACAGTTACCCACAGGGGATTTGGGATTTAAGACATGGTTCAATGATGAAAACTTACTGCTGAGAAAAGTTCTATTTTTTATAACAAAATTTTCCAAGTGGACTGACTTCTAATTAAATCAGACCTTCTCCCCCACCATGAAAGACTTAATTGCAAAAGGTAAAGAAATGGCTATTTATATTTTTGGAATTTTTTTTCTGATAAAAGTGCATGTGATTTCCACAGCAGGTAACAAACATTTTTATATCTAGAATTTAAAAAAAAAGTTTTTTTAAAAATGTTTTAATTAAAACCTTATTTAAACAAATTCAGCCAACGTGTTGGCTTGGTTTAAAGTATGACTGTTGAATTAAAAAAATTAAATAATCTAAACCAAAGTTTAAATTATGGAAAAAATATTGCCCAATACTGCTGCTAGAAATTACTGCATAAAAAGTGAGTTCATTTGGTACTGTATTGTACAATACAATTAGAGTGTATTAGCATTATTTGGGAAGATTTTATGTTTGCACAGATGTGCTTACCAAAAATACTCTGAAGTACCCTTGTTTTTATAACAAGGCAGCATACTCATAAAAAAGCCGAGAGATCTTAGGGGAAGCCAACAGAAAAGTTGTTTTTCCGCAGCTTTAGTCCTATAACCTACTGGTCACTGCAGCTGATCTGGATCTAGGTCAGCCGGCTTATTTTGTTCCTAGTGGCATGACGGGTTGTAGATCTGCTCCCGGCAGTTACCGATACGGGCCTTTGGAAACGACAGTTCGGCACTGTGCACTGGCAAAAATCATCCACTGTGACCAATTCCTCTCTTTCAGTAACTGACAAGACAAAAACAATGAACATTTGCTGTTCTGGATAGTGGCACAAAAGCAAGGCACTTTTCACTGGCAAACATAAAATCTTTCCTTAGGGAGGGGGGTATTTTGGTATATAACCATGCATTTAGCCGCAGCAAAAATAAAGTAAAATAAAAATTTCACAGTCCCTCCAGGAACAAGTTATGCTTTTGGTCTGGTTCTGGAGGACTTTGCTAACATCAAGTAACTTAGCTTCTAGCGAGGTCAGCAACCAGCCTCCTGTGTCTGCTGAAGGATGGGGGATGATTCTGGGTATTTCCTTCACACTCCGCAGGTACAAATACCACTATGGGCGTGTACGTGGGCACGTGAGCTCGCACAGGCAGGGACATGAATGTCACAGTCAATAATGGTGCTGAGCTGGGATTTACAAGCAATAGCTACAACTTCATTTATGCTGTATAAATAATAATACGCTTCCTCACAGGGTTATGCTCTGCGGAGATGGCACAGCCCTGTGCCCCTGCTGGGGCTCCGGCCTTGCCCTGGTTTGGTCCTGAGCCAGCTGAAGCAACTGGGCCCTTCCCTACCGACAGTGATGCAGGACATCCCCACGGCCCCAGCTGCGTCTGTTAGAATAACTGACTGCTCCAGCCCTTCCCATAAAGACAGTGACTACCAGCTTGCGTGAGGGGCAAGATATGATGGCTCCGCAAAAGCTGAGCTGCTACCAAGCTGTGTGACACTGAGGCAGGATATGCCAATCAAACACCATGATAAAAGCTACCCAGAAAGTGAAGAAACGAGCTCTTCTCACTCCTAACTCTGACTGTGGTGAAGAAAGCAGTTCCCCATGACCACGAGTTTAAGCTGAGGTATCGGCCTCAGCAATTCTCTCCTTGCTTTGTAGCAGCTCGTTACTACAACCCCATTCTTTCCTCGGGAAAACAAGCTGCATTAAAAGGGGGCCAACCCCAGCCAAACTCAGCAAGTACAGAATGGAACCAAGAGTTGGTAGAGCACAGAAGATGCCACCTCCCTGCCTCAGGGGGCTGGCAACATCACTGTTCCCAGGCAAAGCGTGCAAGACACTTCATGAGCAAGGAGAGAAGCATCACAAAACACCAGAATTTGTCTCCAGTAAGTCCTTCAGACGAAGCCTGTCCTTTACAGCTTTGCTTTCGGTCCTTTCCTCCAGCCTTCCATCCTTCATGATTTTGGTTTTGGTCCATCCCATCTTCCTCTCCTCCTGCCAGGAGCCTGGGCCACAGAGGTGGTAAGCTAAACAGTGAGCTAAAGCGGCTGCCTGTGCCAGGTACTCCTTTCCCTGGGAAAGGCAGAAGCAGAGAGACTGGAAGGACTATTCACGCAGTTTAACTTAACTATTACACTGTTATACAATGCTAAATCAGGCTAGAGAGGTCTGTCTTGCAGCTATGGGAAGAGGATTTGATGGAGCAAGGAGCTCTGCTTAAGGGAGAAGCCCTCACACTGGCCAGCAACACACAGAGGCTGCTCCTCAGCAGCTTCCCCAGCTCACTCCCATTTAGTCAGCATTTTCTATTTCAGCTAACAGCATCATGTTTTCTTCCCTTTCCTCGTCTGTGATGTGCTTCCTCACTGGCCTGCAGGGAACTGCGCTCTTGTGACTGAGGCATGACTGACGTTCATTGCAGACTGGGGTCACTCCAGCAAAAGCCTCTTGACTTGCCACACATCAAGGCAGACTGTATTCCAAAAAGACCTTAAAGGTAATTCATAAATACCACAAGACAATGTGCTCTATAGGAGTGGTAACGGTCAAAATGTAATGCAAATTGGCAGCTGTATGAATACGACTTTTAGCAAATGTTCTTTGTTATTAATACACTACATTTAAGTATCATAAGAGAAAACAGGCTGTTAGACTAATCTTCTGAAACCACAAGGGACTGGTGATAGTTTATTTCTCATCTGAACCACACTGTTATACGGATTTCCACAAATAAAAGGAAAAAAAAAAAAGGCACGTCAAAAAGCTTAAACATATCCTTTGATGAGGAACCTTACCCATCTCATAGCAAGGAAATGTCAACAGTGGCCAAAATTCATGAAATAAATAATTTACAACACTTCCTTTATGATATCAATTTAAGAATCATATTGATAAGAGCAGTTTTTACAATAGGCCTCTGTATCCTTCTGTAACTGAAAATGTATACACTTAGGGATAATGACAATCATGTAATGCACAAGGTCTTTCTATTATTGTATTTATTACTTTGGGTTTTTTCATTTAATCCTCAAAGCACAGGAGTTTGGCTACTGATATAACATGGGCAAGTGGTATGGGAATATCTTTTTATGTCTCATTACCTGATGTATAATATTCGTTTCACATTAGTCTTGTCTGGCAGTTTAATGTGTCAAATATCAGCCTTTTTTGTTCTACACGATAATTCAATTTAGAGTAATTCAATGTATGTTATAATTGAAAACTGCAGCTCATTAATTTCTAAACACTCTTTGTATTTCAGACTACACCTGCTCCTTTGGCACGTCCTCTATTTTGAATCCATCCACTTATTCCTGAATAAGCTATGTTGCTATGATACATGTGCTGTCACAGTTTCTTTCTTCAACATACTTTCAGTCCATAATCATACTTATTTAGCATAAATAAGACTTAAGACTGCAAAGTCTCCTAATCCTTAATTATTATTTGATTCAACCCCATGAATCAAGGTGAAAACAATTTTTAACCTGAAGGAATACTAGAGTTGTGACATGGACATGCAACATTCTTTCAAAATTTGTAATGGTGAAAACCTGCTTACGGACCACCTCACTGCAGGAAAATTGTAAAATGAGGTAAATCCCCAGTGTCCATCAGCACTCCTCGCAGATCCTGATGACCAGTTTTCTAGGTGCATGTGTGTCCATGGGCATAGATGCACCAGTGCTGTGAGTCAAGGTCTACATTCATTTTATACAGTGCAATTAGGCAGACTCAGAAAATGAGGTAGGCTGATGATACTTCAAGTTAGTCTCTCATGTAGGCTCCTACTATCCTTGCATAATTCTCTATTTAAATCAGGACTGATTTGAAACTGCGATGAACGAAACAGAGTAGAATTGGCAGTGGAATTATACTCTGCTCCCAAAGTCAAATTATCAGTTATTATCAAATTATCAGTTTATTGCCACCCATAAAGTCTTCTAATCTCTGATCATATTCTCAGAAAAGGCTTGCTTTACATTTTGTTGACCAGTGTTCCAATTTTCTCATTTCTCCTGTTCCGCATATGGTTCATCTTTCCTATTTATTTCCTCTTAGTTTCCTACTTAGCATTTTAAAATGCCTCTGCATGAAAATTTTCATATAAGAGCAGGAAGCATCCCATTTCCCTAGAGGAAGCTATAACTGTTAAAAATTCTTACTTAAGACAGCCACTCAAGAAACCATTGCCTCAAGTGGTCAAACCCAGCATTTGAAACAAATTTAAATAATACCTTGATTGGAAAACTGAATCATTTCGAATGACTCAAAATGGGGCTAGCAATGCAACTCCCTATTATAAATTTGGGCTATGCAACCTACTTACCTTTTGGGGAGAAGCAGGCACTGGCATGTGGACAGGTTATACAACTTCTGTCACACAATAGGGACTTTGGGGTTTGTTTTTTTTTGTTGTTGGTTGGGGGTTTTTTTTTGGCTGTTTTTTTTCCCCTGCAAGCCTGTGGTTTCTTGCAACATAATGTTTAGTTGATGGTTATTTTCAGTTGAAATGAAATACACTAGTCCTAGGTCCCAATCAGTAACTCAAAGATCTGACATTTGGGATTTCAGAGATCTTTGGACAGAAGCTCTTATTTTGAGTATAGGGCACATCAAAGCTAAAAGACTAAGTTTGGTGTATAGTTCCATTTCTTAAATTCATTCACAATGAACAAAACTACTGGCAATGAACAAAATGTTTAATCAGCACAACTGCTTTCTTCTTAGTCATGTTTTTCATCTCATCTTACAGGGCAATTTTTTATTTGTACTGCCACCATCAGCTAGCACTTTAAGTGACACTGCACATAAGATTTCTAACACTGAGGTGGTTTGAATTTTCAACAGTAAATTTGCCCATGAGAATTAACCCATAAGGCCCAATAAAAAAATTATCCAGTAAGCTCTTGGCACTATCAACTTGCTGTGCAGTGAGTCTGCCTTGCTAACTCCAGGGTGTGACAAAGGTGATAGGCAGCTTCCAGGCACCAGGCTGCAGCGCTGCAGCAAATGGTAGCAAGGATTTAGATGCTGGAGTGAATGAGAAGCTGTCACTTAAGAGACTGAGCACTTCAAATTCTGTGAAAGATAATGACACATGGTACTTTTTGCAATTTTTGTGCATTTGTATGAAACACATCATTAATCTAATCATCAGCCAATTCACAGAAATGTCTGAATGCAAATGTAATTCACTATCACATTAGCTTTGGGAAATGCTTCAAGACTTTTCCAGCAAAGTAAAAATCATCAGAAATCTTCAACCAATAAACTATGTGATACATGATATAAAGCATAGAGCTTTAAAAATATTTCATCATTACATGCAAAATGGAAATTGGCAATAAAGCCTTTCATATTTTCACAGTATTCCTCCCCTCTTCTCTCAGGAAGGGGAAAAGCTGCTTGCCTCCAAGTACTACTAATCTAATTCACAAATTGGAAATCACATACACATATGACTAAGGTTTAATAGAGAACATTATACTTTGTGATACTAGCTCTAATGTTCCTTAGGCAACCTATTTCAAACTGCTTCAGCTCTAACCAAATGCAATAATCCCCACAAAAAAGCAATACAGTCTAAGTGCATTATAATATGAACTTCACTATTAGAAACACATTATCCTGCAGTTATCTTGGAAGTTGTATGGGTGTGAGGAATATCAGTACTAAAATGATGAGGATTAGCGCAACAACTGTTCATCAACTGAAAATCAGATTATTCAGCGTGATTATGATTCTTACCTTGCTTAAACACTAGGACTGTAGGAGCAGTGAATGCCAGAAGCAACACTGTTTCTAACTGCTGATGCCATGCAGAAAAAAGGTTAAATATGGAAAATTTTAATGTTCTAAAAGTTAATGATCAAAGGAAGACTTTGCAAAACTGTCAAGAGTTGCTGTCTTCGCTGATGATGAGTGTGACAGGTTTGAAGTAATAAGAGCAAGCAGTTTATTGAGCTTAGTAACAAAACTGCTCTCCTTACTTTGTTCAAATTCAGAAAAGAAAAACATGCAGCTAGAGACTAAAACTAAGCATGAGAAGTTTTATCTGAAAATATCTTTTTTCTTGTGAAAGATTAAAAGGAATGAAACAAGGGCTAGAACAGATCAGCTTCTGCAGCATTAACTACAGGATAAATTGTTGTTCTTTTTTTCCTTTCACAGTCTAATACTTCATTTGGACACCGCTAACTACTTTTCTTTCTGCTACCACTTCTAAAACAAGCATTTCACTCTTCATGGGTCTTAAGGGTTTGGTAGCCACTTATGAATGGGCAATTATTAGGGGAGCAGATGTGCCTGCCTATCAGGGGTTTCTCTGACCAAATGGGGTGCAACACACCAGACCGCCACAGCTCCATGTCCTTTCCATCTTTGTACAGATGCCAAATGACATGTATTTGTACTTATGAGCATGTAAATGGTGACCAATGTAATATGCTTTCCTCCCTCCCACCTAAACAAAAACCACCGCACCCCAACCCTTGCAAACAGTAAGGGAAAAAGGAGCTTATCTGAAGAATGATAGAGGTAAGCGGAGAAAATCCCTGGTAGTCGGACTCTTAGCACAGCTTTATGCAGGCTACAGACTTGCAGAGGATATAAAACACAAGACATGTCAGATATTAGTTCACAGCCAAAGGTGCTACCAACCCCACTTTCTGCAGCCCTGGCTTTTCCTTGGGACTCTCATATTCAACTAGTGACCAGACCTGACCCTGCCTAGTTTATGAGATTAGACACAATTGTAGCCCAAGGTGATTATCACCAGCTATAGTGTCACATTATAAAGTCTAAGTGAGGTTAAGAAACTTGTAAATAACAAAATTATCCTTTTATAGGGCTCTTAATTCAACAGTCCAGTCTGTTTCCTGTAGAAGTGATTAGTAATAGAAAATAATTAGGAGATGCCAGATGGGAGGAGGAGTTTGAAAAAAAAAAAAAAAAAAGACTCAAAACTCGTACAGCTAAGGAAAGAGAACAAAAAATGAGGGGGCTGCCAGCTAGCAACCCACCGCAGTCCTTCACTGTCCCGGAAGCAACTTGCATAAGCAGTAAATGACAACCACACGCTTGCTTTAGAGACTGCTCTGAAAAGAGACCCACCTTCTCCTTTCTGAGGCCACTGCATGGATTATTCAGTTGTAAGAAGGCATAAAAAGTCAAGGGAAACCACAGGGTTGTTTTTTCTAAAAAAAGATTGTAATTTCCTTACATATGGCTATGAGGCTTCCCTGCAATATATCTAGGCAGCCCTTTTGGAAACCTCCAGTATAAGGCCCAAAGGGAAGGTAAGCAGCAGACTCCTACAGCGTGTTAGTACTGAAGCCATGACAGCTCTCCATTGCTCATCAGGAGTTGAGCTGGACATCTCTTTGTGTCCCATCTACTAAGGTGCACTAGGATGGGAAAAATCTCTCTTGCCCTGAAAAGCGCCCAAAGAAAGCTATTGCCTTTGGGTCTTCAAGAGCTAAGGGAGATTCCTTCCTCTCTCCCTGCGATCCTCCTTGCACTAGCCTATCCCAGTCAAAAAGGAAGGAAACCTCTGCCAGGACACATTAAGAGAAGCTAAGGCTACATGGTACTTTTTGAAAGGCATTAAAAATGTAACCAAATCCAAACCACCAAGCATTAGAAACTCTGGAAGAACCGCTGGTGGTGGTGAGGGCTTCACACTGACTTACCTCACAACACTTAGAAACACGGGAAAAGAATAATAGCTTATTCATTGCTAATGGTTTCATTTTATCAGTAGCAACACAACCAGTATTCTTCAGATTTAATTGCACAGCAACTATACTGCTTTAGAGCCTTTTTAACAGTTATGTACACTATTCATTTTACAAAGGCTCAATCAGGCACAGGGCATACACTGAGGGTAATTACTCCCCACACTTTGCTGAGGGTCTGGTCTGTGAGACCAGACCCCCCGATTTCAGATGGCAGGTGCCCGTCTCAGCATAATTAGACACTGGACTTTCTAAAGACTTTATCTTTGTGTACACATCTCACTTGCCAGATCATAAAAGAACCACACTTAGGCAAAAAAGCAGAAAGTAATGTTGTCCTGGTTTTGGCTGGGGTAGACTTAATTTTCTTTCTAGTAGCTGGTATAGTGTTATGTTTTGGATTTATTATGAGAATAATGCTGATAACTCACTGATGTTTTCAGTTCTTGCTAAGTAGCATTTATACCAAGTCAAGAATTTTTCAGCTTCTCATGCCCAGCCAACAAGAAGGCTGGAGGGGCACAAGAAGCTGGAGGGGGGACACAGCCAGGACAGCTGATCCAAAGTGGCCAAAGGGGTATTCCATACCATATGACATCATGCCTAGTATATAATCTGGGGGAGTTGGCCTGGGGGAATCACTGCTCAAGAACCGACTGGGCATCAGTTGGTGAGCAATTGCATCGTGCATCACTTGTTTTGTATATTCCAATTATTTTGTTGTTATTGTTACCATTATTATTTTCTTCCTTTCTGTCCTGTTAAACTGTTCTTATCTCAACCTGTGAGTTTTACTTATTTTCCCCCCAATTCTCTCCCCCATCCCACTGAGCAGGGGTGGGGGGGAAGTTAGCAAGCAGCTGCATGGTGCTTAGTTGCTGGCTGGGGTTAAACTACGACAAAGGTGGAAAGTCATCTCAGCAAGCACTCAAGTGACTAGTACCCATGACAAAAGGCTGAAGTGGGATGCTGATCCTCAACTGTGCTTACCTGCAAAATGGAGGAAATCTCTCTACAGGAGTAGCATTTGTGACCAGAAGCACACTGTGCATTTGAAATGGAACCTGACCTAAGCCACTCCTCGCTGTCTGAAGTTTGTGGTGCCTTATTTGTTTTGAACCTTGTAATACTAGACCAGCAACAGGCAATCAGGCTACCAACAAAAGCATGTGACTTTCATTTCACATTAATCCCACACATTATTGTGTGAGCATTAAATTAATGTGCTTTGGAGGCACAGGCATGCACACAGAAGCAGGCAGGTGGGGTCCTGCAAGGCTAACTAGAATCAGCTGGGATGCCATTTGTAACCCACAGGAACTAATAGAGCACAGCTGAGCACTGACCAGAGCTGGCAAGGAGAGAAGAAGAAAGAATCTGGCCTGGGAAAAACAGGAGAGTTATAGGACCATGTTTAGCACTAGAGCTGAGCTACAGGTCCAGTGAGAAACCCTTAAAAAACAAGTCTGGCTTGCTAATTTATCCTTTATAAGCACATAACACTGACAAGAGAAAAAAACTAGATATTCTATGACCTGGGGATTAAATCAGCAAAGTTTATGCTTCATTTGGAAGCTCTGAATCTTACAACATGATCAGTTTATGTAATCTTTCTAGTGTATCAATTTTACTGCCATACTGAACATAAACATTTAGGTTATTCTCAGTGATTATGAGTAGAAAAAGCACCCTGCAGTTTGGAGAAAACAATTTTCTTTGTGCTGATGTCTGCACACTGGACAGCATGTTTCTTGGGTCTTAATAAACATATAGTTAAGTTAAATACATATATGTTTATAAAAAGGCATCATAACCATTTGCAGTCTTAGTTTGAACTTATACATGTCATATATAATGACATATATGGTACTAGATCCCTACCACCATAAATGCCAATGCACAGAAAGGGAAGATAAAGAAGACTGAGGCTGGGGCAATCTCTGCAGAGTACGATGTTGCCGATATGCTGGAGCAGCTACCTAAAAAGTAGGCTTGTCCTTCATCCTGTTAGGAACTTTCTTGGTATTGACAAAATTGTCTGTGCTTTGAAGTCTCTGCTGAAGGATGGGCTAAACCCAGAAGAAATAAATAGAAGTTTCTGCCTTCCACAGAGTTATGTTTTATTTATAAATTACATTAAACTTACAGAGTGATTGTCATGGACACCCGCGCAGGGACTGGAAAGGAACATTTGTGAGAAAAGAGTTGACAATCTCCTCAAGTTAACCCATGGGATTCCTCAGTGCTCAGTCTCCTATGTCTTTAAATGTACTTTAAGGTAAACATTTATTAGGTGTACTTTTAAAAACATTATTTCTTTGTTGCTACCCTTGTTATAGCTATGGCTTGTCTAGAGTTTTATACGTTACACACCCATCTTTTCTAATAAAATTAAGTTAATTTGAGTAAATGGAAATATAGAACTTCCAGCATCAAGATTTCTTCACTCTCAAAGCACACTTTCCTCTTGATTATGAGATCACGTCTTCTTTTTAGTTCTTATCAGACCCAGCACTGGCATTACTGAGCACTAGACAGTGGCCTTCAAAGCTGTCTTTCTCCATCACAGACACCGCTAAGGGGGCTTATGCTTCTACAACAGACTACTGTAACTTCCTTGGCTACATTTTCTGATATCATTTCACTGAAGATAAAATAAGCTTTGGTGAAGGAAGGTTTAAAGCAGATCTTACTAACAGATTTGACTGGGAGCAAAAGTAGAAAAGTAGTAGTGCCATTAATGAAAATACCAGCATCAGTTCAAGGTTGGAAAGTGAGACTGGTCCCTCTGCAAACACCCATAAGTATGACCCTTGATTTTTTATGTGAAGGCTCTTATGAATCTGTTAGAAATGTACACAGAGGTTGCAATTAACTTTGTGATCTGGATTATCTTTGGAGACAAGCTTAAAAGCATGTTTCCTACTAGAATGACACAGATTTACATTTCCAGATCTCCTTGCACAGGGCTGCAGACAATCAGCCTTCATTGCCCTGGAGGAAAATATAGTATCACCACTAAAGTCATTAAAAATAACAAGAGAGTGTTTTTGTTGGGTGACTGCTGCCACAAACCTCCCAATTCTTTCCATGTGCAGGAATTGAACTGAATGTGGTACAGTCTAGAAGAGGTCTTTAATTGATTTGCAGCCACTGAAGTTTCTTGAAGAAATAGCACTTATCACCAAAGTAAACATAAATAAACGTGATTCAGTTGCTATCCTAACATTAACCTCAGCATTTCATTCTGAAAGATGGGATAACTCATACCTAATTATTTAATTTTCTCACAACAAATAGTAAATCCTGAATAAATCACTCATACAACTTCTTACATTACTATCTCAAAAGCATGTCAAAATGAAAAAAAAACTTCAAGTTTTGCAGGGCTTTCAAGAAGGACTTTGATTTATGTATTTAGGTATTTATTAACTTCTGAGATCTACAATTTTTATAAAGTATTTAACTGAATCAAGTCATCTGCTCCAAAGCCATAATTACCTTTGAGAGTGGAGAATGTTCAGAGATCCATCAGTATTCAAGACATGGGAGGAATAGTAAATCTTGTGATACTGGGTATTATTTACACTTCCACACTAGGCCATACAGACTGAATCCACATGGGAAGCCCTCTTTAAAATGCATCTTAGCCCTCTTAACACACAGACCACGATAGCTGCACAATTCAGTTCTGAACAATCTGCAGACTCTTCTGGGAACCAGCACTGCTTTTTAGCATGGCAGCTTAAATATCTATTCAGAGCATTCGAGTACAACAAGCACTCTCTGGTTTTCACTCTCCACTCCTCCAGTTATCTCTGACTATTTATTAATTCTTTCATAGGTTATGAAAATCATAAATCATTAACCAGGAATTTTAATTTTAATTTTTAATACATACTTGTACATGGTAAGCAGTCATATTCCTTCTCGTAATCAGTGAAGCACACGCTGCACAGTGGATTATATTCTCATGCTTTTCCTATTAAAAACTCATCTTAAATCACACCACAATATGGTCTCTTGTAGGACTCAGGAGTGTTGTGATTTGTGTCCTACAAACCTCATCTAACAATTGCATAATTTTTGTCTTTTCATCTTTTACAGTCTTTAAATCCTTCCCCTTTACTAAGGTTCATTTTTAATGTATTGCATATGACAAGCCACCCAACACATGCTGAGTTCTTCTAATGTAAAGTAATTTCTGAAAAGAGTGGGTAACAAATACAGTATTATTAGTGCATGTTGGGAGGAGGCATCTAACACAAATCTGTGGCGTTCCCTGCTACTGCCCCACACTGAATTCAAGGCTTAGTGAAGTGCTCTTAAATATTTCATTCTCAAGTTTGGGGTGTGTTCTCTGGCTGCCCAATTCCCTCCACTTGATTTTATGGCAGAAAGCAAAACTACATTCCCACCAGCTATTCCCCAGTCAGAGCTTGTGTGTCTTTCCTTCTTCTGAAGGTTTTATCTTTCATACACCACCCACAAGGGACTGGGCAACAGTCGCAGGCACAAAGTTTAGATTCGGATCTGAACAACCTCAGAGTCTGCAAATCTGGGAACGTATTTTGGTTCAGGATGATCAATATTCAAGACCCAGACTTCTTCCTCTCCTTACAGAGAAGGAAGCATACAGTGCAGGGAGAAGCTGTGTGGCTACAGTATAAAACGGACTGAGATACATTAATTGCCAAGTACTGTACCGTGCAGAAATTTTCATCCTCACCAATGGGCTAATGGCCCAATGTTGTAGCACACAGATTTTGCTGTTTGGATCATAAGCCAATGTTTTATTCTTGTTGGATTTTGAACAATTTTCTTTGCGTTCTTTGTTAGAATTGTAAGTATCAATTCATTGATATTCTCTTTATATTGGACAACAAGAATCACTCTGCCATCCCTCCCACCAGAGAGAAAGAAAAACTACTTGACCTATTTATAAATGTCCTATAAGAAACCTTCCTTATATCACAGTTAAATGATTCATAATAAGGTAAATACTATGTTATTAATTGAAGTTTTCAAGTAAGTATCAATAAGAACCAGGAGCCTGCACAAAATGGGTAAAATTACCTTCTGAGCAACTTAGTCAAGGATATGTATATTTTTCTTATTTCATTATTGTTATTTTACCAAAGAAAGCTTATAAATTTGCAGAGAGAATGAGTCTTCTGTTTAAGTGGAGATGTAATCTCTCCTGTGTTCCTTGCTGCTAGCACGTTAACTTTTTATAGTAGGTAGGCTTTTAGAAAAGCCAGAGAAATATTTCCTGTCATCCAGTACTCATGCTTTAAATGCAAATTATTTGTCAAACAAGTATATAGATCATCATTTCAATTTTTTAAAATAAAATTAACCACCAGACATGATTCAGTCCTCCAGCCAGTCAGTTATGTTCACCTCACTGAACCTGAAACAGTTCTCCCAGGCTGTCAAGGTGACAGCTTTAGTGGGTGTGCAAGTAGTCGAGTCCCCCAGACAGTGATGGGAGACACTTGGGAAAGCTCTCTGAGGTCTCCTCTCCCCACCACTCCTACATTGCACAAAGCCACCACCACCCATGAGACATTCATCAAGGCCACCAACGTATCTCTCCCCCTTACCATGCTCCCCATATCCTGTGACTTACAGAGGAGGGAGAAAGGATTTGGCAAGACTTAGCCGGATGCTGGGGCTTGTTCCAAATGCTGAGGTTGCTACTGGGATCGGCTGTTGGCCATGGGGTTGAATGCCTTATTCTCCTTGGAGATTGGCTGGGTGAAGTGACACTAGGGACTCTCTATATCATCTTCCAGCAAAGACCCTGAGAGGCGTAAAGGCAGCAAAGATGTCACCTCTGCGCCACTCCTGTACAGCCATGGGTAGTAATCCCAACTGGATAACAATTTCAAAATTAAACTGAAATCTCCACATTTAACTATACTGTGATGTCTGTGTGCCTTATTGTCTTCACATCAACATGGTTCCAAGACAAATAAAGAGAAAAGCCTCAAAAGCTGGGCTTCAGGCCAGTAAACACCACTGCTGTTGAACAATGTTGTAGATGAAGCAAGCCACTTGAGTTCCTTGTAACTTCCAGACAAATGGGGTGGGATGTTGATTAACACGATTAACCTCTCTAAAGGTTTTTCACCTAAAATTTCAATCTGTGAGCAATATTTCATAGTTCTTGCACTATTTAATGAAAAATGTTTCAAAACAATACGTATACCTTGTTTGAAAGTCTGACATAACACCATGTAATCTATGGAAAAAACAGCATTTTTCAATAATAACAATTGAAATCCCTTTCCTATGAAAACTTTTTCAACAGTCCAAAAAATGCTGTGACAGAACAGAGTTCTGTTGTCACTTGAAAGTTGCTAAATGCAGGAAGAGTTAATTTTACCAAAGAAACCCAAAGCAGTGACTTCCAGAACTCTTACAGAAGATTTTTACCCAGGCTTTGCATTATAATGAACTCTCTATGATAACATGCAAAAAAAAATCCTTTTGAAACAGCACGCTGCAAGTCTGTGGCCATCAGGAGCTGTAACTGATAACTCACCCCTCTACTACTGGTATGTAATAGGCAAGAAATCGGATATTTAACATGGTCAGCTAGCTTCAATATCCCCACCAGTGTTTCTTTTATCAAAATGATCTGATAACAGTGAAGATTCATACTTTAAGCTAAGTTGGGTGCTTCATCTCTCAGCAAATTCAGTGCAGGTTGACAGACTGCTGGAGAAGGATTTGAAGGACCAAAGCTATGACCCTCCTCTCTTTGTGGACTCTGTACAGAGTTTAGTTTTACCGTAATAGTCATGTATGTTGGAAATTGTCAGTGAGACCTTTCCTCCACTTCAAGAAAAGCTGAAATCACAGACATATTTCTGATTGGAAAGACAAACAGATGATCCCAACTAAAGTTAGTATTACTTCTAAGCTCTATAAGCCTATTAGATACTCCTAACGTCATTCTGAAGTTTGCAAAATAGGGGAGCATATCAGACTATTATACATGCATTAACAGCTACACATATGTGAAAATACACTTTAAAAAGACTTTCATATGTCAGCTTTTCAATAAACAAAGTATTAACTTAACATGATGGAATTTACATTATGTTTTCTTTTTAAGTTTAGTCTCTGTCACACAAATGAAGTTTCAGGCTGCTGCTTTGTCTGCCTGATCCATTCCCAACCTCCTTTAATATTTCTATTTTCACCAGTTCTAAGGTTTCTTTGTTGTTCATTTCTCTTTTATAATCCAGGACGCAGTTAGTTCTCAGCTGATCCTGCAACTCTCTGAAGAGAGCAATCCTTCTTCATAAGTCTGGCTGAGGCCAAAAATAGCTCTGTCAGCTTCTGACAGAAGTGAAATGTTTTAATATTTTATCAACTTAATGAACAGTCTGATTTATCATGTGGACAACTTTACTGTCATTTTATGCAGACTGCTGAATAGATTATGGAATGCATTTGTTTGGGGAATGCTGAATGTGTTAAGAAATATAATTTTGGACCAAAGGGCAGTTGTCTTATAAACTGTAAACAATGTTAAGATTAAATATTAGCCTGTTTGAAATAAGAGAGTAGCTTAATGGTAACATCTATAACTGTGAAAATACCTGAAGAAAGGAACCTCGCAATGATAAATAACTAACCTCCAAATCATAGAAATTTCCAATATGCAAAGATTACTGTTAAAAAAACCCTATAACCAGTTTAAGTATTACTATTAATGCAATACTGGAAAAAAATACGTAGACTAAATATCTACAGATACCTTCAGCACTTTATAGTAGAGGGGGAGGGGGTTAAAAGCACAAAATAAAAAGTCTAACAGAAAAAAGAGTGTGGGTTAACAATTGCTTACCCTCTTTTCTGCTACCTCATCCTCTCCTGTAGATTCTTTGCCATCATGTTCATCTCTCAGGGTTGGCATGTGTTTTTTGTGTGCTGGCTCTCTGTTTAAAGTTGTATATCCTATGTGTTCATAAATTGGATTTATTGTCATCTTGGCAATGTATTCAGCTGCCTTCGTTTCAATATAAAGAGTAATCAATCCATCTGTCACCAGGTCATGGATGGACTCAAAACGTTTCTCCCCAACAAAGTGCTTTCCATCGTAGTAGAGTCTGAAGTTTCTGGTTTGACTTCCAAATCTGCCTCAATGAAATGGGAAAGTTTTTTTTTTAAAGAACAGTAAGCAGAATAAAGAAGAGTAAGCAAGCCTTTGCAAACAATAAAAAACACTTTATCACTTAATGCTGTGACTATGCTCTGTGTCTGGTCCAGATGAGAATGAAAAACTCAACTACTACTTAGCACAGATAGGAAGGACAGATCAACATCAACTGCAGACAGATAGCCAAAACAGTGACTGTCCCAGAAGAAGCTGTTTTTTCTCTTGTTCTTTTAGCCCCTCCATTATACTGTGGAAAAACTGAAAATTACTTCACACTCTTTATGGCTTATTTCAGTACTTTACTACTGCATCGCTGTAGTCAATTTGCTTGGCTCTGATATGAAGAGTTCTCATAATAAAGTCCTCTATTACAGTTGATCAATATGGAGTTTTGATGCTGTCTCAGACTTCTGCGCCCCTGCTTGCTTGCAGGAAGAGGCCATTCAGGGTTCAGCTGAGCTTCAGTGCCAACAATTACACTGAGGCAGAACCACTGCCAGAACTGGAGCAGCACAGGACAAAATGGCACAAGGGCAAGCATTCTTTATTCCTGGCCAAAGTCCAAGGACTAACTCTTCAAGCTTTGTACAAAAGTCCTTCTGTGTTATGCTTGTTAAGTCCTGAGCTTCAAGCAAATCTTTGTAATATACAGGATATATAATGCAAAAGCTATCTGATGCTAGCCATTCTGCAGTTGGGGTGGAATAGGGTTTCGATACAGGCTCTTAGCAACGGTAAGAATGCCAATTTCACCTGAATATTAGCATATTTTCAAAAACTGTGCTTAAGAGTCTGTAACAAATATCTGCCTAAAAGCAATCTGAACATGTGAAAACACACCAGTGTTTGCACTTGGCAACAACCAATGCATTTCCTGCGGAGAAGATGGAGGCAAGAAGCTGCTTTCACAGCTCACTCCAGTGTTACTCCTTGGTCAGAGAGCAGCAAGGGTGGCTGCTCAGGGTATCAGGCCCCCTTGTGAGGTCAGATCTGCCAAATAAACGTTAAAAACTAAACCTGAAAGGATGGATTGCTTTCATTTTACAATCCAATGCTTCACAGGAGATGGTAAGGAACAAAGTAAACCCTGGTGCTTTGCTGAAGTGGCTCCTTTTCAGTGGGGCCTTGCCAAACAGGGGAAAGCTAATTTTAGACCTTGCACTCTTCTTGCAAATATGGGCAAAACCACTTGCTCTGTGATGTATACTTTTTTTCTTGTGTTCTGAATCAAAATGCCAACCTTCCCATCCCCCTATCAACAATCTGACAGTGACTGTAACTTCAGGAGCTGCTCACTCAGACGTGAGGGGGCCCTCAGGAATCTCTGTCCCGCTCAGTACAAAAAGAGGACATGATGTGTAGGAACTACCTGGGCATTTTACTGGAAATGAACTGGTACTTCTGTGCACATTTTTATGCCACACAAACCAAAAGTCCACTGAATCGAACTGAAAAGCAAGAAGTTAAAAAATGACAGAAAGAAATACAGTTTTACCCAATGCTAATTTCATCACAGGATGCAATTCTGAGTGAATGTAAGTCATTCAGAAACCAGAAAGATAATGTCCAAAGTTACAGCAGAAGGGATAGGAACATGTTCAGGCCCATTCTTCAGAGCATCTTTCTACTCAACGTAGTGTGCGGCAAAGAAGCTTTGACCATGAGATGTACTCCTTGCATACCCCCCACTTTCAGAGGAGTGAACATGAGCCAAGTGTGCTCAGCACTTTGCAGTGCCAAAGTGAGCAATCTTCACTGTCTTCTGCTCAAGTCAGTGGGAATAATGCACGTGGAGGACATACAAGCACTATGATGTTAAAATTTGACAGGAGAGCCAAGTAAGTTTGAAGGTGAAGACTAAGGGGCCTTAAATGACAACATGCAATAGAACTATTTTTATTAAGAAATGTAGCAGGTGAACTGCTGCTTTAATCAGTAACATATGCTCTGACACTACTTACAGCAGTTTTAAACAAGCTGAAGGTCACTTAATGCCCTTAGCTTTCTAGAAAAGAAAGTATTACACTAATCTTATCAAGAAAAGATAAGGGACAGAAAAGCTTCTCAGGGCCTATTACTAAGTGCACATGGTATCTTGATTTTAGTAACATCATTCAGAGTCTAAAACAAAGTTCTCAAGAACAAGATGGCCAAATGCAGAGAATAAACAGAAGTTCTTAAAGGATTAATCTTTTTTCCATTAGGGTCAGTAGGTACATGGTTCTACCCCTGCTATGTCTTCCTGAGCAGCCCCTATGCTGTACATCTGTTCAGACTGCTGCACATGAAGCATGTCTTTGAGAGATACTACAAGGAATAGGATTTCCAAAAGTACATAATCTTTATCCCACTGCTCCCGACCCACATTTCAGCACATGAGTATCTCATAGACAACATTCCACAGTCTTAATTCTTTAACAGCATCCCATGCCTAAAGTCATCTCTCTCGTGAACCTCACAAACAGATATAAACTTCCTCCTGTATGGATCTGGGGAACTGCACATCAATTTCTTTTGGCATGTGTGGCCTTCCAAAGGTGCATTCAACTTTCTTGATTTAAAATACGTTAGGATAATTTAACTATTACCACTTAAAGAAAGATATTTAGACAAACAAATTACTCTGCATCAGTGTCACAGCCACTTGGAAAAGGTGCTTGCTTATCAGCTGCAAGAGGTGAATGTTGAATGGTTTGCCTTTATCTGATTTCCCATTTGTTCCAAAACAAACTTTTTTCTCTCTATTAATTTCTTATTGGATACATTGTGGGGAAATGTATTGTTTTTCAAATAGAATCCTATTAGCCTCAAGGAAGAAAAAAAAGAACCCCAACCCCCCACAAATCAATGAAACACCAATCTCTTACAAAGATGGTACCATCAATAATGCATCTCAGAATCCTGTTTTATTTCTTTCAAACTCATTTAAATTTCTTTCTGATCACACAATGATACTATTTTGATCAAATTGCAATATAAATCCAAACTTATATATCCAATTGCAAATGATCAATTAAAATTTAATCTTTAGTCCCTTCAGTCTTACTTAAAACTATGGTTTAAATTTTTCCATTAGCAAGAATATTTCCTTATGTTTACTTTCAATAAAATTACTGCAGCCTGGTTAATTATACATTACCGTGGCAACTAAGTAGAGCCAAGATCTGATATTTCAACTTCCTGATGGTCTCCTCCTAAAGGCAAGCACCAGTACCAGGTGTTTTTTGTTTAAGAAATAGAATGCAGGACACAGATAATGTATGTTCTTTTTTGGCTTAAACAGCGGAATGTTAGATGTTTTTCCAAGAAAAAGAAATAGACCTCTGACATGTCAAACAGTCTCATTGAGTCCACTGTGCATTTGTTTGCAAGCAGCAGGACTACAGATAAAAGACTTTTTTTTTTTTATTCCAAGTTGTCTGAAAAGCAATCATTCTGTCTAGTCCCTTTGGTTGCCAGTGGGGCAGAGTCGATAACGTGGGAAAACATATTAAGTGGCAGAGCAAATGTGGCTAGCAATAAAGGATTCAGGAGTTGAATTAGGTATCATAGCATGAGAGAGAGAGAGGCCTCAGGCTTAGCTACCTACTCTGTATGCAGCATTCACTGATGAAACAAAAGGAAGAAGTGAAAGACTGAGAGCCCATCCATACTTTCTTACCATCTAAGAAGATGGATTTTACAGTCCACACACAGAACTGTACAGTAGCTATTCACCTCTTTCATAGGCTATTTTATGATGAGTGAGAAGAGTATCTAAACAAAGGTATTATTTAAAATGTGTAGCTGCAAACAGACCACAAAGTTAATGCCCCTCAGGGCTACTCGTGTCCTCATTAATTTCAAGCAACTTCATACACTGAGCTGGGAAATCTTAAGTTCTGTATATGTGCCTGAAGGTCACTTGGACTTAATCTTCCCTTGAAGAAAAAGTGTCTTAAAGTGATTTGCAGCCAGAAGGTAGAAGTCTTGCTTAAAATTAGGTGGCAAAATTTCAGCTCTAACTTCTGAAAACTCTCAAACAACACTCCATAAAAAGCCACCGAAATATAAGCAATCTTGCAATCAGGAACGTCTCCTAATTGTGCTGTGTTCATGTGAAGGAAAAAAATATTCCACAGATCCTCTTCTGGCCCATTTCCTTGTCAAAGAAACAAAAGTCTCACATGCAGCCAAAACCTCTTCTACACAGTTATCCCTGAAGGTCTCCAACTCCTGAAAACAGTTCATTTTTGCTTTTTTTTTTATTTTTTAAAAAATTATTATTATTTATTGGCAACAACATTTCTGAGGATGGCCAGGGAACTGTGGAACTTGCCACCTTGCCAGAGTATTTGCCTGACAAATAGCATCATCTCCAAAACCTTAGCAGTAGTTCACAAGAAAACAATATGCATAAATGAAATCAAATGCATTAGGGATTGAACATAAAGGTGCATTTTATACAAGTGGAGACAAAACCCCCTCATTGTCCGATATGGCTGGGAAAGATGGCAGAGTATAGTCGCTATAGATAGTTTTCCTGTGCCATTTGGAAGGGCAGCATTGGCTAGCCAGATGACTGTTGCTTGATGAACATTAATTAGGTATAGTTATCCCTAAATCCTGATCAGACCCATGCACTAGCTGAACACATGGAAATGCATGGCTTATTTTAGCATGGAAAAAGTGTGGCATCCTTCAGAACAGAAAACAAATGCCAGAGCTGGAACTGCAATGTGTCTACTCCATGCCAATGCAGACACAACCTTCAACTCACTCTGTTTAATCAGGATCAGATGAAAAAAATTCAGAGCTGGTGCGGGATCACTGACAACAGCTTCCCAGCAGTCTCTCTCAATCAAGACTGAAGACTGTTTACCTGCATCACTGCCCAGACTTCCTTGTCCAAGAGGGAAACAATATCCTGCAAATAGCATTCTGCAAACAGCAGGCAGTGAGGACCAGAGAACTGTGGATCATGAGCACTGTCAGTGACAACACAAGTGAAAGGGAGACAACTGCTCTAGGGCATTGGCAGTAGGTAACAGCTGCTGAAAACAATGAAGACTGAAAGCGTTACTAGCCCTTGGTACCTGTAAGGGTGTGTTTCACAAATAAATCCAACAAAATAATAAGAAGTCTTCTTTTGTCTCAGTGTCTTATTTTACTTTTAACAGCTTTTAACAGCTGATTTTCACCATCCCAAACTCTGAACAAATGTCTGATGATCAAGTATCTGAAGATCATGTATGCTATTAATATGTAGTAAGATCACTTAACACTTAAGATCATTCTTAATGTTCTTCATCAGTGACAGATCATTTGAAAATAATCTGTTTGGTTCTGAAAAGAAGCTCTTGTACAGATGTATTACCTCTTCTTAGTACTGTGCTTGCATGCCCTATTCCATTTATGTCCCTGGAACTGATTTGATGATTGAATCAGAACCAATACCAATGTTGTGGGCAATGTTTTACTGCTTTTTCTACCTGACAAAACCTCCGTGCTTCCTGGGAAAATACTTATTGTGGTTAGTAAGACACACCTCAAGTCTATATACACATGGGAAAGTAGTAAGAGCCTGCTATCTTCTCTTTAAATGAAAGCAGTATTTGGAAACCTATGCCAACATGCCTGGAATAAACACCTCCTGGAAATGTTACTAGCATGAATGTTAGTAACTTTCACAGTTTTATATTAAATAGCAAATAGTTATGTTTCTTTACCAAAAATTTTGAAGAAATGTTCTCCAAGAGTTAATTTTACAGTGCGACTTCATGCTACTGAGAGCTTTTGTATTACTTTGAAGCAGAACTGTGTTTTAATTCTTCCAAGCTAAGGTATCAACCCTCACCAGTGTCTGCTCAGAAAACTTCAACATGTGCATGCAAATTTTACTCTATGTATAACATTTTCATTTTAAGTCATATATGACATTGTTTTCTCTGGAAATTTATAAGTAGAACATCATCAGATCTGTAAGAGAAACTGCACTGCAATCATGCGTAATACGGAGAGAGAACTGCCACAGCATAATGCTCAAACATGTTCATTTTTGTTTCCCTTACAGCAGCTTTTCCTACAAGGGTTTAAGTTCATATAATAGTTTGAGTTGGAAGAGACCTTTAAAGGTCATCTAGTCCAACCCCCCTGCAATGAGCAGGGACACCTTCAACTAGATCAGGTTGCTTAGAGCCCTGTCCAACCTGACCTTGAATACTTCCAGGGATGGGGCATCTACCACCTCTCTGGGCAGCCTGTTCCAGTGTTTCACCACCCTCACTGTAAAACATCTAAAATCTACCGGTTTTATTTAAAAAGTTACTCATGACTGTCACATTTCTTTTTTGCTTCTACAGTTTTTCTTACACTGAAAGCAACTTGCCCTTAATTTATCTTACTAAGACAATATCCATATTTTAATTCAGTATATCAAGGAAACCTGAATGGAAGGCATCAAGTGAAAACCCAAAGAAATGTCCTTATAATAAAATAGCTTTGCAAGTGCAAAAAGGGTTTTTGGAGAGCAGAGTGGAAAACATTGGGTTTGCTGTTGTTCCTCTTTTGGTTTTGTTTTTCCATGTACACTCTACAGGTTGTTGTTCAAGGCCTCAAAGTTTATATTTTTAAAAAATATATTTAAAATTTCCCTTAGATTAAAAATACTGACAGTAAGATTTCTGTTCCAGAGATACTTTGTCAAATCTGATTTGCCTTAAGCCACTGTTGATCCCAACCGTTAGAATGCAGGTTTACTTAACTTACTTAAAGCTATTACACAGTTTGCTACTTAAGTAAGTTGTTTTCTTAATGTATTCTACCTCTGATCTTCTAGTAATCACTCGCCACTTTTTCACAGTGAGATTCACCAATGTATTAATCCTGCTCTCTAAAAGGGCTTTTCCTCAAAGCTGCATTCCTTAACAATAAACAAGCATAATAATGCAAAATGAAATGGTTCCTGCATATACAATATGCACTGTTAGAAATTTTGGGCTACTAACAGCTCATCAATACAGATTGATAGCTTTTCTATTATTACATTGTTTTTCTAGAATACAGTTTCTTCCTTTGTGCAAATGCAGCAATAGGTGGGGCAGATGTCAAATTGTTACTGAAACCGTTAAGAGTTCATTTACTCATCTCAAGTTATAAAAGAAAAAAAAACCCCTTGATTTTCCTCCTAGCAGCTATCAAATCAGGAGGAACTATACTTAGCTGAGCTACAACAAGTATAAAAGAGGGAGAAGCAAGAGAAAAAATGGGCCAGGTAACATTTATGTCAGTTGTTTTAGTGTTTGAATAATTAAGAAATATTTTGATGAAAACAATTATGAGATTAAACAACAATATGAGGCTATTGTGTGTTTTTTTGAAAACATATTCATAATGCATCCATAGTATTTATAGCTGAAGGACTTTTTTGTTTATTGATGAAGCACAGGAAAAAAGTTGTTTCTCCAAACACAAGAAATAAATACATATTTCAAAAGCATGCAAAAGAAGAGCCCAGCCAAAAGGACTAACTTGGAGATATATTTCTAAGTAGCATTTTCTAAAAGCAATAGAGCAAAATGGCATTCTGGTAGACCCTGCAGAAGACAAAAAAGGTATGTATCCTTTTGACAGGGGAGGGAACAGAGGTGAAGAGTGCAATGTATGCGATGTACACTTATACACAATTTAATTATCAACTGATTGCATTATAATTTGACTTTTTACTACTTCAAAGTGCCTAGAAGCTTCAAACCAGGCAGATTATACACCATAAGATTAGCACAGTACAACACAGATACCTGCTCAGAAGCCGTGACTGGGTATAGTCTGAGAGATGGGGTACAACTTTCAGTTTGTCTGGGCCATTTTTAAGAGATCCTAGACTTTTGTACTGAACAGGCATGTGAGACAACATAGGAAAGAAAATATCCTCTCTAATGGAGAAATGAGGCATGGAAAACTTAAAAGCCTCAAGCCAAGTCATATGTGAAGCCAAGTGAGCCCAGATCTTCTGAGCCCCACCACAGTGCCTCACCACAAGTCCAATGCCTCTACTGTCCACCAGATTACAGTAGATCTTTGTGGCACAGCAGGAGCTATAGTCAGAGGTGAAGGACATGTTCATTTTATGCCATGAGCTATATGCACTGAGCACAGACAAGTTACCAAAAAGTTCACACCACCACCAAAGCAGAGAATATTCCCCTGAGAAGTGCTGAACTAACACGAGCAGGAGAAAGACTGCAGCAAACTGAATTGCCAAAGATAAATTAGACACTCTAGCCAAAAGAAAACAGAGCTGACAACAACAGATGGGAAGAGGAGGGAAGGAGAACAGGAACACAGCGAGAAGACGTGAACCATAAGGAAAAAAGCATTCTAGTCTGTGGGAGGGCCTAGGTAGCCAGTTAATTACTCATTAAGGTTAGTAGCTATTTATTATTATTCTAAATACTTAAGTGAAGCCACCTCAGAAGTGCCCAGGTGCACTTTACGTAAGGCAGATGACATGCAGGACTCCTATGCTATTTACTGGTAGCTGAACTTTCCACATCATTGACAAAGTAACAGAGTATGTTATTTAGTATGAAATTTTACATAGGAAAAGAAACTTCTTTTACATAGAAGATCATTTAAATAGAGGTCCAATTGTTTTACTTTAGAGCAGAAAAGCAAGCTCCAAAATTTATCAGCTCACTTTCCCCGGGGTTAGCATTTAACTTGTGTGATATACTCAGCCAACAGAATGACAGCTTTAGTTTCAACAGAATTTAAGCCTTCATGAAAGAAATACTTGGCTCTTCACAAGGAGAAGAAGAAAAAAAAAAAAGCCTAGCATATTAGCTGGCATACCAGCTGTGTTAGCCTATTAGAATAGCTTTAAGCATGAACTGTTTCTTTCACCTAAAAGAAGCTGCAGATACCCGAGTGGTCAATTTTTGAAACTCAACTGAATTCTGCGCCTATGGAAGTGTGACAGGCTAAGCCTGAGGGAGAAGTAAGAGTCCCTCCCCAAGAACTTCACCTGGCCACAGAGGAATGAGCACTCTTTTGCCTTTTCATGCAGAATAAAGAAAACTGATCAAAGTGGGTCAGGCTGAAACATATTTATCCCACAGATAGGTTTGATCACATTTTGCAGCAATTCTATTTAATGCAGCTAAGCTTTAAGGTTGATGTTTATGTGTGTGTCTGTATACACATATGTATACATAATTTCCCATTTTTTCAGCTAGCAACCAAGGAATATTGTGTGAATATTTTAGAAAGGTTTCTAGAAACTGAATTCAGCCCTTGCGACTGCCAATCACTGCATTTGCAAATCAGGTTAAAAAATACACAGATAGAAAGATATGCAAAGTTTATTCTCCAAAATGGTCTTTATCATTTTTTCCTACCAACTAGCATGTTGGTCAGAATACCGTTACCACGGTAAAGTGAAGGGATGCAGTCACCTACTGTTTTGCTGGGCTCCTTCTGACTACTTATAGATCAGCTGTGGATTCAGGATAAACTATGACCAAATTTTGATACATACACAATTAAAAAAATTAATTCAGCTATTATCACACAGAAACTTGTTTCAAACAATTCTTCATTCCCCAATTCCTCTCCTGTGTCCCAGCCTGTACAACGATGCTTTCCAGCAGAATGCAGATCCACAGTTTTAACCTTATAATTCAAGAAGCCTTTTGCAGATGCTGAATTTTACATGCATAACTAATCCCATGGCAATCAACACATGTTCTGGAAGAGCACTACACATGTGTCCCAGAAAAGCCCCCTGAAAGTGAACAGCATTCGGCTACTAAAGCAATTGTCCTCTGAAATGAAAAAGGTTCATTTGCAGTGTTATGCTCTAATAGCCTACCAATTATGTCTCCTTTTAAAATATCAGTGGCTAGTTTCTTAATGCAATTCATAATTTAGGGAGAGAGAACATGTGTATCCGTTTCTTGCACAATATCTGTAGTTGGTTGACTAAACTAAGGATTACTAATTTTTGACATTTATTTTGCCTCAAGAATTCTCTCCTGATGCCATATAATCTTGAACATGCCCTAATCCCCAAACATAAAGAAAACACGACTCATAATTACAGCTAACATTATTACCTTTTTTTTAAAATCATGCTGCAGAACCTTATTTCGATTCATTCTCAGTATCACAACAATAGAATTTGCAGGAAGGGAAACCATGGCAACCAACTAAACGTGCTACAGCAGATATCTGCTCAAAAGAACATGCAGTACCATCACACTTCAACGCCTACCACTAGTACAATCTCTACCCATTTCCTCTTTATCCTCACCCTAATTATTAAACAAGCTCTCAATCACAAAAGGCTACATTGCAAACTATGTCTTATTGTTACTGTCATTTGCTATAGGTCTGAGCATTAAGCACTGTACTACTCTTTTGCCAAATTTAAAAGCAGTTCTAATACCTCCAGGAGTTAATTAGGAATTTTCAGTTCTTTTCATCTGTTTGGAACATCTAATTAACATTACAATGTATTTTATGTACCTTTATTGTCACAAAGACTTGCTGATATGTACTGACACACATACACACCTACAATAATTTTCTCTTGTTAGTAATTTTTTTAAACCTCAGGGTTGCAAAACATTTTCAGTGACATTCTCTGATTAATTAATTAGTAAACATTGGTGAATTCTGCTGTGGTTTTTTTTTTTTTGTAAATAAGCTATGAGAAACCACATCCAAGTACAGGCATTAAATACTTAGGGTGCTGATTTGCTGCTCTTGTTTGTGTTAATGCTTCATTCTCTTTTATCCAGTGTCTGAACTGATACAATTTCACAGGCCTTCTTAGGCTCTAAGCATCAATTTTATTTGAAGGACAGCTCTGAATATTTAGCCAAACTCACACTTAAAACAACATTTAAATTATTATTTTCTTTTTCCCTAAGAACATACTTTTACCTCTGTTAAAAATTCTGAGGAACTTGTTTTCTGAAAACAAAACCTCTTTAGTTTCAAATTTAGATTTAAAAGGTAGTCCATCTTAAAAGTCATGATGCAAATTAATTGCACAATAATGGATGAAAGTAGGCAAAAATAGCTCATCAGAAGATGATCAAAATGCTGCTTCTTCTGTAAGTGGAAAGCAGATTTTACAGTAATTCACTGGCAACCTTAATAACTGAAAAGTTTTTTGGGGTAAGAATCACTTTTTCTACCTTAGTAAAGAAGAAGAAATACTCAAAATCTTCACTTTGAACTCAGTTAACTATTCCACAGCATTGCACTAAGATTATTTGACTGCCTTGGTTAAGCCTGCAAAAAGCTATTATTTTTCCTGTCCTATATTTGGTCATTTAATCGGTGCTAGGCTATGTCGGTAGCTATTGCAGCTCAGGAATAAGATTTTTAGATCTACTAAAGCTAGTTCTATAAAAGCATCAGAGCCTAATGCTCCACAGTGGTCAAAAATTCATTTGGAAAGGTTTAGAGAACAAAGAAAGAAAACTCCATGGCCCATTTCATCTTGAACAGGATGTGCAGTCCTGGTCCCCTCATCTCCAAAAGACCATCACAGAGTAAGAGAAAGGCACAGAGGAGATGAGGAGGGGTACGGAACAGCTTCTCTACAAAACCTGAACGTATAGCCTAGGACTCATCGACCTATAAAAAGAACAATAAGGGGGACATAAATGGCATGGAAAAGGTAAATGGAGATCAATTGTTCACTGTTTCTCATAATACAAAAACTAGGGAGCATCCAATAAAATGGCGAGATAGAATCTTCAAAAAAGGGATGCTGCTTCCCATAAAACCTAGTTAAGGCACGGAGCTCATGCTACAGTTGCAAACAGCATAGTCTATGAGGGTTCAAAAATGTGCTCAGAAAGCCACTAGACAAAAATAAAAAAATGTCTCCATCAAAAGCCTGAAAAAATAACAAAGATAACAACTCTGCTCAGAAGTCCCTGAACAGCAAATTTTCAGCAGCTGGGAGAGCATGCCAGAGAACTACTACTATAAGTTCATCTTGTTCTTAACACTTTTCTTTCAATGTCTGCTATTAATAGCTACCTAAAAGTGGATACTGGACTGGACTACAAACTGGTCCTTTGATCTGACCCAGTGTGTTCATAGTCAGAGAACTTGCTAATACAGTAACAGAGATGCATAAGTGGGGAGAAGCTCTTTGCAAACAATCTCTCCCCAGATCTGCCCATTTTATTATGACTTAAGGCATCCCTTTGAGTAACTTAAAAAGTGAGATGCAGAAGAGCCATGTTAGGATTAGAACAGTTCATAAAAGAACCTCCAATGCACCAACTGCATTTGCATTCGGTGCATTTTGGCTGTAGCTGAAGGCTGTAGCTGTAGCTTAGTGTGATTGTCCAATCTGTTTCAGATTTTACAAAAACATGTTTTTAATACTGTGAATTCTGTCTGCCTATAAAAGAGTCATGATTTGTGGTGTTAACAGTTTATTCTTTATCTTCTACAAAGATTAAGTTGTATAACAAGTAGAAATCTTCAGCACAGAGCAAAGACAATCTGAGCATCCCTGGAAGATGCCCACTGTAAGTACAGTCTAGAAGGGAATAAGCAATGAGGACAGAGACAGAACAAGAGAGAATGTAATTGTTTTTCCCTATAATATAGCTCTCTGTGAGGTGATCTTCTTTAATAATTCCAGAAGAAGACAAATACTCACCTTACAAAGTTGAGCTAGTGTTCATTAATCTCTATCAGATTTGCAGCACAGAGGATGATATATTCACAAATATGTTTGGGCAGTCATAATAAGGATTCTGAGTTCTACCTTTATGTCTCACCTAGCTTGCTTTGTAGACAAAGGGGGTTTTTTAGTGTTTTTTTTAACTTCCAATTTAACTATGCTAGAAACTTTACCAACACAGCAGGTACTTGATGTTGAAGTTGATTAAATAAACTGTAATATAAAATAAATAAATCAAAGAACAAACACCAGGATATCTTCCTTTTTGAATTCTGAGAATGCAGAGGACACAGTGCCTTCACTTAATTTAGTAACACCAAACCAAAATATTAGACAAACAGAACTACAATTGGAACTAAATTCAAAACAGTTTCACCAATGGCTGGTATGAACATACCATGGAAATTTTAGACATCAGCTACAATAGCTGGTGGAATAAAATGTAGCATTCAAATTCTTCCACGATGATTTGAGGAGCTGGTTAGGTCCTCAGGACGAAACACAAGAAGTTTGTTTTTTCCATTACCAAAATGAAGACCAGAAATATTTCATTACAGAGACATCATACCTTGCCACAGAAAGGGTTATCATCCTGTTTCACTAAACTGTCTTCACGACTGGATGCACTGTGTTTTTCAGGATTCCCAGGCACACTGACACAAACACAGGAAGAAGACATCTGCCAGAGCTGGGCATGCTGAGCCATCTGTATTACTGAATCGCCTGCCACCCAGCAGAAAAAATGGTAACTGCAAGGCAGGAAACAACCCTGTCTCAGTCTCGACAGCAGCTGATCCTACCCAATGTTTCCCCAAGACTTTTAAGTCTCAATCAACTGGGATTTTATGATGCAATCATGCTTCATAGGTAGTTTCTAATTTGTCCTAATGACATTGACTGACTGTCAAAGACAGACAAATCAGGCAACAAACACACACCGTGAGAGAGATATTCAGTAGATACACAGAAATACAGAGGGAACCAAGTGTTTATGCCAAGAGTCAATGGGTACCCTCAAGTATCTAAATTTTACTCAAAATTTTCCATTCATTTTCAAACACATGCCTGAAAAACAATCAGAAAACATGGATATTCCATTTTATGTTTTGTCACTATGGTAGTTATTGCAGGATTAGAGTACCTCTTCGGCATTTTTGGGTTTCCTTGGTAAAATGATGTGAAACCTGTTCTGTATCTGTTTCTTTATATAAAACTAACAGCTGACCAAGTTTTCTTTCCTCCCACACCTTCTAAAGGGTAAAACAAAGGTAAAGAAGCAAAAGCAAAAATCATACAGAAGTGATCTTAAAATTAACATGACTGCTTGAACTACAGCGGCATTTAAGCCTAGTATGAAAAGACCAAATTTGATTCACACAGATAGAAAAGAAAGTGTGAAATTGGAGAACTTGAAGTCAATCAAAGTCTTCCATCAAACTTGGAAAGGTTTTTTCCCTTACATACCACCCTACTGACAAGCTCTGTTTCTGGCCAAGGAGGTGACATTCTGAAATTCCTGCTGGGATTATCTAAGCTGCAGAGAAAGCGACCTTTGCCATCTGGCAGTGTAGTGACACAAACACAAATGATGGTCTCAAAAAATGCTACCAATTACAGGTAAAATTGCATAAACTCATAATGGCCATCGCAGCAAACTTCTTACAGTGAGGATGAACAGACAGACAGACTGCAGAAATTACTTAGTCTTTAAGAGATGCTACAAGGTCAGCAACACAGTCAGTGGGAATATTGGCTAATGGGTATATCCTGCATATATAATTCCAGGGAGAGGAACAATGGAAACTGAGCAAAACTCTGCCTTCGGTCAATGGAAATGCAGACACCTGCTTCACTTCCTAGTAGAGAGAAAAATAAATCCTAGTGGTAGAATTCACATGTGTGGAAGATGCAGTGCTGCAGTTCAGAGAACTTTCACTTCAGGTATGAGAGCAAAGACCCTCATTCATGTACTTTAAAGGCCAACATCAAGACAACACAGCATTACTTGCTGTGGGATCGAAAGCAGCCACCCAGACTACCATCCTTAACATGCAAGTCATTCAGCCAGTGCTTCAACATAATGAAATGGCTACAACATACTGCAGTTTCAGATTCTGAGGTGTTTTGCCAAATGCTGAATTTCCTCAAAATAAATCACCGATAATAGCTTTACTATCATTTGAAACAGTTTCCCAAACTGATCACCAACAGCTATCCATTCCCTTTTCTATTGGGTATTAAAATAGACTTTATTACTTTCAAAAAGGTTTTCCAGTTTGAAAGAGATGCTATCAAATCTACCAAAGACTCATCTTTTGACTTGCTGGACTGAAGGAGCATTTGTAAAACAAGCTATATCAATGCATCCTGCAAGACACTCAGCAGCTTCATCCTTCACAGCCCATAGGCCCTGTGCCATCTGCACTGCCAGAAGCAAGGGGCAGGAGTTCTGTCTTCAAGCCAGGTGTTATGACAACTGTTTTCTTTTTAGCTTTAAATGGATATTGCAAGTGTAGAAGTAGATGAAATGGAGTATTAGACCCTAATAAGCAATAGCAATTTATTTACATTGTTAATGCAAAGCAGTGTAAATGTCAGTGTTTCTATTTGGTATCTTATTGCTACAAAAACAAATATCTCAGTAACACATACCTCCCTGCCCCTGCCCCCCCCCCAAAAAAAAGAGAACTAATTCATCACAATCTATTATTTCAAGATATTCTTATTTTAACTGTAATCTTATTTTACCCATATAAAACTTTCAGTAACTGCATCTTCTCCTTCAGTGTTTTTCTGACCCACTTAGATTTAAAACATTGCTAATAATCACCATATCCCATCTGAGTACTTAGGTGTACAGCTCAGGCCAAAATAACCTCCATTATCATAAAAGTAATTATTTAAGTTTTTTAATTTCAGTTTTTTATTTATATTTGATCCACTTGCCAGAATTTTGCAGAACGAGGAAACAGATCTGCAAACACTGTTAGCTAACAGGTGTTCAGATGAAAAAGCCTCTTGATTTACTGGCCAGCCCACAGAGAAACTAGAGGGAACTAATTGCTCTTCAGCAACAGCTAGCGAGCAAGTAACCCACACAGTAGACTAGTCAGGTGAACTCAGAAGATGCCTTTTATTTCTTGACCACCTGCTCTCCCAATGTCTATGTAGGGTCACGTCTGTAACATAGCAGGAGAAGGGCAAAATGAAGTACCATCAGCAAAGCCACAATTGCTATTATCCTGATGATGCAAACAGTTAGGAATGTTAACAGTTCAGAAAGGGTTAGGGAAGGTTAAAGATACCAAATCTGTAACTAGGGTAAAAAAGTCCCATGATTTTTGAAAAATCTTAAAATGATCACAAGAAGTTCAAGCACTAAGGTCAACAACACAGTACAGTCTTTTGAATATTTTATAAATTTAAAAATGAAATATTAATTACCAACCTTAATGCTAAAGTGTAGGTTCCAAGTTGCCGTTGGCTTTCACGAATGAGATAGCTTCCCTCTGCAACACTTAATAATTGGTCAGCTTCCTCCCTTGAGATCATCCCATGGAATCTAAGGAACAATGACTTTTTGAAACATACGTCTTTTTACTTTTAAATCACTTTTTCCTCTTCTTTTAAAAACCACCAACCATGGTAATTAAGAAAGAAACAAACATAAAAATGACTGATTTTCAGGAGTCTGTGCCTTAAATTAATCTCCCTTTCTGCCTGCATTTGAAGTAATTTTAAATGGTTTAGAAAGGCTTCTGTGAAAAAATATCTATGAAACAAGTTTATGGCCTTTTAAAATCTGCATCTATGAATTTACTATGTAGAAATAAATCCGTTTTCTCCTGCTGGTTTCACATGTTTTGTGCCAATGGCATGCAATCCAACATTTTGCAGCATTTGGGGATATTATGGCAATTTGCTAAAATCTTGGGGATTGCATATAATCTCAGTAATTACTGGTGGAATAACCTAGCATTACTATGCATCTTTTACCAAAATAAACACAAATAAAGATCTGCTTTGTTTCCCCACACTAAATTTAACCATCTTTGCCTTAGCAGTCTGTGATAGACGACACATATATACTGTACACTTATACAGCATTTGTGATACAGATCTTTTTTTTCCTGCACACAATCACCTTTTGCAAAAGCCAAATGGAGGTGAGGGTGGAAAGAGACAACCCTTTGAAAGTACAGAAAACTATGTTTTTCTCACTTAAGGTAGCACTCAATGATATCCATATCCATCAGAAAATGCAGCTGTAATTTTAGGCAGACAAAAGTGATGGTACTGCAATAATAATCTGATGGTGAGCAAGACAGAATGCTGTAAAACACATAGAAGAAACAAGGGGCCCAGAGCAAACACTTGCAATGTCATCTGTAACTATTATCAACCAACGTGTCTGGATAAATCACTTTCAGAGATGTATGTTACTTACTCTCTTCCATAATATTTGGGTCTGTTCTCTACCTAGAAGAAACAACAGAAATTGTAATGTTTTATAACAAGTGACCCCCATACTGTCCATAATATAGTATTAAAAATAGAAAGGCATATAATGTGAAAGTATAGACAAAAATCATCTACTATCCCAGGATTTTCCCTGTGCATGGAATATAGGGAAACCAAAGGCAGACCTTTGGGAAACATTGCATTTCTGAATGGCTTAAAACAGAGTGAGAAAGAATGAGGTGCTTGGATCACGTCATCCTCAGGGCTCTGCTAATACAAACTGATGGCATTAAATATTGCTTGTACAAACTGTCAAAAAGGGGAAACAAAAGACTCATTTCATGGGTGTAAGTGTACTGTATTAAGTGCACTAATACAGTGAAATATCTATAAAACTCTTAAATTTACAAGTTATCTTCCATCATAGAGCTATTGGTGCTACTGCTGTGACAAAGTAAGCTACTACCATATCCCCTCAGAATGAGGGCAAGTAGTAGATTAAATGATCAAGTACCTAAATCTTACACTTCTTGACTTCACTAAACTGTGTCATCTGTAGTATCACCTAAAAGACCACAACAGGTACGCATGCATTATGCTGTGTAACACCAGCCTGTCTTGTGCTCTAGAGACCACACAGTGTAAACGCACGCAACATGCATGGGTGTCAGAACACAATTTGCCTCCCAAGTATTTCAGACAAAGTAACTAATCTGCAATTGTCCAGGAAGTTTAGAGACAAGTGAGGAACTGCAGACCTCCCAGAAAACAGCTCAATAATCTAAACCAGCAGATTATCTCTCCTTGACAAATTTGAAGGAGGAAAATCTCTTTGGGGAGTAAAATTAAAGAATTTTACCACCTGAACTACAAGAGTATAAAACGATCCAGCTATAATAAAACACAAAACACAGTAAACTTCCACTTCAGTTTCTTTTTTCCATCTTTTCAGAAAAAAAGCCTATTAAAATTAGCACTTCTCTCCCGTTATCTCGGTGGAGTGTAAAAGATTTCAGATGTCCAAAACAACAGAAACCACATCCTGGTGTACAGTCTAATCACAACTCTTCCACCTCTTCCACATTCCTAGCAAATAAAAAGCTATTGTAATGGTTCATTACTTTTGAAAAATCATTCCATCACTGGAAAGATTTATAGTGTTCTGTAGATCTTCTTTTCCTACATAACAGCAAACAAGAGTTGACTGATGTGATAACTGTTTTCAAAGGGCCTGAAAACTCTGGATCATTCAAAAAAAGAAAAGTGTCTTACATATTTTTTATAAATGTAGGCTATTTCTTCAACAGGAAGATAACAGTATGAATGGAGAAAAAGTGAAAACATTTTATTGTTGTTATTATAGAAGCTTGCAACAATTCCTATCTAAAACCCTCAAGACAAGACACTAGTCTCAGGCAGTTGTTAAAAAATCCTGTCGTGAGTAACATTTTGTTGTCTGTCTACTGACATTTTACATTTATCTCAGTGAATATAGAGAATTTATATGGCAGAACTGGAAATGAGTTAGTAATGTGACAGGGCATCTTCAGAGTACTTGCAAATCCTAAGAAAAATTATAATATTATACCCTGTGTGCAAACATTTGAAAACGTGAACTCGTAGATTACTGGAACAAGGCATCAGAGAAAAGCTCTGCTGGACTTCCAGGCAACTGTAGCTGGGTTTGCAGTTCATCTTGGTGGATGATGAGTTAAAGAGGAAAATAACCACTTCTGTTAACATCGAGTCTCTATTAATCAGTTTTACCAAGTCACAAAAACTCCAGTATAAATGTTGATGTGTAACATTGTTTGCTTGTATAAGGCTCAGTGTAACTGGAACCCCAATTCACTGAGTTTTATTGCCTGGTTTTTGGTGATCTGGTTTTTTTTGAATAATTTTTTAAATTTATGATAGTATTAGGGTTTTTTGACATCTAGATTGAATGCATACATTTAGACTCTAAGGCAACTCCATCAGAACTCAGCAGGGGCCTTCTAATTCACTCAGAATTAGCTGGGCTACATACACACTTTGTGCAGTGTATGTGAACTTAGGAAAACATGCTGATTTCCCATACACCAAATTTACCACGTAAGACAGTAAACACTGTTCCCCAGCTTTCTATAATGCTTCCTACAAGTATCATTACACCACCTTTACTCATGGCAACTTAGGCATAAAAGGCGGCATAGCATTTGTTCTTACTTCAGGTGTCCTTAGCCGCACCAGAACTAGAAGTGACATGCAGCTTTCTTGGTCTTTTGTATCTGCCTGGACTTCACAAAGTTCCTGCCAGACTGTATTTCTACAAATTGCAATTGCAGACACCCATGTATCCTCCAGTTGCACATGAGCACTGAAAGCCAAAACAGTTCAGAAGCTTCATTAGCCTAACTTTTACCTTTCACAGTCAGTCAGCCTTAAGTTAAGGAGACAAAATCAAAACATCCATCTGGACTGGAACCAAAACCCACCTAAGACAGGAAATACATTTCCAAGTAAAATCAAAGCAGTAGCAAGAAATCAGTCATTTTAAGTAAAGCTGTTAGATGACAATACAGTGTGATTATCCTCTGCAGAGTACCTTTCTGATCTGGCAGTATTTTTGGACCAAAGTACCATTGAGCATCAGTAAAGGCAGCCTTCACTACTTAATTTTCTCTGTATCCAGTGAAGATCAGCTGAATGCTATGTCTTTGGACTTCTCAGGACTTTTTATTTATGGGAAACATTTCTTTTTGTGGTTTTTTAGCCTGTGTTTGGTACAGTTTTAAAAACTGCTTCTAACTTAGAAAAAAAAAAAGTGAGGTATTTGTTTTCAGTGTGCTTATTTGTACAGTACTGATGCAGAGGCCACAGGAAAGATTCACATCTCACTATGATACCTGCAAGAAACACAAAGGTCAGTGAGATATCCACCACTGTTTTGTTCCTGATTTTTTTCAAACTGAGGTGTGAAGCCAATGAAACCAAGTTTACCAACAGATAAATGGAGCAGACTTCGCAAGTGCCTTAGAGTAGCCACTCCTTTGGAAAAGAGTTTAGTTTACCATGAAAGTTGGGAAGTCATTCTGGGTTAGTATCATACAGATAAAGCCATCTTTGAGAAAAAACTCTAACAAGGATGTGGATTATATATACCCACTCTATGCTATGTTTCTTGACTACTCACAGAGGCCATTTTCACAAGACTACATAGAGATGCTGTTTAACAGGCTTGTTAACCACTAGCATTGAATTACAACGAAGCCTCCTAATAGGTCGGAAAAGGCCAGTGATTTTAATTATCTCCATCATTTGTCTGTTTGATATTTTTTCATACATAGTTATTTAAAATTTATTGTGGAGTGCCTTCATACAGCAGTCAAGGATGTTCTAAATATGCCTGCATGTGCACGCACACACGTGTGTATATAAAAGATTATATGCACAGCAAATACAAATTCCAGGGAGATAATACAATATTAATTGGACAAACAACATTACAATTTGGATGTAAGCATCATGCAGAAGTCAAACATCCTTAGAATGTTATGGAATCATCAAGTTTACAAATGAACATCATACAGTGTTAAAAGCCTTGGCTCTGCTGCACCTCACAATAAAAAAATCCCAAATGAATGCAATGCTCTTTCTACCTTAGTGTCACTCCACTGATCTGTATGTTGCTCTGATACGAAACTGGTGTAACAGAGCAGAAACTCGAATTCTCTGCATTTGAGAAGCATTTCATGTTAAGTAGGTCATTCTGTTGAATACACCTCTCAGTATCAGTACTTGTACAACACGTGCCTTTGCATTTTTACAGCGTGATTTCCAATTATTCTTTAACAAGTGCTTTTTTCCCTAATCATCACTCTTGCTTATATCAACAAGTGGAATACAATAAGGCAAGAGGAGTAATTTAGGTGCTAATATGTTACCAAATTACATGTTGTTCCCTCCCACTGACCTCTTTGATGTTCTCTGGACCAAAATTCTTTTCCTAATATTTATGAATTTGTTTACACAGCTGAATAATTCAACCACTTAGGAAAAGATTCTGCTCCCCACTGACTCACACATGGCTGCTAATAGAAACCCAGCTGAGAAAGAGCAGATCACAAAGCCCAACACTAGCAGGAGAGGCTGAGACCAGAGAGAAAGGTTAAACACATTACTGCTCACTGAATATATTTTCACTTCAAAACTGGCTCAGCTGCATAAATTGTTCAATACTTGTAATGAAAAACACTTCCCTGCATTATAACGAATTAATGCAGAAATAGGAAAATGCATACTGATAATGTATTCTTTCAATTTTACCTTTATTAGGTAAAAATAAGCTTCAAAGAGCTTTGTTTCGGTAAATGGATTCTTTAATGAGAAAATGTGTATTTAACATGTTCTGTTCCACAGCTAAATACCTGCAACTGACTGATTCTTTCATAGCTCTGTTTTCTTTAGTTCAGTTCTCACTAGTTTCTAAAACCCGCAGATTTTATTTCTCAGTTTCTACAACAATATTCAGGTGCAGACACAGATTTACTCTGCAGCTCAGGGGCTAGGATAAAGCTATTTTAGAACACAGAATGTGTCTCTTCTTTCTTTGTTCCCTCTGGCACAGGGAAAGTTTTACACTTAAAGTTCATCATATGTTATAATCTTGTTTTGGAATAAACTCACGAAAATATGATATTATAGACACTACTAATAAGTTGCATTTCTTTCTTCAGTGATGACAGGATTTAGCAGAGTATTTTGATTGCTTGTGGTGCTTTTGCCAGTCCCCCATTGACTCTAACAGTTTATCTTCTTATAGAATTTGACCAGGAGGACCTCTCTATGTAAGGATGCAGTAAGCTCAGATACCCTCCAAAGAGCTTGGATGATAAGTTCATGCAGGACACCACTCACACACAGCAAATCTTCCTCCCTAAACCAGTCCAACTTTTCAATTTTTCACCTGTATAATAGCTAATAAAATTTTATAATTAACAGTATTACAATTCACTGATAACAAGGATGAGAAAATTATAGTGGTCAGTGTGATTTGTATTTGAAGAAGCTTTACACAGATGCTTTTGTATTTGGCTGGCAAGAGGTCTTCAATCTGAATCAGATCAATAGCTGAAGGATTTCCAGCCCTCCAGAGGCAGGAGACATTTTTGACTTTCAGATACTGAATACACATTTCTATCTCTCTTTATCTGACCGGATAGGCTAATAGCATTCTAAGAAATACTGCGAAAGAGAACTTAGTATAAAATCTGCTTGTGACTTCTGATCACCTAGAGCGGAAAGACCCAAACCAGTTCTCTGCAGTCAAACTAGCATGGGATATAGTGCCAACAGATCTTGCTGAATATGCTGGACCCCTTTATCAGTTTACAGTTTCTCCCTGACTACAGGGTGTGTATGAATTGTGCAGTTGACATGCAAAACAATTACAATTGTTACGTTGTCTGCTGTAAGATTTCCTTAATGTGCTGGTGCTTTCCCATTCCTTACATTTCTGTTATAATTTTTGTTTGGTTGTTGTTTGTTTTTTTTTTAAAGAAACCATAAGGTATAAAGAAAAATGAAGATTCTAATTCTGTAAGAATTAAAACATTCACAACTGAGGCTCTCAACACATCTAATTGAAGAAACTGAAGAAATGTTGCTCATCACCACAAGAGCCAGGCAACTTCATGAGCATACACTGTAAGTTCGTCACTACATGAATAAACAATAGCAGGGCTCTGAGATAAGACTCAGCAAATAAAAGACTACAGTGATTGTACAGGCATAATGTCAGCACCTCAGTGAACAGTGTCAGAAGGCTATCAAACATCCCTCTTACATTTTACAATATGCATATATATATATATATACTTACGCACATACTAGCACTTCTTCCACCAGTGAAATACTTTTGAGGAGAGGAAGGAAAAAGCAACTAACTATTCAACGCACTTAACAACAAAAAACACAATCCCTTGGAAGCAGGGAGTAAAATACTTCATCCTATCCAGGTGAGCACTGTACAATCTCTGTACAATCACAAACCTGTATTACAAGACTAAGCTCCTACAAGACTTTAGATATTTTGTATATTAAGGTAATAAAAAATCCTATCATAGGGAACACAATATAGAAGAGAACCTTCCTAATAATGTTGCAATGGGAATAAAAAACTGGAAAACCCCCATTTTTTCACAGCTCAGATCTTATCTTCTATAGATTTCTTCTTCAAAGCTCCATCTCACCTTATTTGATGTACACAAGATATCTGCACAACAACCTTAACAAGAATACCACTGCTTGGACCCTCATTAATAGTGGAAACACTGGTTAAAACAAAATCTTTTGCTACAATGCTTCTTGTAGAATTCATGTATTGTTCTTTCCTACAGCTATGTCTTGCTTAAGTGCAATCAGCTATAGCTATACTTTGTATAAAAATACAAATCTATCAAATTAACAAAGGAAAACAAGAGTGCTTCCACTAAATGCAGTATTTCACTTCTGTTAAACCTCTACTTTTTATCTTAAAAACTGACAGGCTACTTCACAGAATCACAATTGGGCATTTGAAAAGATGACAGAGAAACACCTGTTTAATTCTATAAAGTAATCCTCCTTGTGATCTAGACTGTAAGCTATTAATGTCCCTGACAGTGCTATGTCCCGCTGTATGTAATACTACGTCAGTGACTAACATATTTCAAAGATTAATTTTCTTTCTCTTGGCACATGATAAAAATGCTTAAGTTCATTGCAGCAATGTAATAACTTTCAATGGTTATTCAGTAAGAGCTGTGTTTTGTAATACTGCTTAACAAGTCAAGCCTAATGTTTCAGCATTTTTGAAACTGAAATTAATGCTTCCCAGGTTCCTAACGGAAGCTGCAAGAGAGACACAGTTATGATTAAAATCTTGCTGGCACGGATGTTTCGTATCAGTTAAACCCTCCAGCACCACAGCTCTGGAGAGGTGCTGTGCTGCTGGACTGCAGCTCAGGATACATAAGTAATTTGGGGTCTGTCTCAACAACTGACCCCATGAGCAGGTGCTTCTGTATCACTGTGTATCAACAGGATCCTGTTGTTACTATTTGGATCCTTAAAACCTGTGGCTCTGCATAGCTTAGCTACTAGCATTAATGAGTCTTCAGTACTACGACTCAAATAACAGAGCCAGGGGAGGTTTCAGTCTTCCCCCTGTTGATTTATTGCACACATCTAGCAGCAATGGGTGTACAAACAGGTGCGTAGTTCCCCCATACAGCTCTGCTGTGAATTTCTGACCCAAAAGGGAGGAGAAAAGGCATGTTTCCATGTATCTAAGAATCAAACCCCAGTAAATGATTCTCTGGTATACACATGATACTCAAAATGCTCTTTAATTTGATTTTTAGATCAAATGGATTTCCAGGTGCCAGTGACCCCAAGGCTACTTACTCTAATCACAGCACCAAGTGTCACAGGGAACCGCTGTTTGGGTTGGACACCATTAAGTATAGACTTGGAATTACTGGACTCTATAAAACTGAACTTTTATAATACCCACCTCACGAGTGCAGGTTATCCTTCTAGGATGGGGAGCTTCCTGTTGCAACTGATACACTGGGAGAAGGCAGAAGTTAAATTCTGATTAATACAGAATCATTTTATAAATTAGGCATTTTAACACTAAATATTGCTGTTTACATAAAGAAGACTTTCTGCAATATTTAATGCAAGGATACATATATGAAGGTCTCAAAAATTACTTACAAGTGGTCAGAAAATAGAATGTTGCTAGCCAAAACGGGATTACTGATGATCTTTATAATTAAATTGATCAAGTACTACACAATAACTAGGTGAGATCAGTCAAGTTTCCATCAACCAGATCAGAAAAAGCATCATGACAAACCCAAATTAAATTTTATTATATGTCAAATCAGGCTGCTGTCCGACTTTCTTCAGTAAGCAGATGGAGTCCCATCCTACTATGCTGGGCATACACTCAGTCACCTGAAATATATCAAGATTTTACAAGAATCATTCAGAACTTTGTGGAATCAAACCCTCTGCTTTTGCCACTGCTCAGTGATGACCTTTCTGAACAGAGAGAGAAATGGCCTTTGCATTTGCAGATCTGAAGAAATCACAAGTTGAGTAGCAGAGTAAAACAGTTAAGGCCCCAATTACGACATATACTTACTAGTATCTTCCCTCCTCCTTTTTTTTCTTTTTTTTTAAAATAAATCTTAGGAGCCAGTTGTAAATTTAATGGTACTAATGTGCAGACTCTCTAATAGGAGTGACTTTCAACTTCTATCCCAAAAAGCTTGGTTTGGCAAGTCACCTTCAAAATGAGGCTGTCAGCACTAAGTCAGTATTTGAATAGTACTCTAGAACTGACAAAATGGACATTTAGAATTGTAATGTTTTAAAATAAAATTTTGTTTCAATAATTAGTACTAACACCAAGGTCTAATAATATGTGCTGTCACCTTCTTCAGGTAATAAGACCATAGATTGATTTGACTTCATTACACTTCTCATTTGACCATGAGCCTTTTCCACTGACAAATGCTATATTAACATGCTAAGTTACATGGGAATGGAGAAAATGCTCGATGATATGGCAGTCATAAGATAAAATGGAAAAATTCACTCCCTTTATTCCAAACAAAAAAACCTAATGGTTTTTCCTGATGTTACTAAAATCAATCCTTACCATTCTGTATTGGTATTACAAAAATGTTTCTTGCAAGTGGTGAAGAACAGCATACTAGTATAAAAACCAGTAATTTTCATTTCAAGCATAGCATGACCATTTATTTTGCCAGCGCACAGATTCCCTAGCTTCTGTTGTAAAAGTCATATTTGATGGCACTGGACCTTGTCCACACTTAATTCTGAGAACTGTAGTCAAGTTAAAAGGAAAAAAAAATAAAAATCACAGAGCAAATATGGATTTCTCTGAATTTCACAGAAGAGCAGTGGAGAATCACAATCAGCATGCTCTGCCAAAATTGCCTAAAACCCGAGAACTGCTTCCCACCTTACTTCAAGCCAGGCTGAAAAGATTTTCTGGAAGGAAATTCTTCTTCTCCAAAGGCAGGACCTTTTTCCTCTTCCAGTCAGAACCACAGCAGGTAGACTACTTAAGTTACAAACAAGGTGCCCATTCCTCCTCCTCTGATTGATGTATGCAATTCAAACTCTTCAACACCAGTTTCCTTGCTGTAATTATTGCCAGGGAAGTCAAACAAGACATTCCTCTTCATCCATCATGAGACAGAAATATGATCAAACCCCATGACTCTGCACTTCATTCTGAACCATGGGAAGGGTTCGCTATGGTGAAGCATGATAGTGTAGGAGAGTGGGTACATATGCATTTGCACATGCCCAAGCCTTCAGCTCCTGGCAAGGTGCCAACGAAGATTTGGTATTAGAGAGGTTGGACCCCCCCTGTTACAGATTATGGCACGGAATAAACCAAACAAAGAGGCAGTGTTCCCCAAGTTCACAGAAGGTACAGAGCTGTGATTCATTGTTAATGCTTACAGCTAGGAGCAAAATACACAGATCTTGGTAACAAGTATGAAAATGTATCACAATCATGACTAATGATGTTTAATACCAAAGAGTGAAATGTCTCAGTTTTATCTTTTAGCCCTTCACTGCAAGGAATAAAAGCTTGTTCAAATCATTCTGTGTGCAAATTCTTTAATAGTAAGTGGCTGACTTGGCATATGACAAGCTACTGGTATAATATATGATTATTCAAAAGGCACAGGCAGCTTTGCCACCAGATTCACAAAAAGACCAAGGTCCCAGTCGTTTCAATTACATGACAGCAACTGTATATGTTGGCAATTATTAAAAGCTGTTCAAAGTCATCCATCTAAGGAAAACACTCAAGGTGGACAAATTAAAAGCCCTCAGCCTTTTTTTAGATGTTGCCTTTCTATTTTCTTCAATTAACATAAATGTATTTTAAGAGACCCTGACATTCCTAGACTGTTAAGGTGTAAGCAGTTTTGCCAACTCCTGTAATTTTTACTATAAATTACACAATATCTGACTATTTACTTACAGCCTAAGCTCTTTGAAATGTCTTATGAGACATGTTCTCATTTACAGAAGTCATCTAATGCTCATATTGCATAAAAGATCTTGACTATGTAACTCATGATCACTTTAACAACTCAAAAATTGGAAACCAAACCCAAACAAGAAGGCTGATTTATGAGTTTTAAGGCCTAACTGTGATTTTTGAATGCGTCAGGTTGGCAATGGCAGGGACAGAACAGAAACAACTGACCTCTGTGAGCCATTAACAGAAGACTGGTCTAGGTGACAGAAAAGCTGTTTTTCTAATGCTTATTTAATACTACTACACATATTTTAGCTGACAAAAACACTTTAATCTGCTCTCTTACACTTACTCTCTTTCTAAAAACGGTTTTCACCAAGCCTTTAAGACCAACCCAAAATCTCTGATTGAAAACAATCTCCCACTGCAGGATGGAAACCTTTTTGAAATAACTGCATTTTCTCAGGTGCTAAATCTCCCCAGCCTTTAGAGAGCAACATTTTCATCATGTGAAAGGTTGCTTGAGCAAATCTCTTTAGCCTGAAGACACCAAGCCTTGGGAATATACACAAAAGAAAATGTGAAGCCTGACATCCCTAAACTGTAAGTGTGTTAAACACACAAAAATTTTGCTTTCAAAATCTGCTTTTAACAGAAGACTCTTCTTTCTTGCTGTGGTTCCTCAAGTCAAAATGTCTCGCACCTTAGCTTTTCTGCCTACAAAGAACTAGAATTTAGAGGTGAGACACTGCGGGAAACTATGATGTTTTGCTATGGTGCCATTTCTCTCAGGTGTTCTCTTCAATCTCCCTGAACCTCTATCAGCGCTGCCAAACAACAGGTCATTCCTTTACATGGATTTTTTTTGTATTTTAAAATGTAAGATTGTTTGTTGTTTTGGGTTTGTTGGGGTTTTTTTCAGGGGGTGGGGAGGGGTGTGTTGTTTTTTTTATTTTATTTTATTAGGAACGAAAACCAGCAAGTTGTGAAATTCCCAAGGGAGTGGTACTCTGATCTCAGGGCAACATGCCTGGACTACTGCCCTGCACACCTGACTAAAGCAGCCTGCAAGGCCAGCTTCCTCTGAGCTTGGGGAAAAAAAAAAATCCATTGAGATACTTACAATAAGATTTCCAAACAGGTGGTCTGTATTCATCAGTATCTGAAAGAAAAACAATCTTAATGTTGTGTTGGAAATACTTTAACACAGAAATAACAACCCTGCAGAAGCACTGGCAGATTTATTAAGATAAATATTGCATGTAGGTTCTAAAATGTATTTTTTTCAATCAGAGTATAGAACAACCTGTTAAAAGTTCCCCCTCTTTACTTAAACTGAAAATACAAAAAGGTATTTTCTTTAGCCAGCTAGAATAAAAACTCTAGAAATACATTTGCAAAATGGCAAACGTGCAGATAAGAAGCCAAAATACTCTGGGGGGCAAGGGGAATGCATACTGTTTTACTATGTATATATCCATAAATTCCCTTTCAAATTACACCAGAAAGATTTTTTAATCTCAATTTATATTTATATCAGTTTTCATCCAACTTATTCCTGCCATTAGCTTTTTCCTCTTCTGGATAGCAATTAACAACTCCAACAATAAAATCAGAGTATGTAAGTGCTATGAAATAGTTTGCAAAAAAGGAGGGTTTTTTTCATACTACTTGGAAGCAGTCAGTATGTATTAAAAGTACCAGCATACTTCTAATCTCAAATTTTAATTCTCAAAAAAAAAAAAATTCCCAATGTTTTTTGTCACTCTTATGACTTGCTGACAAGTGATCTGACATTTTCAGCTCAGGGCTCTGTTGCAAACTGTCTCTGATCCACTGTTTTACCACTCTGACCAGTTTCATTTCTGATGCTACAAGGTACTGAGGCTTTCTGCAAGATGCTGTGCTTATCTGCCTTGGCGCTGGTAGGAGTTACTCAGTAGTCATTACACCACAGGGTCGTAAGTTGAGAAAACCACACAGCCCACCTTGCTGTTTGAAGCCTCTTCTCACTGCAGCATTCATTTCTGAGCTCTGTTTGCAATTGTCTGCTCACTGGAACTACCTGCTGCATGCAACAAACCCCAAATTTCTAGTTTTTATTATGAGGTTACGTAAAGATCAAGCAATCTGGAACATGTTGCTTGAATTTTGGCCTGAGTGTCATCTCCACATGAGAGTCTTTAAGGCCTCCAAAAGTGAGCCTGAAGCTGGAAAAGCATTTTGCTTTGCTCCCCCTTAGGATAAGCAATCTGCCTTCTTCACATACTTGCTATAGTCCATCTCTCCCACCTACAGTCATGTCAAAATATCTCTAAATTAGAGCTTAATGGAATGAAGTATTTTCCAGTTTAATTGGCCCAGACTTTCCCATACCCTCCCCAGACCCACCCAGTATACTCTCTGCTCTGAGATATCATTTTGCTCAATTTTTTACCTTGTATTTTAGCACTATGTGTGAAGAGGGTGCAGTCCTTATGGACCACTTTGGTGGCAGTGGGTTTTATAAATACAATTCATTATGACTTTATTACTAAGGTAGCACTTGGTCAAACTTCCATTCCCCAGAATATGATGGGTTTTGATCTTTGGAAGGTTCAGCAGATGCACTACCATGTCCTGAGGATCAGCCAGAGCACCTCGAATCTGCATAGAAACCTTGAGTATCCCGCACTATACTATGGCAGTGAAACAAAATCAGCAGCAACAGATGCAGCCATGGTTATTCATTCCTACTTTGATACCTTTAATTAAGGCAGTGCAAGTCGATTCATTCCAGAAGCACTGTAACATGATCCCTTAACCCTGCAGTGTCACAGAAAAAGGGCAAAACTTGGAAGTAAAAATAATGGGTTTAATACCAGAAGACAACTCTTACCCCACTAGATGAATTTTCTTTTGCTATAGTCTGTTTTTTTGGCAATATATGCACCAGTTGAATTTACAAATAAATAATTTAAGGACAACACACACTGTATTTGTAAAATATGAGCTGACTATTATGAAAATACAAATATCTTGGCAGTCTAACCTATACTTGCTCGCACTCCAGCCATATAATTGTTACAACTAAGGGCAGCATGATTATAAAACTGAAAAGCAACAGTATTTGTGCCAAACAAAAAAAACCCAAGCCTTGTTAAAGTCAGGCAAGAACAGCAGTAAGTTTCATACAACAAACATTTAACATTCAAAAATTGGAAGGAATGATTTATGTTATGCAGCTGTGCACAAGGATTTTGTTAGAAAATCTGTCGGTGAGCTTTACTGCCTTTACAGTGTGAGAGTACCCTCCGGCCATCCCACATGAGGTAATGAAAAAACAAAAGGTCATTTCTATTGTGATTTAAAAAAACTATGTTATCTGATATAAAATACTGTAGCAGCAAGTACAGCGCAGTAACAAGGATGAAGCAGAGGGTCTGTAGTGTTTGTTTCTGTGCAAGAATGTTTCTATCGCTAAAACCACTGCACTACACAAAGATAAAACAGAATGAGCATAAACATCAGACCAGTCTGTTAGTTATCCATTTTTAAAGATTAATCGCTGTGGTCCCATTTAACACATTACCAGTATTTTGAAATGCATTATTAGGAAAAGGGCTTGATTTTTAGATAGTGCAGACTTCCTGATACAGCATCTTCAATTAGGCATCCGAAGTACTCAAAAAGCACTTTAAGGCATGATAAAAAAACCCACAAAAAATGCTGAACCCAAAATACATTTTCTCACTAACACTGCACCACTTTCTAATTAACGCAATAAACTCTACGTTGTCAGTTCTCAGATTTTCTACAGCTCCCATCAGCACAGTACCTCAGTTCTGCTAAATGTTTCCATGATAAAATAAAATAATTTTCTACAAGCTGTGCATCATGTTTTATCTTAACTGTATTTTCTGCCTTAAGTGAGATGTAATTCAGCTTAAAGCTGCTCTTCTCCAAAGGTCTGGAGCGCTACAGAAAACATAAATGCATGAACCGATCCTCCCAGCGTTGGTGAGTCTTTTGCTAGCATGAGGGCACTCTCATCAGCAAGTACATTTTAGATCAGGCACACTGTCCATGTGCATAGATTGCAATTTCAAACCCAGTCCAGTTTCAAACTGACAGATGGTGGTGCTGAATAGTCTTCCTAACCTTTAAAAGTGAAAATGTTTGATAATATCCTACTATCCCAAGCAATTACAGTTTTTTAATTCTCCAAAATTTTGGTCTGATTAGAAGGATATATGTATAAGATTTTATTTTTACATAATATAATGGGACTTTCTCAAATTCTCTACCCTGAATCCATACTGATACCTAATGATTTTCCAGCCCGGAATATATTAGAAAAGAAACAGCTGTATACCCAAACCTGTACTTTTAAGCTCCTTAATAGACCTGTCATAATATAAATATGTATGTATGTATAAAGAAAAGACTAAGAATATATTAAACTGATACATGACTTGAAATCCTAGTGAGGCCCAAAGTTATATGCAAGGTAAAGGGGTGGGGAGAAACAATACTGCAGGACACATAAAAATATATTTAAAGTCCTTTACCCTATAGAATCAGTCTTTGCTCTTGAACCAATAGCAAAATCAAACTAATCTTCAAAGCAAGCATCTTACCACAGAGTAACAGCTGGTGCCTCTAGTTCTGGTATAAACCTACATTTCTTGAATACCTTACATGACAAGTTATCTGTCTCTCAGCTTCTCCAGGGGCAAGCAAGAGTTTGCCAGCCCATTCCTCTCTCTCCAATGGACAAGGATAGAAGTGATCCCTATTTCTTAAACAATTCCCAGCACTTTCTTGTGGTCATCTTATTTTCTCCCAAACACACTCTCCTCCTCGCTTTCCCAGGACTCTGCCTCCCCCCAGCCTTAGCAATCTTCATCTGCACCTCATCCCTGAGCAATGCTTTGGGTTTGCTCCTCACTGCTGTCCAGCTAGGACCCACCTACCCCACCCGCTATAACTCCTCAGCATCTCATTCTCAAGTCATCTCATCCCTACTGAAGGCTTTCTTCAAATTTGCCTAAATGCAGCGAAAACAGAGGCAGAAAAGCCCAGAACAGAACAAGAGGCAGCTTCTAGCAACAGCCCTTTTACAAGCAGAAATGCCAGTGGGACAGGAGTGTGCCCTCCTTTAAGCACACAAATAAATGAAAGAAAAATGAAACTATGCATCTTAGTCATGAACCATCTGCAACTAAAAAGTGAAAAGCACAGAGCAATCATCTGAAATACATGCTTTCACAAAAAAGGGCTTCCACCAATAGAAAATCATACAGCCATTTAGAAGTTCATACACAGACACAAACGCTATGAGAGCATCTCAGATTTTTCTATAAACACAAACGTGACTAATTCTGACATTACATCGTAGCATTTCCCTTCATTATTTTCCTTCTTTCTTACCCATTTCCATTTTAGCCTTTATATAAATCCGGACAACTGTAGTACTTTCAGAGTGTACATTTTAACTGCAGATAGGAAAAGCGTTACTATTGCCTCAAACTGTTTAGACTGCTTGTCTCTGTGTATTCCTTTTATAGAAAGAATAAAAATGTCTACCTCTGCTTGAAATGGTTCTTTCTCTCTCCCCACTGAAGCTCAGCAAGCTCTAGGGTAGAGCAGCAGCAGCTTAACTATGCCTGGTAACACCATAAAGCAATTTAGGACTTACTGTAAGGTTTCCTGTAGAGAATTCAGTTTAATTTTTCTTTTACTGTATGCCATTCCCTGCAGCATGGTGATCAGTAACATCATGCTGGGGATTAGTTTGACACTGTCTGGGAGGAAATAATCAGCTATCTGCTGACACAGCAGCTCTTGACCAAACTTTGATTTTATTCAGCACTATCCCTATTGAACACAGGTGAGGCCTCAGGTGGTGAACCTTGTGGAAGAGGCCAGTTCTTAGCTACGTGGACCAAAATTCAACATGATCAGGAGAAGAAAATCCAGTTGCACATTTTCTGAACCAATCTAGGACCAAGGAATGGTGTAAGTCATAAATATGAAAAGATGCAAGAAAGTATAAAACATCTTTCTGTAAGCTAAGGCCTAGGCACTAACCAGTAAGCATTAACATGTGTTTTAAGATGCTAATCTTGCTTTGTTTGGCAGCAGCTGTGTCAAAATTTAACTCCTGGAGAGATGCATGACCAGGAGACATGGCCAGACCCATTCAACAGCTTCCTTTTTGTGCTCAAAGCCCAACTTCTAGAAAATTCCTCCTGAGCCTCAAAATCTTGTTTGTTAGTAGCTTCTCTATGCCCAAAGGATGCACATAAAATGACTCGACTTACAGAAATAAAGCCATCATTCATTTGCTAGTGAGATTCTCAAGCCACAAAACCAGCACAGTTGAACAGAAAATGTAATTTCATCTCTGGTTTTCAGGGCACAAGTACCAACAGCATTTCAGAAACTAAGCTCAAGCCATCATGAAATATGTTAAGCAGCAGCCAAGCTGGCCCTAGCAGTGAGGGCTTTTATGCACTCCAACCAAAATAAAACTCAAACAACATTAAGGTAATTAAAGGATGAATACAGCCACAGCCCTAGGCAGCAGTAGTAAACCAGATGGGCTACAATACTATGGTTTCAGGGTAAATACAAGAAGCTAATATCTGGCTGTGGCAGCACCCAGTCGTGCTGGAAGGGTTTTGCAGAAGTCCCTGTGCTGCTGGCAGCAGGAGGAGGGGCAGGTAGTGGCAGGCAGCTCCTGGAGATGGGGCAGCAGGGTGGAGGGTGCAGAGAACAGCTAAAATATCCCTGTCTATTGCGTGTGTGTGAAGAAGGAAGGGCACACACCAAAGGTCGTTTGTCACTCCTACACAAGACCTCAGGATCCCCTTTTTTTCCACAAAGCCTCTCCCCACCCCTCTGCTACACCTCTGCTATCAGCAGCTGGGAAGTTAATCGACGGTCTGTAATGGGGTGGTGGGCAGAGGCAGAGTCTTCATGTAAAGAGCAAGAAGTGCTGTGCGTGGCTACCTGCCCATCACATGAGGTCCTGCAGAAACCAACACACTCCTCCCTGGCAAGCAGGGCACACTACAGCCAAAGGCTGCAGAAAAGTTCATTTCAGCCAGGGCTGGGTAAACAAGAGAGAAAGCTGTCGTCAACCTTTCTTGGCTTGCATAAAATGTTTTCTTAGGAATAAACGCTTCTTCAGCATTCAAGTCCTCTGCATGATTATAAAAAGGGAAATGATCCTCTGGCTCAGTCTTGTCCTGTCTTTGCCTTTCCATAGCATGGGGGTAAACAATTTATTTCTGACCAAAATACCTAGTACGGGCTTACATCATGTTTTTTAAGAGATCTCAGGCAACTTTTTAGTATATTCCTTTTCTCTTAAATAAAAATTATTATACTGTTGTTTTAAAAGAAATGTTGGGGTTTAAAAGTGACTGAATAAATAATGTTAATCCAAAACTAATGTTGCTCTGTTGGTCCCTAAAAACAAAGACATTAATGACAAGAACCTCATGGCACACATGGCCTGGGCCCATGTGGTAAACACACAGGGTTTCACAAGTAGGGCACCACAGAATTTCTGTTGTTTATGGGAAGATCCCTGCAAGGCTGAGAACACCCCAGGCAGTGAGCACTATGTTTTCTCTCAATTCCCAAATATGCAATATACTGTGTGACACTCAGCAATGATGACTGATACTTCTGGATCGTTACACTCAGCAACGATGACTGATACTTCTGGATCCTTATTGAGTCTTTGATGCTACTTTAATGTTATCCTTGGCACACTATTTCCTTTGAATTAAGAAAAAGAAAAAAGCTTTGAAAACTTCTAGACATGTCAAGACTCTTCCTCAGGCAGGCAGACACCATCACTGTAAGGAGCTTCAGTGCAAAAGCTTCTAAATAAACCACCACCTATTTTTTCCACCTTCTCTACGTGGAGAAAGATGCCAGACAGGTGTCCACTTTAACAGAGTTCAGCACGCAGCCAGCTAACCCTCCCAGCCGAGGATCCCCTCTTCCCAGCCCGCTGTGCTGCTGACACATGGGGTAGCTGTTAAGTGTTCAACTAAAGCCCAATCTGATCACAAAGACAAATGGCCTCTAGGTCCAAAAAGGATCTATCAACAGCTTATGTGGTTTGCCTCCTGCCAGGGGATGGCAACTTGCAGGCAGAGGTTACAAGTAGTCTGCTCAACTGCACCCAACTGTTTCCAGGCCATCCCTGGAGAAGCTGGCACCCAACAAAGTCGCTCCACCACTAAAGCCATCCATCCACAGGGATGTGCCCAAGCCTGTGGGCAGGGGGGATAGTCACCCGTGACAATTCTCCTTACGCAAAATTTTACTCCTTTGCCTTGACTTTTGGTGCAGGTAGCTACACTCCTTAACGCCCATAAAATCCCATGAATGTAGTCAGCTTTGGACTTTAAAATTAAACCCTGTTTGAATTATTTAAGCAAGAAAACAGCTAAATGTACTTTCTTCACATTTTCCAAAGGCATTCCCATCCAGGAGGAGAACAGAAGTACAATACAATCTAAGGGAAAGATACTGTGATGGGTTGACCATGGCTGGACACCAGGTGCCCACCAAAGCCATTCTATCACTCCCCCCTCCTTTGCTGGACAAGGGAGAGAAAAATATAACAAAGGGCTTGTAGGTTGAGATAAGGACAGGAGAGATCATTCACCAGTCACCGTCGCGGGCAAAACATACTCAGCTTGGGGAAAATTAACTCTGTTTATTACAAATCAAAACGGAGTAGGGTAATGAGAAATAAAACCAGATCTCACAACACCTTCCCTCCATCCCTCCCTTCTTCCCGGGCACAACTTCACTCCCGGCTTCTCTATCTAGCCCCCCCAGCGGCACAGAGGGGATGGGGAATGGGGTTTACGGTCAGTTCATCACACGGTATTTCTGCCACTTCATCCTCCTCAGGGGCAGGACTCATCACACTCTTCCCCTGCTCCAGCATGGGGTCCGTCCCACGGGAGACAGTCCTCCACGAACTTCTCCAACGTGGGTCCTTCCCACGGGCTGCAGTTCTTCATGAATTGCTCCAGCATGGGTCCCTTCCATGGCGTGCAGTCCTTCAGGAGCACACTGCTACAGCGTGGGTCCCCCACGGGGTCACAAGTCCTGGCAGAAAACCTGCTCCATGGGCTCCTCTCTCCATGGGTCTGCCGGTCCTGCCAGGAGCCTGCTCCAGCGTGGGCTTCCCATGGGGTCACAGCCTCCTTTGGGGAACCACCTGCTCTGGAGTGGGGTCCTCCATGGGCTGCAGGTGCTCCACCATGGACCTCCATAGACTGCAGGGGGACAACCTGCCTCACCCTGGTCTTCACCACGGGCTGCAGAGGAATCTCTGCTCCGGCACCTGCAGCACGTCATCCCCCTCCTTCTTCACTGACCTTGGTGTCTGTGAAGTTGTTTCTCTTACATGTTCTCACTCCTCGGCTGCCATTTCTCCCTGTCCCACAACTTTTTTCCCTCCTTAATGTTATCACAGAGGCGTCACCACTATCGCTGATTGGCTCGGCCTTGGCTGGCAGCGGGTCCATCTTAGAGACGGCTGGTATTGGCTCTGTCTGACACGAGGGAAGCTTCCAGCAGCTTCTCACAGAAGCCACCCCCGTAACCCACACCACCCCCCCACTACCAAAACCTTGCCACAGAAACCCAATACAGATACAAACCAGGGAAAACAGGCAACTATAACGAAAGCATCCCTTTGGCTGCAGGACAGCACTACATCACATACACAGTGACCCAGGAATTTTTTAATGGAACAAAATTCATTTTTCTCTGCTCTTTTGTCCTCATGTATTTTTGCTTTCCAAAAAAGTACACTTAGGTTTCTAATTATTACTGCAGTAAAAATGATTAAGAGAAAGCTAGTGTGAACAATACCCCAGAAAGCTATGAGGGCTGCTGTCATTTCTCTGATGTGACCAAGTGCGAGACAAGAAAGCACTCTCAGCAAAGTGAAGGGGCTTAAAGAAGGGCATGCTCCTAATAATTGCATTGGTCTTGAAGGAGAAAGAGAAAAAAGATCACGCTGCTATCCTGGTTTCTACAAACATCTGATCTGACAACAATAAATTCTGTGGGAATGCTTCTAATAGGGTTGAATGAGAGACCCACTGAAAACAGCTAGAGTTCAATGCCTTTTATTAGCAGGTCTACAATTACTGCCTCTTTATGAACAATGGGAAAATTCCAATGGGTAATATCTTGCCTATCACAGACACTGCTGCTGTTAAATTAACTCATCTTCTAAGTGATTAGACCAGGCTGCAAATTATTGTTTCTAGATTTTCATTTAACCAAAGCAAGGGAAGCAAGTATTCATTTTTCTTCCTCTTTGCCAGATAAATAGTGGCATATGACTACACGAGTAATGACAAATAAAAAATTTTAAAATCTTCTATAACAAAAAAAACTTAAAATGAATTTTTAATCTCAAGCTGGAATTTTCACATATGCAATGATAACAAGCAAAACACAGCTGTTGTCCTCTTTCTCTTGACTAGTTTAATGTAGGGGTGGAAAATGCCCCTCCCATGAAAGCACAGTTAGCTTACTGTTTAAGAAAAGTTTCCAAACATCTTAAATTATTTCTTGGTGTTGCTACAAGTATAAAAATTTAGACCTCAGAGAGGTAAAAAGATGACAAGTGCCACCTTGTGGGCATTTAACAACGACAGAATTTAATGTTGCTTTCTGTTTCCCAGCAGGGTATCTCAGGCTCCAGACAACAGGCTGCAGCCAATTTTCAGCATTTATGGGAACACCACCTTTGCTTACCGAGAAAAGACAAACATGATGGGAACTGCTACTTGACATGGCTCTCGGGCTTAGCTGTAGGTACAACAGAGTCAGGCAGCCAGCTGTTTGTAACCCTCTGATTTACATCGCTACAGCAGTTACAACAGCTCTACAGACTCATAGGTATCCTGAAATGTCTGGTTTACACAATAAACAACTTCCAACTGAAAGTGTTGTCAAAATCAAATATGCCTCTAATATATTTCAAAGAAAAACAGCTAGCTTTTTTTTTAAACTAATTGTGGCAAAACTGACTGTGTCTGGCTGCAACTCCAAAGTGCTGGATCAATGAGTTAGGCAGTTTCCCATCCTCCCTAAGGGTTATTTGAAAAGCCATTTGCAAACTAATTTTGCAAGTTCAAAATTGACAGAAATATGTCTTTATTGGATGAACCGCATCTTTTAGATAATTCGTCTAAGTATCTTCTATATCAGTGCAGTAGTCTTGGAGCAATTCGGAGGAATATCAGGTAAGACAAGCTTCAACACTGTAATCAAACTTCCCTGGTTTAAATCCAGACTGGTTTTCACTGGAGACACTGTCTTGATCATGGTCAGTGAAGTTTGCTTGGAAGCCAGGAGAAATACTTATCGAGGCTATTGCTCTTACGCTGCTCTCGTTCCAACCGTGGCAAGGGATAATTTAAAGAGAAAACATTTACCCTTCAACATTTCCTTTCCTACTTTTTGTTTCCACAAATCCTTCCTTGTCCCCTATTTTAAAAGTCTGCCTGCACAGAGACTGAGCTCATTTCCCATCGGCCGTTTTACTTCTTTCAAACGTTAATACCACCAACAAGGGCACATCAGTTTTACCATAACTTCAAGCCAGTGACAACTATTATAGCCACAGCCTCAAGGCATTCACAAGAATACGTTTTTGTCTTGATTTCTCTAACATATCCAACAGGGAATATTGATTGGAGTTTGATTACACAAACATTCTGAGCAGTCACCCTAATAATGAAAAAGAACAATATGATACTGTATAAAAGTGTCTTCTAGCTGTAAATTAACCCCCTCCCCTGAATAAGAAGTCTGCTCAGTCAAGGTTGAGCAGAAGAGACCCTAAATAAAGGATGAGCTTTCACGTATTTTTGAAATACAACCCCTCCATCCACTGCATAATGCCCTAATTTGGTGAATGGGGAGGCATGTTTTATCGCTGTTCGCTTGGTTGCTTTGAATTTTTTTTTTTCCACACACAGCACTGAGATAATGAACATACATTCACTTTCCTGCTCTAAAATCCACTTCTAAACAGAGCATTGTGGTTTTACCAAAAGCTGAACCACAACAAAAGAACACAACACTGACCCTGCCTCCCTATCCATTGGTAAAAATCTGCTGAGAACTTGTCCTCCCTTGCATTTTAGACCAATATAGCTGCTGTGCATTCATTAGCCTCCTGGGGGAAAAACAAAACAAAATGAAACCAAATGAAACCAAACCAAACCACTCATTAGCAGCCCAGGCAAAAATCAGAGTCACCCAGAGAAAATTAAGAGCAGATCTGATTTCTGACTGCTGTTATAACTGGCCTCAAGATGGACTCATGTGTTCCAAAGCATGTCTCTCTCTTTAACTGTGTCAGATGGTCTAATAGATGCTGTTGCCTCTCTTTCCTCAAACTTGACCCATTTAACTTCTTAGACCATCAGAGTTAACACAAACCTATTACAATTCTTATTAGAAACAGATTTTTCATTTTCTAAAATAGTCGTCAATAACACACGCCATTGCTCATGCAAAAATATGGCTTGTATTTACATCCTTATTTCCAGAACAGATGTAATGCATCAACACTTGTGGTTGGAAGGAGGAGGACAGACTACGAAGTAAAGCACCCTTGCCTGGAACCATGATTGTTTTTTACAGTGTCATGAAGGAAACTCCTAAAAGACATTACTGGCAGGGTCAGAGAAAGGGAAATGGACACAGTGTGGTGGGATGCCTTTTTTTAAATTGGAATTAAGTTTTTACTCCAAAAGTCATTCTCCAGTTGCTGTGAGCTTTTCCCCAATCTGAAAGCTGCAAGTGTCATTCCTTACCTTTTCCTGTTCTCACATAAAGCATCCAAGAGGCCTCCAATGGCACAAAGCGGGATGCTCCTGGTAGAAAAGCTGAAAACTTCACATTCCTTTTGGGCAATTCCATGGCTCACTATTAAAACTGCAGTCAAAGAACTATGGCAAAAGACACTTACCCACCAGCCTCTCCCCATTTATAGCATTAAAACCATCTCTTTTGTAACTTTTTCTTCCTCCCCAGATTCATCTGCTGCACTAGACAGGAAGCAGAGAAAGAGAGAGCAGATGTGAGGTCCAGTCCATGGAGCAACTGTATTCCAGGTCCACTCCTGCACCACCCAGTGCATTGTGGGGCTGGAGCAACAGCCAGTCATCTCAAAGGTAGTTTAGCAGCTCTGCAAGCACTCAGAGGTTTTCTGCACGCATCCCCCATTTGTCCTCAGTTCCCTCTGCATTTGGGAGGGTGAAAGCAGAGCAGGAGAGCTGGGAACAGGCTGCTGGAAGGAGAGCTGAACGCAAAGGTTTGTCACCACCTAGCAGGAACGGGAGAGCTGGCTGGAAAGCTCAATATGATCGATGCTGGGAGATAACCTCTAAGCCCCTTTCTGCTTAATTTCATATGTTTCTTTCCCACTCCAGGAAATTAACTCAGACGGTTTTCTTGTCTCTGTTTTGAAGTTCTTTCTCCTTTTTTCCACTAATTAGAAGACAAATTGGTCTGCAAATAACAGAAACTTGGGTTTATTACCTCTCACTTTATTATGGCACTGTGTTAAACAAGAGGTTTTCAACAATTATCAGCTGCATTTATCTGATACTGATGAATCCTTACTGGAACTGAGATTCCCCAGGAAGGTCCACAAGTGAAAAGCAGACGTTGTCCTACAGAACAAGATGTCTAAACAGAAAATAGGAACAGTTGCTGGCAAGAGAAGCAGAGGCCCACTGTCCTGTTTTCGTCTGGGATAGAGTTAATTTTGTTCTTAGCAGCTGGTACAGTGTGTTTTGGATTCAGTGTGAGAATGATGTTGATAACATACTGATGTTTCAGTTGTTGTTAAGTAGTGCTTATCCTAAGTTAAAGATGTTTCTGTTTCCCACAGTCTGCCAGCAAGGAGGTATGCAAGAAGATAGGTGGAAGCATAGCCACGACAGCTGACCCCGAACTAGCCAAATGGATATTCCATACCATAGAACATCATGCTTAGTATATAAACTTGCGGGAGTTGGCCACGAGTGGTGGATCGCTGCTTGTGCATCGGTCAGCAGGTGGTAAACAACTGCATTGTGCATCACTTGGGGTTTTTTTTGCATTTTTTTTTTTTGTGTCGTGACTTGGATGCAAACCAAGGTTGCTGCTATTAAATCATTCTTATCTCAAAAAATAAAGCAAACAAAAAACCCAAAAACCAAGCAATCAAAAAACCCAAGGAAAAAAACAAGGGATGCACAATGCAGTTACCACCTGCTGACCGATGCCCAAGCAGCGATCCACCCCTCCTCACCAACTCCCCCCAGTTTATATTCTGAACATGATGTTTGTTCTATGGTATGAAATATTCATTTGGCTAGTTCGGGGTCAGCTGTCGTGGCTATGCTTCCTCCCAGCTTCTTGCACACCTCCTTGCTGGCAGACCGTGGGAAACTGAAACATTCTTAACTTAGGATAAGAACTACTTAACTAAAAAAAATCAGTGTGTTATCAACACCATTCTCACACTGAATCCAAAACACACTGTACCAGCTGCTAAGAACAAAATTAACTCTATCCTAGCTGAAACCAGGACACCCATGTAGATGAGATCATTCTATAGATCAAAGATCAGTATCTCTATTCCCAAGCCTTGCCAACCCAGTAGTCCCCCAGCCAGCATTACCTCTGTGGGCAACAGCTCTTTTGGTGTCTTTAGCTCCACTTTGATGTTACAAAAAGAATGCTATCGTGGCAATTGGCAGCACAGGAAAACGTGTACAGATGGACACATGGAGAGCTATAGGATGTGACAGATCAAAAATCCGATTTATAGTTTAAAAATGGTCCTGGCCAACCTATGTGGCTACATGAGAACTGCCGGGAGGCAGAATGCTGCAAGCAATTGTCAGGGATTGCGATACACAGGATTTCCATACAGAAATAAGGGCAAAATGCTAATACACCTCTGAGATACAGCAAGCCCTGCCTGTCTTCCATGGCTGCTCTTGCACAGCAATGGGAGAAGGAAGATGCCTTCCAAAACAGGCAGGTTTTACATTTAAGAGTCATACCAACACAGCAGGGCTACCCTATCAACAAAGCATTTAAGAAGCAGACCTTTCTACTAAGTGCAAAAAAGGTTAGCAGCTGAGTTAGCCAGTGTGATTTCTCCCTCAGACAGGAGTCTGCAACTCACAACATCTCAGAGATTGCTTGGAGGCATCCCCCTGAGTTACTGTCCCATGAGCGCAGCATACTCTGTCCTGCCCCAGGGGCTCCCTATGCTTCAGGGTCGCAGCAACTCAGGGGCTATGTTTCACCTCCTGCAGATTCTGAACCTGCAGAAGAGCAAGTTAGGAAAAAATTATCATCTTGCTTTGGTCTACTGCAGCTGGAGGTGGATTGGAGTGGGGGGTATCTTCTTATAGTGCACAGTTTCAATAAATGCTAAGGAATAAGAGATGCTCCACCAAGGTACTGATGAGCTTGCTGCTCTGCCACTGAGGAGAGACAAGCAGGGATGGGGGGAGGGGGGCTGTGACCACAGCTTCCTTTCACATGATGTCAAAATGAGCAGATAAACTGTGCAGCCAGGAGCTCCCCGAGACCCACAATAAAGCAACAGCACAGCTATATGCACATGATCTCACCATTGGAAATGCCATGATAAGTTTCCTTTCCTTCTCTTGTTTTTTTGGGGTTGGTAATTTTCCTTTACATACTTGCAAATATTTACCTTGCAGTAACAAATGTTATTTCTCAATAAAAAAAGTACCTGACATAATTCCTTTACCATGTAAGTTTTGGCACTGAAATAATACGCAACACAAAGTTTCTGAATGTTTTCTCACCAGGAAGAAGAATCACTATTTTATTTTTAAATACTTCTCTGTTTCTGTTAAACCAGTGAAGATTTTTCAACACTTTCAAGTCCCACTTATAAAAATACTCTTTGAAAAAAATCTAAAAAGGAAATCAGTAAAATTAATTGCTGTGTTAAAAGCATGCTTCCTTTACTGGAAGGATATACGCATGTGTGCGTGTTCAGCCAGCAAGGCAGAGGTAAGGAAGAGCTACATCCTGTTTGTTTGTGGGTTTTTTTAATGAAAAATGATCCAACATTGCACTGAAGCATTGTGTCCAGATTCATATGGAAACCATAAAAAGCAGATGAAAAAGTATGGTAGACTGGCCTTACCAAATAATTATCAGCAACTTTTATAGTCTGCTCTGGATTGTATACTTATCAGATACTAATTCAGCACTGTGGAGACTGGCTTGTACCCTGCCAACACAAGAGCAAGGAATGGTTAGGTCCTGTGCTAAAGCACTGGGTTTGTTTTTCAGAACTATACTATTACTCCATTTTTCACAGTCCCTCATTTACTCTGCATGAGGAATAATTCCATATCTCCCTTTCCATTGCTGCAGCAGTACTCAAAGACTTTGCTACATGATGCTCTATTGTATTTGTTATATAATTTAAATAGTTGCAGTTGTGGCTCTGCTAGCCATGGTAGCACACCACCATGCGGTGGGCAACAAAACAATTCCACTATTTAGGAAACAATGTTTTAACTTTACTTTTGGAGTGGGTATTTCCCACAAGCAAGCTGCCCCAGAACATGCAGTTTCTGATCAGGGTCTGAAACTATGTTTTTATTGAGCTTCATGAATAGCAAGGCTACCTATAAGCAGCTGCTCTTGCAACAAAGGAAGAAGATAGAGATGAGGAGCAGGACTGCAGTGGAGAGGGAACCACCACCTCCCGTCAGTACCCGGAACATTCATCCCCAACCATGTGGTGTATTCAACAGAGCCAGACCCTACCACCTGCATCAAACATGGATGTGACTGTGGGCTTCCTCACAGAGATGACCGAGACCAAAAGCACAGTCACCTGCTCACAGTGAGCAGCAAGGTCTACCTTGCAACTTCAACAGTAGTCCACAACCAGAGGATGCAGTTTTCCTAATGTGTTCTCCTAGGGACTAAGATTTGGTCATGTGAAAGCCAGACCACATTATCTATCACATTCTATCAACATTAAACAAAATTTTAACCAGAAGCTCTAACCAGCCCTGATGGTCACAGCAGCCCCCAGTCTCTCCATGATACTTATCACAGAACTGCTAGCAAAAGACAAAAATATATTTGGGGACCAATGTATCAAAATATATAACGGAAATCAGACTCCCACAGGAATAAATAGGATTTTATGAGCACATTTTCCAGAAGCCATGAAATCACTTCAGAAATGTCATCTTCATCATTCAGACAGAGGATGAACAAATATTTCAAGTGCTGGAAATGTCAGATGTCAATTGGCTCTTTCACATTCACAGAGGCTGTTGTACACATGGCGAATACTCCAGGCTTCCCAGCCAGGTGTGGTCAACCCTCCTGCCCCTGACTGGAACTGGGGTATTGACCCACTACTCCGACGCACAGCTAAATCCTTGGGAACAGCGTGGAGAACTGCAGGAACTCTTCCCAGAGTCTTCTTGGGTCTGGCCAGTGAAGGTGCTGAAGGCCCAGATGCCATGCAATTACAACGTCCTAGTAGCATTGTTAAATTCTTTAGAATACCAAATATTTCACTGGTTTTAAATGACACTTTTCCTTGTTTCAAGACAGACTCGAAAAGCCAAAATCTAGAGGTTTTTTAATCTTCTGTCATCATTTATGAAGACGTACAAGGCAAACACAATCCAGCCCACTGAAATGACAACCTAGCCAGTTTATGATTTTACAAGGGAGCAGGAAGCATCTCATACTTTTTTAATAACTACAAAACTGCCCTTGGGCCAGGTCTTGGCTCTGTTTTTTTCCGTTTCATCTGAAGACACGTTTCTGCAGAACTGTACGATCTCTGTCCACAAGGTGGAGCAGCTAAATAGCCTGAGAGGCAGATGCCAAGCCCCAAGTTCAGAAAAAAGGAAAAAGAATCGTCTAACACACTTTTAGAGACCTTACCTATGCCTGCACCCTTGGAGGATCCTTATTAACGTGCTTTTATTTGGTATAAATAACATAGTCTACAAAAAAGGCTTGTATTAGGTTTATGTTTTGAGTTTACTGATTAAAATAGTGTTTAAGTCTTAACTACAGTACTGCCATAATATGTAAGCACATTCTTTTCTTGACACTGAGACATGCTTTCCATCATTTGGAAATCTTTTAGTACATCTGAAAAAACAGTTAAGAACCCTTGGAGAGAGTTAGTAAGAGAATAAAGTCCCCAAACCCAACAATGTAGAAAGGATCATCTTGAGTCCAAAACACAGAAGAAAAGCCAGATTTACACCTGAAACATCAGTTCTTGGCTGACATGAAGAGTGCATCAGCAAAGCTTGGGAACTCTTCCTGGATCCTTAGATCCAGAGTGTATTTCACTTCAACACCATTGGATGAGATTCTGTGCTACGCAGGCCTTCTCTACTTCCTAGCAGGTCACTTGATGCCAAGGAGGAAAGGCATGTGTTTGTTCAGTGGTGTGCCTGAGCTGATGATACCACAAGAGAATCTCTTTGGAGAAAATTCCAGAACCTCATCTTAATTCATTACTAGTGCACACAATTGGACCTGACCTTTCCAGCTTCAGCAACAGTCCTGAAACCTCTGATGTCTTAAGATTCTCATACAATATACACAGTTAATAGAAAACACAATTTTATAAGAGCCACTGCATGAACCACACTGCTAAGTGCTAAGCTGATAAGCCATGACTGAAATGTTTTCATCCTCGTTTGTAAGTGTTAGTGTCACTTCTCTGATATTTTGATCAATTGATACCAATTTACTAGTTAATAGATCATCTTTTCCCGGTTCCTACGCAGGTTTCCCTTTTGATTTTTTCTTGAGATTGCATTGCCAGCAAAACCTTTTCAAGGCTGCTCTCCTTATTTGCCTCATTAGGTTCTATAAATTAGGTAAGGTTAGCACAGCACCTAGGAGAAAATAATCTTATGATTCTCAGCACTTAAACACTTTCCCTCCCAGATATGTGAATGGGAATTAGAAGACTGAGTTTCTCTCTAACGTGGTTTCAATTTTTAACAAATCACCTTTATTTTAAAATCTTGTTAAAAAAAAAAACCAACAAACATTGTACTAACGTCCCCAAATCGTTTTGTCTAATTAAACTCTTTGAAGTTCCTATTGTGAACAGATGTTGAATTGCTTAAATCTCCTTGAAAAATTAGCCTGTGTCCATTGGTACTGAACGACGTCCAAGTATTTTGAGCAAGGGCTAAACACTTCAAAAGCATCTACTGTAACCGGGTTGAAAAGATCACTTTGAATTCACTGCTTTTTCTAGTGAAAAAGATCTAGCATAGGCAGTGCAATGTGGGGTATGTATTCACTTTGAAAACTGCTTCAAGAGCATAAGATGAACAATAAAGTTCTTTACGCTTTTTTTTTCTGGCCTAGAAGAACCAGTGATGGGTACCGTTCCTACAGCACTCCACATTTATGTTCCCTGTAGCAACAACAGCCTGACTATAAATGCCCCAATTCCACACACAAACTTCTATTACCTTCTTCAATTAATGTACAGATTCAAAGAGCACTTTTCTGGCACAAACTGACTCTTTAGTTAAGGAGCTCTGCCAGTAAACTTTTAGCATCACAGCTAGCCACAAATTTTAAGCATAGTTCAGGGCCATGTATAAAAATATAGAGAAGAACAATTTTAATTGTAGGTGATCTGTTTACCTCCTGTTCTTAGAAGGCTCTGCAAGTAAGACAAGAAATAAGCAGATTAATTTTTGAGTATTTCCTATCCCGCAAAGAATCCACAGACATTACCTGTTGTGATCCATTTTTCAGAGGAACACTTACTTTCTATGTACCTGTGACTAAGCTAACCAAGCACTGTAAAATTTAAAAACCTTCCCTAAGCATGCAAAACATTTATTTAGGGAACAATGAATTGATTTAATTTCTCTACAGTATCTTTAAGATTGTCACATTATGCACTGGTACCAACATGACCATACCCTACTTTCTGAAGCAGCTGCAAGACAGTAACTATAGTTTTCATGGAGAACAGTAATCACAGATGCCTAGAACTTAAAATAGTTACCTATTAATTAGCATTTCAAGTATGGAAGAACTTATTTCAGAAGGTTTGCCTCATAGCCATAGTAGTAGATAGATTAACAGAAAATTACTTCTGTGCGTTACAACACCAGAGCTCGCAGCTGTTGAAAGGAATTCTGTTAAGTGGGCAAATGAATATTTGCGTGCTCTTTCAGCAACGTATGGACGACACCTGAAATGGAAGTATAATTGGTTTCTTTGTCCCTACCCTTCCTGACTGTAGCAATGTATTGCTTGTTTCTTTTCATCTGATATTTTCCCTATAAATTTCTGTTAAAACTCCCCTTGTTCATCATCTCCTTAAATAACCGCATCTATCATGCTGAGTACAGCTCTGTCTAATCCCATTCATCTGCAGCCACTCATCACAGTGCAAGCACTTCAAAGATTAAAAGAGAATTGCTTCACTTCTCATTTCTTAACCACCAATATTCAGGAGGGTGAGTTTTCATCCACTGGCAGGCTCTGAGCAAGAAGGCAAGAGCATGAATAACTAATGACAAATATGTCCAGGAAGATTTCTCCTGACCATTTTGAAATGTCTTCCTTTGTTCACACAAGAGAGTTGATGAGCAAACAAATGAGGAGAAAGGGAATTCATAAGACATAAGGACAACTCAGAGGCACTAGAACATAACATAAAGATATTTTTCTTTCAAAAGGACAATGCTGACTTTCTTTAAACACTTCTCAGGACACCCAGAGACACAAGCATTTAGCAATAGCAATGTGATAACTTAACGCTTCCCGTCCTTTTTCCTCTGTATTGTTTGTTATCTTTCCCATACTTGACTCATCCAAGTAGAATGACAGCACACACCTCAGCCGTGTCACTGCAAGATCCCACAGCTTAGGGTATTAACAGATGGGCTCTACAAAGTCTAGCCATAGAAATGTAACTGATTGCTCTTCCTGCCTCTATAAAGCTCCTACCTCTTGCAGGGATTCAGCAGAGCAGAACCTGTGGGTATCCTTTAGCTGCTTACCAGCTAAACCAGGCAAGTGGCTTCAGCCCAGCTCCTCGAGCTCTGGGCATGAAGCTGCTGCACTTTTTGCTGAAACGGCAGAGATGGACACTGGCCATTCCAGCTGCTGCAGCAGGCAGGAACAAATGGTTAGAGAGAAAAAGGAGGCTAAACCTGTAATCACCACAACCTTTTGTAAGGGAACGCGAATCTGCTATAGGATGAAAAACAGCACTAGAATTGGACATCTACTCAAGTCCCAGACATTTATATAGAGCGGGTGTGGAAGTCTGCACTGTTTTGTGGACAAAGACGTTTTTAAAATCCCTGCCAGCTCTTGGTAGGCAATTCACTAATATGGATATCAAATTCACTGCATCTATTATTTGCAACAAACAACAGGATCAGGCAGCTTTTTTTTTTTTTCCACTTGTCAAATATATTGACTGTCTTCCAGTCTTCTGCTGATGTGGTCCTAGTACAGGACCTGCTTTCCTCTGTTAGATCAAACCTGCACTCTCAGTGCTTGGCAACTAGAACAGAAACTCAAGGTACTGGTGAAACCCTACTTCTACTGGTATCACAAAAAGCCATGTCACATATGGGTGACCACCTACGGTCACAACTGGCCATTTCTGCCACCATAACCCTGTGTAACTATGAAACCTGTTGGGATGACACTCTTGCCTGAGGTAGACAAAGTGGTTGATACGTAACAGAGGTATGTTTTCAGCCAACAACTTCCATGCTCTCTTATCTCTGATTGCTTCTGACAGGGGCCACTCTTCCTCTCCTCTGTGGAGCAGCTGACCTCCTCTCCCTCATAACCCATGCCATACACTGACTCATCAGCTGTATCACTGTGCTGCGGGAACATGGGCAGCTCCCTATGACCTTCCATACAGACAACAGTGAACACAGTATACCTTTGAAGGTCATGACTGGGAGCATGTAACAAGATGAAAAAAAGACTTTAAAAATAACTAAGACTGAGAAAGTGAAGAGTCTTAACATTCTCCTGCTTCGTGCTTTATTGCTGCATCATAATCTGGACAGTAAGATGCAACTGAAAAGGAATAAGAAGTGAGAAGATACATACAGCCCAAGGGTAAGTCTTTTTCTGTAGCAGAAAAAATGCTGATAGACTAGAAGCTCTTTTCTCCAACCAACTTTCCAAAGAGTCTCAAGGTGCCACCTCAAAGGTACAAACTGCAGTTAGTGCTCCAGTGGCTACATGGTGCTGCTATGGGGACAGTGGCAAAGGGCAATGAGAAACTTCCAACCACTCTGCCAAGTAGAAAAAATAAAGCATACCTGACCTTTCAACTGCCTGACAACCTCATGTCTGTTTTAATATGGAGTCCACAACAATGTCACCCTGATCTCTAGTCTTGTCCCCTTTTAGTACGATCTTTGGACTATGCATCAAAATAGCTATAAAATAGTATCAAGAGCATGGAGAAAGCATGTCATGACATTTCCCACCCCTCTCCTCTCTTGCTGTGCTCACACACATACACGCATTAATTGAAAGGGACCCAGCAAACTTGGCGGATTTTCCCCCTCAAGCCAACATGGCAATTTATCTCAAGTTTTACATGCTTTGTAGCACATCCTATTAGAAGCAGCCCTAGAACGCATGAAATTCAGTTCAGTGTGATATACCATTATGGGTTAGGAAAAAAGTGCAATACTGAGCCTAGAATTTATGCAAATGAGCAGAACCAAAGCAAACACCTCCCTCAGGACCTGTTTGCTCAGGACAGTTTTACTGGCATAAGACAGGTGTGAATTTAGACTAGTACAATTATAGCTGCTTAATCCCTCAAAACAGATACATTAATTCAGGCGCATTTATTCTGCCTTTCCCCAGATTTACTGATGTTGCTCTGGAGGGGCTTACCTTGAAACAAATTAAAAACCACTCTCTCTAGTGAGTTGTATTTTTAATGAGTTACTATGGGTCAGCTGTGCTGCAGTAACTGAAAATGCAACAATCCACAGGCAGCCAAAATTCAAGATAAAGGCTGAACGCTGCCCTTGAAGTTCAAAGCAAGCACATTGTGGACCGTCTTTGTTACATGCTACAAGACAAAGTGTGGCAAGCTACCTCAGCTCAGAGGACACGCAGCAACATAGTAAGCTGGGCCAACTCAACCACAAGTTAATCACATCATCTGCAAACATATTGCACATTCTCTGCATTTACACAACTTCCACTTACAGTCTTGCATTCATAGTTTAAGTCATACTCTAAAGCTTTTACATTTATGAAAGGCACCACATTCATTGACACGCATTAGCCTCATTTGTTGCACTGTTTTACTGTCACTTTGCGTTTTCTTAAAAGACTGAAATCTTGAGGATTTACCCTTGGCAAGATATTGTTCGAAACTTACACACAGCAGGGTACCCTACTCTAGCTTCTCTTTGCTTATTATCTTTTACATGTATCAATGTCATTTAGTCTAATAACAGACGTGATAGCACACAAACCCATCTAATTCAATTTACTTTGTAATGCAAATGTATATTAATAGAAAAATGTCATTAAGTAGATAAAATACATGTGAATTAAAAAAGAATCACATAAGCTTAGAAAAACAGGTACTTTACTTAGGAATGCCACTTTATTTAAAAGCTGAAATCAAAATATTCTTAATTTTTTGCAGCCAAAGATTGTAATGACACATTAACTACTCGTCACGGAAAAAGCATATATTTTGAATAGCCTAAAAAATTTATTTTTGGTTAGGGACAACTACAATATTTACCTCAACTGCCTGCATAACAACCTACACCTTTTCTTAACAAGCTGAAGTTACAACGATACAACATAATACACACAGTAGGCTATTTTACAAAAGCCAATCTGCCATTTGAGCACTCTCTATGTTCATTTGTGCTTTTAAGTTAAAGGGCTTGATGCCCACCCTGCAACTGACACGGTGCAGGGCCCCCATACCTCCACAAACTCCTCCAGAAGTCTGGGGGGCTCACATGAACTCAACAAGATCAGGCCTATAATGACAGAGACTGTTTACTCCACTGTGAACTCTGATTTACCACCTTTTGCACTGTGGAAAACTCAGGCAGGAAACGTGACAGCACCGTAGCTAAATGCTAAATCCAATACCGCACAGATTTCATCTATGGAGAACGACCTTGCAACACGTACTGAATTTTAGATGAGGCTTAATATGCCACAATAGTATAACAGGCGTCAAATTTTAAGAAAACCCATGAAACCCTTTTCATTCTTTTAAGATATTGTGCCAGCCCAAGAATCACGAGATGAATGAAAGCAAGTCATTTGTTTACACAGGAAGTAGAAACCACAGTCTAAACACTACGACTAGACTTCATAGCATCACTTAAACCTATCCACTAGAAATCACTTCTGGTCCACGAGTGTCTTATGAGAAAGAGTATCCTGATTATCCTGTTAATTCTGTACTGATGTTAGCCATACTAATTTCTGCTTTCCTTCTCATTGTTACATCTACTCCATGCACTAGAAGCAGTCTGTAGCTTTTCTTCCCCCTGCTGTAAAATTACACATATTAAGCATAATAAGCAAGCTTAATAAGCTTACTTAAGACGTTCAACAGTTAAAACTACAGTTTTCGCATGCTGGTACGCCGTCCCAGGCTCTGAAGCCAACCGCAGCAACACTCACAACCTCCTGAAACCGTCCTTTCCTGAATCCCTGCTATTAAACACAATTACAGAAACACGTCGGATCGTTACGGGCAATTAAGCCCCGTACCCCGACGCTCCCGGGAGAGCGGGGGTCCCTCGCCAGCCAGCCAGCCCGCGGCTTCGCCGCGCAGCTCCTCAGGCGACCGGGGAGCCGGCTGGCTGGGGCACCCTAACTTTTATTGGGCTATCGCGCCCCGCGGCCGGCTCGCAGCCCGAGCCCGGCTCGCAGCCCGAGCCCGGGCCGCCCCTGGGGCGCCTTATTCCCCACAGCCAGCCCCGGGCGTGGGGCGGTGCAGCGGGCCCCGGCCTGCGGCAGCCCTCCGGGCCGGAGCCCACGCCCAGGCGCTGCCGTGCGGCAGACAATGGGGGCCGGCAGCCCCGCGCCCGCCGGGCTGAGGCGGCGGTTACTCACCGAACAAGGTCAGAGCCATCGCGTCGGCGGCGGCGGCGGC